>JASJET010000023.1:8330625-9060000 GCA_034092305.1 Diaprepes abbreviatus | reverse complement strand
TCCAGAAATTCTAGCCGCATTCATTGTTTGCTCTCTTATTTCGTTAGAAAGGTTTCCATGGTTCATTATTTTTGCTCCCAGATATTTAAAGTGATTTACCTGTTCGACAATTTTGGAGTCGATTTCCAACTTGCACCTTATTGGTTCTTTGGATGTTACTAAGCATTTGGTGTTGATGAGCATGTTTAATACTTTCGCTTTAATGTTAAAAGAGTGCAGTAGTCTTTGGAGGTTATCTTCAGAGTCTGCAACAAGAACAGCATCGTCCGCATAGCAGACGGTATGGAAGAATGTATTTTACATTTTGTATCCAGCTGTTCTTGCGAGATTTTCTATTATTTTATCCACTATTAGATTAAATATGAAGGAGCTGAGCGAATCGCTCTATCTAATTCCAGTGTTTACATATATGTCTTCCGTTGTTATATGTCCTACTCTTATTTTTTTTTTCTGCACTGGATGTTAAGTTCGTATACTAGGTTAATTAGCCTATGGTTTAGACCTTTTGTTCTCATTATTTCTAAGACGTCCTTTACTCTGTCAAAAGTCATATCGACGAAACACATGTACGCAGGTTTATTGAATTTTAGGGATTTTTCAGTTATTTGTTTGACAATGAATATTGCGTCAATAGTGAATCTGTTTTTTCTGAAACCTTGTTGTTCTTCTCGTATACTTATGATTTTGGTGATTTCTTCCAGTATAGTTTTTGTGAATGCTTTGAGAATGCTATCAAGCAGTGTTATTCCTGGATAGTTTTCTGGGTGCGTTTTCTGTCCTTTTTTAAATATGGGTATTCTTACAATATTCTTCCATTCATTCAGTACTTTTTATTATTCTATGATATTCTTGAATAGGGTTAATATTTCATTCCATAGCTTTTTTGTGCAAGTACATATAAGTAAATCCTCGCTTTTACTAATATGACACATTATATGTAGTTTTTTTTTTTAATTCTTCCCATCATAAGTGCCTTAATAAAGTGCAAAATTAATATATTTCTTTATATTATTGTTTTTTTTATTGATCTAACTAGGACAACTTTTAAAGAGCTAGCTATTCTTAGCGAAAATTTCTGAATTTTTCCTAATGTACATTCGCCAAATTTACTGTAAACCTTTAACAAAAGCCATTTTTTTTTTAATTCAGTAGCTATAACTGCGTTTACATCATCGTATGACAAACTATAAGCTACTAATCTATCAAACCTATTGATTTCGACTTAATATATTCAACGTGAAGCCATATCATTACTAAAATTGGATTCAAAGGCCAATTCGTAATGTTAGCGTTATATAATGAGCTTTGTTGTTTGAATGTTAGGTCTAATTAATTAATTACTGCATTACAGTTATTTAATACATGAAATCCTGTAATCATTTGTTAGTGGTTATTTGTACCGCGCTTATTTGCACCACGTTTATTTAAGTACGGATTTACAATGCGCTCTTACTGTTTGATTGGTAGGTATGGAAAAATTATTTAAAATATTCTTAGCTTATTTATAGTCCAAGCTAATAAAAAGATTCCACAATATAAATAGTGATAACAGTTACCTATATATATATATATATATATATATATATATATATATATATATATATATATATATATATATATATATATATATATATATATATATATATGAAGTAAAATGCAAACTTCTCTCCATCATATCCTTTTTGTGTTAGAGGTTACACAATTAGAATAAATTGTTATAGAATGCAATTTATCCTATTCCACCACCATCGAGATGATGGCCCACCTGTACCACCATACCGAGAAGAAAGTCAAAACTTACCCTCCCCGCCACAGTGATACGGCAGAGGTACATGTTTCGTCTCTACTAGACTCATCAGGGTACCGACATGCACCTGGCTGTGCAAAGGACAGATCGGAAGGAAGCATGCAAATACTGAACACGGCTTCTCCGACCTCCCGTCGGATGGCGTATATATGTTTATGCATATTTGACCCATAGTTTCAATTAATATATTATGAAATTATTTTCTATTTAAATGGACGACACTATTAACGAAACGAATGGAATCGAGGATAATGTTAAAATAGCTATTTCGGTATTCAAGTCCTGCTTGGTAACCCACAATTTTAGGTAAAAATTTCTTTCATGTCATTATTAAGATGTAAAGCTTGGGATTGAGGATTTAAAGTAGGTCATTGATGCAAAATAATAATAGGATAAGAGACAATATAAATCTCTGAACTGAGAGATGAACATTTAATTCCACTTGAGTTGTAAAAGGAGAGCTAGTCAATATCTCGAAATTCACTCAGTTTAGCAATATGTTATTTCCTACAAATTAACTATAAAATGCTGTTATAAATGGGATGTATAAAATTACGAAAGAGCTGTAGGTATAACATTAAAAAAAATAAAAATTGTAACATTACTCTATTTGAAATAAAGCAAAAACATCAAATCTTTTCGCGCTAGCTTCAAAAAAAAACTCTGTACGATACATTACCTCTTTTTCCGATAGTGCTTAAGCGAGCGCTACGTTGCCAAATTTCAGGATCAGTTAGAAAAATTCACTATTTCAAAATGTTTCATTTCGAAATCATACATAAAAGACATTTGTTCTTGATTCTCAGTAATGTAAATTCAAAATAACTTAAAATATTTTTTAATATTTAAAAAATTACCGCTGTATCCACCAACTTCAAAACTGATACACTGAGAGTTGAAAAAGATTTGTTAAAAATGTTTTATACCTGTAAAAATTTCTGACGAAAATATTTTGTAAATATACAATACAGGTTGGTACGCCAATAACCTGGCATTTGCGACACTACCATGAAAGTTCTTTTTACTACTTTTGTAAGACAGTAAATAGATTCTTAATTTTTTATTAATTGTTTATGATTTTCTTACAACAAAATATATCGTTATACCTAAACGGCTCCTTTAAACGTATTTATTTTTGTAAAATGCAATAGAAGCCTTTATTTGAAAAATAAAGAATTGAGCAATAATTTATTTAAATAAATTTATTTTGCATAACTAATGATAAATTTGGATTAAGCGATGCTTTAGTCACTTGAAAATATTCATGATTTATCAAAATTGTCGGTCACAAAAGGTGAGGGTTTCCAAAACTTGAAGAATTTATGCTACTTTAAATTTTCAAATTTGAATATTTCAAAGAAAAAGAAACACATTTATACAAACTCAACGGCTTTTGAAAGAGTAAGACTTATACTTTAAGATGCTGTATATACAAGGGCATTCCCAGATTAACCTGCATGACACATAGATGGCGGTAATTGATAAAATATAATAACAGTGTTAGATAGCACTAACCTTATAAAGATCAAGTTTTAAGTTTGAAGACACTACGTTGCTTATTACTGGTTTAACAGCTATCAATAGTAAACGTTCTCAGTAAATTTGTAAACATGGAAAAAATTGATCATCGTTATGTGATTTAATAATTTCATTTGAAGCATGTGTCCATCACTACACACTTGAGAGGAAGGAATAGTCAAAACAATGGGTTAAAAGGGAAAAATTGGCTCCAAAGAAGACAAGGAAGGTTCCATCTGTAGGCAAGGTCATGATTTCAGTTTTTTAGGATGTGCATGACATAATTTTTATTGATTATCATGGAAAAGGAAAAACCATCAACGATGAATATTATGCGAACTTACTGAGTGATGAAATTATGGAAAAAAAGGCCGCATTTGGCGAAAAAAAGTGTTGTTCCATCACGACAATGCGCGTGTTCACACATCAGTTATTGCAGTGCACAAAATCAATTATTTACAGTACGAATTACTTCTTCATGCATTCTATTCGCCAGATTTGGCACCCTTGGACTATTTTCTCTTTCCAAACTTGAAGAAATGCCTGGGCAATAAAAGATTTGCCAACGATGATGAGGTGGTGTTTATAGTAGACGGCTATTTTGAGGATCTCGACGTTTCTTACTGCAAACAAGGTACCGAAGCTATTGAACATTACTAAGAAAAGTGTATTGAGTTAAAAGGAGAATATGTTGAGAAATAAATAAAGTTTTTGCCAAATATTTTGCGTTTTCTTTGTCAGGCCAATTAATTCTGGGAGTGCCTCGTAGTTTATTGAGAAAAAAAATGTTCCAATGTGATGGAGCGATTCTGAGGCCGGATTTCAATTCGGCGGCCCAAAATCTACCAGAAATGACTATTTAATGTATAAATTTCACGTCGTGCTATGTAATAAGAATATGTAAGTTCATATTTTCTTTTTAAACCTCATTTTCTTGACATTTTTAGGACTTACTGTATATCCCGAAACGCTCAATATAAAAAACTTACCTTTTATCTTTACCTTATGTATGAGAATTTACTGTTTACTCCATATATACAAAAGCATCTCTTTCAGAAAACTAATGTCGCTACTTAAACCCTTCTTGAGTCCCACTCAAGTAAAATTTATGTCTGTGAAATCCGTGAAAATCTTCTTTAAACGACATTTTAGGCATCAAAAAACGCATAAAAGTAGCTGTTACGAGACGGAAATTCTTAAGGATATGATACTAGGATAGTGGATAAAATTTTTAACCCTACAAAAATAAATTGACTGTAAAAATGTTTTTCAGTAAATGTTTTATTGCTTTTTATAACTTATTTGGCATCAGGTAAAAAAAAACTTCTTGATGTATACAGTGTTTCACATAAATATTCGGACATAGATCTAATATATATATATATATATATATATATATATATATATATATATATATATATATATATATATATATTATTTTCTTGATTCTTGAACCATAGATTATATCATTTTTCTTAATTTTGTATTTTCTTGGGTTTAGGTTCTATAATTAATAAAACACAAAACGATTGACGTTTCGCCCTTTATTCAAGGCATTTTCAAAATTTTTTCCTTAAAAAATATATAATTAAAATACATCAAATAAAAAACATATTTTACACATTTTGGAAAACAAACAAGACACTTAAAAACAGTAGTCAAAAACTTTAAAACATTTTAAAAATATTTAATTTTACCAGTACATACCTTGACATTTTGCTGTTCTGTTTCTAAATAAACTTTAAATTTTCATCGTTTACTGAGGATACGTGGAATGCGAATGTGTTTTATTTTTTTAAATATTTTTTATATTTTACAATGTATAAAAAAAAACAAATAAGGTATATGTTTGGTTTTATGTTTAAGAGGATATTCTATTTTTGATTCTTATTTGACCGGATCGAATACTTAATAGTTTTGTTTAAATTAGGTTTGCGTAAATGTGGCTCAAATTTCCCATATCTGTTTTGTCGTTAACAGTGTTTTTATCTTTTTTAATTTCAATCATTTCCTTTATCTGTAACTTTTGGTAATTCATATCTTTGTTTTTTATAATGGTACTGTTATAATCAAAAGTGTGTTTTTCGTCCTGTGTGTGTTTGTTTAACGCTATTGAGGCGTTTTTTGTATATTTATGGCCATTTAATCTGTTCTTCAGTAATTGGCTCGTCTTGCCTATATATTTTTTGGGACAATTTGTGCAAGGGATCGAATATATTATATTTGATTTATTCATTAGAGGAGTTTTACTTTTTAAATTTGTGAATAATGTATTTAATTTATTATGTGACCTGTGGCATACCATAATATCATGCTTTTTTAAAATGTATTTTATTTTTTCTAAACTATTTCTCTAATCATTTAAAAACTCAAAAAAATAGCGTTATAATCGGGCTATCTGATCGTGCTATCTCCCTAACATCACCAGAATTCCGACCAAAAATACTTCAAAAAGTAAAAGAGACACTAATAAATAATAATTTCAACGAAAAGACTATCACCAAAATAATTGATAAACAAACATATAAGTTTTATTACAACGTAAAAACAAAAAACATAGAACATAAACAGCAGAAATATGTGGCATTACCTTACACTAGTGAGCTGTCAGATAAAATAAAATACATTTTAAAAAAGCATGATATTATCGTATGCCACAGGTCACATAATAAATTAAATACATTATTCACAAATTTAAAAAGTAAAACTCCTCTAATGAATAAATCAAATATAATATATTCGATCCCTTGCACAAATTGTCCCAAAAAATATATAGGCATGACGAGCCAATTACTGAAGAACAGATTAAATGGCCATAAATATACAAAAAACGCCTCAACAGCGTTAAACAAACACATACAGGACGAAAAACACACTTTTGATTATAACAGTACCATTATAAAAAACAAAGATATGAATTACCAAAAGTTACAGATAAAGGAAATGATTGAAATTAAAAAAGATAAAAACACTGTTAACGACAGAACAGATATGGGAAATTTGAGCCACATTTACGCAAACCTAATTTAAACAAAACTATTAAGTATTCGATCCGGTCAAATAAGAATCAAAAATAGAATATCCTCTTAAACATAAAACCAAACATATACCTTATTTGTTTTTTTTATACATTGTAAAATATAAAAAATATTTTAAAAAATAAAACACACAACTGTTTTTAAGTGTCTTGTTTGTTTTCCAAAATGTGTAAAATATGTTTTTTATTTGATGTATTTTAATTATATATTTTTTAAGGAAAAAATTTTGAAAATGCCTTGAATAAAGGGCGAAACGTCAATCGTTTTTTGTTTTATTAATTATAGAACCTAAACCCAAGAAAATACAAAATTAAGAAAAATTATATATATATATATATATATATATATATATATATATATATATATATATATATATATATATATATATATATATAAAATGAACTTTTAATTCGATGAAAAAATTTATGCATTAAATAAAGCAACAGAAACATATTAAAAAATACAAATTTTTAAAACCTGTTCTATGTGATTGTATCACTTCAAAAAGTAATCAATTTGATCAGTTAGATTCTATCAAGTCAGCAATAAAGTAATTTCGTTTTTTTTTTTATACAAAGAATAAGCTTTAATTAATTGCAGATTTTCTATTTTGTTCAATGAAATTTTGCCATCTTTCTTGCAGTTCCATGATCCCGCGCCCATAGATATTTTGGTCCTTATAAACCAAAAACTGAACCAAGTGTGATTTAAGGTAATCATCGTTTGTTTAAGTTTTACCTTTCAAAGACTTTTCAAAATAAATAGTGCTATATGGGAGATGCGAAGCTCTGAATTATCACGGAGGAAAACAATTTCTTTGCGATTTGCGGAATCTTGCAATTTTTTTTTGATTGCTTCTTTCAGTTTCATTAATTGTTAAGAGTAAATGTTTGAATTGATTGTCCGGCCTCATAAAAGAAGCTTAAAATACACAACACCATTGTGCTTCAACCAAAGTGATAGTAATAATGCCGTTTATGCCATAAAAAACAAAAAAAAATGGAAAACCATGTGGATATGAGTGTATCTACACAGAATTACTGATATGTGGAACAACACAGCTTTTTTTATATGCTTACATGGATATACAATAAATGCCTCAATTGTCAAAAACCCCTAGACAATGGAAAAAAAAATCGCATTATCTCAAGGCACAAAAGCAAACAAAGGAAAAGTGACAGAATTACAGAGGTATAACGATAACTAGCTCAATGAGTCAACTCTGTGGAAAAATATTCAAAGATTTAATTGAAAAAGAATACAATGACGAAGATCAGGGCAAATTTCATGGTAGTAGATCCTGTAATGATAACAAGTTTTGTATGAAACAAATAATTGAAAAAGGAGCCGCTACAAATCAAGATAATCATATATTATTTATGGATTTAGCTAAAGCTTATGATAACATTCCTTTAACTAAAATGCGGGATACGATGACGAGTACAAATATAAACGACTTATTAGAGCTGTACAAACTTTACATACAGATTCATTTTCAAAAATCACAGAGGATCACAAGCTATCGAAATCTTTTAAAATCACCAAAGGTTTAAGACAGGAATCTTACCCATATTATTCAATATTTATGTTAAGAAAGCTACCCAAACTATAAGAGTGATAAGATGCCAAAATGGAACAAAAGAACAAAAATATTAACAAAAAATAAAACTGTAGCATATACAACACAATGATGAAAGGCTGTTTAATTTACGGGTCTGACTGGTGAGTTAGAAAGAGAAACAAAAAACGAGCAAACATTGTAGAAATGGATGCTTTGAGATTGACAGCAGGGATATTACAAACCCAGAGAATAAGAAATGAAGATAGAAGATACGATCTTCGAGATGTAGAAAGAAAAGAATTAATTAGATACGGTCATATACAACGACTGGTTGATTCCCTACTGCTCAAATAAACCATGCATTCGTATCAAGAGTACCGTAGAAGCAGATGAAGAAGAAATGCGCGTACAAAATAAATTATAAATTGTTTATTTACATAAAATATTACTTATTTGTAGCAATAGATAAGTTTATGAAGATCGTAGAAGGTTATTTAAGCAATGTATATTAAATAACATTTGGGGTCATGTTGAAATAGGAGTTATCTAATATGGTCTATAATTATTTGACTTTTTCTTTTTGTTACAGGAGTTGCATTAATGAAGGTGGTCGAAGTTTACAAAGATATTCAGGATCAGCAAATGAATATTGTAAGTATAACATTAATTTTTTGTTTCCAACTAGAAAATAATCCCTGAGAAAACTTATAGAAACTTTCAGTGTTTACCTGCTACATCTAAAGCGCATCTTCTTGGCTCTGCTACTGTGTTACAGCCAATATAGGTTTTTTAAAAAATCAAAATTTCAGTAAGAAATAGAGAAATCTATCTGCCTTATTTGAATGGTTGGTATATATGTAATTCTCCTTTCAGGCAGAGAAAAGGAAAAAATATATAAACAGTTTATTTCCTGTAAATATCCCTCTGGTCCACTCTCTATACGCGTTTCGGCCACCTCATGATCGGTCGGTAGGTGGCAGGTTGCAATATCCTACTGACATATCTTCATATACCAGTTGTTTCCTGCGAATGTTGCTCTCGGTCCGATACAGCTCCACTGACGAGATCATGAGGTGGTCGAAACGCGTATGGAGAAAGGACCAGAGCGCTATTTGCAGGAAATAAACTGTTTGTATATATTTTTCATATTCTCTGTCTGAAAGGAGAATTACATATATAACAACTATAAAAGTTTGTCGTAATGTCTGTTAAGTCCAACTTTTGAATATTTGGATTTATTAGATGAAACCATAATCTAAGAATTTGGATAAAAGTTGAAAAAAATAATCATTAAGCGACACTTTTAAGTATAAAACGAACCCATGAATATTTAATGTAAATATAAAAACAGTATAAGCTGGAAAATATATTTTTAGGATGTAAAACTTATACAGAAATAACCAGTTTGCTAGTGGTTACAAAATTTATTTAAATTACCTATTACCAACTAAGTTTAGTAAATTTAACACTTCTCTATTTTTTTTCGTGTATTTTATTAAAATATCCACTTTAGAAATGAGCTCTCAACATTCCATTTATATTGGCGCTGCTCGTCCTGGAACTTTATCGTTTAATATTATTCCCCACTTGGCGTGCCATTATGCACCCATTCAAAAGGGCCGTGGTTAAGGGACCGCTCTGTCGGAGTTTTCTTTGTCCAGAAAGCAATTATGCCGCCTGGAAAACCGATTTTATTCCGGCACCTCTTTTGTTTTAATTGGAGTATCCTTTTTTTCTGACCAGCTTTTTGCTTGTTGAGGGTTTTAATGAATAAATTTGTCGTGTTTGTGTAACAAGTTGTTTTATAAATTCTATTAAAGACGGTAAAGGTCGGAAGATGATTACTGAAAGGTGTCTGAACCTTTTTTGATGTTGATGGTATATTATTTAATAAGGATATTGGTGTTGTTAGTTTCCTGAGTGAGCCATTTTGAAGTGAAGTATAAATACAAGTATTTTGAATTAAAAAACACAAGAAACCCTTGGTTCAACATCCAATCATGCATACATTCATTGATTATACAGGGCATTCAGCAAATGTGTCTCAAAATTTCGACATTGTATATAAGACTCCAAAATATTTTTTCCATGATGAGCCATAAAGGAGATTCGAGGCCCAAAATTGCTACCCAATGATTTAAATTTTTGAGGAGTAACTTTTCGGCAGACTTGTATATTTTAATGAAATTCTGGTATGTTGTAAAGGGTGTTTTTTATAGAGGTATAGAACTTTAAGTTGGCAACACTTTTTTAACTGGCAGCAATTTTGTCAGCTGTCAAGTGATTTATGTTTAGTTTTGTTTGGCATTTCAACATGAATAGACTGACGCCTGAACAACGCTTCCAAATTGTGCAAATTTATTTTGAAAATCATGGTTCTGTTCGAAATACGTATCGCGCACTACGTCTATTTTACGGTCAACATAATCGTCCATCAGAGCAATTAATTCGATTAACTATGGAACGTTTCGCACGCACACTAAATGATAATACGCATCCACAGAGACGTCGTACAGTGCGTACAGAAGAAGTCATTGCTGCTGTAGAGCGTAGCGTAGAGGAAGACCCGAATCAGTCTATCCGCCATCGTGCACAGGAATTGGATATGTGTCCATTCACTTTATGGAAGGTTTTGCGGAAAGATCTTGGTTTGCGTGCTTACAAAATCCAACTCGTGCAAGAATTGAAGCCACACGATCACCTAGTAAGGCGTAGATTCGGTGAATGGGCCCAAAACAAGATTGCTGTTGACCCCGATTTTCATAAGGGAATTTTATTTAGCGATGAAGCTCACTTTTGTTTGAATGGATACGTTAATAAACAAAACTGCCATATTTGGAGTGATGATAATCCTCAAATGTATGTTGAGACACCGTTACATCCAGAAAAACTGACTGTATGGTGTGCTTTATGGGCTGGTGGAATCATTGGTCCGTACTTCTTTAAAAACGATGCTGGTCATAACGTTACTGTCAATGGTGACCGCTATAGAGCCATGATTACTGTCTTTTTCGTTCATCAATTGAACAACCATGATGTGCAGGAGCTGTGGCTTCAACAAGATGGCGCAACATGTCACACAGCTTGTGCCATAATTGATTTATTGAAGGAAACATTTGATAACCGCATAGTTTCACGTTTCGGACCCGTCAATTGACCTCCAAGATCGTGCGACTTAACGCCGCTAGACTATTTTCTGTGGGGAAATGTGAAGTCGCTAGTCTACGCCGATAAGCCCGAAACGATTGATCACTTGGAGGACAACATTCGCCGCATTATTGCCGATATACGGCCACAAATGTTGGAAAAAGTCATCGAAAATTGGACTTCCAGATTAGACTACGTCCGAGCCAGCCGTGGCGGTCATATGCCAGAAGTCATATTTAAATTATAATGCCAGAAGGTTATCTTTCGAATAAAGTAAATTTCATGTCAATTTAAAAAATTCATCTTTATTTTATTCCATTTAAAAGTTCTATACCTCTATAAAAAAACACCCTTTATAATCGATTGGTCATCTTTTTCAGTGCTACAACTTGATTTTTTAGATACTTGTGATCATTTTCTAAGAAAAAAGGAACTTTATGTTTATTTGGAAAATGTTACCTATTTTCAACACAAATCAATTTGATTGCGTTCAAAGAGATCAAGAAATCTTCAGTTAAAATAACATATTCTGAATTATCTATCAGCGGAAGAAAGGACGTAGATCAAAGAGGCGCAACAGAATGGGTTGTCCATGAAACTTTCCAAAAGCAATTGCTTCAACGGATCTGTCTTATGGTCACCAAAATCTCTTGACATAAATTCGTTAGATTTATTTTTTTGGTGAAACCAGAAAGGATTAAGTTAAAAATCATGATTCTTGAATTTAGACCGTGTCAAATTGAAATTATTATCTGACGTTTTGCCTACGATTGCACTAGATATCTTCAGGGATCTTTACTCCACGAGATTAAAACACTGAATGACTATCGAGGAGCAACAGCCGGGTATTTGTACCTGATTGATACTCAACGAATCGCAATCCAGCGTTACAATCGATTTTCACATGTAATGTAGACTGTAACCTGCATCTCTATTAATATTATTTGGATATTTACAAAATTTCGATTGATTCTTTAATTTTACGTTTAAAGAAACCAGACACTGATGCTAGCATCTTAGTTTCTTTTACATTAAGAGTGTGACTTGAACTATGCTGGTGTTCAGCTACTGCACATTGTACAATTAGTTTCTTTTTTATATATCTTTCATGTTCCTTATGTCTAGTGGTAGCACTAAACAGATAAAGGATGGAAAATGCTCGGGCGAGGATCAAACTACAACTGAGATGTTAAAGATGGGTGGAGACAGTCTTGAAAAAGCGATACAAACACTGATGAATAAATGCTTATACGAAGGTAGAGTACCAGAACAATGGTATAATGCACAAGTCGTACTTCTCTTCAAAAAAGGGGACACAATAAATATAGAAAATTACCGTCCTATCAGTTTATTAAACCACCTATATAAACTATTCACCCGCATATTGACATATCACTTGACTGAAAAGCTTGACTATTACCAGCCTGTGGAGCAAGCCAGCTTTCGACGTGGATTTAGTACGATAGATCATATCCAAGCCCTACGCATAGTCCTAGAAAAAACCGAGGAATATAACATTCCTATACATCTGGCATTTGTAGATTTTCACAAGACCTTTGACTCTATAGAAACATGGGCGATCTTGAAATCACTTAATAATGCTAGAATTGACTCCAGGTATACCACTATCATACAGAACATATATAAAAACGCAACTATACAGGTTAAAATCGACGAAGACACAAAAACCGAAAAAATAAACGTTGTGAGAGGTGTGCGTCAGGGAGACGTCATCTCTCCGAAACTATTTACGCTAGCTTTGGAAGATGTCTTTAAAAAAACTAAATTGGGATGAGAAAGGTTTGAGAGTCGACGGTTCCTATCTTAGTCATCTTCGTTTCGCTGACGATGTTGTTGTCATGTCTAGCAACCCAGAAGAGCTAAAACAAATGCTTCAAGATTTCAATGAAGAGGCGAGAAAAGTGGGACTAAAGATGAACTTGGGAAAAACTAAGTAATTGAGCCCTGACGCAAATGTACAAATAGAGATTCAAAATGAAATCATAGAGAATGTCCAAGAGTACATCTATTTAGGCCACGTCATGAAACTAGGCAAAGACAATCAAACGGTGGAAATAACAAGGAGAATAGGGCTGGCATGGGCTGCCTTTGGAAAGTTACAGTACGTATTAATAGATAGAAATACACCAATCAACCTTAAACGGAAAGTGTATAACACGTGTGCCGTGCCTGTTGCTATTTACTACATGGAAATGATAACACTAACCAAACAAAACGCAAATAGGCTCCGAGTCACTCAACGCTCCAGGAGAGACAAATGTTAGAAATCTCGTTACGGGATAAAATACGAAATCAAGTAGTAAGATCAAGAATCAAAGTAGTTGACGTCATTGAAAGCATATCACGACTAAAGTGGCAATGAGCGGGGCACATAGCTAGACAATAACCCGATAGGTGGACGACTAAATCACTGCAATGGCGACCGCGAGAAACGAACCGAAATCGTGGCAGGCCACAACACAGATGGGTAGATGATATAAAATAGTTTTTTGGAAAAGACTGGCTCCAAAAGGCGAGAGACAGATCCCAGTGGATGATCATCGGAGAGGCTTATGTCCAGGAGTGGACGTCAATGGACTGAGAAAGAAGAAGAAGAAGAATTTCTAGTGGATATAGACCGTCTTGTTTCACCTACATACACTTTACCACAAGATGAAGGTATCTTGTAAACACCTTCTGTTTAAATTATTTAACGCCAGTAAACATCAGGGAAGAGTTGCTTTAAAGTATAATCATTTACTGAAACTTTATTCGAAATCATCCGTAATATTATTTCGAGTATAGCGGGAAAAAATTCGGAGGATAATAAAGGGTATTGAAGCATAATGCGCCAATTTTCAATATCTACGTGATTAAATACAAAAAAGATGTAATCATATATTCACTTTTATTTTCCATTAAAAATTTAGTGGCATTTTAACTCTTTTTGTGTTCCTTAATATATCATCAACCCTTTTAAAAACATTCTTCTGGTTTTTCTTCTCCTTTTTCTTTCTGCGCTTATGTTTTGGTAAAAACTTTCAGTCCTAAATTTTTTGGCACTGATGTTTAACTCGTACCTACACACCACTACATGGTTTTAGCAGTGTTGCAGCCTGATTTGTACAAAACACACACTAGCTGTCTAACCATCAGGATGACAGGTAAACTTGGCGTTCTGAAATTTTCCGTTGTTCTATCCAGGAAATATTGATTTAGAAATTTTTGGATATAAATTCTCTGTCCTATTGAAAATTGCGTTATGCTTATCCTTAAATTAAATACATGTTATACGATAGCATTACCTAAATTATTAAGGCCATGGATTGCTAATAATAAGTTTCTTTTTATCCTTCTCACATCCAGATTTGAATATAGGCTTCCCTGTTTAATTTTCAATTAACTCAGCTTTGGGCTTTCTTCCCCCAATGCAGTCCCGAGATTTTCCTGAAGTAATTTTAATATTGTGTTTTTCATCTTCCCCTGCCTGTCTTTCCAATATAAGGCCACATGATCACTTCTCTATTTCACCTACCGTTCTACTGTCGTGTCGTATGTCTTGCAAATTCCCATTTTTACCTGCTAATTTTGACTATGTCTGTCACTTTTGTTCTTCCTCCTATCGAGTCATTTATTTTTTTGTCTTTCAAAATGATACCCAGGATTGAACGTCCGATTGTTTTCAGTGTCACCCTAAGTTTTGATAGTATTTTTTCGTGAACGTCCAAGTTTATCTTAGGTGCAAAGGTATGCTTCGAATTTTAGGAATATATGGTGGCGTTCCGAAAGCAGCCCATCCTAGTAGCCTTCTTTTTTCAATTTATTTTGTTTTATTCATTTTATCTAGTATTGTGAGTTGTCCCAGTTTTAACTAAGTAAGTGGCTAGTAGTAGATTATTAGATTACGTTTAGTTATAGTGATTTAATTAGTTGAACAAGGAGCTTATTAATCACTGATATTACTAGGGTATGCATTATACAGATTTTCTCGAAAACAGTAAATTTTTTTCGAAAGACTGCCCTTTTTTTAGATAATTGTAGGAAGTATATAAAAATTTGAGTTTTAGCTCTGAAAACTGACATCTGTCAAAATATTAGGCCTACAAGTAGAGAGGCGAGTCCATTCCTGACTTTTTCAGTAATGTTACTTATGACCTGTATTCGTGTCAGCTTTATAATATGCAAAAATAACACTAAAATATACAGATCTGTTCAAGAGGTACAATTCAAAAGGTAAATAACTGGATACCCATTCCTTTTGAGCTCCATATCTCTGTACTACTATTATCATTTTGACGTCTTCTCTATACTGACAAAAGTTTGACATAGACCTACTGGACATCCGGTATATAGTGAGGGTAAAAAGTTGAATAAATTTATGCCACTCAATAAATAATATAACTATAAAAAAAGCACAACCTTTCTTTTTTAATATAGCAGAATATTTCCTTGACTGGACCGACAGACTACTGAAAAATTGTGAGTTGTTTCGAGAAAGACCTTACCCTCGTCAAGGGCTGACAGGGTGTCATTATCTACATAGAATAAATTGTTTCATTTCTTTCAACAGTCCTAAAATAATCACACAGTTTTACTTACCTTTAACCTACTATGCTTTATTTTTAGAATATTATACCTTTGACGATATACGTATTACGGTCCAGGAATTCTTGCTAGATACAGAAGGAAATATGGAAATAAAAAGAAAGTGATATTATTTTTAATATAGCCTTCCTTTGTTTCAATATACTTTTTATAATATTGCGCAATATTCTGAATCAAAATGGTTATTGCCATTTTTTTTAATCCTTCATAGGTCCATCCTGAAGACGGATGCATTGCGGCCAATATAGGTCCATTGTGCTCACCTTTGATTTACAGTTACTCTGTTAACTTACCCTCTTTTTTTTATTATATTCCCGGGTCCGTCCTAAAGCCGGATGCACTACGACCAGAGTAGGCCTATTGTGCTCACCCCAGACATTACAGCCACTCTGTCAACCTAGCCCCCTGGCTCAATCTGTACAGTCCTGCTAAGGAGTGAGTGAGCATTTCTCCCGGTTCCAATCTTACTGACCCGAAAGTTTGTTGTCTAAATCTCACCAGTGCCTCACAGTCACATATGATATGCTTCACTGTTTCCTCGGCTTGTCCACATAGTCTGCCGCCGAGGTTTCCGTTATATAGATTCATTCTATTCAGATGTACTTTTACGGCCATGTGTCTCGTTATTATACCCGTAATAGTCCTTAATTGGTTTCTGCTCATTTATAGTAATTTCCTTGCCAGTTTCGGGTCCGGATTCCCAATAAATAGCTTGCTGAGGTTTAAACCCTGTCTGGTCATCCCGTGATTTTTATATTCTATTTTGATCCATTTTATGACTGCTTCCCTGGCCGCGCACCGCGGCACTCTAAAGACCGGTTCTGGACCCATGTATTGAGATACCGACCCTGCTCTAGCTAGCTCGTCAGCTTTTTCATTTCCATGTATGCCTTCATGTCCTGGTACCCACTTTAACATAACTCTGTTGTCTTTTGCCAGAATTTCCAGCTCACTCTGACCATTCCAAACCAGCCTCGATGATACCTTTTGGACCTTGAGGGCTTTTAGGGCTGCCTGGCTGTCAGAGTAAATGAGGATTTGCTTCCCTTTGTAAGCTGTCCTAACCTTACCCTCTTGATCCAATCTGTTCAAGTCCGCTAAATAGTGGGTTAGTATGTCATTAGGTTCCAAATTTGCTGTCCCGATGGTTTGTTTTCGTTTCCGATCTAGTGACTCGCAATAACATATGATGTGTTTTATCGTTTCCTCCGCTGCACATAGTCTGCAGCCGAAATCACCGTTGTAAAGGTTCATTTTATTCACCTGAACTTTGAAAGCCATGTGCTCTGTCATTATGCCAGTAATTTTGGATGAGAATTTCCAATAAATAGTTTACTATGATTCAATCCCTATCGGGATGTCCAGTTATTTTTTGTGCCCTTTTTTGTTTTATAGCTTCTCGTACCGCATATCGTGGCACCTCAAGAGCCGGTTCTAGATCAATATATTGAGATGATGAACCAGCTCTCGCCAGTTCATCAGCCTCCGTGTCTTGGTGCCTATTTTAACATAACTCTGTTATCTCCTTCCAGAATTATAAGTTAACTTTGACATTCCCAAACCAATCTAAGTGGCTTTGCACCCTTAAGGACCTTTGGAGCTACTTGGCTGTCTGAACGAATATAGATCTGCTTTCGTTTGAAAGCTCTTTTTTATTTTATCTGCATATTGTAAAATTGCCTATATTTCTGTCTGGAATACTGTTGGGTATTATCATAACGGAAGAATAATTTCCCTTCTTAGTTGTAGCCCTCCCAGCTCCGGTAGCTTCTTTAGTTTTTGAAGCGTCAATGTACAAGATAAGTATTCTAGATTATGGTTTATCTTGTTTGCTTACGCTTCAATCCTCTACAGTGGCCTCGAACGGTATATTGTAGCGGTAGCCCGAGATCAAATGGTCTTTATCCATTTCCTAGAGCCCCTGATTTTATTACATATAGTTTTATGTCCTGTCATCAGCATTTATACTGCTGGCATGAGTGGCGTAGACTGTGAAGCCCCATTTTTGCTTCTCCTGGAATCACTAAATATAGTGGAGGGAAGTCTAGAATGCATTGCTAAAGTTGGGCTAGATTTCATAGCCCCGTGATGCTCAAAGAGGGGGCCCTCTGTATGCTCCTAGCTTGATCGTAGCTGACCTTTACATTACCTTTGCCCAACATACCAAGGTCACATATATAATCGCTAATCTCACCACACTGGTATATAACCAATGCGCCATCTTTGGTGAGAGACCCATGTTTTCCAGTACAGTCGTGTAACAATCATAAACGTTGTTTCCGATTTTCTTGTTATCTATTCCACATGCTTATTTGAGGTCACTGTAGAGTCCCAGAATACCCCCCGATATTTAATTTCCTGGAAAAGTGGCATTATGTTTCCTTGTAGGATAATGAGACCGAGGTATTCTAATTTCTTCCATTTTGTGAAGGGGATTAGGACAGTCTTTAGGGAACTTAAATTTAGTCCTTTCTGTCCTACCCCTCTTTTTACAAGTCTGAGGGCCTTACTTTTCCTCATAGGTTTGGCTTCAGTTTTGAAAATAAAAAAATCTAGATCTGGACTAGGAGAGAAATATCGATTACAGTGAAGCAACATTCGGGAAACTGGCTTTGATAATTGCAGCTATATGAAAAAAATATTCGTTAAGAATTCGGAGAACACTTGTTTTCGAAATTGCAATTTCTGCTGTCATTTCTATTGGCTTTAACCATACAATTTTCTATACCAGTGTAATAATGTCAAGAGTTGTCGCAATTACTGGGTCTTCTTTATCATCTCCAGAATCTCGTCCCCAATGAAACAATTTAAACCAATTTTCAAAACTGTAAATGTGGCGCAAGTGCACTTGTACAACTTGTGGCTTATTTGCGTTGGTAATAAAACTTCCATACTAACTCGAATCGTTCGGCTGTAAGGCTGGTTAATCAGTATTATACTACGCTTGTCAGTGATGTCGTTCTAGCACTGAAAAATTTGAAACCTAAAAGTTTCGAAATTTTATTCGTTTTATTATTAGGTCGGCAAGCAATTTCAGTTTTGTAGTGTGAAATAACATTAATTTTTTTATACAATAAATAAATTTTAATCGGTTATATATCTTCCATTTTATTTCATGATCTTTTGTCATATTTCTTGCAGCATCATGATTCTGCATTCGCAGAAATTTTGGTCCTTATCTACAAAAAATGTGCAATTTAATGTCATCGTCAATTGTGAAAGTTTTACCGTTGAAAGAGTTTTTCAAACTTCGAAATACTGTGAATGATACTACTTTCGGTACGGCATGGACCCGGTATCAGCGACAAAACCAAAACCTACGAGAACATTAGGATCAAACTTGCCAAGGAGGAAGCCCACTCTTCATTTTCACTATAAGCACGAGTCAGCAACGTCATTCCTATTGGTTTCAGATTGAAATCACCAATATCAGGTAACAGAGCACGCCGTATTCTGGACAACGCTAGTAAAGCACTACTAAGAACACAAATAAATTAGCACCGATGGCGAAAAGCCTTCCTTCTGGATGAAGAGGCTACACAACGCTACGAAAAAATCAAAAACGAAACTTTGTCAGATGATCACGACCCAATTTTCCATAAAATAGATAACATATGCAACAAGTTGAAAGAAAATATGACGAGGAGACACCGAAATAAACTAGAAAAACTAAAATCACATCAATAACCGACTCTACCTGAAAAAACTTCAAGAAAAACCTTCATAAACTTATCTTCAAGAAAACTCTCAACAGCAGAAGAACAATTACTAAACATGGGGCTTAATTTCGCAGTGACACCAAAAACATGCCCGTTTTAGACATAATAAGCTCTGTAGAATCTATACAAGTCTACGAAAATCATTCCTACGAGTTTTGGTGGAAAAATTTTCAAAATATCTCCACGCTAGAAGCATCAGTTTTGAAAGAACTTCGTAACGATGAATCCATAAAGATTTTACCAGCGGACAAGGGAAATACAACGGTGATCATGGACATAATAACGTACGACTAATAGGTCGAAGATATCCTGGAACAAGGAAAATGTAGACAATTAGCTCGAGACCTAACTATATCTATAGAGTCAAAAATGTACAGACCACTAAGGAAATACCAAGATCATATACCTGACAAACTACGATCGGCGCTCACACCACACTACAGTAAACACAACATTTTTACGTAGTACTAAAAATTCATAAAACAGACATACCATTGAGGCCAATAACCAGTACCAGAGCATCCCCAACAAGTGCACCTTCTTTTAAAAATCGTACCACCTTTAGAAGGTAAAACAAACACATATGTTAAAAATTCTACACATTTCGTAAACATTATTAGTAGCATTAATCTAGAGCCAGACGACAGACTAATAAGCTTTGATGTAGAAACTCTGTATACTAATGTACCATTAAGGGAATTACTAGACATAATCAAAACTAGACTTTCAAATAATACTACTTTATCAGATCGAACCACGTTACCACTGGGTGGGATGATGGATCTTTTGGATTGTTGTCTGCGTAGTGCTTACTTTCAAATAAAGAACAAGTTCTGCGCTCAGGACGACGGGCTTCCGATGGGTTCTTCAGTCTCTCCAGTAGTCGCCAATATATATATATATATATATATATATATATATATATATATATATATATATATATATATATATATATATGGAATGGTTCGAAATTCATGCCATAGAAACGGCAACTGTAAAACCGAAAGTCTGGTTGAAATATGTCGATGATACTTCCATCGTATGAAAGGGCAATGATCAAGAACTTAATGATTTCCTGAAACATCTAAATACCGTTCGACCTACAATTACGTTTACTATGGGAAAAGAGGTAAATGATCAATTGCCCTTCCTAGATGTCATGGTGAACCGTTTAAACGAAACTATTAAAACTTCCATATACAGAGAACCAACACATACTGGACAATATCTTAATCATAGTTCTAGTCATTCTGTTGTAACAAAATGAGGAATTATAGGCAACTTCTATAATCACGCTATATCTATATGCAATAATGCCGATTCACTGGAAAAAGGGGTAGCAAATATTAAATCCGATTTACAACAGAATGGTTATCCTTTAAAACTAATTGACGATGTTATATATAACAACGAACACTGAATAGCTTAAAACACATTCCTTCTTCACAATTCTGTACATTAAATGAACTTCGAAGAAAATAAGACGAATTGCTAGTAATTGTAATATAAAAACAGCCTTTAAATCAGGAAATACACTTAGAGCTCATTTAACAAAATCAAAACCAAAATCTACCGATAAGAAAAGATGTTCCATGTGAGTGTGGTGAAATGTATTTTGGAGAAACTAAACCACCACTAGAAGTTAGAATTAAGGAACAAAAAACACATACACAAAAATGGGAAACGTCGAGATCAGGTATTGCAGAACACACCTGGGATAAACAACATCATATAAAATGGCCTGAGGCTGCGGCACTATATATGGAACCCAACAGGAAAAAAAGAAAAATTTATAGAAGCAGCTTAAAAGCAATAATGGAATCTTCAGTAAACCGAGTGTTGGGATACCTAATCTTTGACAACCACTACTTTGTAACATCAAATTCTTGAGGTGTGCATAGTGAAGCGAAACTTTGCGCTTCAATGGACACAGTCCCTATATAAGCTCGTAGTCCTAAGATAAAACATTCAGTTTATACTTAATAACGATTAGAGATACAACGAAACATCGTAAAAATAAATAAAAATAAAGACAATGCAGGTCCGACAACCACATTTTAGTCAATCTTCAACATTGTCTACAACCTTCAAACAAACGAGAGATTATACTTTTGCTTTCCTAGTAATACTGTAGAGCGTATTTCGAACTTTCATTCTGGTTTTTTCGGGAAGATCTGGGGTTTTTTCTTTTCAACGACGTCTATTTTTCCCAGGAGAGTAAATAATCGGATTGTTTACCTTTCTGTTTGTAATGGCATATAAAGTTTTCCTTGAAATTTTAAGAATAGTGTCTAGAAATAATGATTGTTAACTGAAAATATTCATTTCCATAAATAAAATTAGTTTTTCTACCCTTTGAGCAGATGAAACAGTTTCCACGAGTCCACCGTTTCCCTTCTCCAACTCAAAATAATAACACAAATTAAGAACAAGCTGTTGTTCTTGCTTGTGAAGAATTTCACTAAGCATTATTTAAAAGGGCAAATTGATTCTCATTATCTTATGCTAATTTTTAATGCATGACTAGTACAACTCATTAAGGTAGCGGAAAAACATTTTAAAATTATATACTTGCGTCGAGCATTTAGAAACTGACGACAGATTTGAAGGTTAGAAACGTTTGTGAACTAAGGTTTAATTATTTAATAAAAATAATACATACTTACCAGTAATAAATTATAAAATAATAATTAATGACTCTTATATAAAACAATCTAAATAAAGTTCTGATCGATGACGGTCAATAAAATTATGTTGTGATTGAAGTCAAAAGAATATTTATATTCATAAAACGAAATGACTCGTTTGTTTCGGTTGTCTCTTTTTACCTTTCTCTAGTCATAATATTAGATTTTTTGCGACATATGGCTTGGATTGGAAGAATAATATTTTATTTTCCATCCCTTTATTATATCTATACAAATTACAATCAACGGATCTCAAAACTGTCTTTGATATGTTGCTAGATTGATAACGTATGGGTACTCCATCACTGGACCAACTGTGAGTGATTTTTTTTTTCATGCTCCGATAATTTTAATATTATAATGCAAACGCATGGGTAATTTATCGTAAATCAAACAATTTGTGATTGTAAAAGCGCTATTTAAACTAACAAATAGCTACCTTTAGATAATAAATTAAAACACAAATTTTAATACCAATTTATATTTTAGATCGTTTTAATTAAAATATATTGCAGTTCAACTGTGGCAGTTCCAATCTAAATTTATTTTATTATTATATTAGCCAGTAAATTTGGAAAATAACTTTTAAACAAATACAACAGCTATTGTTTTATATTTTAAAAATAAATTAAAGCATTATTATTTAAATCGATATAAATGCTACGAATTATGTTTTGTATTATAAATGAGAAAAATTGCCATTTAATATATTTGTTTAAATGAGTTAATGAGCCACTTTTTTTATTTTACCACAGTTCTTTTTGTTTGTTTGTCTGTTTGGTTAAAATTGTGCAATCGATTTCAAACTAATTTCCCTCAGAGTTAGAAATTTGAAACTTTAAATATAGCTGAGAACTGGACGACAATGTCATATTAACTTATTTTCTTGTCTGTTTTGTTTATTTGTCTATTTGGTTCTAATTTTGTAACCCATTTTTGTCTATTCGGTAGAAATTTTGCCGTCGATTTTAAACTAGAGATTTCTTCTTCTCTAGATGCTATCCCCGTTTCGTCGGGCGATTCTCACTTCTAAGAATGCAGATCTAAATAGTTCATTGTTGCTGCAACCAAACCACTCCCTAAGGTTCTTCAGACATGAGTTTCTTTTCCTTCCTATTGATCTCCTTTCTTGGAATTTTCCCTACATAATAATCCGTAGTATTTGATATTTTTCTCCTTTTATGACATGTTCCATATAGAGCAGCTTTCTTTTCTTCTTCTTCCTCTTCTTCCTCTTGTTATAGGCTTACAGCCTGTTTTTTTCAACTCAATCATTCATCTCATTTGATGTTGAAATCCAGGACTCTCTCCATCTTTTAGGTGGTCTACCTATTGGTCTTCTGGTTTCCGGTGTTCCATCTCGGGCGATTCTCGCTATCCTATTTTGCGCCATTCTTCCTACGTGCTCATTCCAAGCTCTTCTGCGCTTCCGTCCCCATCTTACTATATCCTGCATTCCATGTTCCTCGCGTATTGTTGAATTGCGTATGTAATTTCTTAATGTGTATCCCGATATTCTTCTTAGTACTTTCATTTCGGCAGTTTTTAGAATTGATTTTGTTTTTGTGTTGTCAGCTCTCGTCTCTATTGCGTACGTTATTATCGGTCGAATACAGGTCTTGTAGATTTTTGTTTTTGCGTCCTTGCTCATGTATGTGTTGTGCCATATTATATCCGCCAGGCTTCCTGAGATTCTATTTGCCTTGTTTACTTGGTTTCTTACTTCTCTTGTTCTGTCTTGATTTGCGGATATCTCAACTCCTACGTAATTAAAGGTCATGAGTTGTTCTATTGGTTAGTCATCCACTACTAGTTTGCATCTTAAGGGCACTTTGCTTATTACAATTGACTTAGTTTTATCTATGGATATTTTCATGTTGAATTGCTTGCTTATGGTGTGGAATGCAAATAGAAGTCTTTGGAGGTCGTCTTCATTTTCCGAGACTATGACGGCGTCATCAGCGTAACATATTATTGTTACTTCCCCGGTATTCATTCTGTACCCTGGTGTCGCTCTTTTGACGTTCTCAATTATTTGGTCCATTACTATGTTAAACAGTAATGTCGTATGCCCGACGCTATCGGTACATCCTTAGTTAGGTTGCCGCTTACTGAGATTTGTATTGTGGTGTTGGAGTTTAGCTGTTCAACTATGTTAATTAAATTGTTTGGGATGCCTTTAATTAGCATTATTTGCATAATATCATCCAGTCTCACCCTATCAAAGGCTTTAGTGAAATCTATAAAGCACATAAAAGCCGGCTTAGTAAATTCAATAGATTTCTCTGCTATCTGTCTTACGATGAATATGGCATCTACTGTAGATCTGTTTTTGCGGAAACCTTGCTGTTCTTCTGATATTCTGCAATAGTCAGTTATTATACCTTCAAGGATTTTGGTGAATAATTGCATTATTGAATTTAATAAAGTTATTCCTCTATAGTTTTCCGTGATTTTCTTATCACTCTTCTTAAAAATAGGTACTGTTATACTTTTCTTCCAATCTCGGGTTATCTCTTGTTTGTTTTGTTAAAGGGTTTTGTTAGTTCTTCGTGTAATGCATTTCCACCATATTTAATTAGTTCGTTGGGAATATTGTCGGGTCCTTGGGCTTTTTTCGTTTTTAATTTGGCTATCGTGTCTTTCGTCGTTTGGAGGCTTACTTCCTTTCTTTTCTTAATTGTTATAATTACTTCTCTCTCCTTATGCATACGTCCCATTACTTCCCTGTTGGTTATTCTTTCTATCCATGAAATTCTCAGCATACTCCGGTACATCCACATCTCAAATACCTCCAGCCTCCTCACGTCAATCATCTTCATTGTTCAGGCTTCCATCCCATAATATAGTACAGAGAGCACATAACATCTCATCAGTCGTATTTTTAGTTGAAGAATTAGATTTCGGCAGCAAAAAAGTCTCTTCATTCTTGTAAATGTGCTTCTGGCCTGTTCAATTCTTATTCTTACTTCTTGAAAGCTGTCATTGTTTTCATTAATAGTTATGCCCAGGTATTTGTATTCTCTTGCTCTTTCAATAGGTTGAATCTTTACATATATCCTTCGAATGTCATGAGTTGTTTTTGTCATCAGCATATATTGTGTTTTGTTTATGTTCAGCGATAATCCATATTCTTTGTTTACTGTGACCATTTTATTAACTAGCATCTATAGGTCTTCATGTCTTCCAGCTAAAAGAATCGTATCGTCGGCGTACTTCAGTTTATTTATTGTCATGCCGTTAATTTTAATGCCCATGTCCAAATGACCAGTGCCTTATTTACTATATCTTCCGAGTAGAGATTAAATAGAATTTAGTCAAAGTGCACACTCTTGACGGACACCTCTCTATATTTCTATTTCTTCTGATGTTATGTCGTCTATTCGAATTGCTGGTTTTTGGCCATGGTATAGGTTTGAAATTATTCTTATCTCTCTGAGGTCTATACTTCCTGTACTAATTTTTTGATAAGTTAATCATATTTAACTTTATCAAAGGCTTTGTTGTAGTCTATAAAGCACACGTCTAGGTCTTGATTCATATCTAGGCTTCTTTGTGACAGGACTTTAAGTGAAAACAGTGGCTCTCTTATTCCTACGCCTTCATGGAATTCAAATTGTGTATCGCCGATGTCTACATGTAATTTTCTGAATATTCTATTATGAACCACCCTAAACAGTATTTTCAGACTGTGAACCATCAGGCTTATTGTCCGATAGTCAAAGCACTGATTAGCAGTTTTCTTTTTTTGGAAGGGTTAAAAAAGTTGATAACAACCATTCATTTGGTATTTTTCCTGTTTTATATATGGTGTTGAGAGACTAAAAAGCACAAAATATATATTTAAATATATTTTTTAATATAACAAGTTTTTAAAATGGACTAAAAAGTAAAAAATAATTTCGACTAACCTTATGTAGATTTTTAATGCCATAGAGAGTCCTAAGTACATACACATTGTGATTTGTGATTGTGGATTGTAAATAGCAATGAAAATATTTCTAAGACTTAAAAGGAATAGCTTAGGTGCAATAGATAATATTTGTTGTGTGAGTTTTCTCAGCGGCAGCCATTGCAATATTTCCCAGGCGATGATTTGTGAACTCCTAGGGGTTCGCGCTTTAAAAAAGGGAATTGCAAAAATAAAAATTATGTTAAACATTGCAACAGGAAACAGTCTGTAATGCGACGATTCGCTACGCTTGCGAGTACAACTTCTATTTCGGCGAACCAAGACTCTTTCCGAACGCCCACGAAAATAACATCTGCCGGTATAAAAACACAGCAGTCACATATTAGGAAGATAAATGAGTTAGTAATTATTGCATAGTGTGTACATAAATATTAATACTGTAAACCAATTGAGTAATTTCTTCCTAACTAAATAAATTACAACAAATACCAACATTTTAGAAATCTTACGTGCGCACGTTAAACATGAAAGCAAATAATTATTGCTACGTAAATAGATGACGGATGGTTGGTTAAAAACGGGTAGTTTTGTCAAGTGTGACGAAAAGCTAAACGAGCAGTCACTAATTTGAAACCTACACAGGATGGCAGTTGTAGTGAACTATATATATCCAACGTTTCGACAATAGTTAATTTTTTTTTCAAGAAATCATACGAAGTACATTTTAGTTAAGAAAATTTTGACATTTTTGGTCAGTAAAATAAAAAAATTACAAGTAAAACAATTATAATAACACATATAAGCCTATTGCTAGAAGTAAATATCTTTTCTTAAAAAAAAAACCTATTCCGAGGAAAATAAAAACAATATATATATATATATATATATATATATATATATATATATATATATATATATATATATATATTAATTGCAAGGGTTTTTGGACTGCAACCGAAAGATCATCATGACCTTCTTTGAAAATATCAAGAATCCATTTGATAAATATACCATACTCAAGAAACAATTACAGAAAAATATTAACAAAATGTTTAAGATACAAAAATAAATTGTATATATATATATATATATATATATATATATATATATATATATATATATGTGTATATGCGGCATTTAACTTGAAACAACGGAATATTTCGGCGGGCTCACATTTTTCGAAAAATGTTTTGTATAAAAATTATAGGGTGGCAGGAGGCTAGCTAGCAGCGACCTTCAAAATGACCTTGACCGTGGTCTTCAAGGCCATTCGAAGGTCAACTTTAGGATTTTGAATAGAAAAAGGTAAATTTTATTACCTGATATGAACTTGATCTTAAGGTAAAGGTCAGATATAAAGATTATTTTAAGGTCAAAACAAAAAATTACAGTATTTTGTAAAATGTTTCGTGGAAAAGCTGTTGGGTGGCACGGGGGCTAAACTATAGTGACCTTAAAGATAAACTTGACCTTGCTCTTGATGGTTATTTGATGCTCAATTTCAAAATTTGAAAAGGAATCCGCGACTTTGACCCCCGATAATGGAAATACCGATTAATTTCACAGTAATTTCGTCATCAGATATGACGTTGACCTCAAAGCTAAGGTCGAATGTCAAGGTCATCTTAAGGTCGAACGAAGAACTTCAACGTCATTATTCTATAAAATGTTTCATACTAAATTTGTAAGATTGCAAATTTGCTATAATATTACTTTGATTTTGATCTTCAGGATTATGTGAAGAAATGTATTTGTTTAGAATTGTTAGCAAAAACTATACTTAGTACGACTATGTGCATGATTAAGTATCCAGGAACAACGATGTGGATGAAGTAATTTTTGTTCTCTTCGGGGTGCTTGTTTTCGGTAAGTTCCCTCGCTTTTTACCATCTGAATGCTTCTTTTGAATGAGTCTCCTCACCCTTAACCATCGGAGTGTTTGCTTTCGGTGATTTTTCTCGCCTTTCACCATCGAGGTGCTTGTTTTCGGTGAGTCCCTTTACCTCTCACCATCGGGGTACTTATTTCCCATGAGTCTCCTCACCCCTCAACATTTTGTATGATCATGTTAGAGGTTTTATAAGAATTTATTCCAGTAAGTGCTCAAAATGGTTATCTTCCACTTCAATAAACTTATTGACCGCGCTTCAAAATATTACACAAAACTGCGGAGCATTTCAGGCGTTATTTTGGCACAAGCATCACTGACATAGTTGACACGTCTTTATAAACTTCGCTCTTCAAATAAACCCAAAAAAAAATTTAGTGACGTAAGGTCTGGCAATCTTGCGGGCCAATTTACTGGACCTCCTCTACCAATCCACCGACGACGGTTGAATCCGCGATTCAACGCTTGACGAGCTGATTGGGAATAATGCACTGGACATCCATCGTGCTGAAACAACATTTGTTGTATTTCATCTAAGAGTACGTCTTTATGTAAAAGTGGAATTTGATTTTCTAAAATATCACGATATTTTGCGCCGTTTAAATTACCTTCAAGAAAGTATGGACCCACAGACTTGTCATCAACTATTTTACATTAATTTCATCGTGCTCTTGAGGTCATCGACATATCTGATGATGAAATTACTGTGAAATTGGTAAATTTTACCCATAAAACTGCAATTTAGTCTAGATTTTGGCAGCAATTTCGTTCGCGTCAATACGGGCAATAGTAACAAGCTGCTTTTTTCCGATATAGTGCAGTAGCCATAGAACTTTTTGAAATATTGAGACAAAATAAAATAAAAATTACTTAAAAGATTGGTACGTTAACGTGTTTGAGTTTCATTAACGCCAACTTCTAAAAATCGTGAATATCGTTCTGGAATCGCATTATTTATCTCTATTTTTAACGTCACGAAATAGAAATTAATGCACAAACTGATACTATATTCTTATTAGATATTTTAGCTTAGATATTTTAAATTTTTATTACTAAAAATAAATAATCACTGTTTTCTTTCCAGCTCAAGGCCTTTTACGTAGACCTTCTTGTACCTCTGGAAACAAATCTGGAAAAGGACACGAAAGTAGTTCAGGTGAGTGCTCTTTGCACCCAATTAGGTAAAAACCTATTAGCCTAGATTTAATTTACATTTGACACAGCAGTTCGGTTAAAATTTATTAAAAGCTTGGCTTACAGTAATAAATTTTCTTATAGTGGGTGTGCACTGTATTTGCTAAGAGCCAATTAGCGAGGAAAAATAGAAAGACAGGGAAAGCCATTTAATTAGTCTTTAATGTGCCGCAAAAACTTTTGCATAATTTATGACAATAGAATAAATACATAGAAATTTTAAAATAGCAATTCTCTAAGTTAATTGCTCACTTTATTCACATGTCACTGTTACAACTTTAATAACATAATATTACATTGAACATTAAGCTAATACCTCAAGTTTACTTTTAATAAAGGGTGTTTTTATAGAGGTATAGAACTTTTAAATGGAATAAAGTTAAGATGAATTTTTTAAATTAACATGAAATTTACTTTATTCGAAAGATAACCTTCTGGCATTATAATTGAAATATGACTTCTGGCATATGACCGCCATGGTTGGCTCGGACGTAGTCTAATCTGGAGGTCCAATTTTCGATGACTTTTTCCAACATTTGTGGCCGTATATCGGCAATAACGCCGCGAATGTGGTCCTCCAAGTGATCAATCGTTTCGGGCTTATCGGCGTAGACTAGCGACTTCACATATCCTCAAAAAACGTGAAACTATGCGGTTACCAAACATTTCCTTCAATAAATCGATTGTGGTACGAGCTGTGTGACATGTTGCGCCGTCTTGTTGAAACCACAGCTCCCGCACATCATGGTTGTTCAATTGATGAATAAAAAAGTCAGTAATCATGGCTCTATAGCGGTCACCATTGACTGTAACGTTCTGACCGGCATCGTTTTTAAAGAAGTACGGACCAATGATTCCACCAGCCCCTAAAGCACACCAAACAGTCAGTTTTTCTGGATGTAACGGTGTCTCAACATACACTTGAGGATTATCATCACTCCAAATACGGCAGTTTTGTTTATTGACGTATCCATTCAAACAAAAGTGAGCTTCATCGCTAAACAAAATTCGCTTATGAAAATCGGGATCAACGGCAATCTTGTTTTTGGCCCATTCACCGAATCTACGTCTTGCTAGGTGATCGTGTGGCTTCAATTCTTACACAAGTTGGATTTTGTAAGCACGCAAACCAATATCTTTCCGCAAAATCTTCCATAAAATGAATGGACACATATCCAATTCCTGTGCACGATGGCGGATAGACTGATTCGGGTCTTCCTATACGCTACGCTCTACAGCAGCAATGACTTCTTCTGTACACACTGTACAACGTCTCTGTGGATGCGTATTATCATTTAGAGTAAACGTGGTGCGGAAACGTTCCATAGTTAATCGAATTAATTGCTCTGATGGACGATTATGTTGACCGTAAAATGGACGTAGTGCGCGATACGTATTTCGAACAGAACCATGATTTTCAGAATAAATTTGCACAATTTGAAAGCGTTGTTCAGGCGTCAGCCTATTCATGTTGAAATGCCAAACCAAACTAAACATAAATCACTTGACAGCTGACAAAATGGCCGCCAGTTAAAAAGGTGTTGCCAATTTAAAGTTTTATACCTCTATAAAAAACACCCTTTAGTACCTATGATTACTATTATATATACATTATTAGTTGCGGAAATAACAATATTTGGTAGATTGCTTATATCGAAGTCTTTATATATCTAAATTCGACACAGCAGAAATTACAGATTGTTGCGAAGGAATTTGCCCGCGTAAAATAATCAATTCTCGGAAAGTTCGAACTATTTGTCTTAATAAGTCCACTTTCTAATATGGAAAAACTTCTAACGATCGCATTCAAAGGGAGTAGTAATCAAATTTCGATGAAATTGCACGAGAGTCACTATAGAATAATGTTAACCTAACAACTTAATCTTTGGCAGCGATGATGCTTGCCAGCAAGTGACGTCATGCACTTTGGTTGATGTAACTTGAGAGTGATTTAATTACATTTTGAAAATCAAATAAAAATTAAATTGTTGTATTTTTTAGGATTTCTATTATGAAAACTATCACTTCACGGGAGAATTATATTTTTATTGGAACACAGTCAACATTCCATTGAAATTTTTATTATTTTATTAGTATTATTACACGAATTCCTTCCCCACAACTTGATTACCCTAAAAGAGGTGTTTCGTCCTAGCTACCGACGGTGTATTCATCAGTGGGTCCGTCGGAGCTTTCCCCAGACACCTTTGGTACACTCTCTACATCCGCATACTCATATTTAAACCTTTCTGCGTTGGAACCTATAAACCAGATTCTGAGTGTGCGGCCATCTGCGACAATATATATATATATATATATATATATATATATATATATATATATATATATATATATATATATATATATAAAATAAAAATAGAATAAAATATTGGCGAAGCGGACGTGAAAATTTGTCAATATACATGATTCTCGTATTAAAAAGTGCGGAGCACTCCAAAGTATGGAACAACTCCGGGTCCGACAGATGGCGACAGCGCTGTTTCGTCCTAATATGGGACTCGTCAGGCCACCGCAGTCGGTACAAACCATCATCTCGCCTTTGCATCGTATAAGCCATACTTATAATCAAAATACGGCAAATAAGACGACAAAGGCGACATCTCGATGGTCCACTTGATAATACAAAAACCATACAGATTAACAAAGTTTGTAAATTTTAATACGAGAATCATGTAGATTGACAAATTTTCACGTCCGCTTCGCCAATATTTTATTCTATTTTTATTTTAAATTACACGGACAAAAACTTATCTACATATTATATATATATATATATATATATATATATATATATATATATATATATATATATATATATATATATATGGGATCATCCTTGAATATTTAGGTCGGCTTCCTACACATAGACGCGTTCAATTATGAATGGACTTTTCAAGGTTTTGAGAGTGAAAAATGAACTTGGGCTGTTAAGCCAAAATTAGTGTGAAAAGAATCAAAGTGATTGGTTGATGAAGACCATAGCTTATGATCGAGTTAAAAAGGATCATGATTGTTGGTCGCGTTAAAAGTATCATGTTCATTGAGCAAGTAGCCAGTTGGTGGCATTGCCGTGGTGTGGCGGTAAAGCAGTGTCAGTTTTGTATTAGTGTGCTACTAGATTGAGTAGCTCTGTCCTGATATTTTGCTATGGTGTTTTTAAGAAATGTAGATAAAAGTGTCACATTTGAGATCTCTGTGAATGATTTTGTTCTTTATAAAGAATGAGGCCCAGATAATATGGAGAACTTTGTTTTGGAAGCTCTCTATTCGAATGATAACATTTTTTTATATTTGGCCTAAAAATACGCAGCGCTCTTTGAGGGAGATCATTAGTTCGAAACCTGCTGCAACTCCGAAAGTCCGCTGGTAATTTGGTTGCCGATGCCGGATGATGTGACCTCTATCACTTGGGTGGCTGGCATGCTTCGTGTATCGAGTTTTGATATATTTCTCATTCTATTTTACCATCACGCTATCATATGACGGTTTTATACAACACTGTTGGTGTACGTTGTCCATGTGTTATTGAGTGATTCATCGAGATGTCACAATCTTGTATGCAGTTTTTTCATCTTAAAAATAGTATATCGGGCACGGCTACGAGATGGATTGTACTGGATGCAGTGGCCTGATGAATACCTGATGAGGACGAGACAGCGCTGCCGTTATTTTTCGGACCATCACGCCATCACATGATTGTTTTATACAACACTGTTGGTGTATGTTGTCCATGTGTTATTGAGCGACTCATCGAGATGTCACAATTCGTATCTTGTATGCTGTTATTTTTATCTTAAAAATAGTATATAGAGTACGATTGCGAGATGGACTGTACCAAGTGCAATGGCCTGAGAAATACCTGATGAGGACGGAACAGCGCTGTTGTTATTTTCCAGACTTGGAGCTTTTCTATTGTCTGGGGGGTCTCCGCACTTTTTAATACCAGATCTATGTCCGCACAGCCGAGTATTTCCTATTTTATTATATATATATATATATATATATATATATATATATATATATATATATATATATATATATATATATTTGTGTGTGTGTGTGTGTGTGTGTGTCTCGATAGTGGTGGAATAGGATAAATTGTGCTCTGTAGCAATTTATTCAAACTCTGCAACCTCTAACACGGAAATGATATGATGGAACGAAGTTTGCAGTTACTGTTCGCATTTTGCAATGCAAAAATTTTCAAATATTGAAGAAATTATACATTTTTGAAAGAAATCATTAATTTAATTTTCTTTACAAACCACCAAAAAATATTTATAAATAATGGCAACTTCAATCAAGAATTATTTTCTAAATTTAAACATGCTCAAACATTTAAAAATTCTATCCTTTTTCTGTTCGCAATTAAGTTTAAAGCACAGATTTAGCCAATTAACACAGACAGCTATTGACAAAAAAAAAACACGACGAAATTCTCCCTTTACGAGTTTACACATAAATCAGAGAGGCGGCCGTGGTTTATTCTATTGTCATTTTGACAAATAGAATTTGGAAGTTGTTTTAGTTTGATTTTATTCATTGTGCGTTTTAGTTTTATATTTTTAAAACATTCTTCTGTATATTTGTATAAATGAAGTGTAAATATAAAATAAAATAGTGTATTATTTGCAAAGGGGAGATTTACAAAAGGAGTTTTCAGGTGAATATTGAATATTTTCTTTATTGTCACTCTCTTATATCGCTATGAAAAAGGAAAATATTGAACAATCATTTTCTGTTTTTTCGTAATCGTATGGTTGATTCATAGTTCTAAAAATTAACAATTAATAGCAAGAATTGGTATCAAAGTATCACTTACACTATAGAATAAAAATGCATTGTTCCTACTTCAATATTTAACAATTAGTAAATATTGAGGATGACGAATCAAAATCGTCCATTGATGTACTAAATTAAAAATAAAACGTAAATTTTAAAAATTTGTTTAATGGAAAATCTTATTGTTAGTTATTAATTTTTAGAAGTATAAATCGACCATAGAACTTAGAAGAGCAAAAACTGTTATTTCAACATTTTCCTTTTTAATAGTTTTGTCAGAGAGTGACGCTACATAGAATATTCGATATTCACCAGAAAACTCCTTTCATAAATTTTTCCTTTACAAATATTCCCATATAACAATCAATAGGAATGAGATATATTAGTTAAACTTTAAGTAGATGCTAAGAGGTTCTTGATAGTAGTATCATAAGAAATATCTCCAAGACGGAAACGAATGTTTTCACGGCTGTTTTTTCTCAAGTTGAAATTCAAGATTCTTGGGTTTAGACCATGTCAAATTCGAATTATTATCTCACGTTTCGCCTACGATTACACGAGGCATCTTCAAGGACCTTTACTTAAATGACTATTAAGGAGCAACAGCTCATGATTTCCATGTGTGATGTAAAGTAACCTGTGTCTATATTTATTTTATTTGGCTATTTACAGATTTCGATTGGATCTTACATTTAAAGAAACCGGACACTGATGCTTGCATCGTAGTATCTTTTACATCAAAGTTGTGACGTGAACAATACTGGTGTTCAACTACTGCAGATAGTACAATTTGTTTCTTTTTAATATATCTTTCATGTTCCTTAAGTCTAGTGGATATAGACTGTCCTGCTTTACCCACATACACTTTACCACAAGAGCAAGGTATCTTATAAACTTCTTTTGTTTGAAATGGTATTGGTCTCTTTAAACATTATCCAACTTTTCTACATATGTTAAAAATTGTCCGAGTGTCTGATTTTAGGAACAATCTGGTAATTTTGTTGGTGATTTCGAGTATGTAAGGCAACACAACACTGTCCATAGGTGGTACATTTATGATATTTTGTTGAGGAGCTAGGTTTCTATATTTATTAATAGAACGTTTAATATCTCCAGTTAATATTCGTTGCCTTTCAGAGCATTAGCCAGTTTTCTTGTTTCTGATTTCAGTGATTGTTCGTCACATATTGAAAGAACTCTATGTATCATAGAGTAAATGACTCATTTTTTTGAGAAGGATGATAGTGTGACATTGCATTGAGATATCGATAGGTATGTGTTGGTTTTCTTTGTACTAGTACATAGGAGAATGGAAGGGCACCTCTTAATTCAGTTTCCACAATGAATTTCATTCTGAGTGTTGTTAATTTAAATAATCCAGGAAATTATGACGGTTATCTATATTATGCGGCCAAACTACGAACGTATAATCTATATATCTGCACCAGAATTTAGGTTTTAGAGGAGCAGAAGACAAGGCTTTTTCTTCGGAAGCTTTCATAAAGATGTTCGCAACCCAGGGTGATAGCGGAGATCCCGAACCCTAGTAGGGTGCAGTTCGTGTTATTATTTCAAATACGTCCGATATTATGAAAACTGAACAATTTATTGGAATATGTGAATAGAGGGATTTTAAATCACAACTGTCTATTATGTCTCCGGGCTCTAATTGAATGATTTTTAATCTTCGGACAAAGTTTTTAACGAAATGATTTAAGTAAACGGTTCGCCGAGATTATCAATGCCTTAAGACTGGTTTTGACAGCATCTGGAATCTATTCTAACAAACATAGTTGGCGATGACCATATTTAATAAAATGCAAGCAAATAAAGTTACATTAAATAAGACCTTTTGCTATTTGTAAAAATGTATTTTTAATAAATGTAAAATTACAAAAATACTGAGCGCCGTGTGGAACTTTACTGATTATATTCGGCTTTAGAGTAGCTTACAAGTAACCCTACCCAAGTGTAACTAACAGAATTGAATGAAAAAATATTATATAGGCATTTTTTTGTAGTGGCCGTAACTCACGGGGTTAAAATTACCCCTTGACGGTGTAATAAAGATAATTGAAGCTGTTTCTATGTACTAACAAGTAACCCTATTTTAGTGTAACTCACCAAATTTAATAAAACTTGACATATGAGTAGAACATCCAAATTATTAGGCACGTATTTTTTCGTAGCAGCCATAATACACTTCACGGGTGTAATAAAGGGTGGTAAGCAAGTAACGGAATTGCTAAAGACTTCCCCAAGGATGATTTGTTTGGTTAAGGTTAAGGTCACACTTGAAGTTTTTTTTTTTAACTCCAAGTCAAATGGCGATCTTAAGAATGACCTTCATGTTTGTTTGAAGTTCAATTTTATTTTTTCAAATGGAAACCCTCTTCTTTAATATCTGTAAATTAAAGAGCGGAAAGTTTTACGGTCAAATATGTTATTTGACCTTTAAAATGGTCTTCATAATTATTTCCAGGTCACTTTTTTTCTCTTTGGTGATCATATGGTTTTGAGCCATAAGTCAGAAAAGCCATAGATGATTTAAATATCCCGAGACATCTTTGAATACAAATTTGCTGTTAATTTTGCAAAGTTAACTTGTTTAAATAATTTGTTTAAATAAATTATTGCAACTTTAAAAAAAAATTTAAGCAAATTAATTTTGCAATTTAAATTCATAATTCAATTTAAGCTATGAACATATGACTAGCCATTTTCTTCTGGACGTTATTGGATTTATTAAAATTACGAAATTTATAATTATATAATAATTATATAATATTTTTATAATAATTTATAACGCCATAATCAGATTTTTTAATTTTGCAATAATTTATTTAAACAAACTGTTTAATCAAATAAACTTTGCAAAACTAAGCAAATTAATTTTGCAATTTAAATTCATAATTCAATTTAAGCTATGAACATATGACTAGCCATTTTCTTCTGAACGTTATTGGATTTATTAAAATTACAAAATATATAGTCATATAATACTTATATAATATTTATATAATAATTTATAACAGTATAATTAGATTTTTGGTGTATATTTTGTAAAAAAAAAGTTAATTTATTTAAACAAACTGTTTAATCAAATAAATTTTGCAAAACTAAAAGGAAATTTGAATTCAGTTATGTCTTGGACCCTTTAATTCTTACAACTAAATCGGATCTATTTTTTCTCATAAAATTAGATTTTGGTATTTATTTTGAATACAAATTTGCTATTAATTTTGCAAAGTTAACCTGTTTAAATAATTTGTTTAAATAAATTATTGCAACTTAAAAAAAAATTAAGCAAATTAATTTTGCAATTTAAATTCATAAATCAATTTAAGCTATGAACATATGACTGGCCATTTTCTTCTGGACGTTATTAGATTTATTAAAATTACAAAATATATAGTCATATAATACTTATATAATAATTTATAACGGTATAATCAGATTTTTGGTGTATATTTTGCAAAAAAAAGTTAATTTTGCAATAATTTATTTAAACAAACTATTTATTGAAATAAATTTTGCAAAACTAAAGGGAAATTTGAATTCAGTTATGTCTTGGACCCTTTAGTTTTTACAACAACTAAATCGGATTTATTTTTTCTCGTAGAATCAGATTTTGGTGTTTATTTTGCAAAAAAGTTAATTTTGTAATTTAATTGTTTATTTAAACAAATCAATTTTGCAAAACTAAAAGCAAATTTGAATTCAGCGATGTCGCGGACCTTTAGTCATATATGATTTCTCTGGGTTATGATTCAAAACCTTATAATCACGAAAGAGAAAAACAATTTACTTTAAAATAATTATGAAGGACATTGTGAAAGTAATTTTTTTTAACATATTTAGACATAAAATTTATCGCTTTTTTGATTACAGATGTTAAAAAAAGTGTTTCTATTTGAAAAAATAAAGTTTACTTTTAAATAACATAAAGATTTTTATCAAGGTCAAATTCAAAGTCATCATTTGACTTATCGTTGAAAATTACTTCAGGTACTACATTAACCTGTACGAAAAAATTATCTCTATCTTTAGCTGTTCCGTTACTTGCTTACCAACCTTTGTTACAGTCTTAATAGTGGGTTATGGCCGCTTTAAAAAAATAAGTGTCTTATATTTTGAATATTCTACTTATATGCCAGGTTTGGGAATGCCTAGAGGAACTGAATGATTTGAGTAAGAATAGTCAAATCACTCTCATGTGGGTACCGGGACATACCGTAATAGAAGGGAATGAAATTGGAAACAAGCTCGCGAGGATAGGGGCTGAGATACCTTTTCTGGAGCCAGAGCTTTTCTGTGGAATCAGTAGCAGCGTAATGCTGGGAGAACTAAAGATGGAACAACAAAGCAGGAGATCCAATTATTGAACGGAGCTACAAGGATTGAGACAAGCGAAGATACTTCTGGGGAAATACGACCAGAAGAAATTCAAAGAATTCATAAGCTTGAGTAAAACCCAGCCCAGAGTTCTGACAGGGGTCCTAACAAGGCATTGCCACCTGAAAGGACACCCAAAGATGCTCGAACTGGTAGAAAGAGAGGATTGCAGATTCTGTAAGGAAGAGAACGAAACCTTTATTCATATCCTTACAGACTGCAGCGCTCTAGAAAACCCAAGGATGCGGTTCTTGGGAAGACACCAAATCGAAGAAAGGGAGCTATCCACCTTGATGCTGTCCAACATCCTAAGATTTCTGAGGGAAATAGGACTGAATATGCAACATATAGTAACTTTTCAAAAGGTCCAATTTAGGACTCTGTCTTTATCCATTCTTTTCAGTTCAATAGAAAATTGCTGTTCAAATTGGATATTATTTTATGAGGGACAACACTTAACGAATAATGAACTATGTCTCGACATAGATCAAAATTAAATTGCAATGATTAAAATTGTAATAAATCCATTCAATATTCCCTCAAACCCGGTGTATACATAACAAACCACATCGACAGTGGCCAATAATCTTAGACGTGTAATACATTTATTACCACAAATTTTACAAGTTTACAACCCTTAACTCAGGTAATTAAACCCGTAACGTGGTTCTTAAACAACGTGTAAGATAAGACGAGGGGTTAATTCTCTTTAATAGCTGCAAGGCTTGAATAGTTTAACTTGTATTCAGTGTATATATACTTAACCTATATTCAAACTTTCGACGTAAAATAACCTACAACCAGAATCCTTACTTTTGTCGTTTGTAAATTTTACGTCATATTTTAATGGCACCTTTGAAAAATATTTTAACTAAGAGGACAAAACTTTTAAGTTTCGTAAATTCAGAAATTAGTTTTGAAAATTGTATTAACGATTTCTCGAAAAAAAAATCATCAAAAAAGAAATGTAATTTTTGGGAAAATTGCGTTTACTTTTTTTCAAAAAATGTCCGCCATTTCGTTAATTTTGAAAATTTTTCAGCTTTCAAATTTTTTTCTGCAAGTTTATGACTCTTGTAGTCTTAGTCAAAAGAAGAAAGTGAATTACGTCGATTAGTTATGAAAATGTACAGTTTTGAATAAAAAAAAATACTTTCATTTTCCCTCTTTGCAAGAACTTTATTTTTTTCACTATTTTTCCTACATGATTTTGAATGGAATCCGTTATATGCATATATCAAACAGTGTCAATAGATTATTCACAATTAATCTATAAAAAAAAATATGTAACACAGAAAAGTAGACAATCAAACTGCAAATATGCGTACTAAATGACAATTATCTCTTCCGCTTTTTACTTCACTGCTAAAGCTAAAAATTTATTTTTATTACGAAAGAACAAATTAAATAAACGAAAATAAATGGTTTTATATTACGTTTGCATCATTTTCCCCTTTAACAACTCAAATCAATCAAATCAATTTCTAACTAGCACTTCTCACCACCCTTCTAACACTTATCCAATTAAAGTTTTTATTTCTCTTTTTCAGTCTGAGCAAAAACGATTCCTTCAACAACATAAACAGAGATCCGAGACGTACAGCAAAGCGGCCGCCATGATGAAAAAACAAAGGAAAAAGTCAAGAGGGACGACGAAGGCAGGGTTGGCTATGGATAAGGAACTTAAGGTATTTGTTTTTTACAATATATATATATATATATATATATATATATATATATGTATATATATATATATATATATATATATATATATATATATATATATATATATATATATATATATTTAGGGTCAGCCATTTTAATCTATAGATTCAAATATTTTTTAAAATACTCCATTAAAAAAATTGGACAGATAAAAAAATGATAGAGGGGATCATTCATCGATACTAATGATCTTGACCTTAAGGTCAACTTTCAAGATCATTTGAAGGTTAAGGTGGTGTTTTAAAAATGGAAACCTTCATTTTTTATGGCAGAAATGAAACGCTGAGTAAATTTCCTATCCAACAGCATGTAAAATATAAGGAATAAAATCACATCTATAAATGAGGCAATAATTCGGAAATTTTTTCTACAAAGTTTTTAACCCTAAATTTTACATTACATTTTAGACCTCGAAAATGGAGACAGCAGAAAATTTGAATTACCTCAAAGGTCAAGGTAAAGGTCAAGGTCAAAGCCGTTTCAAAGTCAGATATCCAAAAATTCCGAAATAAACACTGGAAGCTTGGACGAGAGTCAAAATTTTTTACTTTTCAAAATGTATATATATATATATATATAAACTAGACCTAGAAACTGAAAAATCTCTAATACCAAGGGAAAAATCAAGCAGATGTCCAAAACTGTATGGCCTACCAAAAATACACAAAATAAATGCACTACTTAGACCAATAGTGAGCGCCATGACATCTCCAACACAAAAACTTAAAAAATATTTAGCAAGTATCATGCAACCAGGAGTCGAACTGCTGGATTCATTCGTGAAAAACTGCGAACATCTGACCAAAATGATCGAAAACATTCACCTCGAAGAAAATGACATCTTAGCAAGCCTCGACATAAAATCGCTATATCCAAGCATACCACTAAATGAGACTTTGGACAAAATCACCATGAACAAAGATTTTCTTGCCTACATAATTAAACTTGCAAAATACTGCCTAAAAACACATATTTTATGTTCAATAACCAAATATACAAAAAAACAGAGGCGCACCTATGGGGTCCTCACTTTCGCCAATTATAGCCAAACTTTTAATGATATATTTCGAACAAGAGCCACTGCAAAAGGCACTTTTAAACCCGAAATTTTGGAAACGTATATGGAAAATATTTTTATAATATCGCCACATGGAAAAGAACACCTGGACGATTTCCTTCTATACCTGAACAATATCCATCTTATAATCCAATTCACGCTAGAAACCGAGGAAGAAAAGAAACTTCATTTTTTCGACCCGTTATTAACTGGGAAACCCAACAATACACTGGATTTTAGCGTATATCGGAAACCCACACATACTGACCGATATTTCAATGCAGTCGCATCATCATCCCTCTCAAAAGCAGGCAGTAGTCAATACACTAGTAACAAGATTGCTCCACCTAACAGAACTTAACATAAAACAGGACCAAATAAGACATATTTCAATAGCACTAGAACGGAATGGTTTCTTACCATCAGATATAAGGAGAGCCATGAAAGGACAAGATGAAACCACAAAAAAAAAACAAAGACCAAGATCAAACAAGGGACAAAGCCATAATCCCATACATAAAAGGAATAACGGACAGAGTTGGAAGAATCTTAAGAAAGCACAGCATATAACCCATATTTAAACCACAAAAAACAATAGTCAACATCCTGGGAAATTCCAAAGATAAGACCAACCTTGAAAATCATGGCGTTTACAGCATTCCATGTACAGATTGCCATCAAACATATATAGGACAAACAAACTGGCGCATATCAGCAAAAATTCAAGTACATAAAAATAGCCTCAAAAACAAACAGACAACCTCACCTCTATTTCAACATCACCAAACAACCGGACACATCATTGATTTCGAAAAAGCAAATAAAATAGCACCAGTACAGGACTACAAGGTACCCGTCATAAGAGAGGCACTAGAAATCGAAAAAGCGGGACACATGAATAAACGAGACGATGCTACATATTACAACTACATTGAAAACATTAATAAAAATTCAAGAAGCAAAACAACAAAATTAACCAATGCACAAGAGACCAACAAACGAGATTAAAATATATCGCACTCAGCAAAGGGACTTATCCAATCAGAAAGCGAGCCAGCTAAACAAAAATTGAAATTCTTCAGAGGACTTCATCAGGGGAACTGCACTTGAAAATGCCAAATGAAATTTTGGCGAAATGTCGTGAAAACAATTTTTTGAACGAATGGATTGAAACCCTAAACCTACGATATAATATATATATATATATATATATATATATATATATATATATATATATATATATATATATATATATATATTTATTTATTTTCTGGATTCTTGAACCATAGATTATATCATTTTTCCTTTATTTTGTCTTTTCTTGGGTTTAGGTTCTATATTTAATAAAAACACAAAACAATTGACGTTTCGCCCTTTATTCAAGGCATTTTCAAAACTTTTTCCTCCTAAAAATATTTTTATTTAATTAACATTCACATATCTACAATTTTAAAAAACAAACAAGACATTCTAAAACAGTATTTAAATTTTTAAAATTCTTAAAAATATTTAATTTTACCGGTACATACCTTGACATTTTGTTATTCTATTACTAAATCAAATTTAATCTTTACAACGTCTACTGAGGATACATGGATTGCGAATGTGTTTTGGTTTTTTTATATTTTTTATATTTTACAATGCACAAAAAAAAACAAATAAGGGATATATTTAGTTTTATGTTTAAGAGGATATTCAATTTTTGATTCTTATTTGACAGGATCGAATACTTAATATTTTTGTTTAAATTAGGCTTGTGTAAATGTGGCTTAAATTTCCGATATCTGTTCTGTCGTTAACAGTGTTTTTGTCTTTTTTAATTTCAATCATTTCCGTTATCTGTAATTTCTGGTAATTCATATCTTTGTTTTTTATTTTGGTACTGGTCTAATCAAAAGTATGTTTTTCGTCCTGTGTGTGTTTGTTTAACGCTGTTGAGGCGTTTTTCGTATATTTATGGCCATTTAATCTGTTTTTCAGTAATTGGCTCGTCATGCCTATATATTTTTTGGGACAATTTGTGCAAGGGATCGAATATATTACATTTGATTTTTTCATGAGAGGAGTTTTACTTTTTAAATTTGTGAAAAATGTATTTAATTTATTATATGACTTGTGGCATACGATAACATCGTGCTTTTTTAAAATGTATTTTATTTTTTCTGACAGCTCACTAGTGTAAGGTAATGCTACATATTTTTGCTGTTTATGTTCTATGTTTTTTGTTTTTACGTTATTATAAAACTTGTGTTATATATGTTCATTTATCAATTATTTTGGTGATATTCTTTTCGTTGAAATTATTATTTATTAGTGTTTTTTTACATTTTACAGTATTTTTGGTCGGAATTCTGGGGATGTTAGGGAGATAGCACGATCAGATAGACCGATTATTACGCTATTTTTTTGAGTTTTTGAATAATTGGATAGAGAGATATGGGAAATTTGAGCCACATTTACACAAGCCTAATTTAAACAAAAATATTAAGTATTCGATCCTGTCAAATAAGAATCGAAAATTGAATATCTTCTTAAACATAAAAGTAAACGTATACCTTATTTTGTTTTTTTGTGCATTGTAAAATATAAAAAATATATAAAAAATAAAACACATTCGCATTCCATGTATCCTCAGTAGACGTTGTAAAGATTAAATTTGATTTAGTAATAAAGTAACAAAATGTCAAGGTATGTACCGGTAAAATTAAATATTTGTAAGAATTTTAAAAATTTAAATACTGTTTTAGAATGTCTTGTTTGTTTTTTTGTAGATATGTGAATGTTAATTATATAAAAATATTTTTAGGAGGAAAGTTTTGAAAATGCCTTCAATAAAGGGCGAAACGTCAATTGTTTTGTGTTTTTATTAAATATAGAACCTAAATCCAAGAAAAGACAAAACAAAGAAAAAATGATATATATATATATATACATATATATATATATATATATATATATATATATATATATATATATATATATATATATATATATATATATGTATGTATATATTAGTATTAAATTTACTCTTGGAAAAACATTCACAAGGCGACAGCAGAAGTAACACAGTATATTTAACACTTAGTATATACTATTTGTAGGAGAATCATATATAAATTATCTTTATTATTTGAGGCCCCCAAATATTCAGTGAAATCTGAATGAAAACAATATTTACTAAAAGTACAAAGAAAATAATTGCCCAATATCTTCTGAAACTCCGAAATCTATTTACCATTACTCTACTTCGCCCTAAACAAACATTTTATGTCGCTTTTCCAATAGCGGTTTATTTTCAATAAACATTGTCGAGAACCAATAAAGATTCGCTTCACACTTTAAACTCTTTAACCCAATTTAATTCAATAAAACTTTAAATCGCCTTTTATCCACACTTTATCTCCTCCACACCTCTTTCTTGAAAAAAGACATAAAGAAATAAAATAACTATGCTATCGGCGACACCAATTGACTTCTAATATTATTTATTTGATAAATCGTTTTTTCTCTAATGAAGAGCAAAACTAAATTCAAGATGTAAGTGGAAAACTTAAATATATTGCCCATTATTTGAAATTAAACCTGTTCGTTCAATACCAGTATATTCAAATATTAGTAATATTTAACTAGAAATACTTAGTTTTCCTTAGTATATGCAAATTAAATCAGAAAAGGCACAAAGATACTAATAACTAAATTTACAAACTTAAGATAATCAATAAAATATAAACGTATTAAATCACTTTAAATACATTAAGTTGTAGAAATAAGTTGCAGATAGTTGCATTTCTGAATATTCAAAAGATAACACTACGCAACAAATTTTAGTTTATTTGTTGTATCTTGTATAAAAGTACATACTGAACACAATAAAATTTTTATAAAAAACTTGAACCGATTTCTAGAAGTGCGCTAAAAAGTGAAATATAACTATAAATTGTTATGAAATTGAAATTCTTGAAGTCGGCGCCAAACTAATACCTGACAAAATGTCTTCTTCTTCTTTTAGGTAGAACCAAGTTCTGTTATCTACACAATGCCTCATCGATCCTCGTTTGACGTCGAAATCCAGCTGTCTCTCCGTCTTTTGGGGGGCCGTCCAGGCGGCCGTTTGGTGTTTGGTTTCTCTCTCATCACGGTTTTTGCTAGTCTGTCATCGCCCATTCGTTCCACGTGATCTCTCCACTGCCTACGACGGTTTCGAACCCACTTCACAACATCCCCCACTCCGCTGTCCTCGCGTATTTTTGCGTTTCTTATTCTATCTCTTAAACTTATTCCCGTAATCATTCTCAGCGTTTTCATTTCTGTGGTTCTCATAATTTGTTTTGTCTTGTTCTTGTTTCTGCGCCGTAGGTCAGTATCGGTCTTACACAGACCTTGTAAATTCTTGGTTTGCTCTCAACCGTCATATGTTTATGTGATTTGCATAAATAGATTAAAAATACTTTATTTGTAATTGCTTTCTTACCATAATTTGTATATATTAGTTGTTATTTATTTCATTTACAAATAATTTGGCGCCGACTTCAAAAAGTTCAATTTTATATAAAAATTTATAGTAATTTTTCACTTTTTAGCGTACTTTTAGAAGTCGGTTCAATTTTTTTATAAAAATTTTATTTTTCAATTTTTAGTTTTAGAATTCATCATGATATTCATAAATTATTTGAACCAAGTACTAATCCAGATTAGTGTACCTCGCAATGACTCCAAGGTGGCAAAAAAGTACCCATTTTACCAAAGTTGTAAATGAACCACTAAAAATTCTTTAGTTTTTAGAGTTTTCCAAATACCAGTAAAATTGTGTCAAACAAATATTTAGTCTGTCATAGTAAATCCACTATCTCAAATTTTAAAGTAATTTTAGATTGGTAATATAAGCCGCAAAACCTTCCAATATCGATGTTTGAAGAATCTGAGATGTAAATCTCATAGCTCGATATATTTTACACAGCATATTGAGTTTGTATATGCCTCAAGAATCCCACAATATCAATTTTCAATATTTAATGAACCTGAAATGTAAATTTCTTAGCTCGATATATTTTATACTGCATATTGAGTTTGTATATGCCTCAAGAACTCCACAATAGCAATTTAAGACAAAATCTGAATATGTAAAATTTTCTGTCCCTCATATTGTATCTTATCAACCTAATAGTTGTGAAAAATTAACTTCATATTCGTAATACTCGATCCCGAAAACCCTCTATTACCAAATCTGAAAAAATGCGAATAAGGTAAAATTTTCAACCCACTATATTGCATCCGCTATATTGAATTTCAAAAAAATTATTTTAAGTCTTAATCTAATCTAAATCTAAACCCTTCAAAGCCCCCTAGTACCAATTTTGGATAAAATCCGGAAATTTAAAATATCTAGACTTATATTCGCTATTTACATCCTCAAAAACGATTCAGTCCCACCTTTGAACAAAATCGAAAAATGTAAAATTTTTAGTCCGCTATCTTGGATTTGCCATATTGAATCCTGAAAAAATATTTTTAAATTCATAATTTACACCCTCAAGAACCCTTTATATCAGTTTGGGAGAAAATCAAAAAATGTAAAATTTTAGAACACCATATTGAATCTGCCAGGTTGAGTTTTTCAAAAAATATTTTAAATTCATAATTAACACTAACAAAAATACCCCAATACTGATTTTAGACAAAATCGTGAGATGTAGAATTTTTATTCCACCATCTTGGATCCGCATAATAAATTTTTTAAAAATAATTTCAGATTCGGTATGTGCGACCCCGAAAACTTCCCCGTACTAATTTTAAAGAAAATCGGACAAAATTGAGTTTTTCTTCTACAATATTGAATTTTTTAAAAATAATTCTGTATTAGTTATGTACGACCGTGAAAACTCCCTCGTACCAATTTTGGAGCAAGTCGGACAAAAATGATTTTTTTTGTCCACTATATTGGATCCGCCATTTTGAGTTTTTTCAAAATATTTTGGATCCATTATGTGCAACCACGAAAACCCTCCCAAACCAATTTTGGAGAAAATTAGACGAAATTAAATTTTTTTGTCTGTCATATTGGATCCGTCATATGGAGTTTTTTTAAAAATAATTTCAGATTTGTTGTGTACGACCCCAAAAATTCCCCCATACCAATTTTGGAAAAAAATCAAACAAAATTGATTTTTTTGGCCGTCATTTTTTCAGCGCCATCTTGGATATTACTGCACCAATTTCGTCCAAAAAAATATAGGACCACCGCAGCAACTTCCTGAACATCACGTAAAAAATTTCATTCAAATCGGTGCTGCCGTTCTGGAGTAATCGGTGTACATACATAATAAAAAACATACATACTCGACGAATTGAGAACCTCCTTCTTTCAGAAGTCGGTTAAAAATGACAATGAAATTAAAAACTTAGTAGCAATTTTCAAGAACAAGTTTATTTCATTTAATTTTTAACAAAATAAAATATATATCCTTTCTTTTTGCTTTCATATTGTGATTCTTTTTCTGGAACATCTCTAACAAGAGTCCAATGGTAGTGGGCAAGCATGAAAACATTCCACTTTCCGTGGAACCTTTTCTCTATTGTTGATATATCCTGATGGAAGCGTTTGCCATGCTCACTTACAGCTTCATAGTTGTCAGGAAAAAAGTCCGGATGTAAGTGTAGGAAGTGGATCTTCAGAGACATATTGCAATCCATTTTTGGATACGATGACAGCATATTTTCAACAAGAGTAACGTAATTATCAGATTTTTTATTTCCGAAGAAATTACTGACCACGAGGTGAAAGTCATTCCAAGCGTTTTTTTTCAATATCTGATAGAGTGCTGTCAAAATATTTGTGTTTCAGATTATTTTGAATCTGTGGTCCAACAAAAATATCTTCTTTGATTCTTGCTTCGTTTAGGAATTTCTGACGCAGGTACTGAAAAGCTGGCTCATCTGCATTCAGTGCCTTAACAAAAGTTTTCATTAGGTTCAATCTGATATGCGATGGTGGCAAAAAAATCTTTCTGGGTCTACCAAGAGCATATATTTTATATTCTTTTCGCCTGGATCTAATGATTGTCGAACAGACCAGTATTTTCTCTTGTAATGAAGTGCGTTTGCCCGACTGTCCCATTCACATAAAAACGGGCAAAACTTGGTGTTGCCACCCAAGTAAAGTGCAATCACCTTTAAGTCGCCACAGATCTGCCATTGTTGCCCATCGTGTTTTATACTTGTCATTAGGTACTTGATATTATCATATGACTCTTTCATGTTAACTTCATATCCAACAGGAATAGATGGTAAAATATTCCATATATGCAATAGTACTACTTTTAAACTCAATTCTAAACTATCTATAAACAATTTCCATTCCTCTAGCTTGTAATTTATATTTAAAGCCACCATATTAAAAAAAAGGTACTAAGCCTTTATGGCGTTTATAAAAAACACACTGAAACATCATCTTCTAATAAGTTCCACTGCTGCAGTCTTGATCCTAGTAACTCTGTTTTACTTTTCGGAAGTTCTAGTTTCTCATCATTTAATTCTGATTGGGTTATTTTGTGCGGTTGGCAGTATAACGTGCTGAGTGGATCAGGATCTCTTCATGACAGCATATCTTCTTCTTGAGAAATCAGTGTATCGTTATCATCTGATTCGTAAGTGAATGTTTCTGAGGGTTCTGGAATAGGAAGTTCATCACTATGAGGCACAAGTCTCATGACAGATGGTCTATTTGGATAGTTGAAAACCGACTTTTTCTTTGTGGATATACCTGTGTCTTGTCCAAAACGCGGTATAATGCAGAAATAGCAATTATTAACATGATTTGAAGACTCTCTCTCTAGAATATTGGGACAGCAAACCGCATAGATTATTTTTTACTATTTGACCAGTTTCTCAGGCTTGATGCGCATGCATTACAGCAGATATGTGGCGCCCACTGTTTGGCTTGATCTCTAATATTGCAACCAAAATATGCCTTTTTTTTACAACCGGTTCTGGAAAGCAAAAGTTACTTCACCACAAACATAACAGAAGTGATCTGGATTGTCTACACACTTCCAGACATCTTACAATCTGAACTGATCGACTCGACTGACTAACTTCGACTGACACACCCCTCCGCTTTGTAGCTACTTATGTACCCAAATAAGACTTCTACATTTTTACAGAATATTCGAGAACTTTCTATACAATTCCATAGTATTCGGAATAGTGGCGTTTGCCATTTGTTTTTATAAATGGGCTGTTTAGTACAAAGCAGATATAACAGTTGATTTACATGGGTTTAAATGGCTATTTCTCTGGGGGGGGGGGTCGTATCTTTCTATTTTTATAATAATACAAATATACCAGATACATTCTTGCGGTTAGAATGTTAATATATAGGGAGACATGATATTACATATCTCTAAAACTAATATTAAAAAGATAAGTTTAGTTTCGGCATTAGCACGCCAAAAGTAGCAAGATGCAGTCGATTTTATTTTAGATACATTTTTGCTGTTGTCCAGCGTAATTTTATATATATTTATAACTTCTTTTGTAAATCCAGGTTAGAAACTATTATAAGTAACACCAATTTATTTTTGTTATAGAACATGCAAGTTTTGGAGGAAGAAAAAACTAAACTGGATGCTTTTTGTGAACAAAGTCTAAAAAATGTAAGTTGTATTGGTATTTAATTGAAAATATTGTTACGATTTTGTCTCTTTAAATCGCCCCTTCGCTAATAAATCACAACTTTTAAGTAACTAACTTCTTAAAATTTTCGCTGTTTAAATACCATTAAACTAACTACGCTTATTCTATCCGTGTTTATATACGTATAGAATCTACTAGAATAAATGAGAATACAAGACTAGAAACAGACCAAATTATGATGATTCATCGATAGAATATTTATTTCATTACATCATAATAACGATGATTCATCGATATAATATTTCCATAAGGATGCATCAAAATAATATTTATACAAGGGCGCATTAAAAAAAACATCCTAGTCTTTAATTACAATATTCTTATTAGATTAATTATTATAACAAATTTCTGCTTATAACACAATATAATATATCTTATTGAAAAGAGCTAATAGAATTTGGAAAAAAATATTTTATTGTTAAAAATTCTGATCCCTTCTGAAATCGTGGGATTGCGTGTAGAAGCATACTTCTGTCAATAATAATTTAATATTTTTCTAGGCTATGACCCAGGAAAGACGAAGATATGGATTTGTTTTGGAAAGACAACTTTCTGTTGCCAAACACTACCTATCATATCACACCCATGGAGTCGAATCGTATTCTCAAAACATCGAAAAATGGTCTGACGTAGCTAAAACTAGAGAATACTTACCCGAATCTGTAGAAAATATATTTAGTAATCGAATTAGGGTAAGTAATTTTATAATTCCATTATTTTTAGTAAAAACATTATTCACCCAGAGATCTGATTCAGAAAATAAATATTTAGTATGGGGTACATGCAGTGTAGCACAAATATATAAATCCTTAAATTATACCTAAATTTTATTAATTCTATGATTCTGATCGCTTGGCATTTCAAACTAAGGAAGATAGTAATACATATTAAGGAGGACTCTTATGATTCTATCGAAGATAAATCAAGGAAGAGAAATTGCAAATATAAATCATTGATAATATTACCTTTAAAGTAATTACAGAAGTAATTTCTCAGAAAATGTTTCCGCGAAATTTTGATTTGATTTTCATGAACTATGCCCTAAAATACATCTATTATGAAAAAAAACGGTTAATTTTGGAATGGTTTAATAACGTGTATCTCTCACCTCTCAGCATATGACCCAGATATTGTATCTTTCTTTCCTTGATAGTGTTCAGCAGTTCTTTCTGTTTACCCATGCGCTGGAGAACTTCGTCGTTAGTGATTGTCTGCACCCATGAAACTCGCAGCATCCGTCTATATATGTACATCTCCAAGGCCACTACTCTTTTTTTCTGTTTGTGGGTCCATTGTCCAACTTTGGCACCCATATAGTAAGACAGGGACAACGTAACATCTGATCATCCTGGTTCTGAGTGCTAGACTAAGGTCTGATCTTGTTAAAAAATGTCTTCAAGCTCATGAGTGTTTTCCTCGCTTGTTCAATCCTTGACAATATCTCTTTTTTCGGGTTACACTGGCTATTGATATTAGCTCCCAGGTATTTTAGTGATATTACGTGTTCTATCGTTTATCCTTTGATATGTAGATGTACGTTTACTGGTGGCTTTGAGAAGACAAGTGTTTTGGTCTTGGAGACATTTAGATATAAGCCGAACATTTCGCTATGACGAACAACGTAATTTATTATATGTTGTAGCTCTTGCACGTTGTTTGCTATTAGGACGGTACCATCAGCGTACCTAATGTTGTTTCTCATAGTTTCATTGATCCTGATTTCACCTTGGGTATTGTCTAATGCTTCTCTAAATACAGACTCCGAATACAGATTAAACAGGAGCGGAGACAAGACGCAACCCTGTCGGACTCCCCGTCCAATCAGAATATCTTCCGATGTTGTTTGCTCCATCTCAACTGTTTCCGTTTGGTGCCAATAAAGTTCTGAAATAATGCATAGGTTTTGTTCGTCGACCCCAGTTGTTCTCAGAATTTTCATAATCTTTTGATGCTTAACGCAGTCGAACGCCTTTCGATAGTCTATAAAATATGCGTATATATCCACATTCATGTCTCTGCATCACTGTGTTAGTACATTTGGGGAAAAAGAGCCTCTCTCGTTCCCAGTCCGTTACGAAATCCGAACTGAGCGTCATCCATCTGATATTCGTACTTCTTGTAAATTCGTATATGGATGATTCTGAAAAACGTTTTAAGGACATGAGACATCAGATTTATTATCCGGTAGTCATTGCATTGTGAGGAGTTAGGATTTTTTGGTACTGTTATAAATGTTGACTTTAGCCAGTCCGGTGGTATTTGGCCTTATTATAATTAGCTAAGCAAATGTAATTTTATAAATAAATAAATTAGTAACATAATAGTATTCAACAACACGCCTATAGGGTAATAGTAATTCCCGGTAAAATTAATTTACCTAGTGGCAGACATGATCGTAGAAAGCTTTGCGACTTTACGAACGAGTTCTCTTGGAGATGCCTTAGTCACTATTTTAATTATACTCTGCCTTAAATGCGATATATTAGAATTATTAGATCATAAGTTTACTTTGCCACTTCCCACAAAATGAAATAATTATTTTTCTTGTAGCAAATTTCTGTTTGGCAAGACGAAGACCTCTACTCGAATCCGAGAAGTCCAAATTTCGAAGAAGACAGAATGAGCCTGAATTCACAACTCAGAAAAACCAAAAGTATGGATGCTTCCTGTCTCGATATTCGCTCAATTGCCGATGTAGGATCCCCTGTCAATACATTGTCAAGAGCCAAGTCTGAATATAACTTAAATTCGTCCAATAATGGTGCTCAAGGTAACCTAACCTCAATTTCCATTTTCGTCTAATTTATTACTTTTAACGGTATGTTTACGTGTTGTATATGGCGGCTTATTTTTTTTTAACTTTCAGATAATAGTTATACTCCCACTCGACGTCCCAAATCTATGGCAGTACCCCCACCCCCCACTTGGGATGCCCAACTTGCCCGTGCTCTATACGCTTATCTTTCTAGTGGGGAGAATCAGCTAAGCTTCCACGAAGGAGATTTGATAGCTTTAATAGGAGAAAGGAACAAGGGTTGGCAATTTGGGGAAAATCTTAGGACCCAGTGTAGTGGATGGTTCCCATTGGCGTACACTGAAATTTTGATTGATGAAACCATAAGGTAAGTACGATAAAACAGGATTTATAAGCTTAAAGAAATGCTCAATTCTGAAAGGAAAACGTTATAGTTTTTCTTTCTTTTTCAAAATATTATGGTATTGGCTCGCGTTCCTCTCGCAGTTATTGTACCGGTTCTTAGGGTACAGCAATGTGACGTTTGCAGATGCCGCAAGGAGATTTGAAGATAAATTGCCGCTAGATTCCGCGCACAGTTTATGATAGCTTGTTGTTCCGTAGCACTGTCGTTCGTTTCTACCAGGCTGTATCCTTTAGTGAAATGTCTGGTGAAGCCTAAGTATCGATAATCCTGGATTTACTGGCCCTAGGTAAAACTGAACGCTGCTTTCATCGTTGAACTTTGAAAATTGTTCAGATTCTTCGTTAAATAAGCTATGAAATTCAGGATAGAAGTTTTCATCCTGAATCACGGATAAGTTTGGTTGACTACCGAGCCGGGATGGCGGTAAGGGTTCCACCAAAAACCCCGACCAGTTATGAATTTCTGGCCGCCTTACCTTTTTTCTCGCTTCACCTGGGAATCTGAAGTTTTGAGCTATGCTCTTAAATTTGGAGTGCTGCCAAAAATTTAAAAAGGGGGATTCGGGGTATGTCTTGGGATAAAGTTGAGATGCTCTGGACATCTATTTTTGAAGTTAAGAGACTTGGATTTACTAATTACCCGGTGACAGGAAAATTAGCAGGGCAGTTGAAATATACTTTTTTGTTTGTTGCCAATTTTTTGAGCCTCAAAGATACCTAACTTTTTGAAGGAATTTATTTTATTTTTGTATTGCCAAAAAAATATCTATTTTATTTTAATTTTATTAATCACCGTACGACGTGCCCCAATAACCGTGTCTATAAGGTCCTGAATTGGTATTGATTATAGCAAAACAAATAACAGTAATACGATCGTTGCCGTAAAACTAATATCAGTTCGCAAAACAAGTATGGCTAACTGGAACGATGTCTTAATTTCACAAGACAAGTAAGGGTAGTAAAATGTTGTCGCAATAATAGCGTAAAAAATTAAGGGTAATTAGATCACTGTCGTAAAATAAGTAATGGTAATTAGACGTTGTAGAAAAACAAGTTAAGATGAGCCTCAAGTAGACTTTTATAACTTTTTCGAGCCTAATGTCTCTGGAGGTTATGTATTGTTCCGTCTAATTTTTTTTCCACTATAATAAAAATATCCATTTTTTTATTATACGTAAAAAGTGACTTGTTTTATTTTTGTTATTGTTTGAGTATGGAAGACTTTGGAATGCTATTGGAAGATTTCGCGATCTTTACTTGCCAGATCCCTTTCCACCTCAAACTCCTTCAGGTATACGGAATATACGCAACCTTTCGCAGAACAAAGTGAACCTGGGGGCCCCTTTTTATTCTGAAAACTTACCTTAGGAGTCCGTAAACAGGTACTCCTTACGCCCGCACTCTTATTTAGAAAAGGGGAAAACCCAGAGACACTATTTAATCCAATCCTTGATCTTCAATAATATTCCCCTTTTCAGCTATTGAAGTGCAATGATAACCTACTCAGAGAATGTCGGATATTGTTACGAACGGATAGGGGTGTTATAGGCGAACTTCCCTGACGTACGCGAATAACAAATATCTTCCTAGTTTTATTGTCTCTTCTACATGTTCTGGAAGGTCTATGCTGCCGTCAGTAAGAACTTCGTTGTTTTGAAAGAGAAAAGGAATTTTCTTTTCCAGAAAGTGTTGTTTAAAAATGAAGACTTAAAATTCCTGTTGCGTGAATGATTCTTCTACGAAAATTAGAATTTTGGCCAAATAATACTATTAGTAAATCGAAATTCAGCTGTAAAAATAGCCTTTAGAGACCAAAATTCTATTTGCGATACTATAAGTTGCTTAAAACCTGCGGTCCTTCGTATTCTGCTCAGAATTTCTTGTTTCTCTGTATGCGTCTGACTCCTTGCATTCTAATACTTTAGTTGGCTTCAATCTCCTGAATTTTCCGCAACGAGTTTTGTTTTAGTATAACGTCCGGAACGACACGCCCCATAATCAGGTGATATTACATGTCATGACTATTCTACGCCAATTTTAAAGTCTGATTTTGTCGCCGGATTTAAAGATATTCTTCTGAAATTGCTTCGGGCTTATGCAGACATGTTTAATAAATCATTTTCTCATCATGTTTCCTTTATTTTCCTTTCTGAAAACTTGCATTTTTTAATAGTATTTCCCCTTAAATTTAATGCACTTTTGTATACCCCCAAAAATATTTTTAAAAACCTCATCATACTCTTTTAATTACACTTCTGCACAGACATGGTCAAACCTAGTTGGCAACTCGTCATTATATTCAGTATTATAAAATAGCCCTTATAAATGATTTTTAATGTAGGGAATAATTACACCAAAATCAAATGGGGACAGATCAGGAAAATAGGAAGGTTTTTTCAAAATTTTGAATTCACATTATTCAAAATATCAACCGTGGACCCAAGGGGGGGAGCGATTGCCCTTTCGGAACTCAGGCACACCCTCCCCCTACCGACGACTCGATTTTGCTTCTCATTCAAATGGAGTGGGGATAATTTCGATTTTTTCTTTGCTCTTGAGATATCGCCGCCCCTCAAAGAGAGATGCTGGATCCGCCCTGTCCGATATGTTTCAGTCTAACATCGAAACGTCAGCAGGTTTAATATCCTGCCGACATGTCTCGGAATTTATGTTTTATATAGACAATTGTTTCCTGCTAATATTGTTCTTGGTTCGATACGACACGAGTTATATTTGCCGGAAATAAACTGTTTTTATATTTTCTTTCCTTATTTCTGCTTGAATAAAGAATAGATATAGACTACTATATAAACATAGTGCAAAAAGATTTATTCAATTCTTACTAATAACATTTATGTGTATATTGTAGCAGATTTTGATTTTTTCTTTGTCAGTATAGGTAGCAACATGGATTGTTGTTATTTTAACTTACGCTAGCAATATCACTGAGTTTCTTTTGCTAAACAAAATGGCCACATATTACAGAGTTCTGATTTATCGCTGAACTTCGTAGAACAGTTTTTTGAATCAAAGTTTTGATTAAAATTTCGGCGAGTAAAATCTCTGTAGAATAAATGCAGCGAAAAAATCATTCGAGATAAAAGGCGGCGAAGAAAACCACACCTCTTACTGTGTCGGCGAAAAAAATCCCTCATTAAAATTGTGCGGCGAAAAAAAACTTCCTTGAATGGGTGCCATGAAAAGAATCTCTTCTAGGCACTGAACTGCGAAGAAAATCCCTTCGCTTATTGTAAAAATGAAAAAACTTCTCTCTGGCCAATTGACGTAGAATTAAATAATTTGCATTCTAATACTCAATTTTGATACTACATGCTATGATAATTTATAATCAAGAAGCGAATTTTTTTATAATAATTATTTTATTGGTTACAAATAAGGATAATTTTTGCTCAAAAGGTTGATTTATTTAGAATAATTTTTTTATTCTTTTCAAATGCCTTATAGCAGTGTAATTAAAAAATACGAGTTGTTTAAGATACTTTTCTATACCCGACATATAATATTGATAAATAAATAGTAACTGCCCTGTCAGTTCGAGTTGAAGTAATAACACAATACCAGCATAAAAATTTAAAAAATAGCATAAACTTGTTTTCAATTTACCTCTCAGCTACGACCCGTTACAACGGAGCTTCCTTAAAAATAAATACAACGACAAAAAATGTTTTTTTCATATAAATTCTTTTTACTTAACTTCATACAGAGCCCGATTAGACTTCTTACAAATAATATAATACAGTTATAATATACTAATGTATAACCGATAAAGTTGAATAGTGTAACTAAAAAAACAGTATTTTTGGACGTACATATACAGATTATAATTTACTGAGAATAATAAAATTATAGTATATAATGCAATGGAAAAATCTCCACCTGAATTATGGTGGGAACCCCGTAAATCAACAGGTTTTTGGGGCAATATATAAGAGATTTAATACACCACTCTTACTGTTGTGTGACTATTTATACGGCACTGAGAAGAATAGATTATTTTCACCACAATTTTAGTGAAGGGATTTTTTTGCGGTGAAGGAATTTCCTTCACCGCACTTTTCGTTGAATGATTTTCTTCCACACATTTTTCATGAAGGGTTTTTTCTCCATACATAATTTTGTAGAGATTTTCTACGTAGCCACCATCGATATATTTATTAATTCTTTAACCAAACTTTCTCAAAAGTTTACTTCCAACACGCAATCTTATTACTTCGTATAAAATATCATATAATATATAAAATTATTAATAAAAAGTTTCATAGTTCTTCGCTGAAAAGCTTAACTTGATATTGCTAGAATGGGAGGTAATAATTCAGCAAGTTCGTATTATCTAATAAATCCTGCAGAGGGCCAATATGTTACAAATTGAACGTTGGAAACTCCATATTGCAAAATCTCATTGAAATGAACACGTAAATGGTTGTAATAATTTAGTTCGGAATTGATATCGTTGCTGGTACTGTTGCCTTTATGGAGACATTTGAATAAACTTAATAATCTTCCAAAAAGATACATTTTTATTATCAACGGAATTCCTTATGTAATTTACAGGTTTATATAATTTCAAAGTATTTAAAAGCTGACATTTTTACAGCATTTTCTAACTCTTGTTGGTTTAAAGCGGCTAAAATGATTTTTATTAGCTTACAGGATTTTTAAAACTTATTTTATTTAGATTTTCCTTCTAACGGTTGATTCGGTCTTACAAGATTTTTTTGTTTTATGTAGTGTGGGATACTGGATAAGTCTGATAAACATGGTTGCATTGTAATGGAACAAATATTAATTATTTTACACCATCCAATGTGAACTATATTCTGTTAAAATGAATAATTAAATAATCACTCTGTGAATAGATTTCCCGTTAGAATAGGGTAGTTATATTTTTTATCACTATCCACGAAAGTCTAAAGGAAAAATAAATCAGTTATCGAACTTAACTTTTATTATCTTTGTCGTTTACATGTTTTCTTAAAAATATATAAACTCAGTAAATTTATGAAGACATAAAATTAAGAGACCCTTTCTAAGATTTGGCTATAAATCTGTCGAAATAATTCTACTCTGATTATGTAAATAAAACCAGACGTGTTAAGGGTAGTTTTAACATATGGTATATGAAATACCATTAAAATGTATTAAAATATTGAACGATTTTCCCATTATTAGGAAACAAAAGAATAATCAAATAAACTCATTATACTGTAATATAACGTTTGATCTGTGTAAGGGATCTAATATGGCGACTGTTTTTCCTGATTGCAAGAAAGAATGAATTAAATACCAGCCATAGGAATAAAAGGGCATTCAGGTTTTTTCACAGACGTTAAATTATCTTATTCCTTTAGTTATAGAAAGAAATAGAATAGTTTTATTAATTGTGTTTATATAAAAATTAAGATTAAGACGTTCAGAGGCCAATTCGGGAATCAAACATCCAGTATAGAATAGCTAACGCCCTCAGCACGCAACGATCGAAACCTTCGAACTTTAAGGGAAAGAAATTGATGTTTACCGGGTTCCATCGGGTAATATGGGTACAAACGGGAAACAGAGGGTGTCGAGGGGTGTAAGATTCGAAGACACTCTTTTAAGGAATAGTAAATGTCAGTCGCAGTTTTGAATGTCGTTAGAACTGAACCGTGAGTACCAGTGCCGTAAAATAATTACGTCACGGGTATAATCGTCGGGGAAGAAGGTTATCTCTGTTTAATTTAGGAAACTAAGGGATTATAGTGTGTTATTTTAGTGGGACATTTCACGTTTTTCATACGGTTTGATTAAGTAATGCAAATAGCTCTTTTTCGGGTTTTATTTCTTTTTTTTTTGTTTAATATTTTATTAAGTTATTTATACGTGTTTTTCAAAATTGGGTTTTACGTTTTTGGTTAAAATAACGACCGAGAAGAGCAATTATTCTAGTTTTTTGTAATTGTTATTAGTTTAAATTTTCTCATTGTAAATGATTCGTTTTTTCTATTTTTTTTTTGTTAAATAGATTTAAGTGTTTTGAGAAACTTATTTTATTCAATTTAAATAAAACCTTCACGCGAATTAACTTGCGGGCGCGCAAGAGATGTCTTCTGACCAACTAATTAGCAGCCTTTCCTGAGTCCTGAAGTTCTGAGTTGTGGTTGGTAAGCTTAAATAACCGTAATTGTTTGGTACTAAAGCTGCAAGAGAGAAGATGCACAACCAGACTTCAAGAGTGTCTTTATTACTCTGAAATTTAATTGTGGGTTATTAAAATAGTTACTAATTTATATGGGGCAAAAAATGATTATAGATAAAATGATTAACGCTACCTCAATATGCCATTAGCAGGAGTCTATAATCAAATTCTGTCACAGCATAATCTAATAGGGTTTGCCGTTGAACCATATGGACACCAACCAATTTTATTTGTTCCGTTTATGGTTGATAAGTGGGAATTGAAAATGATGCTGGAGAGATGTGTCAAAGAACATGTAATTAAACCTAATATGCCTTGTCTCCCTCGTAAATTGGCATCTATTGTTGTTAGAAAAGTAGGTTCTTATAGCAACTCGCCGTAGAAATCTTTTATATCCTACAAACTGATCGAAATCGTGCAATATGTGAATCAGTTACTTCCTATCTTTTACTATATATTATTAATTTTTTTTTCAGCTCACCAGCTCACCGTAGCGATGCCGGTTCCTCTGGTCAACAACACTCGAACAGCCCGGCAACACCGACGAATCTAATGTCGTCGTCTGCAGGATCAGGTGCTCAAACGCCATCTGGTGGTAACACGCTAGAGCAACCTACTAGAATGTTCGGGGATACTTTGCACTTGCACCGGTCCTCTAATAATGCAACCAAGCAGGTAGAAGTGCTAGGATTTCTTTTTTTGTATTATACTCTATAAACTGCTTTTGCTTTTTGCCTGATTTATTTAAGCTACCGATTGAAAGTTATTATTTTTCTTAGCAATTGACTTCCTATGAATCGTAGATTGTTAAAGAGTTTCCTTATACTCGAAATTTCGAGCTTTTTTAGACATGCTATTCTTTTTTTAATGGCTAACCAAATATACAGGGTGTCTATCAATGTCTCGGGAGAGTGCAGAAAGGATCAAGATGGGACTAGTACTTTCTATAAATTATTTTTTCAAATTTCCCCCTAACGAAGATATCAGGCGCCAAAGGGTATCTAAAGATGTACAGTTTATATTCTAACTTTGAAGTCACCGTGTATATTTTAACATAATTTTGACGTAGTGTATTACAGTACATAATGTAATGCCAAAACTGGTCTCCCACTCTTACAAGGAACCAGAAACGGACTCGCCCTAACATACAATTTGTTTTAAACTTTGACAGATGTCGATTGAATTAATATAATTATTTTTTTAAATTCCGAATATTTCTCTTAAAAAATATATAGATTTTATTTATTTGGATAAAATGGATGGCTTTTGAACTACAACAAAATCACTCTTAAATGAATAACTATTGTTCATACTAGTCAATTTAAAAATGTAAGAATATTTCTGTATAGATATGCATTTAATTTAAGCAGAAAATCTTTGCAACTTCATGGAAACAAGGATACATTATGTTATTCGAAAAACACCGGGAAAACATTTGTAGATAGGAATATGTGTTAAATAAATACGAGAAGCTAAGATTGCAAGATTACCATTTTGAAATTAATCCTAATGGTAGTGTTTATATGTTAACCAACCGGGAATTATCAGGGGCGATTTCTTTTATTCTCGATACCGATTAACGTGTTATACTTGTTTAAATAATATAATTAGAAAAGGATAGAATGTAATTGTTAGATCTACTAGTGAATCAAAAACTCGTTATAATTACATAAGATAACAAGATTTTATAGCATGGACTCCAACATTCGTTTCCTAAACAATTTGGCAAACAGAATCCAAATCCGATCGTAGATTTGCTCTGTTACTTTGATCATGCAAACTACAACTGATTCTCATCATTTTCCACACTTAAATGTGAAGGTATAGTTCTTTTTACCGAAATATTGTAGATTTTTTTAGTTTCCTTCTATAAAAGGTATTATCTTTAGTTTTTCATTTAGCACAAACTTCAATTCACAATATCTTGTAAAAAAAACACATCCTTACATTCAAAATTGAAGGGGAAGAGTCACGATTGCTGACTTTGAATAACCAACACCACTGATCTTTGAAAATACCTTGAAAATGGACTTTTTCGTACTTTTAAGTTAGAAAATCTCGAAATCTTGATGCGACGAAGCGATTCAGCAGTCAAATTCAAATTCAATGCATCAAATTGTTTCGGAAATGTATTTTGGAGTCAATATTATATTCCATGCCTTTCAATGAAGATTACCTTTTTGGACTGAAAAAAAAATTATAAATTAATGTATATAATACATAAGAGAAACCAACCGAAAAATCCTTATATTATGAGAACAGGAGTGCTTTGTTCTGGTCGGAACCAACCACTACTTCAAATTTCAAGAATATTAGAGAAAGGTGGAAATTGCTCCTGTTGGCAGTGTACCACCACTTGCAAACAAGTTTTAAACTCATTTGTTTTCATCAGTATAGGGTAGAAAAGAACATTTCATTATAAGAAAAATGCATTCTCTAAGCAACTTATATTAAACTAAACAAAATTTCGATACAAGCTGCGCCATCTTCTTGAATTCCATGCAATATTCCTCACTAGAACAAAATACGCCTGTTGTCATAATACAAGACTTTTTCAGTTGATTTTTCTTATATATACATTTATTTATTTATTTATATAGACCAACTGCAAGTTGTTCTCGCAAGGGATTTCTCTGTTCAGATTGCATGGAATTTCGGAAGATAGAGTACCTTGTATCAAACTTTCTATTTAGTTGAATATAAGTTATTTAAAGGATTCACTTTTCTTATGCTTGCCTACTCTTTATTGACGAGAACCAATGATTTAGAAATCGGTTTGTAGGTGGCGGTTTACTGTCAATAGGAGTGGTCTCCACTTTTTTTTTTGGTAGTGTTTTGAAATCTGAAGTAGAGCTTTTTCAGTTGATTTCTCCTATACATTTAGTTATTTATATATACCAGCTCCAAGTATATCATCATCATTTACTATAATATTTTCAGTAGTCAGTATGTTATCTGTCAAAGTTTTGAACAAATTATTCACATATGTAAGAGCCACTACGTTTATGATTTCATTGTCAGAGGAAAAGATCGGTACAAGATTAAAAGCCAAATTTGTAACATATCCAAACATATATATATATATATATATATATATATATATATATATATATATATATATATATATATATATATATATATATATATATTCCCATATTAGGACAAAACAGCGCTGTCGCCATCTGTAGGACCCGGAGTTTGTCCATACTTTGGAATGCTCCGCACTTTTTAACACGAGAACAATGCAGATTGACACATTTCATGTCCGCTAAGCCAAGATTTTATTTTATTTTTGTTGTTATATATATATATATATATATATATATATATATATATATATCATACTTAACTAAAATATTTTTATAATTTTATATTAATATGATTTTAAAGGTGTGTATATAAATATGGCGAGCTGCGCCCGTGTCGAGCCTGCCGCGATTCTCCTTTGAATTTTGCCGATTTCGGCCAATGTCGAGCGTCTTCGGCGGTCAGCATCCAAGGAGATAATAAAAGCGTCTGTATTACAATTTGATCATATTTTTCGTATCGTCCGTCTCGCTGCAAAGTAAATTTTCTGGAAAGAGCGTGTCATAAAGCTATCAACTAGATACAAAAAACTTTGAGGTCTCACCAAAAGCCGACTGAAAATGGATCGCTGCTCGTGAACAATAGAAATCTGATAAAATTGGATTTTTGTATGCCAGACGCTTTTATTATCGGCAAAATTGGCACCTTAAAATTATTTCATTGTAAACTGATGATATATTCCAGAAAACTAAGTTTCTTATTTCCTTTTTGCTTAATACTTTATTATCCATAAATATAAGTAAAATATTTTAACGTCCATGTGATGGGTCTTAACTTTGGGCTGACTTTTTCTTACATTTTTGGTAAAATGTATATAGAAAGTTGCATTTTGATATTGAATCATTTTTTTACGTAAGAAAAGCTGATATGTTGTATTTTTTAGTTAAAACTAAACATAAATTGATTGAAATTTACCTTAAAGCCGTGTTGTATTATAAAAAAGTGTAGCGTAATTATATTCACCTCGAACAAATTTAAGAATAAAAAAATTGAATAACTTCATGTTTTTCTTTTCAGATTCGGCGAGCGATCGGTTCTAACAATATCCCCCCTCCAGCCGCCCCTGCACCAGTCCCCACACCTTCACTTCCTTACCAAAAATCAGGCACCGGCATACCTCAATCACAAAGCACTAACTTTGGAACGTCCAAGTCGGCACTCGTGGATAACACTGCCACGTACCAGTCCAGCCAGTACTCGGCCCCAGGTATAAATACTTTTCTTGTACATTAATATAAATTAGATTTTTCCCTTCTATAAATACTATACTCGTTAACCCATCATATCCCAATAGAAATCAGACAAAGTTTAAACTCAGTAGCTGTAATTTATTAAAGACGTAGATCAATAGAATTCTTCCTTCTCTTCCTTATGGTAGGACCGCTTATCGAAAAATTAATTTTTCGTAGAAAACTTAAAATTTGATAAAGCTTAGAAAATATTTGCCATTAAACTGATTTTTTTAGATTGTTATTAAAGAAATCACTAAATAATTATCTTTATTTCAGGAATTAAATCTTCAGCTTCTGCTTTTAATTTCTCCACTTCCAACACAACATCAGGACCGTACTCAACTCATCCAGCTCCTGCAAGGGAACGACCATCAGCTGGGTCCGGTCTACCTCTGCATTTACAAACTAAAGGCGGAAAGATAGGTATGTGGAATTTTTTTTATTTATCATTATTTCTTAATTGTTTAACAGAATAAACAACGATTTTTTTCCTAATTTGTATGTGAATGCCAAAAAAAGCTAATGAATATTTTACAAACGCGGACATTCCAATTTATCAGCTAACTGTTGAGCTGGGAAAATAATATTTAAATTGCTGAATATAACATTTGCTTCGCGTCACCGACGTCTAGGTTTCGATTCCTGGTAATATTGCATTACTCATAAAGTCAAAGAAGAGAGAAAGGAATATTTTCCTTATAAGTAATTTCTCGACTTATTTTGGCAAGAAATTTGCTGGTATCACTAGGAATTAAACAAGGGGTAAATAAAACTTTTGGAAAAAGTACAATTTTCTGCTAATTCAGTTATAAATTTTGCCAAACTGAGATCAAGAACAAATATCTCGTTAATTATTACAAAATTTTATAGGATATATTTAGCTACATTAATAAAATACTCAAAGTTCTACATAATTAGTTACTTGGGATATTTCGGCAAAAATTATCTCGTATCACTAGAAATTAAATAAGGAACCAGTAAAGCTTTTGTGAAAAATACAATTTTCTTCCGAATCAATAATAAAATTTGTCACAAGAAAAAATATCTCGTTATTTATTGCAACATTGTATAGATTTTATTTTGCTACATTAAATATATAAACATTGTATATGATTAATTTCTCGGAATATGTCCGAAACCAATATTCCAATATCACTAGAAACTAATAAAGATTATTATATATTATACAATTATAAAACTTATCAGACTGGAATCACGAAAAAATATCTCGTTAATCACTGCAAAACTGTATTGAATATATTTTGCTACATTAACAAAAAAATAGGATATAAGAATTTTGTTGATAATTAAATTTTCGGGACATTGGGTATGAGGAATTTCTGTAAATTATACAATTTTCTACTATGACAATAATAAAATTTTGAGACTGAAATCAAGAAAAAATATCTCGTTACTTATTGCAATACTATATTGAATTTATTTTGCTTATAATAATTTTGTGGGAAATCTGAGCAAGGAAATTGCTTGGGATCACCAGGAATTTAAAAGGGAATAAATAAATCTTTGGTGAAAAAGCAAGTCAGTAACAAAATTTGTCAAACTAAAATGAAGAAAAAATAACTCGTTCGTTATTGCAAAACTGTATAGAATTTATTTTACTACATCAACGATAACAATAAGAGATACCAATTTTGCTGGTAATTAATTTGTCGAGATATTTCGGAAAATAGTTGTTCTATACCACGAGGAATCAAATAAGGAATAAAAAAAGCATATGCAAAAAATACTATTTTCTGCCAAGTCAATAAAATCTCTTAGACTGAAATCAAAAAAGGATATCTGGTTATTTATTGCAAAACTGCATTGAATTTATTTTGCTACATTAACGGAGACCAAAAAAATATAAATTTTGCTAATAACTAATCTATCGGGATATTTATATTTTCTGGTATCGCCACGAATTAAATAAGAAATAAATAACGCTTCTGTGAAAGATACAATTTTCCTCTACGACAATAATAAAATTTGTCAGACTGAAATCAAAAAAAAATATGTCGTTATTTAATGCAAAGCTCTATGGGATTTATTTTGTTATATCAACGAGACATTCAAATATACAAATTTTGTTGATAACTTAGTTCTCGGATTATTTCGCCAAGAAATTATCTGGCATCACCAAGAATTAAACAAGCAATAAATAAAGCTTAATCAAAAATACAATTTTTGACCGTCAATAATAAAATTTGTTAGTACGAAATCAAGTAAAAATATCTCGTTCTTTATTGCAAAACTGAATCAAAATTATTTTGTTATATCAATGAAGAAAATAAAATAGGCAAATTTTGCTGATACCTAATTTCTCGTGATATTTCGGTGAGAAATTGTATCGTATTACTTAGAATTAAATAAGAAATAAATAAAGTTTATGTAAAAAATACAATTTTCTGCCAAGTCAATAATACAATTTGTCAGACTGAGATCAAAAAAACATATCCCTTAATTTATTGAAAAACCGTATCAAATTTAGTTTGCTACATCATGAAAGACAATCAAGTATACAAACTTTATTTATAACTAATTTCTCGGCATATTTTGGAAAGAAATTGTCTTGTGCCACTAGAAATTAAATAAAGAATAAATAAGCTCATGTAAAAAATAAAATTTTTGGCCAAATCAATAATAAAATTTGCCAGACTTAAATCAAGAAATTATGTCTCGTTATTTATTAGAAAACTGAATTGGATTTATTTAGCTACATCAAGAACGACAACGAAATATAGAAATTTTGCGTGTAACTAATTCTCGTGATTTTTTTTTGCAAAAAATTGACTGCTACAAACAAGAGTTAAATGAGTAAAAATAAATTGTATCAGAATAATTATATTCGAACCCACCCACCTGACAAAATTCACCCTTGCAATATAGAATAAATAAAGGTTTGTGAAAAATTCACTTTTCTGTCAAGTCAATAATAAAATTTGTCAGAATGAAATCAAGAAAAAATATCTCGTTCTTTATTGCAAAACTGTATTGAATTTATTTTGTTAAATCAATGAAGATAATAAAATATAGAAATTTCATATTTCGGAATTAAATAAGGAATAAATAAATCTTTTGGAAAAATACAAGTTTTTGCTAAGACAATAATAAAATGTGTTGGAATGAAACCAAGAAAAAATTACTCGTTCTTTATTGCAAAACTGCGATTTAATTTATATTGTTATATCAACGAAGATAATTAAACATGCAAATTTCGCTAATATCTAATTTCTTGTGATATTTCGGTAAGAAATTGAATCTTTTCACCTGGAATTAAATAAGTAATAAATAAAGCTTATGCAAAAAATACAATTTCCGGCCAAGCCAATAATAAAATTTGTCAGACTGAAATCAAGAAAATATGTGTCGTTATTTATCACAAAACTGAATTGGATTTATTTAGCTGCATCAAGAAAGACAACGAAATATATAAATTTTGCTTATAACTATCGCCAGGAGTTAAATAAGGAAAATAAATTATATAAGAGAAACCATGTTCGTTCTCAACCACCTGAAAAAATTTACCCTTGACATATAGAATAAAACTTTTGTGGAAAATAAAATTTCGTGCCAAGTTAATAATAAAATTTGTCAGGTGGAAATCGAGAAAAAATATTTCAATATTTATTGCAAAACTGTGAGAAAATTATTTTGTTATGGTATTTCGGCAAAAAATTGTTTCATATCAGCAGGAATTAAATAAGCAACAAATAAATCTTTTGTGAAAAAAATAATTTTCTGCCTAGTCAATAATGAAATTTGTCAGATTGATATCAAGAAAAAATTCCCTTTAATTATTGCAAAATTATATAGAAATTATTTTGCTACATCAAACAAACTAATTCCTCGGGTAATTTAACAAGAAATTATCTGGTATCACCAGGAATTAAATAAGGTACAAATAAAGCATTTGGGAAAAATCTGCAAACTGAAAAATAAAATATGTCAGAATTAAATCGAGAAAAAATATCTCGTTATTTGTTGCAAACTGAATAGGGTTTGCAATCAAGACAATAAATGTGAGAGATCAATTCAAAATATTCAAAAAAAAAAACACAAAGCTGGTGGTTGTTTCTTTCTATCCTAACTCCACCATTGACTTGAAAAGCTCGTTTATGTAAAATATTCCACACGCCACACGTCAAATTTTAAAGAGCATTGACGGTGGCGCCAACATTCGCAAAGAAATAGTAATGTCATTCATGACAAAATAATTAGGTTGCGTTTAAATTTCTTATTCCGGTGATGCTTAAAAATGTAGTAGTTATTTTGAGAATGCAGGGACACGTTTCCGAAAGAGCCTGGCCAGAATTTCGATGCAGCCACGGTTCAGTGGACGAATGTTATTGGCACAAAGAATTTGGGGGAAATAAAGTATGCGTATAAAGAGAGACAATAAAAGGGTTTTATATTGAGTTTTTTTCGTCAAAATGTCGGAATTTTTCGTAATTATTTTGTAGAATCTGGCATAAAAATGGTACATCACTGCTGTTTACTGCTGTTTATTAGGTTAGTCGGGCTAAATAGAAACTTTGGTTGGCCGCAATTAAAAATTAATGAATTTTTTCCCCAAATATGGTAGATATATTCACAAAGTATATTTTTAAAAACAAGCTTTCGCTCTTTAGTCTCATTACTGTCTAGTTAACAAGACAAAAGTCCGTACAGCCTTTTAAATTTTAAATATAAAAAGATTTCTGTAATCTTATTTCAGTAGCTACATGAAAGCTTGAAATTTATTAGAGAAGTTAGGCATAACAAGTAAACGTTAACTTTAATATGACACATGTACGGAATATTGAATTAATGAATAAATAAAAAGTAGTGATACTTGATCATCGACGCCTCAACCTTGTTTAGTTTCTTTAAATCCCACCATAACTACAAATCATTCGAAACCGATCATCTTTGCGAGTCCAAGCAGCTTCATTAACTAAACTTCTGGGATGACTTCAGATGATAATATTGTATCTCTAAAATGTCCACCTTAATCCGTTAAATGCCAGACACTCTCTGAGGCAACAATTTCGTCCTCCTCTGCACACGGGGACATCCATGATGCCAGTATTATCAAGATAAGCTCGATAGTTCCAGTAGTATGTTCCTTATTCCAGGGGTTCCCTATAGGTTTCAGTAAATTTGCTTTCCAATTAATTGGAATAAGTAAAACTGGATGAAACTCATATAGTTTAGTCGCGGACTTCATCTTTGCCAAGGGGTCTAGTTCCACATTTCCTTATACACTGCCTGTATATATTTTTCTTACAGAGATGACCACATTGCAGAATAACCTAAATTTCTACTTGAAAGACCGTTGCTTGTTGTCCGAAAGAGTAAAACTCTCTGACTTCTATGCTCCTAATGAACGTTCCAGCCCTAGCACTTTCATCATATCGAGATCTATCTGTAAATCACCAGGATCCAATTTTTGGAAGAATTTGTTCTTCTCTCTTCCTCCCAATCCCCTCTACTTAGCAATAGCATCTCAAGAGAGTGTGCTTGATTATCCATGACCCTATAACCTCTTAACCATGTTACTAAAATCATTTCACTAATTTTTTTATAGCGGAAGAACTTGTCGTGGCTATAATTCAACTATGGCTGTTGAATTCCATGAATTTCATGACCCAATAACACCATATACCCACGAAAACATGTTAATGGAGTCACTATACTCAATCTTCTATAGCGGAAGAACTAATCGTGGCCTTAACTTCTTCAAATCATGGCTGTTGAACTCCATGACTTCATAACCCCAATGATTTCAGTACCATGATTATGGAGTTACAGAGTCACGGAGTCATGGAGTTATCAGGTCATGAGGTCTTTAGGTCATGGGGTTATTAGGGGCTTAACAGCATTGATTTTGGGAAAACAGCGTTCAATAGTATTTAATGGTCTGAGTTTTGGGATTTTTTGAAGTTTTGACGCGATGAAATTTAATGGACTGCAGATTCGGATTGCGCGATCCTGAAAACGTATAGTAGACATAATCAGAACCTCAGGCCAGTGCTGTGCAGCCATACACGAAAAAATCTCGCTGGAGTTCTGACTATGTCTACTATATATGTTCGAGGTCACTGAATCCGAATTTGTGGTCTATTAAACCCCACCACGTCAAGGTTTTACCATTGCGTCAAAAAAAAAACCCAACTTAGACTATCAAGTTCTATTAACCCTGTTAACCCAAAACTAATGCTGTTAAACCCCTGATAACCCCATGAATCAAAGAACTCATAACACGGTAATCCCATAACGCTATAACTTCATCACTCTATAACTCCATAAACATGTTACTGAAATCATTGGGTTTATGGGGTCATGGAGTGCAACAGCCATGATTTGAGGAATTGAGGCCATAGTAAGGTAATTCGCTATGAGAAAATGAGTATAATGATTTCAGTAACATAGTTATGGCTTATGGAATCATGGGGTTATTGGGTGATGAGTTTTTGAAATCATGGGATATTTGGGTCATGTGGTTACTAGGGGTTTAACAACATTGATTTTGAGTTAAAAGCGTTCAATAAAGCTTAATAGTCTTAATTCTGAGGTTTTTGAGGTATAGGCAAACCCTGACGTGATGGGGTTCAATGGACCCCGGATTCAAGTTCAGCAACCCCGAAAATATATAGTAGACATAGTCCAAATCTTAGGAAAGAATTTTTATTTTGTGGCTGTGTAATCATTCCTCTTAGAGTATCGCATTTATTTTGATCTATAATTCAATTTCTAAAAGTAATAGGGAGTGCTAGTTTGTGGCTTTAGTCTCCTTATTTAAAATATTTGAAAAAATTTGAAAAATGTATAGGTTCAATAAATAACGCCATCTGAGGATTGATTGATTAAATATTGGTAAAACTCATTAAAATTCTTTAACTGTAGAATAATCACCTCTTAAATAAGGTCAAGTTCATTAAAATCGAACAAAGCAATCCAGAGTTAGAGTATTTTTTGAATAACGATATTTCTTGCTGTGCCTCCCTTTATTTTTAAAGTTAGATTTAAAAATGAAATTTTTAAAACATAATTAGTAGATAATATATATTTTTAAAGGGTACCCACATTTATATTTTTTTTTTGAGAAATTATTATTTTTCTTTTTTGCGGCCTATTTAGAAACGTAAAAATATTTTATTTCATTATATATATTTTCCTAAAAGTTACTTCCTAAATGCGATCAAGTTCATTAAAGTCGGATAACGCAATCCCTTTATTTAAAAGGTTAAATACAAACGTTATAAAAAATAAACAGTAGATAAAAAAGAACAAAGGGCATCTACCATTATATTTGTTCTGAAAAATTGTTGCTGTTTGTTTTATATAATAAGATACCGCCTCTTACGGCTTAAGTAGAAACTCAAAAATATTTTATTTTAATTAATCTGAAGTTAAATCACCGGGATTATAGCTGCAGACTAGTAGCAACTTCAGTGAGCAAAATGCCCAAGCTAATCCCTAATTTGGAGAGTAGGGGTAGGTTATTCAGGGCGCCACTGCATCTATCGCTAGGCCGAATGCAAAAACCCTTTGACGTGTTGTTAGGAACTAGCTTTCAACTTTTTAAGCTAGATAAATTAATTTAAAAAATGATCTCCAATAAATCCACAAAAGGAAAAATAACTCAATTAAAATTTAACCAATGCACACAATAACCTACTGGCGTAAAAAAACATAAAGCATACCCATTTATTCTGTGATCATAGGATAGTAATGTTCAACTCCTTACAATAATAAAGAAAAAGTTTAACTTATTACCAATTAATGGGTCGTTATTAAAACTTAAAAAGATAATAATAAGGTTTTACTGTCAAATAGTGTGAAGACCAGTAGAATGGTATCTCTCTGCTTAACGGCAGGCATTGACGTAACATCAGCAGCTACAGAATATAAACAAAAGTAGGGAGAACACCAGTCGTAAAATACCTGGTAGGAAGGATACCAGTTGTAAAATGACCCGTAGGGAGGATACCAGTTGTAAAATAACTGTAGGGAGGTCCCTGTTGTTACTAGAGAGTAACATAATTCTTTGTCGAAACATGCAAAACTGTCAAAATCCCTCTTGCCAGGTTTATTCCGGTAAAAATAACAGAAAATGCTTAAAAGGCAAAAGATACAGTAACTCAATAACTTAACATAATTACTGGGATAATTTAAACGACTTTCCAGCCCCAAGTTCTGAAGAATGGTTCAAATAAATGGAGATGGAAATCTTCAGTTTTTTCAGCCGAATCGAACAGGAAAAAGTAAAAATCAAGGCAAAATAGCCTTCATTTACAAGCAAGATCCTTGCTTGCCCACAACACTACTTCTTTTAGGCGCCTTCAATTGACACGTTGGAAAAAAATTACCACTCAAAAATGAACCAGGGCAACAACACTCGACAGAAATAAATTTGTTACATAAGCCGATTCATCAGTCATTAGCATTTTCATTTCAAGCCCCGGAAGTTTAGACAATCCAAAAATATTCCCTCGAATATTAGTAGGTAGGAAAACCGAGATCTATCTGGAAAAAATTAACAGTAAAACTAGCATCGATAAGAAAGCAACCAAGCATAGTGTAATAAAATATCAATTATAATGGAAAAATTATAATTAAATGTAACTTAAACCTATACTTTATGGAAAGATTTTATTCAAGGAATGTATGAGAGATGCTTAAGAAAAGTGATACTGTGTTTCCCATAATGTGAGTATTGTCAAAAATAAGAAAAAATTAGCTTAATTAGCTATAGTGAACTTATCCGGAAATTGAACCGTGACATCATGTTTTACGAGTAATTAGCTAACAAAATAATAAGTAAAATTCATGACAAAACCTAAATTTCATTGATAATAAATGGTTGGAGGTAAACAACTCGTTATCTTTTTTAATAGAAACACTAAACATCCGGCTGCTAGATCGAGATCATTTAAATTGTTTTAAAGTTCTTCCCAAACATCAGACGATCTCTAATGTGGGCCCGTCTCTGTTACAAAACGGATAAAAAACATGCAGTCCGAAACTCTCATTGTAAAATTACAGTCTCTTAGTTATCGCTTTTTAAATTTAAGGTGCTTTTATTTTGGTACTTCTTAAATATTTTTTATATGAATTGTATTATAATGTATTCTTTATGTCTTAGATTATACCTATTTTAAGAATCGCTAAGATTATTTAGTTAAAATGTGCATTACAAGAAGTGCGAATATCAGATTATTTACTCTCAGTTCAGATTTCGTAATGGATTGGGAACGAGAGAGGCTCTTTTTTCCTTAAATGTACTAATAGAGTGATGTAAAGACATGAGTGTGGATGTATACGCATGTTTTATAGAGTACCGAAAAGCGTTTGAATGCGTTAATCATCCAAACATGATCGAAATTCTGAGAACAACCGGGATCGATGAACAAGACCTACACATAATTTCAGAACCTTATGGGAACCAAACGGCAACAGATGGAGCAAACAACATCGGAAGATATTCTTATTAGACGAGGATTCCGACAGAGTTGTGTCTTGTCTCTGCTTCTGTTTAATCTGTATTCGGAGTCTGTATTTAGAGAACCATTAGACAATGCTCAAGGTGGAATCAAGATCAACGAAACTATGATGAACCACATTAGGTACGCCGATGATATCGTTCTAATAGTAAACAATGTACAAGAGCTACAAAATAAAATAAGTCATCATAGCGAAATGTCCGGCTTACATCTAAATGTCTCCAAGACCAAAACACTTGTCTTCTGCGAAAATAGATCAAAGAGAGAAAGGTACAATATCTGGGACATGTGCTGAGAGGTGAGAGATACGAGTTACTCCAACTCACAATAGAGGGTAAAGTGCAGAGTAAAAGATCACTAAGAAGACACCCAAACCCATGGCTAAAGGGTTTGAGGAGATAGTTTGACTGGCAATCTACAGAAATATTTCGTGCTGCAGTTTCCAAAATTACAATTGCCATTTGGATCGCCAATCTTCGGAAAAAGAAGAAGAAGAACCATATAATACCCTTTAAAGAATTCACTGTACATATTGTTGTCTTTTTTTAGTCATCAGTAAAGAGTTTCTCGTATAAAAGATCAGCAACTGGCATATTCGTGCTTCCATTTTCTGTACAGCAGGTTACAACTTGAATATAAAAAAGTTCAAATTGATGTGTAGGAATATCATTTTAATGACATATTTGAACCAACGGTTTCTAGGATGACGGCAGTGCTGGAACATAAAATTTATATTTTTGAATTTTTATTTATAAATAAATTAGTGTAAATATTTTGGAATGTACTCCCTTTATTTTTTTTCGCTATTTTTTTAGGGTTAGTCGAGACACCAATTGTCTCGAAATAGATCTTCTATTGGAGATCCAACATCACTTTCTTTTATATTGGTACCACTTAAATAAGAACAACAAAATATAGAACAACATTCTTTCTTCATCTTCACAACACCTAATTTTATGTGCCATGGAGGTAAACAATAATTTTGTTAACCTGGTCCTGTATTGCCACGAAGAGGCCATAACTCTACTGTCTCGTTCACACAAAAATTAACAACGTTTAGTGTACTCTCAGAAATGTCATGACTTTCGTATCAGCGTAAATATTCCGCTGACGTTCTACTTTGGAGTACCTAGTACCCGTTTCGTAATTTTTTTCAGATTTACTGCGTGACCTTCGGGAGGGTTGATACTTCGCTACGGGAACTAATTCTAGACATTCCCCATGCGATGTTGCCATATCCTCCAAGAATTCCTTGACATAAGGAAAAGTAAGTAACTTCGCATTATGTGATACTAGTGCCCTCTCCCTCAAAACTGGTGTGTAATATACTTCATTTAAATTTTTTTCGCCTAACTAAGGATCAGACCATTTCACAGAATAAATCATTAGTTTCGAAGGAAGGATTTTGATGCAAAAATTCTTATTTTTTGGTTTTTCTCAATATTGTTGGAAATATTTAAACTCTGGCTTAGTTAGAAATACTTTCTGCTTTGCGGCACATGCCATAGTGGTACTAGTACCACACTACTGGTTTCTAATACCACGGCATTACTGTAAAAGGCACATAGCGTCTTACCTATAATGACATTAATTAAGAAATTACTTCGTAGTCATTTATTAAAAATAATGAAAACCCTGTAAATTAAAAATATAGAAAATAGAGTTTTGGAACTATTAAATTATTATTTCGTATTTTATTTTCCAGGTGGTCCAGTAGGCAACGTCTCTCTCCATTCTAGCAATGATTCAGGATTTTCAAACGATCCACCGCCTCAACCCGAAATCGACTATTCCGATGACGATTCAATTGCTGGGCAAACCAAATTGCCAAGTCGGTAAGTTAAATTTTCGATCTTATTTCAGCGAAAATGGATTGTAATAGCATGTGTTTTGATTGAAGATTTTTATTTGTATGATTGTGAATTGCTCTTGCTTATCTATATCGTTTCGATGATAAAAACCTCTTTAAAGTACTTAAGAAATCAGATTTGTTAACAACTCACGTGACTTTATATTTCAGTTGTTATTGACGATAGAAAAAGAAACTATAAATTACATGTTTTTTCTTCAAATCTGTTGGCGTTATGATAGTTTTTCTATTTTTTATACTTTTTGAATTATAAAATAAAGTTTTCCGATTTTTGCACTTACTGGATTCTATGCTAAGGTCTATATAAATGTGTAATTTATTTATATTTTTCTATCTTAAGTAACAACCAAGATACAGTAACATGTTGAAAATTGCTAAGTGTCAAAAAATGAATCGAGCTAGGCATAACACATTAAATTGTATTGAAAATCTAGTTTAAGAATCTACCATTCATTTCATTTTTCATTTTAGCCTAGTTTCCATCCTTCCAAAACTGGATATAGGCCTCCTTTATTTGTTTCCAAATCTCTCTATTCTGGGCTCTTCTTTGCCACATCAAGCCGGCTTGTCTGACTATGTCATCCTTCCATCTCATCTGTGGCCTGTCTCTAGATCTTTTCCCTTCATATGGGCGCCATTTTCCAATTCCTGAGTTCCAACGGTTGTCTTTTATTCGTTCGTTATGGCCTGCCCATTTCTATTTTAGTGATGTTGCTCTTTCTTAGCGTCAACTGCGTTGGTTTTTCTTCTTATCTACTCATTTCGTTTTTTATCTCTGAGTGATATTGCCTTTTGAGTTTTGCGAATTCTGTCCAAATTTAATTTTGTAAAGTTCCACGTCTGCGCCCCGTATGTTAGAATCGGCAATATACAATAATCAAATACTTTGGTTCTTCAGTATAAGGGAATTTTCTAATTTTTCAAAACATAGGATAGTTTTCTGAACGCCGTCCATCCCAATTGAGTTCTTCGAGTTATTTCAGCTGGTTGTCCTTACTCGCTTTTACGGCCTGACCTAAATATATATATATATATATATATATATATATATATATATATATATATATATATATATATATATATATATATATATATATCATTCACCTCTTCTATTTCGGTTGTATTTACTGTTATAACTTGTTGTTCGTCTGAGTTTGACACTACTTTTGTTTTTCTGAGATTCATCTTTAATCCTCTTTGGAGCGATCTTTCATGGAGGTCGTTTATCATTGACTGCAGCTCTTCCCAGTCGGATGCGATCAAGAGTATATCATCTGCATATCTCAGATGATTTAGGAATCTACCATTAATGTTTATCCCTTTATTTTCCCACTTTAATGATTTGAACAAGTCTTCTAGGGCCATTGTAAATAATTTGGGCGAGATTGTATCTCCCTGTCTTACACCTCTTTTGATTGAAATGCGGTTCGTCTTTAGCTCGTCATCAAGTTGTACTGTCATCGTTCCGTCTATATAGACATTATGCAATAGATTTTTGTATCTCGAGTCTATTCTGCTATTTACCAAAGCTTCTTCAACAGCCCATAGTTCTACGCTGTCGAAAGCCTTCTCGTAGTCAACAAAGGCCATGTACAGAGGCAGATTATACTCGTATGTTTTTTCTATTAATATTTTTAGTGTATGCAGGTGGTCACATGTTCCATATCCCCTTCTGAATCCTTCTTGTTCAACAGGTTGATATGTGTTGAATTTGTTCGTCAATCTGCTAGTTATGATTTTCATGAAGGTTTTGTATAACTGGGAGAGAAGGGATATAGGCCCATAATTGTCCAGAGTCGACGGATCCCTTTTTTTTCAGAATCTACCATCAATTCGTCAAATCATCAAAAAAATAACACCCTGTACAGGAAAAACCAAAAAATTCACTTCATTCCATAGTGGTTGAAGTTATAGGTGCTAGATCTTTTTTTTGATACGATATATTTTACTTATAGGATTCATTTTTCCTGTTGTTAGGTGTTCTTAACTACCCTGTACTATACTGACGAGAACTTGTGCTTTAAAAATCGGCCTGCAGATGCCGGTGCACTGCCAAAAGAACGGTTTCCACCCTTTTATAGTAGTTCCTTGCAATCCTCTTTGGTTTCAATATTAGAACAGTGTCAGTAATCCACCGATACCGACATATCTGCCGGCTTATCGACCGATAAATTTTGCTTTTAGCCAAATTAACACTTTACCGGATAATAAAGTGTATAACTAAACAACAAAAAAGTAAGTTCAAAAATGTTTTTAGATTAAAGAAATCATAACGAAAAAGAATTAAAAGAAGTTAGTATTTAATATGAGTAGTTAAATTTCGACAAACTATTCTTGTGAAATTCTTAAACTTTCCGCTGTATCTGGGTTCAGATTTTTACAGTCCTGGTCCCTGAAATTATTTGTTCACTACATACACTGCCAGATGGTGCAGATAATATACGAAAGCTTAAGAATATATTAAGGACCTGATCAACTGTTTTTTGTTCTAACATAAAATAGTATTATTCACATTGTATGTGATGAGGAAGAAATGTTTTACTAGACGATTTTATTTCAATGAAAGATTTTTACACTTCTACAGAGCTAGTGCCGAACTCTTCGTAGATTCTTCAAAAAATATTATGGGCAGGCTGATACATATTTTTAAATTGACTATAATGAGGTTCTCGGACTTGCATTGTCTTTTTTTACGATGTCTAGATTAATTGATTTCTCTAATCGTTGTCAAGTATAAACTGCATGTTTTGTCTTAAAGCTAGACAGCATAAGTTCTGTAGAAGTCGACGAAAACCATTCCGACGACTTAGGTGGAAAATAAAATCAACCTTGGAAGACAAGAAAAATTTCGTTCAAAATCTTTTCAAGTTAGAAGCATCAACCTCAAAAGAATTTCATAAGGATGAATCGCTAAAGATTTTACCAGCAGACAAGGGAATTGCAACGGTGATCATGGAGATCGTAACGTACGACAAAAAAGTCCGAGTAGCATTAATCTAGAGCCAGACGACAGACTAATAAGTTTTAATGTGGAAAGTCTCTATACTAACGTGGCATGAGGGGAATCACTAGACTTTCAAATGATACAACATTGCCAGATCGAACCCCTTAACTACTGGATGGGGTGATGGAGCTTTGGAATGTTGCCTACATAGTGCTTACTTTCACGTAAAGGACAAGTTCTACGCTTAGGATGACGAGCTTCTGATGGGTTTTTCACTCTCTTCAGTCATATATATATATATATATATATATATATATATATATATATATATATATATATATATATATATATATATGAAATGATTCGAAACTCATGCCAGTAACAGCAACAGTGAAACCGAAAGTCTGGTTCAGACATGTCAGTGATACCTTCATCGTATGGAAGGGCAGTGATCAAGAATTTAATGATTTCTTGAAACATCTAAATATCATTCGACCTGCAATTAAGTTTATCATGGAAAAAAAAAGGTAAATGAATAATTGCCCTTTTTAGATGTCATGGTGAACCGTTCAAACGAAACTAATAAAACTTCAGTATACAGAAAACTTGCACATACTAGACAATATGTTAACCATAATTCTACTTATTCTGTAGTAATAAATCGGGGAATTACACGCAATCTATATAATCGAGCTATATCTATATCTATATGCAATAATGCCGATTTATTGAAAAAGGAGGAAGCAAACATTAAATCTGATTTACAAGAGAATCGTTACCCTTCAAAATTAATTGACGATGTTATAAAGAACTTTAGAACAACAACCACTGGACAACAAGAAACACATTCCTTCTTCACAATTCCGTACATTAAGGAAACCTCAGAGAAAATAAGATGAATTGCCGGCAGTTATAATATAAAATAAAAGCCTTTAAATCGGAAAATACACCTAGAGCTTATATAATAAAAACAAAACCGAAAACTACCGATAAGAAAGGATGTATATACAGAGTTCCATGTGAATCTGGTGAATGTATATTTGAGAAACTATGCAACCACTAGAACTTAGAATTAAGGACAAAAAACTCATTCACAAAAAGGAAAATATCTAAATCACATATTGTAGAACATGCCCGGGATAAACAACAACATATAAAATGGTCTGAAGCTGCGGAAATATGTATGGAACCCAACATAAAAAAAAATTGTGAAAGTAGCTTTCATTAAAAATAATAATATGATCTTCAATAAATCTATTGTTGAGAGACTTAATCTTTGGTAACAGCTACTTTGTAGCATCAAATCATAAAGGTGTGTGCAGTGAAGCGAAACGTCTGGCGTCAATGTACACAGTCACTATAGCTTTGAGACAAAACACTCAGTTTATACTTGAGCTGCGTATGTACGTTCTTTCTTATCACATACGGCTTTTTTCAGTTAGTGAAGAAATACTCTCTTATAAACATGCTTTACTTTCAAATTTTGGGCAGCATCCATTGCTGCCTGGTCTTTAGAATGAATGTAAAATTTGAAAAGTGAACCAATAATTTATTTTCAATATTGGTCTTGAATGAATGAACAAAATGTGGTGTCGCCCTAAGCAACTGATACCACAAATAACCTTTAGAGCCTTGTTCTCTCTGTAAAAGTGGAGAGAAGGTAGGTTCATCATGATCTTCCATGCCCTATTAAGGGCAGTCTCTGTCGCACAGAATATTCCGACACAAGCCATTTTTGAATTATGTCTAGTTGAAGACGGAGTTAGCACTTTGTTGTACTAGGACACATCATAGAATAGCGGCGTACATGATCATGGGACAGATTACTAGAGTATAAATCCAAAATAGTACTCTCAGTGTCAGCCCCTTATGTGCACTCAAAGACTCGTTTACAAGCCCACAAAACACATATGATCTTCTTGGTTCGAGCATCTATATAATCATTCCCGCTCTGTCCAGAATTACTCCCAATACTGTTTTTATAAATCTTTTTATAAATATCTTGAATAAAACTGATATGCAACAAAGAAAAGTTGGAATTTGGAATACTAATTTGATAAAGTTTAATCAAATATTAACGTTGCATCGGTGAAGTTAACCAATGCAGCGTTATATCAATCATTTAATAACTGACACTTTTGCTTTTCTATCGTGATAAATATTTGGTGAAACTCTAAAAAATTCAGATCCGACAGTCTCTGGTAAATTTAAAACTTTGCTTGAGCTTTAATTTTTGTTTGCTACATCTATTTTAAACATATTTTAATAAAAAATAATTGAAATTACTTCACTTAGATTAAAATATAAAGACTCAATCTTGCATGCGTAACTGAATAAAGTAAGGTTTTCGAAACCAATATATGAAGTGAGAGCAGTTGACAATATCCCTTCCCTAGATAGCACGCGAAACAAATAGATGTGATTTGCTTTCTGCGCTATAGTAGCGGCTCTACAGTTTGGAAAACTGCAATTGAAGGCCTTTTATTTTATTCGATTTATGTGCAATTTTTCAAAGTGCTGCGAAGAACGATTTGAAAAGACAAATTGTTAAAGCAGTACGTTTCAAAGTAATATTAAATCGAAAGAAACCTTCATTATATTTTTTGTTGTTTTTTTTTATATTTTAATTTGTTATTTTAATTTTTTAACCAACCTGGACTTTTATGTTTATACAGGGTTGGGCAAATATTCCGGAACGGTTTAATTAAGGGCTGACGGAAAGTGGTAACAGATCCGAATTTCCTTCAACCTACAGAACCATAATTTTAATATTTAATTGTGCATTTTATATATCTGTGATATAAATAACTGTCAAACGTAGATATAAATTATAATTTTAAAAAATGGAACATCTTCTATATTATTAGTAATTTGAAATCTCCCGCAAATTTAAAATATCTTTTTGCATAGCATATTTTATATTTCGAATATATTCACAATTTAATTTAATGAACTCACAACATATTTTATTTTTATTATTTTCCCTAAACAGATACCCATTTTCAAATCAATCACCAATAGAAAATTTCACACTTTGATCATATGGATTATATTAAAATCCTACCCAAAACAGCTCAACAGCTATAAATGACAATAAATCATTGAATATTATGCTTTGTTGCAAGAGAAACCACGGACTTTCCTACCAAAACTTGCTTTTGTATACGATAATACAGAAATATGCATTAATAGTATCCTCAAAGAAAATAAAATTGATCCCTATAATGTTGATTGACGTATGAAATTTTGTCAAGAAATAATGGACCTTAGTAGGTTATGGGGCCCTAACGCGTGGGAAAAAACTGATGAACTTGAGAAAATGTCGGCATCCTTTTATATTTTGGCGGAATCCTTTAATGCGTGGGTGGCCTTCGTGGGTGGTCTCGTAGTCGCGTGCTATGGGAGGTTGGTAGGTTTGTTGGGTACACGTCAACCAACCTACCTACCAAACCAACTTACTTTCCCAACCAACCTACCTATCCAATCAATCTACATATTCAACCAACCTATTTACCCATCTAACCTACCTACCCATCCAATCTACCTACCTCCCATGGTATGCGACTACGAGACCACCCACGAAGACTATCCACGCATCAAAGGATTTCGCCAACACATCAAAAGATGCCGAGATTTTCCTAAGGTCATCAGCTTTTTTCCACGCGTTAGGGGCCTTATAAACCTACAAGCTGATTTTGTAAAGCATAACTTATTTTCTGACGAGACTAAATTCTGCCCTAATAGCTTCTCAACAGCACAACTGCCAGTATTAGTTTGACCATAATTCTCATTGGATGATGGAACATCTTACAAAATATCTTCGAGAATGAAATGCTAGGGCAGCGCATCATTGAAAATCATATTTTGGAACTTTTCCTTCTTCACAAAAATTTGACGGTAGACATATTAGAGACTATCTAGATGAAACGTACAAAAAGCCTTCTAATTTACCCGACCTAGCTCCTTAAGATTCCTATCTTCAAGGCCATTTAAAGTCCATAGTCTATAGTACTCAGCCAAACTCTTTAGAGGACCTTGAAAATAGAATTTCGAATGCAGTACATGTGCCTTCATCAACATTTGCGGAAGGTGCTTTCTAAGTTTTCAGAGAGTGGCAGTGTCCACACATGGCTGAAGCCAAACAATTCGAGCATTGATTTAAGTAGTTTTTTAATTAATTTAAATTAGTGTTTTTTATTACTTTTCTAATAAAATGGTTTTCAACCCTATAATTTTAGGATATTCTACAAAAGAAATATTCTAAATTAGTTGGAGATTCCATTTAAAAAATTTATGTGACATCATTATTTAAAAGTTGTTAACGTCACTGACATATGGCATGCACAATTAAATAGATAATTATAGTTCTGTAAGTTGAATAAAACCCCGATCTGCTGTGACCTTCCTTTCGCCCGTAATTAAACAGTTCGGGAACATTTGCCTAGCCCTCTATACAATCTTTATTCAAATTGTTTAAAAAGACCATTTTTAGCGGGACAATATATTTGAAATTAATTAATTTTAGCAAAGTATAGCATATAATATATTAGTATTGTTCCCTGTGCTCCTAACCTGACCTATTAAAAAAATACGTGAACAAAATCAGGACCTTATATTTCCATATCTCTCTTTCTCCCTCTCTCTCTCTCTTCCTCTAGCAGCACAATTTGGTCCACTCCTGGACATAGGCCCCCTCTAATCTCTTCCATTTCAACCTATTTTCTGCAATCTGGTGCCAGTTTATACCTGTTTTCCTTTTAATGTCGTCTATCCAGTTTTTTGGGTCTTCCGATACTTCTTTTTGACGACTTAGGTCTCCATTGCATAACCTGACCTATTAAAAAAATACGTGAACAAAATCAGGACCTTATATTTCCATATTTCTCTTTCTCCCTCTCTCTCTCTTCCTCTAGCAGCACAATTTGGTCCACTCCTGGACATAGGCCCCCTCTAATCTCTTCCATTTCAACCTATTTTCTGCAATCTGGTGCCAGTTTCTACCTGCTTTCCTTTTAATGACGTCTATCCAGTTTTTTGGGTCTTCCGATACTTCTTTTTGACGACTTAGGTCTCCATTTCAATATATATTTTGTCCACCTTGTATAGTCTTGCTTAGCCATATATTATTTTCAGTTACTATATACTTCTCCCAAGAGTGTTCCGATGGCTTTCTGGAAAAAATGCTGCCTAGTTGTATGGATATTTCATTGAGTATTTGAAAGATCATTTTTTAGTACGTTTGTAAAAATAAAAGACCAGGTTTTATTTAAAACTTATTTTATGTTCTTGTTTTTTTTATTTTATTTATTTTTTTTTCTTTTCTTTTTTACTCTTTAGCCAATCCAGAAAACAACTCAATGGTGACGCCAATAACAACACTGTCCGATCACCAAAACTCCCACAAATGAAACAAAGATTATCAAACAGTCACGGCAATTTGGTTGAAAACCGATACTTGACTTCTGATGAAACAGAGGTTTCCAAGGTAAAGGTCAAACGAACTAAATCCTTCTGGAAATTCGGAAAAAATAATTCGGATTCTGAAATTCTTGAAGGTATGGCTCTATGGCGACATAGAGATCTTGTCGACATTGACGACGAAAATAATAAAAACAAAATAAACAGTCAACAAAGAGTTAGAAGACCAAGTAGAGATCTCTCAAATGATTCCGACAGAACCATAAATAATAAAGACAATAATAATATTAAGGTTGAAAAGCAGCCAAAGGATTCCAAAAAGATTGTTAAACCACGACAGAGTTTTAAGGAAAAACAAAAACTTAGCCTTCCGCCAAGAAAACAAGAAGAAATAGCTAAACATGATGATTTTGAAGAAGACATTTATGGTGATAACAAAAACATGAATTATATGGATCAATTCTATGATGATGAAGGAGACGGGCTTATGCTTAAAACAGTCAATAGAAAAAACATATTGCAGCAATACAGCGATGATATTTCAGCTGAAGAATCTGATTCAGCTTCTGAGATGACCAGTGATGATCCTTACGACTGTATTGTAGTAGACGATCAGAAAGTTAGAAAATCCGATGGACAGTTTCCAAACGTTGCTGAAATTGGAAAAAAACTTGAAAAATTATCCAAATCTAGCAAATATTCTCCTAATAAATCTAATGAAACTTCTCCAAATAACATGATGAACAACATGATACAAATCAGAAATAGTGTGCGAGAGAAAAATGAAGTAAACAGGAGAAGTAGATCGAAAGAAAAAGATTTTGTAGAATATCATCAAGAACAACGTCACTCCTTTAAAACTTTTGGTATTGACAACGAGAATGGTGAAAAGGAACGTTTCGATGACCGTTATTATACCCAAGAAAATACCAGCAAAAGATCTAACAATGATGATAGCAAAAATGCATACTATGCTGAATCTAACAAGAAAAATTCCGAAGCAAACGAGAGAAGAAGCAAACCTAGCTATGAAAGCATAGATGCTGAGATGAACAATAGGAATAGAACTATTGATACTAGAGATAGAAGTAAAGATAATGATATGAACAATAAAAATAGAACCATGGATACAAGAGATAATAAAGATAATCGGTCCTCTGCTAAATCCAGATCCAGTGAAAGAAAGGAGAAGGATAGATCAAAGAATTATTACGATTCAACTAACGACGAACTCTCTGACGTTGGTGACAACAGACAATTTCTTCCAAGAACCAAATTAACTAAAACAAATAGTAACTCGTCCAAATATGACGAAAATTCAAGTCTGATGGGGTACGGAGAGACTTTGCAAAGACGACTGAAAAATCCAGAGTATAATGCCAATTACGACGAGAAATCCCCTCATAACGGAAACATGTATGGTCCATGGTATGATTTGTGGGGTCTGGATGCTTCAGCGAGAAAATAGAAATGGAGTTATTGATACATATATTAAGTATTTAGGTTTTTTCTTTCATTTTCAGTTTTGTGGTGATTAAGGTATTTGAATTAATCAATATTTTTATAATTTTTATTTTAAAAATAACTTGAAATCGATGAATATCTAAAGTCGGCACCATGAGGTTTCGAACAACTTGTATAATATGTGCTTTGTATTATTATCACTGCATGCTAGCTATTAACCTTGCCTGTGTTTCAAAATGTGCCAACGCCTCTACTAATTTACTAACTCGTAGTTCTTCAGTGCTTTTAGGCTTACATCTTTTTCGTTCTTTTAGGTCATCGTGTAATGCAAATTTTGCAACAATAAAAGCCAGAAAACCGAGTCACAGTGCTGACAGAACTAACTCACTAATCCTTGAATAGATAACTTAATTTTGTTAGCTCTAGTTAGGGTATCTCTAAGAACTAGTTTTTATGAATTATATTTTTCCTTCTATACTTAGCAACTATTGGATTTAACAACTTTTGAGAAACTTCTAAATGAGTGCAATACCTGTTTTTGCACTTTGGCGAAGTTAATTTTTGGTTTTGCGTCTCGTTAGACATTACTTGATTGGAAAAATAATAACAATATTGATTGCTGGTCAGTGAAATTTTTTGAAATATCTATAACTGAAATAAAAATATTTTAAAAAATCATTTTTGTTTAACTAGTAAACAGATGTTACTTAAAAGAGATAAAATATCATCAACATTCCAGAAATTCGCGAATTACTTCTCCAAACTAAAGAAATACTATCTTTGAAGCAAAACATCATCAAACTAATGGGACTAAAAAAATGCGATAAATTTATTTTCTAAAAAATTTATTTAAAAAAGAATTTACGAATGTATGACTAGTTATTGCTAATTAATAGAAGGCAAGGGTATGTACTTTCATCATTATTTTTTAATTTATATTGAGAATAAATAATTTAACAACAATTAGAGTAACGGTTAATGAAAGGCTTATTAACAATATTAGATGAACGGATAAAGATGTATTATCACTGAATATTTAGTAGATGCTATTTGCGACAACTGCAAAAGCATAAACATATAAAATTTTAAGAATAAGAGAAATACCAATAAAAAATGTCAAAAAATGATTATTAACAAAAATAAAGACTGTACAGAGGAAATAAGATCGAGAATTCGACCAAAAAACTACTATACCACGAAATTGGAATCTCGCCATGGTAATCCTGATATATAATAAGGAGTTCCAAGCAATCTCAAAAATTATAGATCAATAAGCTTATTATTACAGATTGATAAACTAGACGTATCCCAACCGCACGAAGAGGTAAGCTTCAGAAAAGGCTACAGTACAACAGAACACCTCCACACTGTCAGAATTCTAACAGAAAAAGCAATGCGGACCGCATTAATAGACTTCAGAAAGGCATGCGATACGGTAAAATTTTAGGCAATAATAAGATCTATGAGGGCAAGAATAGAACAGTGCTACATTGACATTATTCAAAAAGTAAACGAAAAATCCAAATCAGGATAAGGCTGCATGAAGACACCAAAAGAATATTACCTAAATTATTTAGTCTGGTTGTGGAGGATACTCCTATATTCAAATATCTGCACTAGAAGAACCAAGCAACGAATATGGCAACCTCAGATTCGCAGGTGTTATAGTCGTCTTTGCTGCAGATTTTGAGGAACCAAGTGACCTGCTTAAAGAAATACAACTGGAAGCAAGAAAGCTTAGTGTAGAAATGACCAAATTTCACAAACCAAGAGACAAACATAGAAACGATAAATATAGATGGCCACCATCTAGGAGGAAAGATTATCTAGGACGAAAAATAGCAATGAAGGAGGCCTATACCTAAAGGAAAGAAAACGGCTAGGAGGAAGAAAGAATTTAATAGAATGAGATGAAACTAATGCAACAATAACGTTAGTATACAACTTCAAATGGGAATGTTGCATTGTTATATGGCTTTCTGAAATGGAGGCTTGGGCAATAAAGAAAGAAATTAGTAACTCACTGGAAGCATATGACATGTGGGGTTATAAAAGAATATTAAGGATAACTTGAATAGATAGAGTAATAAATGATGAAGTGCTGAGAGCAAAGGAAAAGGTAATAAATACATCTGAAATAAGGGAATATTTATCATGTGATGGTGAAAGAGAAGTATTTGTTGCTACAAATTATAATACAGGTTAAGGTACAAACAAGAGTAATATCGGAAGAAGCCGCACTTCCTGGTTGAATGATAAATTGAGCTTCACTGACTTGTTCAGATCTGTAATATCAAAAATAAAAGTAATCATGATAATAGCTAACTTCTCTAGAGGAAATGGTACTGAAAGAAGGATATATCACAATAAATTTATCTACTTTGAACATGTCTATTTTAGTAAATAATATGACGAATATAACCTAATTTAGCGTAAAGTATTGGACTGTCTCTCCTCTCCATAACAATGTCGTAGTCGCTTTGCTTTTAGAATCAAAAAATGGCATGTAGTTGTTCCAGAACAATTGCTCGCTTCCAAGGTAATCATTCTTCAAAGAAGTCTTTTCAAATTTAAAATATAGACAATCACAAAAACCTTTCACTCAATATTGCAATGATCTTAAAGCATATAATGGAGTCCACATTGATTTGATGAGTGGCTATCACAAACCGTTGGACCAATTAGAAAACTTCAAGTCAAGAAAAGCCTCACTATAAAAGCTTATTGATTCCCTGAAGGATTAATCTCCGCTAAAAAAAACTATTTATTCCCAAAAGGTTGCTAAAGTTGAAATAATGTTAGCTGACTTTCTTACAACGTCGAATCGCTAGAAGACAAAAGTATACAATACCTATACGAAGACCGATTCAACCAAAAAATAGTACAAAGGCCAGTCTATATCAAAGACAACATAGACCAACAATGGAAAACAATAAAAAATAACATATTAGACGCCGCCATGGAATCAGTAGGAAAGAGACAGGTAAATGTCAATACAATCAATAGAACACAGCAGGTTTACGCTGAAAGTAAAGGAACTAGTTAAACAAAAGAAAAATGCATACATTTAATATACACGAAATAAAACGCCTGAAAACTGGAACAACTACCGGAGGGAACGGAACGAGGTAAGCGCAAGAATAAAAGAACTAAAAGAAAACTATTGGGAAAGGTTCACAAAAGGGATGGAGAGAGACATGTACGGAAGCCAGAGAAAAATATGGGGAATGTTAAGAAGAAACAAGCTTGAAGTCAAGCATACCGTGAGAACTAATAAAATCACATTAGAGCAGTGGGAAACATACTTTAAAAATCTATATAAGGAAGAGGAGAACATGGAACAGATACAAAATGAATATGAGGAAGACGATAGTATAGAACTAACAAATAACAAGATAGAAAACACCTTAAAGTCCCTTAAGAATAGAAAAAGCCCTGGACCAGACGAGATCACTAATGAGATACTTAAATACGGAGAGAAAAAGCTATGGAATGAAATATTAAATCTATTCAAGAATATCATAGAAGAACAAAAAATACCGAATGAATGGAAAAATAGTGTAACAATACCCATTTTTAAAAAAGGAGAGAAAACGCACCCAGAAAACTATCGAGGAATAACACTGCTTGATAGCATTCTCAAAGCATTCACAAAAACTATACTGGAAGAAATCACCAAAATCATAAGTATTCGAGAAGAACAACAAGGTTTCAGGAAGAACAGATCCACTATTGACGCAATATTCATTGTCAAACAACTGAAAAATCCCTAGAATTCAATAAACCTGCGTACATGTGCTTCGTCGATATGACCAAGGCTTTTGACAGAGTACGCTTAAAGGACGTCTTAGAAATAATGAGAACAAAAGGTCTAAACCATAGGCTAATTAACCTAATATACGATATTAATATCCAGTGCAAAACAAAAATCAGAGTAGGACATATAACAACGGAAGACATATATTTAACTACAGGAATTAGGGCGATTCGCTCAGACCCTTCATATTTAATCTAATAATGGATAATAGAAAATCTCCCCAGAACAGCTGGATACAAAATGGGAAACACAATCTTCCATACCGTCTGTTATGCGGACGATGCTGTTCTTATTTGACTCTGAAGATAACCTCCAAAGACTACTGCACTCTTTTAATACTAAAGGGAACGAATTAAATATGCTCATCAACACTGAGAAGACCAAAGAACCAATACAGTGCAAGTTGGAAATCGACTCCAAAATTGTCGAACAGGTAAATCACTTCAAATATCTGGGAGCAGAAATAACGAGCCATGGAAACCATTTTAACAAAGTAAGAGAGCAAACGATGAAAGCTGCTAGAATTTCGGGATGCCTAAAAGAAATTGTGTGGTAGAACAAATACCGAAAGCAAAACTAAGATATATAAAACGGCTCTAAGACCCATCATAATATACGCGACAGAAACAATACCAGATACCGGCAGAACTCTACAAATGATCAGAACAGTCGAAATGAAAACATTAAGAAGTATACAAGACAAAACTCTACACGATAGAATACGGAATGAAGATATCAGACAAGAATGCGGGATACAGGACATAGAAAGATGGGTTAGACAAAGGCGAAGATTTTGGAACAAACATATAGGGAGAATGGAGGACGGTAGACTCGTTAAAAGCGCAAAAATGAATAACCCAGTAAGAAAAAGATCACAGGGAAGACCACCAAAACGATGGCGAGAATGCTGGACCTCATCTTCTGGGGAAGACGTGATGGCAATGAACAGGCAATAGCCTACTAGCATGGTTAACTGTGTTAGAAAGAAGAAGAAGAAGAAGAAGAAGAAGAAGAAGAAGAAGAAGAAGAAGAAGACTTTCTTACCTGATTATATTTAGCTCAGAACTTTCAATATTTAAATAACTACATACTTATTTGAATACTGCCTAAGAAGAGCAGAGCAAAGTACTAGTTACAGGCAATTCTATTCCTTAATTTTTTAGGGACATTTGATGTAATAAAATTACACGCTCTTATATTTATTACAAAATGAAACACTAAAAATCAAAAAATTTTGCTGACCAGTATATGCGATATCACTAATTATACAGACGACCATTCGATTGAATAATTTCAAGCCTGTCAATAGCAGAAAAGCCGTAATTTATTTACTCGATTGATATTTCAGTGGTTTTATTACCATAACTCATCAAATAACTAACCTGAACTAATCACTTTTTATTAAATCGTAATAGTTAGGCCACCTTAAAAGTTGACTAAATATCGCCCTGTCATTTTTTAACCAGAAATTTTAGAATGTGATCGTCTGTCTGCATATTTCGTAGTCCCGTGTCAACATTCTTATTTATCTTCTTACTTAGTACTATTCGTAGTTAGTTTCCCTCTAACATTTTCACTTTATTTTTGTATATATAATAATCTTTCGGTGGTTGGGAGATGGTGCAATAATTTAAAGCCTATGTTAAAGGATTATAGACCTACTACATGTTGTATAGTACAGATAATTTTAATCAATATTATTGATATTGATTCCTTTTTTAATATTTTATTTAATTACGCATTATCCGTCGTAAAGTATGCGATCCCTTAAATTCTCGGTAAGGTATTTTAGAAAATGAATACATTATTCTGATTACCTAAAAATGTTACAGTTCTAATTAGATATTCGTACTAATAAAATAGAAATTATCCTAAGTAAAAATTTACGTAAGTAAGTTAATATGTTATATTATTTGCAACTTTTAGGCCATACTATATACTATATACTATATACTATATACTATATACTATATACTATATACTATATACTATATACTATATACTATATACTATATACTATATACTATATACTATATACTATATACTATATACTATATACTATATACTATATACTATATACTATATACTATATACTATATACTATATACTATATACTATGAAAATACTATATTTCATTACAGCATTAAAAAAACCGTATTGTATAAAAAAAAGTTGGCCAATTCATAATATATTTGATATATAGCAGGGTTAAATATGTTTTAACACAGTCGATTGTAGCATTGAATATCCAGATTTCTTTTGGTAACTAAAAAAAAGTATGAACAATTTTATTACAGCTCTTAATAATATTTAAGGAATTAATAACATAATACTTTTGCTCATTAATTTCTTCTTTAACTTGGAATTGTGGCTAAAAAAATTAAGAAATCAATGATAATCAAGATACTTGAAATGGTTAACCATTTTTTACTAAAAATAACATTGTTTTTTTTTGTTAGTGCTGTAATAACTATATATTTTCAATATTTTATTGTTAACTGTCAAATACAAAATTCCTTGAAGCAAAATTCCGTCATATACCAGGACTTGAAAAAAACTGTGATACGAAATTGAGTGTAAGAAATTGTGAATTTGATATTTTGATCGCATTTTGCATTTATTTTGTAGTAAGTTTATCGCAGTGTATAGTATTATTCAAAAAATTTCTTGATGTTGAATGGTAAAGTACTGGATTTGGTTCGTAAATGAAAAATATTTTTGTTATTAATTTCGCAAAACAATATTGCTTTTAAAAAGAAATTTTGTTAACTTTAATAGCTTTCCAAAGTGGACTATATTTTAAGTAAACAGTATATATTTTTATCGCGACAGAAACTTTTTTTAACGTTTATAACTTTGTTACTTGTAACCAAATCCGTACACACGCTGTATATTATAGAGTAAACGTGCCTACTGGCCCGTAATTAACTAATATTTTGTATATTCTTGTATAGGATAGTTTTAAATGTATAATTAAGTAATATGCTCAGTATATAATGATACTTTTTAAAAAGTAAATTATACGGGTTGCACAAAAGCAGAATAATGTTTCAGAATGCTTTTTTTCTTAATTTAATAAACAACATATTATTTCAAAAAATTTTAAAATTGATTTTTATCTAACATCCCGTGTATTTTTAACATTTTAAAAAGGCGACTGTCTATTATTACTAGTGTAATAAACCATATCTTAATTATAATACTATTATTGATAAATATTAGGAATAGTGTTTACAGAACAGAATCAAAATAGATTTAGTAATCTTAAACGTGTAAACTTTTTGTATATTTATTATACAGGATGAGTCAAAACTTTTAGAATACTAATAAGATTATTTTAAACACTTGTAAACTTACTAACAAAAATATATGCTATGTTTTTATTTTCATAACTTTTGACTGATACTGTATAACTTTTAAATTTAAACATTTAAACTGTCTATACCGTCCATTTTGTTATAGACGTTAAATATAAACATATGTGTGTTAATTTTGTATTAAATAACGTGTAAAATGTTTAACATATAAACGAATAACTAATAACGAATAAATGTATAATATTTGTAGTAAAATTTGCTGTTAACCGTAATTGTAACTAAGTTGTACAACGTACTATACACAGTGTGTACAGCGTATGAAAAAGTACTGGGAATATTATATTGTTTCAATAACTTTCTAAATATAAAAAATATAATAAAGTAATGATGGGAATTAAGACGCATTCTACAAATATTGAAACACATAATTATTTCGAGACTCTAAAACCAGCGCTGTATATTTTTATAATTGTTTTGTATAGGTTTAGAATGTAAGGTTATTGTTACATTATTGCTGTATATCATTTTATTATATTCAATAAAAAATCTATTGTTTAATAAGTGGTTTCATTTCAAGAATTTTTTGGATTTGACAGGTGCCCAGGTAAGTTCTGAATTCTCAACAGATTCTCATGTTCACATCTACAGAAAAAAATTTGTAGGACGCCACTTACTTAAGAATAAACTTAAATATATACCGGGTGTCAACGAATCTATTAGACAAGTCATAATTTCTAGAGTATTATGTGTATCAAAATGAGAATTGGTACAGGTAAATGGTATGTGAAGGGGAAAGTTTTCGCATATTTTTCACTTTCCGGCCACTTCCGGTTTCACCGGAAATAGCCCCGGTTTTGAATTTTTAAATGGAATACCCTGTATATTTTAACATTTTTGGATTTCTGAGACAATTTTAGATCAGAATGTGACATTTTAAAAACTTTTTACGTCTACTTCATTTTTTTAGAGCCACTTTTAAAATTGCATCTAGGTGGCCGTAATCGGACGCAAACTAATTAAGGGCCTTAGGTGATGTCAAAAAAATACAATCGCAAAGTTTTAGTTACTAGTATGAAAGACAAGTTGATAAAATTACGTTTTCATTTCTAACTATTAATTTTCAAATGGCGACCCCTTTTGGACAACTACTTTTCGAAAAAAGCATTCTTTGACGAATCTAACGGTACTAATTTATTTGCGATTGGATTAGACATAAGAACAGAAATTAAATATTATTAAGCAAAATACTGCATAATTTATTTACTTATGACAAGTGCGTCATGGACAGCCATGATGCATAATAATTTGTATATGTTTTTATCAAGTCTTCTTTGGAAAACAAAGCACTCACTTAAGTAGATAATGACAGTGACATACGCTCTAAGAACAGACGTAAAAGTTTCTTAATTTTCGTTAAGTTTAGTTTAAATTTTCGTTAAAATAATATATAGTCAAAGTAAAAAAGTGGATATGTTATTAATATTTGGAGAGTGTCATAGAAATTCAAGGAATGCTGCCGAGTTGTATGCTCATAGATATCCGAATCGTCAACATCCAGCCCATCAGTATTTTCCGTATGTCGAGACTCGTTTTAGGCAAATAGGAAATCAAGAGGCGGAACAGAGGTTTATCATAAATGAAGAGACTGAGATTGACGTACTTGCTATGGTTGAGGTTGATAAAACAGTTTCATTAAGAAAAATTAGTCAAGAACTGCAGATAAGTTATGAATCAGCAAGAAAAATACTGAAAAAGCATGGATATCGAGCATTTAAATATCAGTTACATCAACATTTGTATACTGGGGATGGCGATAGACGGGTAGTGTTTTGTGATTGGCTGCTTCAAAATCATAGAGTTAACCCAAATTTTATCGATTTTATTCAATTTTCCGACGAATCCCGATTTAGAAATAATGGTATGTTCAATAAGCAAAATACTCGGTACTGGGCCCAACAAAATCAACATGAAATGAGAGAGGGCAATTTTCAAGAAAGATTTGGCGTCAATGTCTGGGCTGGTATCGTTGGAAACAGAATAATTGGGTCAATATTGTTTCAAGGTCAGTTAACAGGGGTTAGATACTTAGGTTTTCTTCAAAATGAAATCTAAAATCATCTCAATAATATACCTTTAGCAGTTTTACGGCGAACTTATTTTCAACAAGATGGAGCACCGCCTCACAATACTAGAGAAGTTCTTAATTATTTAATAGAGCATTTTAATAATCGAATTATTGCACTCAATGGCCCGGCACGGTGGCCAGCCCGCTCACCGGATCTTACTGTGCTCGATTTCTTTGTCTGGGGATATGTTAAAGAAAGGGTTTACTATGGAGCAGCCCCAGCTACTCTTGAAATATTAGAAGAAAGATTTTACGGGCATTTAAAAGTATAACGCCCCAAATGCTACAAAACGTGTTGAGAGAAACAATTGAACGAGCTGAAATGTGTCGTGAAAAAGAAGGAATGCACTTTGAACATTTACTATACTAAACTTTTTAACAAATTCAGCTACTGTACTTTCAAATATTTTAAGTGCGTCGTCTAAGTTATTAGTTTATTTTGTTAGTTATTTGTTAATTTTGTTAAATTTTTAATCCAATTCCTGCCTTTCACTAAAACTTTGCGATTGTATTTTTTTGAATCACCTAAGGCCGTTAGATTAGTTTGCGTCCGATCATGGCCACCTAGATGCAATTTTAAAAGTCGCTCTAAAAAAATGAAGTAGATGTAAAAAGTTTTTAAAATGTCATATTCTGATCTAGAATTGTCTCAGAAATCCAAAGTTGTTAAAATATACAGGGTGTTCTATTTAAGAATTCAAAACCGGGGCCATTTCCGGTGAAACCGTAAGTGACCGGAAAGTGGAAAATATGCGAAAACTCTCCTCTTCACATAACATTTACCTGTACCAATTCTCATTTTGATACACATAATACTCTAGAAATTATGACTTGTCTAATAGATTCGTTGACATCCGGTATATATATATATATATATATATATATATATATATATATATATACCTTCTATTAATAGGCTTGTGTTATCAGCCCCCCCCCCCTTTTAAGAAACTGAAAGTTTTGTTCCAACTAGATAATACATAGATATATTAGATAGAGAGGTAAATATATTTCATTACATTTTGTATAAAATATACAACTATAATAATAAATTATCACTGCATCAGAGACGTACCAACACGTTAAATTATTATTTATTGAGTAAAAGTATTTACATCACTGACTTCCGCTTTTTGACGCTATTTTTATTCTTTCTAAAAGTTTTTTAATTTACAGGCATCATCTTATATTTTATTTTAGTTGCGATAATATGATATGTGAATTCAAATTGTAAAAAATATTAATTAAAAAGAAAAATAATCGACACAGATAGGGGTGGGGCATTGTGAAGACGTACACATTTCTCTTTAGCGTTTGTTTGAAGGTTGTGGACAATGTTGAAGATTGACTAAAATGTGGCTGTCGGACTTGTATTGTCTTTATTTTTTATTTATGTTTCGATTACGTTGTATCTCTAATCGTTATGAAGCATAAACTGAATGTTTTGCCTTAAGACTACGAATTCATATAGGGACTGTTTCTATTGAAGCGCAAAGTTTCGCTTCACTGTACACACCTCAATGATTTGATGTTACAAAGAACTGGTTGCCAAAGATTAGGTATCTCAACACTCGGTTTACTAAAGATTCCATTATTGTTTTTAATGTAAGCTGCTTCTATAAATTTTCTTTTTTTCTCATGTTGGGTTCCATATATATTGCCGCAACCTCAGACCATTTTATAGGGTGTTGTTTATGCTAGGCGTGTTCTGCAATACCTAATCTCAACGCTTCCCCTTTTTGTGTATTATGTTCCTTAATTCTAACTTCTAGTGGTCGTTTGGTTTCTCCAATATACATTTCGCTACACTCTTAGGAAACTTTGTAAACACATTCTTTTTTATCGGTAGTTTTTGGTTTCGTTTTTGTTAAATGAGCTCTAAGTGTATTTCCTGATTGAAACGCTGTTTTTATATTATAACTTCTGGCAATTCGTCTTATTTTCTCTAAGATTCCCTTAATATGCGGAATTGTGAAGAAGGAATGTGTTTCTTGCTGTCCAGTGTTAGTTGTTCTAAAGTTATTTATAGTATCGTCAATTAGTTTTAAAGGATAACCATTCTGTTGTAAATCGAATTTAAAATTTGCTACCTCTTTTTTTCAATGAATCGGCATTATTAGATATAGATATAGTGCGATTATAGAGGTTGCGTATAATTCCCCGTTGCGCTACAACAGAATGATTAGAACTATGATTAAGATATCGTCCAGTATGTGTTGGCTTTCTATATACTGAAGTGTTAATAGTTTGGTTTGAACGGTTCACCATGAATTCTAGGAAGGACAATTGATCATTTACTTCTTTTTCCATAGTAAACGTAATTGTAGGTCGAATGGTATTTAGATATTTCAAGAAATCATTAAGTTCTTAATTATTGCCCTTCCATACGATGAAGGTATCATCGACATATCTCAACCAGACTTACGGTTTTTACTGTTACCGTTTCTATGGCATCACTAGACATAATCAAAACTAGACTTTCAAATGATACTACTTTATCAGATCGAACCACGTTACCACTGGTCGGGGTGATGGACCGTTTGGAGTGTTGCCTGCGTATTGCTTACTTTCAAGTGAAGGACAAGTTCTACGCTCAGGACGACGGACTTCCGATGGGTTTTTCATTCTCTTCACTTGTCACCAATATATAAATGGAATGGTTCGAAACTCATGCCATCGAGAACCATGTAAACATTGGTTTACATGATTCCCGATAGGATAAGTTAAAGATAGTTCTTTAGGCATCCTTTTTGTAGTATAAAACCTCTTTCCGAATCTCTTGAATTTCTCCACAGCATAATACCATTCCTTATTTGTAACCGTTCATAAGCATGATATGCTGAGAATATAGCAGCCGACCCGTTTCCTCAGTATTTAGCTTCAAAGCAAAGCAGTACTTGGACATATTTTTTACCACCAAATCAACATGTGCATCCCAGTCCATCCTTCGATTCATCACAACCCCAGGAAAGTTAACTGATTCTTGCATTTCTATTTCCATTGGTCCAATCTTTAAAGTATTTCATCAGTGGATCCTTGTTTAAAATTAATTATTTGAGTTTTATTGACATATAGTAATAAAGTTTTCATCTCAAACCAATCTCCCAGCCGCTCCACAAACTAAGCCATCCGATTTGCACATACTTTTTTACTGCTTTCGCTACAGATGAGACTTATGTCGTCGGAAAACATTACCATGTCATCATAGAAATTAGTAAAATCATTGGTGTAGATGATGTAAAGCAAATGGCCTAAGACCGAGCCTTAAGACACACCTTTTATTATTTCTTTGTAGCTTGACCTTCCACTACCTTCCATTACTAGTATTATCGACCACACATACTGTCTACGCTTAGACATATATGACTCCAAAAGCTTAAGTTCAACTCCTCTGACTCTTCTAGTTTTCTAGACAGTATGGAATTATCCACACTGTCGAATGCCTTTGACAAGTCTAGAAAGATCTCAACGGTAGCTTTTAAATCATTCATTGATGTTATGATTTTCTGCCAAGCTTGATATTTGGCCCTAACTGTGGATTTACTTTTTCTAAAACCGTTTTGTTTTTCAGATAATATTTCCTGATTTTCAAAAAAAGTTGCAAGCTCTATATATATATTTTTCGAAATATTTGATTTACATTTAAGAGCAGTGCTATTGGTATATAGTTTTTAAGTTCATTGAGATCGCCTTTTTTAAATATAATAATAATAATAATCTTAATAAGACAATATGACATACAACTTTAAATAAGATATTAAATAAAATTATAAGAAAAAACTTTAAATAAGATATTAAACACAATAATAAAAAAAATAAAATTAGTGATTAATTCGTACAACAATTCACAAGAAGAAAACATTTTACATTTTTATTAGAAAATTTAACTTTAAAGCTTGTGTTAATCTCTCAGGGGATAGGCTGTAAACATCGAGGTCATTGCAAGTGTTGTTGAAGATACTCATGGCTTGAAATAGAGGCGTTTTTATAAGAAAATTTGTTTCAGGGCTAGGTAATGAAAAATGGGACAGGATGTAACGGGTTTCGGGGATACATGAAAGTTAACTTGATACAAAAAATCAGAAAAGTCGATATAAGATCTGGATAGCTTGCTCAGGCTAACATGTAATGTCTGCGATTTATTAAAGATGGAACGTTAAATCGCCTCAGTAACTGCTCTTGATCAATACCCCTTTGAGGGAATAATCGGTTACTCTTAAAAATTTTCTGTGCACTCCCTCTAATTGATTAATATACCTATCATAGATAGGATGCCATATGACCGCACCTTATTCCAGCTTCGACCAAACATGACTAACATATAAAGTTTTTAAGGTCTGCAAATTGCTAAAATCATTAGAATTGCGCAATATGAACCCAAACATTTTGACCGCACTCTCACAAATCTGATATGTTTCGTGAATGAAAGATTTGGGTCAAAAGTAAGTCCAAGGTCCTTAAAAGAATAACTTCGTTGAATTATTTGATTGTTTAGAGTATACTCAAAATATAAAGAGTTGGTTTAATTGGTGAAAGTCATTACGGTGCACTTATCAATATTCAAGGGCAAATTATTCGCGTTACACCAGTTCCGAACAATATCAATATCCCCTTGCAGCTCTAGGGCGTCATTTATATTACGAATTATCCGAAATAGCTTTACATCATCTGCAAAGAGTAAAACACTGCTCGAGATTCCAACTGTAATATTGTTAATGAAAAGTACAAATATTAGTGGAGCCAGATTGCTCCCCTGCGGAGCCCCGCTTGTAGCTTTAAATTTATAGGATTGATAACCCCGGATTTCAACTGTTTGTAGGTAAGATTTAAGAAATAACAATAAGCTTCTGCTAAAACCCATCGACTCGATCAAATGCCTTTGAGAAGTCGGTATAGACCACGTCAAGTTGATTGCGTTTGTCGAATGCCCCACCGGTAAATTGGGCAAAGGAAGCTAAATTGCTAATAGTGCTACGGCGGTTAAAAATCAATGCTGTTAATCTTAACCATATGAGTGGGCATGATGAACAGAATAATTTTATTTGCAGTTTGATCTCTGTTATACCCGTTCAAAGGCGCAGATTTCGAAAACTCGAAGCTGAAGCTCTATATCGCGATAGTTCTTATGCATAACAGATAAAGGCAAAAAGAGCTCATGTTGTAAAGGAAGTATCTGTGTATAGCAAGATTTTCTTAAGCATTCACCGAATCTCTAAAGGTAAATTGACAAAACGCATTAAAACGTACGAGTTTAATACCAAAAAAGACCAACGCGGTAAACGTGCTATATTAATTAAAAATTACCTGACGATACTCATGCTAAAGTTATAGATCCCATAAACTGTTTAAAGGAAGGTTGTCATATTATAGTATTAAAGGTACCAAAAAGTTTTACCTACTGGAGAGTCTAAACAATAAAAAAATGTACAGTGTTTGATGAATTGTTTCCTGGTGTACAAGTTTCTTGTGAAATATACAGAATTATTTCTAATAATAAATTTAATACAAGTTTTGGTTTTCCACTTAGTGACCCTTGCAGCGCATGTAATAGGTTTACAGTAGAAGTGAATAAACTGAGAAAGGAAAATAAAATAGGGAAATTAGAAGTAGAAAGCGAAGTGCATAAGAGGAAGGCTCAAAAATTTCATGACGAAAAAAGAAAGGCAAAGAATAGAACAAGAACTGCCAAAAATTTTGTAGCAATTGCTCTAGATTTCCAGAAAAATATACATCTCTGAAATATGATAACTAATGACGCCTATGAGCTGTCACAGATTAGTATGTACTCATTTAACAAACATGTTCTTTCATCTGGCATGTCCCTCTTTTATATTTATCCTGAACATGTCAAAAAAGTTTGAATTTCCTTCGGTAAAATACAATTACTAAATATTGTTAATAGGTATAAATTGATTTCCGAATATTCGTTTTTTTTTTGCAATTCTAGATTTGCTTCCACTCAACCGTCAAAAGTACTTAAATCTGATGAAGTTGAAAGAATTTTTGGAAAATCCAGATGCTATTTTATTCTATGGAGAGCTTTCCCACGCAGTAAAGAAAAAAAAATTAGAAGAAAAAAAAGATAATTGATAAAATTTCACTACTGATGACCTGATTACAATAAAATTTTAGTAATCTACTAGGTAAAAACGCCGGGTGTGAGAGAACATTTCTTATTTTATGTCTGTAGTCTCGAATGTGTGCAGATATTTTCATTTATTTTAGCAACAACTAATGAACATTAAAAAGTTAAATTGCTCTAAATGTTGTTTCAGTGACAGTCTCTGTTTTATTGCTGTACCTTTCGGATATTCTTCGCTTTAACTGCGTGGAAAAAGAAGATTAAATATAGGCAATCATTAAACACGGCAGCAAATAAATTTATTTATTTGTTACTGAAATCTTAATTTTTTAAAAGACAAGCATCTATTAAATCTTTTGTTTTGATTTGTTAGTTGGTTATTTTCTTGATTTTTCTGATTAAAAAGGCAAATTTATAAAATTTTATATAATATAGTAATTTCTATTAGTGTGGAATTTGTGGTTGTAACAAAATTTTAACGATTTAATGAAAAAAACTGAACCTGAAGTGAAAAGCAGTTTTCCCCCTTTTTTCGCGGAATTGAAGGAAAATTATTAAAAACTAGCCAGAATGTTGTTCCAGAAGTTCAAAGTAGAAAAAAAGTGTCGAAATATTTCCAAAAAACGTCGTTCCGAACTTATTCGAAATAATTACCAAATTGTTCTTAAATTATAAATATTTTTACTTAGATTTCCCTTTTTAAAGTTACGGTTGAACATAAATAGATTTTCATGTTTATTTCTTTTCTGAAAAAAGCATCAGTGACATTTTATACAAAATTTTACCTTCTTTATTGTCTAGTATTAGATTCTTTTTGTTGCTTATATAGCAAACAATCAATTCCTATAAATTATGTCTCCCCAAGGAAAATTGATGATGGATTGGAAAATGTAATTTCTTCAGGGTTTTATGAATCGGATTAAGCTCTTTTTTCATTACTTTTCCTCTTAAGAAATATTTGTTTAATTTCAATTTGTCATCTGATCTATCACCAACAGATGATGTTATTTAATTGATATTCTTTTCATATTTCATTTTAGTATAGGTGGACACAACAATCAAAGCAGTAAATTCGTTGTAATTTAAAAACGTAAAAATTGATTTTTGGTTATGTTATTTTTATTGTAAAAATTTAATTCTCTATACAGAAAATTATTTTTACTTTTCATATTTAGAGTTTTGGAAATCACTGCATTTGAAGTAAGACCCTCAAACTACTCCAGACCAAGGTTGAAGAAGATCATATAGGTTACTATTGACTTTTAGATTAGGAACTTTCTTAATCTGAGGAGTAACTAGATCTGAGTTGCAAGGAAACTGAAGTAGAAATATTTTGCGTTGATTTTGGAATAGTTGAGATATTTAATGATTAGGGTATTCTGTTTTATTAAGATTTAATTTATTTATTAACATTAGATGACTATAACCGTTTAAGAACAGGGTATGTTTGCCATTATAGTATGAAGGAGTTTCAGTTGATTGGGAACTAAAATAGTTTCTCTAAAATAAGATTTATTTATTTCTAATAGATTTTTAATATAAATTTTATTAAACACTTTTTTTATAAATTTAGTTCGAGGGCATGTATTGGGCATTAAAGAAAAATCGTTCTCTTTTCGGCAGCTGACACGAAAGCATAAAGGATACATACAACAATAAAAAAAGTTTATATAAACATAAATGTGTAAATGCTTTCGTATGAAGCTATAGACCCTAACAGATGGTATAATAAAAGTTATATTTATTTTAATTTATTAGGATATATTTACAATACAGAAATAAACTTTTAGATTTAAGTTAGTATTATTGGAGATCACTGATTGATGGTGATGCGATACTTAAAACTGTCACTGCCTACTAAGCTATGATAAGAAGGGTAGGTGCTACAGGCGCTGAAAATGAAGGTCAGAAAAAAGATATATAAAAATGAGTTCTTCTCATTTAACTTGACAAAATGAATGGTTTTTGAGGTAAATGGTAAATAGTTCTTTGTGTAATTTGCTTAAAAAGGACTACCACGATAAAAGTATAGGTGAAAATATTTTTTTCCTAATATCACCCGCTGAGTAAGAAATAATTGACAAAACTTATTAAAACCGCCCTAAATTTAAAAATGGAAGATTATTCGTTTATAAAAAAGCTGGTATGCGTTTAATTTATGAGAACGACCTACGCATCTCTGTGAATGCCAAAATTATAGTTTTCTTAATCGTTCTATTTTCTTTTAGAATTTTACGTAAAACTGAATTTTTTATGTTTGCGTTTATTTTTAATCTTCAATTTGTTTTTGGATATAAAGCTTTCTTGATGCTACGTGCTTCCCATGAACTAGTGTGATGCCCTGGATTAATATAAATTTTCAACGAAATTAATAAATTTAAAATTAAAAAAAAAAATTATTAAATTTAAAGATAAAAAAGTTTATACAAAGAAAAGTCGGATTAAAAATCAATAGCACTTAATAATAAATTAATAAATAAATAAATAATTAAATAAATAAATATAAAATAAATAAATAAATAAATTGGAAAACTTAAAAAATTCAAGAACAACAAAAATTTATTAAAGTTAAAATAATAAAATTAAATTTACCTTAGACAAAATTTTTCTAAGTCATTAAATTGCAAATTTATCAGAGACACGCACTTCTACTTTCACCTACTGTAAAAACTCAAATAATAATCTAAACTATAAAATGTGAACCACCAAACAGACCAAGAGAAGTTACAAACCTGGCTACGGAAGCCACTTTATGGACGGCATCCGAATGAGGTTAATCAAGACAATGTCGACAACTCAGCGTCGAACTACTGGTTGATTTCAGGACAGATGTTTCCGGAAACGGAGGGCTTCCTGTTAGCTATCCAAGACCAGGTTATTCCGACGAAGAACTATCGGAGGTTCATCATTAGAGATCCCTCAATAGAAAATGACCAATGCAGATATGGCTGTCGAACATCGGAGACAATTCAGCACATAACTGGAGGATGCCAAGCGTTTGCCATAACCGAGTATAAGGAAAGACACGACTCAGCCGCTAAGATACTCCACCAAGAGATAGCAGAAAAGTTAAACCTATTACAGGTAGGAAAAGTGCCTTATTACAAGTACAATCCGGAACCTATTCTTGAGAACAACCAATTCAAGTTATATCGGGACCGAACGGTTCTGACGGATCAAACAGTAGCTCATAATAGACCAGACATTATACTAATAGATAAAATTTCTAGACGAACTATACTAATCGACATTGCTGTGCCTAACAACAATAACCTAAGGCCAAAATACAACGAGAAGATCGCCAAATACAGATATCTGGAGGCCCAAATCCGAAGACAATGGGCAATGAACAGCTTCCAAACAATTCCCATAACACTGTCAACAACTGGAGTGATACCAAAGAACCTCCTGCAGAACATCAAGGGACTGGGCCATCTGTATAAGCCGATACAGAAAGCAATTCTCCTAGCAACCGCGCGAACCGTCCTAAAGTTCGTAGGAAATACAGCAGACAACGTCACCTAGGACCCGATAACATGGAAAGGGTTCCTACAGAACTTCATACTTTTGGTGTCTTTGTATGCCTGGTATGAGTGAATAATCCCTGGAGGGAGTGCGAAGCCGTTTGGCTTGTAAATCATAATAAATGTGAATCTAAACCGTATGATGTGTAAACTATTTTAGTTCTGGAATGTTTAAAGATTAGTAGACCAGGAATGTTAATTTGCTTACGCAAAACCAGGATCATGCGTTTTTTGGCGAAAAATGAGATTCAAAAAATTCCATCACATAGACCCTCGATCATGCGACTTTTGGCAGAAAAATAAGTTCAATTGGAAATATCCGGATTTTGTCTACACATCACGGTAAACTTAATATAAATATAAACAGTCTCGCTATGAGAAGTTAGCTGAGAACAAAAGTTAAAAAGTGAATTAAGAAAGATAATTCATAGAGTATATTCGGAGTATTTCGAAGTTCGGTGAAAAATGTTTGAAGTACGGTATAGTCTACTAAACTGTTAATACAGAGATTTAAAATGGGTAAAGCAAGCAAAAATTTAATTTAAAAATCTCATAAGGGTTTCAATGATAGGAAAACCATTGTGAGAAAGTTTAGAGCTTATGCAAGTACTCTAAAATCTCGTCCCGCTCTCTCCTATAATCTGCAGCTGTTCTAGTCTTAGAAAAGTTTGAAAAAGTATATGAAAATAAAAGATGAACTAGGGGCTGGACACTACAACTGGAGTTTGGTATTACTTGATTTTACCATTGCCTCAAAAATCGATTTATTTCGAAAAATCGTTCCATTCATCTATATATATATATATATATATATATATATATATATATATATATATATATATATATATATATATATATATATATAATGTTAAATTCCGGAAATATATAAATTCATTTCTTAACTTTACTGAATACATTCAATATTCAATTTTAAGATTTACCGGTTCATCTGTCAAAACGCATAATGTTATTCGAACAAAATTTAATAAACAAAAGTTTACGAAATTGATAGGGACCTTTCGACGAGCACAGCTCTCGATACACAAGGAGATATGACTAGAAACTTTGAAATTTGACTTGCAAATTGGGAGAAATTTGGTTAAGAAATGGGGAAACTTTGATGGAGTGAGTTTTAGCTAACGTCGTGGTCGTTTGCTTTTGATTTCAGTTTAAAAACAACATTTATGTTTGGGTTTGTATAGAGGCAAATTGAATATGTTGTCGCTAAGAAAGGTTTGGAATTTTCCAGTGCAGGATGGGGATGTTATGTCAGTTTTACTGAAAAGATCTAATTTTTCTCCGATTTTTATGTTTTTTTTTTAATAATAAATCTCTCCTGCATGATTTTTGAGAAAAAATGCTTATTATTTATTTCTGTGCTGCCAGAATACAGAAAAAAGTTCAAAATCATAAATTATTTTGCTATAAAAGTGTCAAAGATCCTCCGGTCTACAGTCTTAATCTTTTCTAGTTTCTCCAATCTTCCGGTGGTATATATATATATATATATATATATATATATATATATATATATATATATATATATATATATATATATATGGGACATTCCACCTCGACTGAATGAATCAGTGCGACTTCCAAAATTTGAAGCGAAGGATAAATATCTATAAGAACTAATTTTGGAGCTTGAAAACAAAACTCTAAAAAGCCGTATGCGCTTTCACAAAAATCAAGATGGCGGTTATAAACTCCAAAATTTTAAGAAAGGAGCTGAATCAGTGCTGCCGCAAAAATTTGAAACAATGAAAAAATATTTATAACGTCTCATTTTGAAGCTCGAAGACTGGACTACAAAATGAGCTTTTAGAAAAATCAAGATGGTGGCATCAATATGTCAATCAAAAACAAAAAATTTTAATAAATCACTAGAAACTTCAAAATAAGAGTCTTTCAACAAAAACAATTATGCTTAATCCAATTCAAAGGAAGTTACCGGAAGCAATGGTCATTAATTTAGCATAATGAACACAGTACTTTCTATTAATGTGTAATTTGTGGTTGTTTGTTACAAAATTTTGAAGATTTAGTGCAAAAAATTTGTACTTGAAGTAGAAAGCAATTTTCGGTTTTTTTCCGCGAAATTGAAGAAAAATTACTGAAAACCAGCTAAAATCCTGTTCTATAAGTTCAAAGTAGGGGCAAATTGTCGAAATATTTCCAAAAAAACGCCGTTCTTAGATTTCATTTAATCGGAATAATTGGCGTATTCCAACACAAACAATCGTGCTTAAAACAATTCAAAGGTAGTTACCGAAAGCAATGGTCATTAATTTAGCATTATGAATTTTAACTTACAAAATGTGAATGTCTTTACGAATATCTTATTTGTTTAAAAATGGATTGGCTGGGCTTTGGAATGTTACTTATCTCAAACCTGAAGTAACAGATTTCAAGTCACAAAATGGCGGACCCAAAATTACGCATAAATAGCCGAAATTTGAATAAAATTCCTTTGGTAACACCAGAACGCTATGAAAACGGGCTAACGTAGGTTTTCTAGATTGATACTTACAAATCGGATATGACAGTTCCAAGCTACAAAATGAAGGATTCAAATGGACGGATTTAGAGCCAAAATCTATTTAAATTGCCAACAGAACTACTGTAACTCATCTCAAATTGAATTTAAAGGAGTGTAAAGATCGCTTATTACAAATCTAGCATGTCCCATCCCAATCACATTTCTTACACGATATTCTTGAAAGCAATCTTGAAAATCATTTTAATATATTTTCAAAGTTTAAAAACATGTCATACTGATTGTGGATATAAGACCGCCATGTTGGATTTGCCACAGTCGATTCGTTACGAAGAATCTTTAAAATCCACGTAAGTCTGCTTTGAAAAGAGTCTGCTTTTCTAAAGGAAATTGATTCGAATACAGATAGGGACCGATAGACACATATATAGATACACAGACAAATGCAGATACCTTTAGCTAGTGATTCAAGCAGATATAAACACAGACAGAAAAGGCACACATAGGAAGAGCTGGAAACAAACTCCGACAGACACAGCCTCATACAAATAAAGGTATATACAGGCACAGACAGATGAAGTCAAAGACAGGCATATACATATTCGCAAACAGATTCAGGTATACACTCAAATAGACACCGATAGACACAGATACAACATATTTGTATGTATTCTATAGTTCTCAAGAAATATAAAAATAATGCGTTTTTTGTTAAATTTTGAAATTATGTTAGCATATTCCAAAATCGTTATAGTCATTCGTGGAAGCATATTCCACTACTTTAGAAAAATTATACCCCAAGATTAGTAAAAAATTAAGATGTCGAGCGGTTTTTGGAAATTCTGTTACAGTGTGCGTCATCTTGAATGCGCCTTTTGTGATTGGAATTTTTATATATTAGATTTGTTATGAGCGATCTTAAAATCCCTTCAAATCCGATATGAAAAGGGTTACAATATTTCTAAAGAAATTTTATACTATTTTCAGCTATATATGCGCCATCTTGAATACGCTATTTTGAAAATCTTGAAAATCTACATAAATTTCTTTTCAAAGCGATCCAGTGTTCCTAAAGAAATTTCATTAGAATTTTAACCACTTATCCGCCATTTTGATATTGGGAATCGGTCATCAGATTTGAGATGAATAACATTTCAAATCCCTATTAATACAATTTGAAACAAATGTAGTGTTCTTAAGGGAATTTATATCTAGTTTTGGACTAAAGCCCACCTTACTAGATCCGCCATTTTGTAATTTCAAATTCGTCATACTAGATTTTTTGAGTTTTTTACTGCCATATTGTAGCCATCTTCTTAATCTTTGTATAGTCACATATGTGATTTTGTTATTCAAAATGGGCCCATATACATATTTTTTCATCGCTTCAAATTTTAGCGGCAACACTGAATTGGCTCATTTTTAAAAATTTCTGGATTTATGTTTAGAAGTTGACTTTTTTATAATAATTATTTTATTCGTTGCAAAAAAGGATAATTTTTAATCAAGAAGCTGAGTTTTTTATAATAATTATTTTATTCGTTGCAAATGATTTACAGCAATTCTAATTAAAATGCAGGTTGTTCCAAATACTTTTCTATATGCGACATATAATATTGATACATAAGGGCTATTCTTTTGAGTCATTATCACTTTCACTTCTATCACTTGAAGTAATCATGATCACTTCAGCCCAATGACAAGTAAATGCATATTCAAAAGAACATGAAGTTATCAGTTTCACTTTGTCCACTTTGATCAATTGATAATTACTCAAAAGAATATAGCCATAAATAGCAACTGACCTGTCTGTTCGAGTTGAAATAATAACACATCAGCATAAAAATTTTAAAAATCGGATAAACTTGTTTTCAATATACCGCCTAGTCACGGCCCATTATAACGGAACTTCCTTAAATATAAATACAACGACAAAAATTTAAATATTTTTTCATGTAATTTTTTTTCACTTAACTTTATACGTATATTATATACATATATATATATATATATATATATATATATATATATATATATATATATATATATATATATATATATATATATATATATATATATATATATATATATTGAATAGGAATCGACACAAGATGACCTAATGACCATATTATAAATACTCGACGAGTCTAAACAATTTCAATTAAAATATCTAAGATACAACATAAATTTATTATTTAGATAGTAATAAGTAGTTAGTAGATATATTAATTAATTAGAGTCATTAATATTTACAAATAATATGGACCAAAGCATAATTAAAAGCTTACATGATTAAAAAAATCATATATAATGCTAAATTCATAATGAATTTTTAGACATAATTGTAAAATAAACAATATATAAATATTAATACAATAAGATCATATTGTAAATTGATCATAAGAATAATAAGGTACAAACATAAGATGTGATAGTGAAGGTAAAGTGATAATAAAGAGTGAAAATCTTCAAGTGAAATAAAAAAAACATAACGATCGGTTTTTGCAACAATAATGTTTTAAAAAGGAACAAAAGGTGAACATAGTGTGAAACCAGTTACGAAAAGTACTTTTAAATAATAATAAAGGTTCATTAAATTGTTTTTAATATAAATTAGACAGTTAACAGTAGTATTAAGAAAATAATTTTAATTAAAACACATAAAAACATAGAATAAATTTAAGAAAATTTGTGATATTGACATTAAAATTAGATATTATAAATTAATTTTAAGTAATGGAGTAAAATAAGTTATATTAGAATGTAAGGAAAATTCTAATATTTAATATTTTAATATTAAGAAAACATAATTTAGCATCTTCAAACAATAATTTTCAATAATTAGTTAATTATATATTTCAATATTGTCATGTCAAGCCATTTTGTTTTATAATTTTTAATATTAAAAATTGTTTTAGGAAGGCTAAAATATGTATAATTAGATAGGTAAAATAATAGAGTTTAATTGTATAATATTTATTGTCATGCATATTATTGGATAAATCCAGGAAATGGTAAAATTGGAAAAATTTTATCAATTTTAAAATTCTTGACAGCCATTTTTGTTTGACAAGAATGCCAAGAAAAGGGTGATTTTTCATCAAGTAACCCGATGCCTTCAACTGCTGAGCCAATCAGAATGATTAATTAAGTCAGCTGGTGGCATACGATAGAAAGAAAAATCACAAAAATTAGAGACAGTTGCAAAAAAGTATTGTTACAGAGAGGTGTAAAAGAAAAGTTTCTCCTCAAAACATAACCTTAAAATTTTCACGACAAAATCATAAAGCCACGTGCGAGATCTTTTGTTTTTGAAAAGTAAATATTTTTTTTTAAAGGTTATAAAAGTAAATAAATATTAAATAAAGTTTGATTAATCAATATTTAAAAAAAAAAAATAATTTAAATTAAATTGAATGTCATTAAGAAATAGCAACTCCAACTAACATCAAGAAAATTTAGTAAAACCCGATTGTGTCAAATAAAAGTTCAAGAAATTATACCTGGCTGGTGTAAATACCAACATTTCCTAGAAGTAGACAATTCCTGGACATTTCCAAAAATAACCAAGACAGTGTTTAATAAAGAATATCTACTTACTTGATAGTAGATATTTTTAAACAATTATCCCAATCCAATTTGATGGTAAAAGAAGACAAGAAAACACAAATATACCTTTTTAATTGTTTATACGTAAACAAACACTTAAGGATTAAGGTATTTTAAAATAATATTACCACATTTATATTAAACATTATAAAATCATTAGAACTAATTTATAATCACTTGTTAAAATTAATAATCCGCACTTTGCACATTTTTTTAATTTTTAAAATAAATAAAAGTAATACATTTCAACTGAACACGAGACCTTCATATTTGTCAAATAACTCTTGACAGTTAAGTGGAGTGACATTATAACTAACAGTAGAGATAAGGTGCAATTGATTTTTAATTTTAATAAAGATGATCTAGATAATAGGTATTTCAAAATAATTTTATAATCCGAAATAATATCAGTTTGTTTTATAATAAATTTATGTTGATTGTTAATACAATTCAGTGGTTTTAATTGGCAGTAGATAAAAAGTAATTTTAACTTATGAGAATCTGAACTCACTTGGGATAGTTTCAGGGGAAGCGAGCTAGTTATATTAAGGGGAGATTAAAAAGAGAAAATAGATTTATTAAAATTTTGTTAACAATAATATATGTATTTTTAAGTTAATCCAAAGAATAAATACAGTGCTGTTATCTTATCTTTGATAGGATACAGTAACTGGGCGCTCAAGGAAAAATTAAAAATACATATCGTGGTTTAGAATATTTTTATTAGAGCAAAAGAAAACTTATTTCATTCACATTCACCAATTTTCAATTTTTTTTAAAAAAACAAAATATTCAAAATTTGAGTATTCTAATTCCTCTTCGGGCAGTTGCTTGAAGCGTGTGTGGGCGACGAATATAGACCTCTGACGATAGACGTTAGGTCCCGCATCACGTTTTTCAACGCAATTGGCGCCCAACGTGGGGCATCTTTTATTTTTGGGGCATCTTTTATTTTTGGGGCATAAATATTTTCAGGGCATAAATATTTTCAGGGCTCGAATATTTTCAGGGATCATAAATATTTTCAAGGCAAAAATATTTTCAGGGTATATAAGTCTACTGTCAATAAAAAATAATTAATAGGAACTTGTAACATATAAAAAACGAGTATTATTGCACATCAGTTATTTAAAATTAATTACAACAAAATTGATAACAGTAGTATTAAACAAAAGTTTAATACATAAATTTTATAAAATTTTTGAATTGCATAAAACTTGAATAAATAAAATACCATGGCTGAACAAAATATAACCTTAAGATCAGGAAAACAAATTAATCAAGAAATTGGAGTACGGAAAACAAAAGAAGATACAGCTAGTACATCCACTTCTTCTACCGATCGAGAGAGTGAAGTATTTCAGCAGACTAAGCTAGAAGAGGTAGGGGAAATAACAACCCCTGAGCAAAAAGAACCAGAAAAGACAGAACAGAGTAGTAATCAAGATATAATAAAATTTTTGCAGAGTATGCAAAATAATCTGGAAAAAGGCCAAAAAGATCTGGAAAATAAAATGGAAAAAGGCCAAAAAGATCTGGAAAATAAAATGGAAAAAGGGCTTAACGATCTGGATACGAAAGTTACAAAAGGTCAGAAGGAGCTAGAAAAAAGACAGCAAGACCTAGAACATAAGATTGAACAGGGTCAAAAAGAATTAAAAAAGGAAATAACTAAAGGCCAAAAAGAATTAAATGATATTAAACAGGGGCAAATAAGATTAGAAAAACAAGTGGATGAGAAAATATTAGAAATTGAAAACAGAATGTCAAAAAAGCTGTTAACATGCATTGAAGAAATGCATGAAAAAGTAACTAAAAATAACCAAGAAATATTAAATATGCTAGAAATAGAGAAAGGTGACAGGAACACAGAAATAGAGCGTCTTAATGACAAACTAGATACGACCATGCATGACATTACCTCAGAATTAGATAAGCATGGTAATGAAATAGATAAAATTGATAGGAAATGTTACAGAACTTTCCAGGAATACGATCAGATTATAGAAGAAAAACTAAAATCCACAACTGAACTAGTTACTTGTACCGTGGATAAGAAATTGGAGACTGTAACTAGAAATAATATGGGCAATGGAAATATTTGTACCAGTACTAATGACATGGGTCTAAAGTTTAATAGCAACATTCGTATGTTACATCCGGTAGCTTTTATTAACAGTATCAAGAATAGGTTAAATAATGTAAATAATCTACAAGTAATAAAAGACTTTATTCGAGTTAATTTAATTGATCATGCAAGTATTTGGTATGGTAATATAGAATCAACGATAAATAATTTTTGTGAGTTTGAAAGGGAATTTTTGGAATATTTTTGGGGAGAAATTAAACAAGCAGAGTTTAGGGAACAATTATACTTTGGGAAATTTAATTATAATAAAAATGGGGATCTAGTTAATTATGCTTTAAAGCTAAGTACAGTAGCAAAGTATTTAAATCCACCAATGAGAGAAGACGAAATTATTCTGAACATTGCTCGTCATTATCAAGATAATATAGTACAAACAATTACAATTCAAAATATAAAAACAATGGGTCAATTTATTAATTTCTTAACAAGAGTACAAAGAGGTAATTTTAATGGGCACAATCAAAATAATAGAAAAAATAATTATGATCAAAACTTTAAAAACCTAAATAACAATATACGTCCACAGCCGAATCAATTTAGACAGAATCAAACTAATTATACAAATAATATTCCTAACAATTTTAATAGAAATAATAATAACTATAACCGTAATAATGACTTTTACCAGAAAACAAATAGAAATTTTAATAACAATAATTTTAATAATAATAATACACGATACAGACAAACAGACAATGGTACAAATAATTATAATTTAAATAATAATAATTCACAATATAGACAACAATATAACGCGAGACAAAACAATATAAACTTAAATAGAGGCGCAAATAACAATGATCGACAAATTGATAGGAACGTTCAGAACAATGAAAGACAAAATTTTAGGAATCGAACTTTTTACAATGGAAATGACAGGGAATATAGACAAACTAATAATATTAGACGAAATAGAAGTGATACAGACTTACGAGTAGACAATGAACAGACAAATAACCACATGACAGGGAGACGGAGCAACAGCCTGGAGAGAAATCGAAGGGAGGTATCTTCGGATCCCAGAAACAGACGAACAAATTTTTAAATAACAGCCTTGGATCTGAAATTAAGACGAATTTTATACATTACGAACATCCACGAGAATTAATAGACTTAAATGACAATTTATACAAAGAAAAATATGAAAATAATTTAGATTTAATTTATGTAAAAGGTAAAATTGATAATACAGAAGTAAAAATATTAATAGATAGTGGTTCTGAAGCATCATTAATTGATGAAAATAAATTAGAAAATATATTGTTATTTAATAATAAAGTAATCATAAATAAAATACCAAAATTAAAATTAGTGGGGGCAAATAATAAAAAGATTTGTGAAGTAAATCGGCAATGTATGTTAAAAATAGTGCTTGGTAATAAAATTATAGAAGCATCATTAATAGTAGTGAATAATATGAATATCGATATAATTATAGGGAATGATATTTTAAGTAAATATGGGGCTAAAATAAATTACGAAGATATGATCTTGATAATTGATGAACATAGAATAAAGTTCATAAATAATTTGGTTTTTAATCATTCGAGTGAGGATTTATCATGTATAGAAATGTTAAGTGAAGAAGTTATAAGTAAAGAAAGCGCAAATAATATAATAGAAATACATAATCTTGAAAGTATTATAGATAATTGTAAGAAGGAGAATAATGCGGTAAATAATAAGGTTTTGTTAGCTAAAAGGAGCACAAAACCAAAATTTTTAGGAGATATTTGTATTGACAAAGTCAATGATAATTTTAGTAGGAGAAGTTTTTGTGATTATAATAAGTATAATAATGATGTGATTATGAATGAAAAGGAAATTATATGCGATTCAAATTTTAAAAAAGATATAGTATACATGTTAAATTCTTTTAAAAACTTAATTTCAAACGAAAACAGAGTAGCACGAGACTATATTCATTATATTAAAGTACAAAACATTGAAAATTTTAAAGCCAAAACTTACCCCATACCATATAAGTATCAAGCACAAATAAAAGATGAAATTGAAGAAATGGTTCAAAATAATATAATAGAAAGAGACCTTCCTAAATACCATGCCTAATTTAGTGACAGAAGAAATCCCAAGCCAGATCATGGGATATGAAATAAGTAACAGACCCTGGATATTGAATATAGAGACCCAATATCAAAATTTAATTAAAAATATCACTAAAAGAATGAAAAGAAAGGCTCATAAATATATAAGACAACAAGAGAAAGACATTAAACGAAAAGTCAAATTTAATAAAGGAGAGTTTGTATTGATTAAAGCCCTAAAAAAGACAGATACTAAACAAGGTCAATACAGTAGATTTCAATGGCCATATGAAGGACCATTTGAAATAGAAACAGAAAACGGAGATAATAGCTATAAAATAGTATACCCTGACACAAGACAAGTCAGAGGCATATTTAATATCAAAGATATGTATAAATATAATATTAGCTGATCAAATAACGTACAAAAGTTTATGATTAAAAGGGATATTTTGTGAAAAAATAAATTTCTAATAAGCTGTGAAATATATAAGGATATAAATTTTATTATCAACTAAAAGTTGTAATTAATATAAATAATAAGTACAAATAAGAATCAAAATATTCATATTTAATATTTTATTTATAATAAAATATTAAATATTCAATTTGGGGCAATTGAATAGGAATCGACACAAGATGACCTAATGACCATATTATAAATACTCGACGAGTCTAAACAATTTCAATTAAAATATCTAAGATACAACATAAATTTATTATTTAGATAGTAATAAGTAGTTAGTAGATATATTAATTAATTAGAGTCATTAATATTTACAAATAATATGGACCAAAGCATAATTAAAAGCTTACATGATTAAAAAAATCATATATAATGCTAAATTCATAATGAATTTTTAGACATAATTGTAAAATAAACAATATATAAATATTAATACAATAAGATCATATTGTAAATTGATCATAAGAATAATAAGGTACAAACATAAGATGTGATAGTGAAGGTAAAGTGATAATAAAGAGTGAAAATCTTCAAGTGAAATAAAAAAAACATAACGATCGGTTTTTGCAACAATAATGTTTTAAAAAGGAACAAAAGGTGAACATAGTGTGAAACCAGTTACGAAAAGTACTTTTAAATAATAATAAAGGTTCATTAAATTGTTTTTAATATAAATTAGACAGTTAACAGTAGTATTAAGAAAATAATTTTAATTAAAACACATAAAAACATAGAATAAATTTAAGAAAATTTGTGATATTGACATTAAAATTAGATATTATAAATTAATTTTAAGTAATGGAGTAAAATAAGTTATATTAGAATGTAAGGAAAATTCTAATATTTAATATTTTAATATTAAGAAAACATAATTTAGCATCTTCAAACAATAATTTTCAATAATTAGTTAATTATATATTTCAATATTGTCATGTCAAGCCATTTTGTTTTATAATTTTTAATATTAAAAATTGTTTTAGGAAGGCTAAAATATGTATAATTAGATAGGTAAAATAATAGAGTTTAATTGTATAATATTTATTGTCATGCATATTATTGGATAAATCCAGGAAATGGTAAAATTGGAAAAATTTTATCAATTTTAAAATTCTTGACAGCCATTTTTGTTTGACAAGAATGCCAAGAAAAGGGTGATTTTTCATCAGGTAACCCGATGCCTTCAACTGCTGAGCCAATCAGAATGATTAATTAAGTCAGCTGGTGGCATACGATAGAAAGAAAAATCACAAAAATTAGAGACAGTTGCAAAAAAGTATTGTTACAGAGAGGTGTAAAAGAAAAGTTTCTCCTCAAAACATAACCTTAAAATTTTCACGACAAAATCATAAAGCCACGTGCGAGATCTTTTGTTTTTGAAAAGTAAATATTTTTTTTTAAAGGTTATAAAAGTAAATAAATATTAAATAAAGTTTGATTAATCAATATTTAAAAAAAAAAAATAATTTAAATTAAATTGAATGTCATTAAGAAATAGCAACTCCAACTAACATCAAGAAAATTTAGTAAAACCCGATTGTGTCAAATAAAAGTTCAAGAAATTATACCTGGCTGGTGTAAATACCAACATTTCCTAGAAGTAGACAATTCCTGGACATTTCCAAAAATAACCAAGACAGTGTTTAATAAAGAATATCTACTTACTTGATAGTAGATATTTTTAAACAATTATCCCAATCCAATTTGATGGTAAAAGAAGACAAGAAAACACAAATATACCTTTTTAATTGTTTATACGTAAACAAACACTTAAGGATTAAGGTATTTTAAAATAATATTACCACATTTATATTAAACATTATAAAATCATTAGAACTAATTTATAATCACTTGTTAAAATTAATAATCCGCACTTTGCACATTTTTTTAATTTTTAAAATAAATAAAAGTAATACATTTCAACTGAACACGAGACCTTCATATTTGTCAAATAACTCTTGACAGTTAAGTGGAGTGACATTATAACTAACAGTAGAGATAAGGTGCAATTGATTTTTAATTTTAATAAAGATGATCTAGATAATAGGTATTTCAAAATAATTTTATAATCCGAAATAATATCAGTTTGTTTTATAATAAATTTATGTTGATTGTTAATACAATTCAGTGGTTTTAATTGGCAGTAGATAAAAAGTAATTTTAACTTATGAGAATCTGAACTCACTTGGGATAGTTTCAGGGGAAGCGAGCTAGTTATATTAAGGGGAGATTAAAAAGAGAAAATAGATTTATTAAAATTTTGTTAACAATAATATATGTATTTTTAAGTTAATCCAAAGAATAAATACAGTGCTGTTATCTTATCTTTGATAGGATACAGTAACTGGGCGCTCAAGGAAAAATTAAAAATACATATCGTGGTTTAGAATATTTTTATTAGAGCAAAAGAAAACTTATTTCATTCACATTCACCAATTTTCAATTTTTTTTAAAAAAACAAAATATTCAAAATTTGAGTATTCTAATTCCTCTTCGGGCAGTTGCTTGAAGCGTGTGTGGGCGACGAATATAGACCTCTGACGATAGACGTTAGGTCCCGCATCACGTTTTTCAACGCAATTGGCGCCCAACGTGGGGCATCTTTTTATTTTTGGGGCATCTTTTATTTTTGGGGCATAAATATTTTCAGGGCATAAATATTTTCAGGGCTCGAATATTTTCAGGGATCATAAATATTTTCAAGGCAAAAATATTTTCAGGGTATATAAGTCTACTGTCAATAAAAAATAATTAATAGGAACTTGTAACATATAAAAAACGAGTATTATTGCACATCAGTTATTTAAAATTAATTACAACAAAATTGATAACAGTAGTATTAAACAAAAGTTTAATACATAAATTTTATAAAATTTTTGAATTGCATAAAACTTGAATAAATAAAATACCATGGCTGAACAAAATATAACCTTAAGATCAGGAAAACAAATTAATCAAGAAATTGGAGTACGGAAAACAAAAGAAGATACAGCTAGTACATCCACTTCTTCTACCGATCGAGAGAGTGAAGTATTTCAGCAGACTAAGCTAGAAGAGGTAGGGGAAATAACAACCCCTGAGCAAAAAGAACCAGAAAAGACAGAACAGAGTAGTAATCAAGATATAATAAAATTTTTGCAGAGTATGCAAAATAATCTGGAAAAAGGCCAAAAAGATCTGGAAAATAAAATGGAAAAAGGCCAAAAAGATCTGGAAAATAAAATGGAAAAAGGGCTTAACGATCTGGATACGAAAGTTACAAAAGGTCAGAAGGAGCTAGAAAAAAGACAGCAAGACCTAGAACATAAGATTGAACAGGGTCAAAAAGAATTAAAAAAGGAAATAACTAAAGGCCAAAAAGAATTAAATGATATTAAACAGGGGCAAATAAGATTAGAAAAACAAGTGGATGAGAAAATATTAGAAATTGAAAACAGAATGTCAAAAAAGCTGTTAACATGCATTGAAGAAATGCATGAAAAAGTAACTAAAAATAACCAAGAAATATTAAATATGCTAGAAATAGAGAAAGGTGACAGGAACACAGAAATAGAGCGTCTTAATGACAAACTAGATACGACCATGCATGACATTACCTCAGAATTAGATAAGCATGGTAATGAAATAGATAAAATTGATAGGAAATGTTACAGAACTTTCCAGGAATACGATCAGATTATAGAAGAAAAACTAAAATCCACAACTGAACTAGTTACTTGTACCGTGGATAAGAAATTGGAGACTGTAACTAGAAATAATATGGGCAATGGAAATATTTGTACCAGTACTAATGACATGGGTCTAAAGTTTAATAGCAACATTCGTATGTTACATCCGGTAGCTTTTATTAACAGTATCAAGAATAGGTTAAATAATGTAAATAATCTACAAGTAATAAAAGACTTTATTCGAGTTAATTTAATTGATCATGCAAGTATTTGGTATGGTAATATAGAATCAACGATAAATAATTTTTGTGAGTTTGAAAGGGAATTTTTGGAATATTTTTGGGGAGAAATTAAACAAGCAGAGTTTAGGGAACAATTATACTTTGGGAAATTTAATTATAATAAAAATGGGGATCTAGTTAATTATGCTTTAAAGCTAAGTACAGTAGCAAAGTATTTAAATCCACCAATGAGAGAAGACGAAATTATTCTGAACATTGCTCGTCATTATCAAGATAATATAGTACAAACAATTACAATTCAAAATATAAAAACAATGGGTCAATTTATTAATTTCTTAACAAGAGTACAAAGAGGTAATTTTAATGGGCACAATCAAAATAATAGAAAAAATAATTATGATCAAAACTTTAAAAACCTAAATAACAATATACGTCCACAGCCGAATCAATTTAGACAGAATCAAACTAATTATACAAATAATATTCCTAACAATTTTAATAGAAATAATAATAACTATAACCGTAATAATGACTTTTACCAGAAAACAAATAGAAATTTTAATAACAATAATTTTAATAATAATAATACACGATACAGACAAACAGACAATGGTACAAATAATTATAATTTAAATAATAATAATTCACAATATAGACAACAATATAACGCGAGACAAAACAATATAAACTTAAATAGAGGCGCAAATAACAATGATCGACAAATTGATAGGAACGTTCAGAACAATGAAAGACAAAATTTTAGGAATCGAACTTTTTACAATGGAAATGACAGGGAATATAGACAAACTAATAATATTAGACGAAATAGAAGTGATACAGACTTACGAGTAGACAATGAACAGACAAATAACCACATGACAGGGAGACGGAGCAACAGCCTGGAGAGAAATCGAAGGGAGGTATCTTCGGATCCCAGAAACAGACGAACAAATTTTTAAATAACAGCCTTGGATCTGAAATTAAGACGAATTTTATACATTACGAACATCCACGAGAATTAATAGACTTAAATGACAATTTATACAAAGAAAAATATGAAAATAATTTAGATTTAATTTATGTAAAAGGTAAAATTGATAATACAGAAGTAAAAATATTAATAGATAGTGGTTCTGAAGCATCATTAATTGATGAAAATAAATTAGAAAATATATTGTTATTTAATAATAAAGTAATCATAAATAAAATACCAAAATTAAAATTAGTGGGGGCAAATAATAAAAAGATTTGTGAAGTAAATCGGCAATGTATGTTAAAAATAGTGCTTGGTAATAAAATTATAGAAGCATCATTAATAGTAGTGAATAATATGAATATCGATATAATTATAGGGAATGATATTTTAAGTAAATATGGGGCTAAAATAAATTACGAAGATATGATCTTGATAATTGATGAACATAGAATAAAGTTCATAAATAATTTGGTTTTTAATCATTCGAGTGAGGATTTATCATGTATAGAAATGTTAAGTGAAGAAGTTATAAGTAAAGAAAGCGCAAATAATATAATAGAAATACATAATCTTGAAAGTATTATAGATAATTGTAAGAAGGAGAATAATGCGGTAAATAATAAGGTTTTGTTAGCTAAAAGGAGCACAAAACCAAAATTTTTAGGAGATATTTGTATTGACAAAGTCAATGATAATTTTAGTAGGAGAAGTTTTTGTGATTATAATAAGTATAATAATGATGTGATTATGAATGAAAAGGAAATTATATGCGATTCAAATTTTAAAAAAGATATAGTATACATGTTAAATTCTTTTAAAAACTTAATTTCAAACGAAAACAGAGTAGCACGAGACTATATTCATTATATTAAAGTACAAAACATTGAAAATTTTAAAGCCAAAACTTACCCCATACCATATAAGTATCAAGCACAAATAAAAGATGAAATTGAAGAAATGGTTCAAAATAATATAATAGAAAGAGACCTTCCTAAATACCATGCCTAATTTAGTGACAGAAGAAATCCCAAGCCAGATCATGGGATATGAAATAAGTAACAGACCCTGGATATTGAATATAGAGACCCAATATCAAAATTTAATTAAAAATATCACTAAAAGAATGAAAAGAAAGGCTCATAAATATATAAGACAACAAGAGAAAGACATTAAACGAAAAGTCAAATTTAATAAAGGAGAGTTTGTATTGATTAAAGCCCTAAAAAAGACAGATACTAAACAAGGTCAATACAGTAGATTTCAATGGCCATATGAAGGACCATTTGAAATAGAAACAGAAAACGGAGATAATAGCTATAAAATAGTATACCCTGACACAAGACAAGTCAGAGGCATATTTAATATCAAAGATATGTATAAATATAATATTAGCTGATCAAATAACGTACAAAAGTTTATGATTAAAAGGGATATTTTGTGAAAAAATAAATTTCTAATAAGCTGTGAAATATATAAGGATATAAATTTTATTATCAACTAAAAGTTGTAATTAATATAAATAATAAGTACAAATAAGAATCAAAATATTCATATTTAATATTTTATTTATAATAAAATATTAAATATTCAATTTGGGGCAATTGAATAGGAATCGACACAAGATGACCTAATGACCATATTATAAATACTCGACGAGTCTAAACAATTTCAATTAAAATATCTAAGATACAACATAAATTTATTATTTAGATAGTAATAAGTAGTTAGTAGATATATTAATTAATTAGAGTCATTAATATTTACAAATAATATGGACCAAAGCATAATTAAAAGCTTACATGATTAAAAAAATCATATATAATGCTAAATTCATAATGAATTTTTAGACATAATTGTAAAATAAACAATATATAAATATTAATACAATAAGATCATATTGTAAATTGATCATAAGAATAATAAGGTACAAACATAAGATGTGATAGTGAAGGTAAAGTGATAATAAAGAGTGAAAATCTTCAAGTGAAATAAAAAAAACATAACGATCGGTTTTTGCAACAATAATGTTTTAAAAAGGAACAAAAGGTGAACATAGTGTGAAACCAGTTACGAAAAGTACTTTTAAATAATAATAAAGGTTCATTAAATTGTTTTTAATATAAATTAGACAGTTAACAGTAGTATTAAGAAAATAATTTTAATTAAAACACATAAAAACATAGAATAAATTTAAGAAAATTTGTGATATTGACATTAAAATTAGATATTATAAATTAATTTTAAGTAATGGAGTAAAATAAGTTATATTAGAATGTAAGGAAAATTCTAATATTTAATATTTTAATATTAAGAAAACATAATTTAGCATCTTCAAACAATAATTTTCAATAATTAGTTAATTATATATTTCAATATTGTCATGTCAAGCCATTTTGTTTTATAATTTTTAATATTAAAAATTGTTTTAGGAAGGCTAAAATATGTATAATTAGATAGGTAAAATAATAGAGTTTAATTGTATAATATTTATTGTCATGCATATTATTGGATAAATCCAGGAAATGGTAAAATTGGAAAAATTTTATCAATTTTAAAATTCTTGACAGCCATTTTTGTTTGACAAGAATGCCAAGAAAAGGGTGATTTTTCATCAGGTAACCCGATGCCTTCAACTGCTGAGCCAATCAGAATGATTAATTAAGTCAGCTGGTGGCATACGATAGAAAGAAAAATCACAAAAATTAGAGACAGTTGCAAAAAAGTATTGTTACAGAGAGGTGTAAAAGAAAAGTTTCTCCTCAAAACATAACCTTAAAATTTTCACGACAAAATCATAAAGCCACGTGCGAGATCTTTTGTTTTTGAAAAGTAAATATTTTTTTTTAAAGGTTATAAAAGTAAATAAATATTAAATAAAGTTTGATTAATCAATATTTAAAAAAAAAAAATAATTTAAATTAAATTGAATGTCATTAAGAAATAGCAACTCCAACTAACATCAAGAAAATTTAGTAAAACCCGATTGTGTCAAATAAAAGTTCAAGAAATTATACCTGGCTGGTGTAAATACCAACATTTCCTAGAAGTAGACAATTCCTGGACATTTCCAAAAATAACCAAGACAGTGTTTAATAAAGAATATCTACTTACTTGATAGTAGATATTTTTAAACAATTATCCCAATCCAATTTGATGGTAAAAGAAGACAAGAAAACACAAATATACCTTTTTAATTGTTTATACGTAAACAAACACTTAAGGATTAAGGTATTTTAAAATAATATTACCACATTTATATTAAACATTATAAAATCATTAGAACTAATTTATAATCACTTGTTAAAATTAATAATCCGCACTTTGCACATTTTTTTAATTTTTAAAATAAATAAAAGTAATACATTTCAACTGAACACGAGACCTTCATATTTGTCAAATAACTCTTGACAGTTAAGTGGAGTGACATTATAACTAACAGTAGAGATAAGGTGCAATTGATTTTTAATTTTAATAAAGATGATCTAGATAATAGGTATTTCAAAATAATTTTATAATCCGAAATAATATCAGTTTGTTTTATAATAAATTTATGTTGATTGTTAATACAATTCAGTGGTTTTAATTGGCAGTAGATAAAAAGTAATTTTAACTTATGAGAATCTGAACTCACTTGGGATAGTTTCAGGGGAAGCGAGCTAGTTATATTAAGGGGAGATTAAAAAGAGAAAATAGATTTATTAAAATTTTGTTAACAATAATATATGTATTTTTAAGTTAATCCAAAGAATAAATACAGTGCTGTTATCTTATCTTTGATAGGATACAGTAACTGGGCGCTCAAGGAAAAATTAAAAATACATATCGTGGTTTAGAATATTTTTATTAGAGCAAAAGAAAACTTATTTCATTCACATTCACCAATTTTCAATTTTTTTTAAAAAAACAAAATATTCAAAATTTGAGTATTCTAATTCCTCTTCGGGCAGTTGCTTGAAGCGTGTGTGGGCGACGAATATAGACCTCTGACGATAGACGTTAGGTCCCGCATCACGTTTTTCAACGCAATATATATATATATATATATATATATATATATATATATATATATATATATATATATATATATATATATATATATATATATATATATATATATATATAATAGTATAATCAATCAAAGTGTAGCTAAAAAAAGTATTTTTGCACGTATCTCTATTTGTAATCTCTATAGATTATAATTTATAGGCAATAATACAGTCATAGTATATAATATAATGGGAAAATCCCAACCTGGATTATAGTGAGGAACCCTGTAAGCCTATAGATTTTTGGGGCAATACGTATAAGAAAGATTTTTTACTCCTCTCTTACTAGTTATACGGCACTGGGAAGAAGGGGCTTTTTCGCCGCAATTTTGACGAAGGGATTTTATTGCCGCAAATTTCTTTACCGCACTTATCATTAAATGATTTTCTTCCACGCATTTTTCATGAAGGAATTTTTATCTCCGCACATAATTTTTCTTTAGATTTTGCTCGCAGCCACCAAAAATATAGCACGCTCTTTATTATATTTGTTTCTATATTTTTATATTGGTTGATAAAGTAAACTATAACTTTTAGTTTTACAGCTTACAATAAGATAGTACCATATGAAATAGTTAGAAAGTTATTTTAGACTATCTAGTTTACGACTTTTATGGATGTAAATCCGTTTTTCTTAAAAATATATATATTTTATTATAAAAAGTTGATGCTGGTAGCCGTTGCTATGTGGTAGTTAATCATCTTCGGAAAATGTTTAAAAGGAACTATTATGTTTTATATCACTAAATTTATTTAGAAAACAGTGACGGCAGTTTCAACTCACAGAGTCATTTTCAAACTGAATTACAAAGGTAGACTAAGTATTTAATACAGAAACATGAGAAAATTTAACAATAAATAAAAACTACCTGAGAAATTACAATATTACAAAGGGGAGGTACTAAATTTTGGGAACTAATTTTTATTTGGCGACAACAAATAACGGGGAAACGCCAAGTTCTGTCTAGTCATTAAGCGAATTTACATTTTTATTTTTACTATGTTTATATATTTCTAAAGATTCAAGAATATTTAATTTTTGGCCGTTTGTTGAATAATGTAATATGTCAGTGTTGTTTAAATTAGGAAAACTATGGTTGTGTTCTAAGCAAGGATGGCAAAGCTCGAGTCTGTTTTTTGTAGTCTATATGATCGGTGGTGTTCTAAAAAGCGAGTTTTAAAGCTTCTACCACTTTGTCCAATATACAAGCTATCATACTCTGAACATTTTAACTTATAAACTCCTGATTTATCAAATTTATTAATTTTGTTTTTATCACTGTAAAGGAAAGTGGAGATATTGTGTTGAGATTTACAATACATTAATAATTTCCATCCAAAAATTCAATTTACTCTGGAAACTGAAAATAACCATAAAATAAACTTTCTAGATCTCATCATATCTCACCTCAATAATCAGTGTAATTTTAAAATTTTTAGAAAACCAACGTTTACAGGTAATACTATATCTAATGATTCTTGTCATCTCTTAAAACAGAAAATGGCTGCATACAATTCAATGATACATAGAGCATTCTCTTTGCCTCTTTCCGAAGAAGATCTTGAAGAGGAACTAAATATCATTAAAAGGATTGCAATATCAAACAATTTCTTCCAATAAACCATAAAGAAATTAATAACAAAAACAAAAACAACTAGCTTTTAATTCAATATATCCCAAAATAAAAAATGATGAAGATAGTTCATCTTATATATCTTTGTCATACTGTGGTACCCTATCAGAAAACATAGCTAATACTCTTTCCAAACATAACATAAAAGTAGCCTTTAAGTCTCAACACAATTTGTCCACTATCCTTTACCATGCTAAAGATAAAATTAATAAATTTGATAAATCAGGATTTTATAAGTTAAAATGTTCAGAGTATGACAGCTTGTATATTGGACAAAGTGGTAGAAGCTTTAAAACTCGCTTTTCAGAACACTACCGATCATATAAACTACAAAAAACAGACTCGAGCTTTGCCAACCATTGCTTAGAACACAACCATAGTTTTCCTAATTTAAGCAACACTGATATATTACATTATTCAACAAAGGGCCAAAAGTTAAATATTCTTAAATCTTTAAAAATATATAAACATAGTAAAAATAAAAATGTAAATTTGGTTAATGACCAGACAGAACTTGGGTTTTCCCCGTTATTTGTTGTTGCCAAATAATAATTAGTTCTCAAAATTTAGTACCTCCCCTTTGTAATAATGTAATGTCTCAGGTGGTTTTTATTTATTGTTAAATTTTCTCATGTTTCTGTATTGAATACTTAGTCTACCTTTGTAATTCAGTTTGAAAATGACTCTGTGAGTTGAAACTGCAGTCACTGTTTTCTAAATAAATTTAAAACATAATAGTTCCTTTTAAACATCTCCCGAATATTTTATTATACTAATACACTGCATACCGTCGTCTTTAGTCAAGCTAAGGCTTGCAAGTTTGTATAAATGATTTTGAAACGTTTAACGTGTCTGTGCAATAAACCTAGTTTGATACGCCATATCAGAACTAGGTCAAGGGTAGAGCAAAGAGGTCAGCCCTCATATTATAAAACATTTAAATTATGAGGCAAGCTACTCGCATTCACCCATATTTTTATCAAGCATGATTTTGGGTATCTCAATAGTTACCCTATATAATTAAAACCGAAAATTAACAGCTCCGGTTTCTTTATAATTTTTCTGGAACAGATAAATTACACCACAAAATCTCTCAACGTATATCAACCACCTTGAGCTAAAAGTTTTTTAATTTAAATTTACAGCCTTCCTTTTAAATTTAATTTACGAAATTGTTTCTGGCTCCTTGTATACTTTAGACGGCGTAACATTTTTCCTAAGGTAAGTTTTAAATTTGTTTGAATTTTATATTTCACAAATTTAATATGTTATTTGTCTAAAAACATATAATAATATTTTAAATATACAGGGTGTCCGGAAAATACGTGTACAACATTTGATGTCTGAATCTTGACGATAAAATAAGGCGGTTTAAGCCAATTTAATTATATTATCAATGTTTTAATAACACTTTGATTTTTCTTAAATTTCTAGAAAATTCGGTAACTAAATTTAATGATTTTTGGTGAGTGGTTTAACACTATAATATGACGTTTTTTAGTGGTATAGCGACTGGCTATAAAGAAGTGTAAGTATTATAAAAGTGATATCACAAGTAAATATTGCTTCTGATTTTTTATGTCAGCAGCGTTATGATAACCTAGATATTTCTACCGGATAATCGCATGTACTTGTAAGATCCTTGAAAAGTTCTCTTTAAATGGGTAGCTTCGCCAGGAAAAGAAAATTCATTTACACGCAAACACCAATTCGATGTAACTATGAAACAATTTTTAAAATAAATATTACATTTATGTATTTTCAAAAGATTGAAAAAGTTGGATAAAAAAGAAACATTCATTAAGCAAATGTGCACAATGGCCGCCATTTTGCTGAATACACTTATTATTACTTTTTGAAAAATGAAATTGGACTCCCTCGTTAATGATTAACAAAAATCCCTGTTCTTAATGATAAGTTTTTAATCTGTAATTACATATATAATAATATTAAAAATGTACATTTTTGTAGAAGACCCCGAAGTATGTATGTGTATAGAGTTGGGGTCTGTACACTGCCACCTGATAGATCTATTGTGCCCCCTACTGCTGCCCAGAAGTAAAAGTTACCTTATCGGCTAGAGGAGGTCTTCCAGTCATATTTCTCTCAGGAACCTTAAGATGTTGAGGAGCTTCAAGGACGGTAGCTCACTTTCTTCAATTTGGTGTGTTTCCAAGAACCGCATCCTAGAGTTTTCTAAAGCGTTGCACTCTGAAAAGATATGAATAGAGATTTCGTCCTCTCTCTCGCAGAATCTGCACTGTTCTCTTTCTACCAGTCCGAGTTTCTTGAGGTGTCCCTTCAGATGACAATGTCCTGTCAGGACCCCTGTCAGAACTCTCAGTTGGTCTTTTACTTAAGCTTATGCATTTTTTGACTCTCTTCTGGTCGTAGTTCCCCAGAAGTATCTTCGCCTGTCTCAATCCTTACAGCTCCGTCCAATAATTGGATCTCCTGCTTCTTTCTTCTATCTTTAGTTCTTCCAGCATTACGCTGCTACTGATTTTACAAAAAGACTCTGGTCCCAGAAAAAGTAAGAAGGCCCAGAAGTATGTAAGAAGGCCGGTTGGCGCAAGATTCAAAGCAAAGTATCAAATTCCTACTATTAAAAATGGAAGAAGGAACATAATGATTTGGGGATGATTTTTGTGATCTAGGCTAGGAAGAGATGTCATTACGGTGGATATTTCAACAGAATAATGATCCAAAACATTCGTTTAAAATAATAAAACAATGGTTAGTTGAGAAAAATATAACTGTACTTGAGTGGCCATCCCAATCTCCAGACTTAAACCCAATTGAACAACTTTGGGACGTTTTAGATGGCCGTGTTCGAATGCATTCCGATATTAAAAATCAACAACAACGGTTTAATAACATTAAATCAGAGTCGGCTCAAATTCCTCCAGAAACTTTCCAAAAATTTGTTAACTCGATGCCTAGAAGATGCCAGGCAGTGTAAGACGCTAACTGGTATTCTACAAAATACTAAAAAATTGTTGGTCGTATGTTTACAATAATATTTTTGATGAAATTTTAAAAGTTTCCATACTTATTTCCAACTGTCACTTGAAAATTTCTTATAATTTAAAAATGTGAATTTCACGGAAAATAATTTTCTTTAAAAACTAACCAAATATTGCTCTACATTACGTCATAATTATGCCTACGCTGCAATAACTTGCAGGAAGAAATACAACTAGTGATCCTAAAAGTTTCCGCACTTTTTTCCACCACCGTATGTAGTTTTATTATAAAAATGAACCATATACCCAAGAAAATAACCAACAAAAAACATATTTAAAGGTTCAGGAAAAATTAATCTCTCTCTCTCTCTCTCTCTCTCTCTCTATATATATATATATATATATATATATATATATATATATATATATATATATATATATATATATATATATATATAATCGAAGGTTTTCGGGCATCCCGTGTATGTGCTGAGTCCCTCTCAGGACTGTAAGGCAGCTGACGTTTCGGTGAAATCTCATTCACCATTTTCAAAGCTCACTGTATGGCATCTACGTGCGAACTGACGCCAGCGACTCGGGTGCTGTCGGTCCCGTGTGTACGTCGGACGCGTTCGTTTTCCTAATAGTTCTAGCCAATCAGGTTGCAAGACCTGCTGCGCGTCATCGGCGCTGTTGCCAATGTTTGGAGTTGCGTTGCCGAGTTGTAATCTGTTTAGTTACTAAGTGGCACTGGTTGATATTTTGTAAGCAGATTTTTCCAAGTATTAGGCACTCAATTTCACAGGCTTCCCTTATAACTCTTGTGGACAGGTTTTCGCATCTCAATATCATTTTTGTTCCTGAGAAATTTATCTTATGTCCTGTGTTTAACCAGTGTTGGGTCAAAGCAGAAGCTGTGCTCTGGCACAGGACATAAGATAAATTTCTCAGGACCAAAATTGTATCGAGATGTGAAAACCTGTCCACAAGAGTTATAAGGGAAGCCAATGAAATTGCAAAGAGGCCCAACAACTTAAATAGCAGAGATGATAACCAGCGAGTGCCTAATACTTGGAAAAACCTGCTTACAAAACATCAACCTGTGCGACTTAGTAACGAAGCAGATTACAACTCGGCAACGTAACCTCAAACATTGACAACAGGGCCGATGACGCGCAGCAGGTTTCGCAACCTGATTGGCCAGAACCATTTGGAAAACGAATGCGTCCGACGTACACACGGGACCGACAGCATCCGAGTCACGGGCGTCAGTTCGCTCCTGGATGTCATACAGTGAGCTTTGAAAATGATGAATGAGATTTCACCGAAACGTCAGCTGCCTTATAGTCCTGAGGAGGACTCAGCACATTCACGGGATATCGGAAGACCTTCGATTACACATCACAACCGTGAGAATATCCAACATAATATATATATATATATATATATATATATATATATATATATATATATATATATATATTTATATATATATATATATATATATATATATATATATATATATATATATATATATATATATATATATATATATATATATATACTAAATTATTTTTACTGTGAGAACTCTTACATAATTTTTTAATCTTTAATTTTTGTTTGTTGTTATTAGAAACTTCTGGGTGACTTCCTATTTTAAATCCATATAAATAAAGCCTGCAACTTTTGTTAAGTCATTAAAAAATTCGTAAACATATTAAAGAGTCTGCCTAAAATATCCTGGCTAAAAGACCAACACTGTTCATTGACAATATTCCAGGCACCACATGCCGCCAATGTTATCACGTAACCCGCCAACTGGGAAAGCGAAAATCCCCCACGTGTTCAGGTAATGTTTTTGTCATGTGGAGTTATTACGTAAAAAGTACGTGCAGCTGGCGACGTCCTATTTAAGAAAACTTTTTACTTTGGCTTTAAGTTGTTTAAGTTTTCCATTTTAGAAAGCAGTGTGTTTTATATTAAATTATACCCAAAAAAATGGTAAAGTGCGAGTGTTACTATCGTTCTACGAGGGTTTCGTAGATATTTTTGGCCTTTGAATGTGTAATCTCTGAACAATATCCATAAAAAAAAATTTCAAATGTAAGGTAAAAGTGAGAGAAACGCTTTTTGTAGAAATTAAGTAAAAAATAAAAAATGCCATACAAGTCAACCCTTTATTTTTTATTTTAAAGGTACACTAATATCAAGTATTAAAATTACAATTAACGAGTTTTAGACTTAAATCAAAAGGAAATAAAAATTATAAGTTGACAACAGGCGATCTCTCCCATAACGTGTGGGAGAGATGCCATATATGATATTATTTCTTTTTTTGGTTCTTTTTGCAGATCATTTCCCTACCACAATTATTGCAATGCAGAGCGTATATTGTACATGACTTATGCAGTTATTTTTGGCATAAGGAACATTTAATCCAGTCAATCTTTCTTTTTGTTAAATAATAATTTTCCCAATATTCCGGGCACACATTGTTATCATCTTCGATTGGGGTGGAGGCTAAGATAGAAGATGAAGACTTTAATTCTGCACTAGCTAATTTGCGTTTTTTAGCTGCTCCTTTAATTAAATTCACATTGGAAGTCTTCCTACAAACGTTTTCAGAGGCAGTCAAAACACAAGCAACTTATTTTCGCTTCACTATCGAGCTAGGTAGTTTTGGAACTGGATTAGACTCCTCAAGAATCTTTGTAGGGGTTTCTTTACTAGTGGATGTTTGTCTGGAAGTTTTTGTGGAGACCGAGCTGCAGTGGTTGCACTTTCAAGAGGAAGGGCAGGAGTAGCTACTTCAATGACATCAGATATGGCAAAGAAATGATCTAGAATAGCATTAGGATTGAGTGAGAATATTCCACAAGCTATAAAACCTGATGTGGCATTTCCCACGGTTGCAGCATTTCCCCATGCTTGCCCTATTAATGACCCAATCTGTAGTCGTGTTATAGTTCTATTCTTATTTTTCAACATCCATGCATTTGATTCATGATTATAATAGGTTTTCAGAGGTTTGAAAAAACTGCGATCAAGAGGTTAAAGGGCTTGTGTAGTATGACTCGGCAAGCATATAATTATGGCATCATTTTCTTTTGCTAGGTCTAACAGATTTATTGAATTGGAATGTGAGATGTGGCCATCTAAAATCAAAATTGTTTTACCTGTCTTTGGTTTTTTGGGTAGAAAATATTCCTTAAACCAACGCAAAAATCATTTAGGATTAATATAAGATGACTTTTTAATCATATGGACATTAGACCCATTTGGCAAGCCATCAGAAAACTCTGACTTTTTATTTACTCCTTTCATTATTAACACTGGAGGTAGAAAACGGCCTTCAGCACTGCAACATGCAACCAGAGAAATTGTTTCTCATTTTTCACGAGGTTTGATCACATGAACGTACTTTGCTCCTTTGGCTGTTAATAATTTTCTAGGTTTATTTATTGGTTGAATTCCACTCTCGTAAAAATTAAAAATATTTTCAGGTCTATTAGTTAAATCGTGCTTTACCATTTCTTCTTCAAGCAGTTTAAAAAATGCACCTACTTCTTCTTGGTTCATTTCCTGGACTCTTGCAACAGATAAACCTTCTGCTTGACGTACTGAGACATCTTTGTTTCTTTCTAGAAAAGAAGAGAACCAATGTTGACGTGGCTTCTCTTTTTCTTTAGAAAATCTATGCTTAATTCCAAACTTTTCGGCAAATTGATAAGCAAGAGACCGAATAGTAGACCCATCAGGTGCAAAACCAGCGTTAGATAGGCGTTTAATATAAGAAGCCAATCGTTTTTCGTTTTCTGTCCCAAGTGATGCTGAAACAGTAGTTAATATAATTACTTACTATATAAGTTCTTACATTAATAACAATAGTTTGATAAATACCTGAAGGACCTAGTCCAGACTTTTTAGTATCACCAGTCATGAGACGCCTACTCCAGATACGAATCGTTATTCCATAGAGTTGAGCTTCATTTTTCGATATTTCTCCTTTTTTTACTTTTTCAATAGTCAGAATTAAATTATCTTCACTCCACTGCCCCCTGACTACCGTATGCTTCCTCACGTATTTTCTCGGCGTTCTAAAAACAATAAAAATACCAAAGAAAATACCCCTTCATTTACACTTTTGCAAAGGTTGGCATCTCTCCTCATTTTGTGGGAAAAATGCCATATAGGTATAAAGTACGTAGGTATTAATATACAGGGTGATTCAAAAATCGATCACGAAACTTAAGGGTGTGATTCTACTTGACAAAATAAGGGTAGAGCTTCATATAATTTTTTTTCAAAATGTCATTCGTTTTCGAGTTACAAGCCGTCCAAGTTCAAGTTTTTATTTTTTGTTTTTTGAATTACTCGCTTACAGGAAAACCGATTTGACTAATATTTGAAAGATAGGCTAAGTCTTCTGCGCTTCATCATTTTAATAACAATTCACATTGATTGTTTGCCGCTAGAGGGCACTTTACCTACATTGAAAATTGTTTTTTTGTCATAATTTTTTAGTGTTGACAGCTACAGTAGTTTTTGGCATAATTTCTGAAAGATTGATGCCAGGCCTTTAAAAAAGGTGCTCTTTATTTACATCGCTAAACCCAACGGTTTAGACGTAAATCACCCTTAAAAATTAAGTGGTAAATTTACTTTTCTCATTTCATTACCACCAGCTACCAGGTAAATAGCTATCAAAGTATACTAGAGCTGTCAGTTTAACATCAAATAAATTCGCTTTTTAAACTATTTAATTTATAATCTTAAAATAACTAATAATGGCTAATCACCAATATTCAAATATCGAATATTGTGGTATCCATTTTTGTTATGGAAAAGCAAATGGTAATGCAGAGTTGGCAAGAAGATATTATATGGAGAGTTATCCGGAAAGAAATATCCCTCATGCTCAAACATTTTCCAGTGTGCACAGGAGGCTTGCGGAATGTGGTTCCTTTAAAAGTTATAATGGAAATAGGGGAAGACCTAGAACTGCTAGAAACGTGCAACAAGAAGAAAGAGTGCTTGAAATTATTGAAGATAATCCAGGTATTAGTACTAGAAAAATTGGGAATGAAGTGCGGCTCTGTCAGGCTAGTTCATGGAGGATACTAAGAGAAGAACAACTCTACCCGTTTCATTCAAAAAAGGTGCAGGCTCTTTATGACGATGATCGGCCGAGACGGTTGGAAATGTGCAATCAGATCCTAGCTAAGTATGAACACGATAATCGATTAATTGGCGTCATATTATTCACTGACGAAGCTGGTTTCACTCGTGATGGCATAACAAATCTACACAACATCCACACATATGCTTACGAGAACCCAAACAATGTGGTAGAAACGAAACATCAGCGTAGATTTTCACTAAATGTGTGGGCAGGGATAATAGGAGATTACCTTATTGGTCCTCATTTCTTTGATGGCCCATTAACTGGTGACGTATACTTAGATTTTATCCAAAATCGTCTCCCATTGTATCTGGAAGATGTGCCATTGGAAGTAAGGGCCAACATGTGGATCCTCCAAGACGGAGCTCCGCCCCACTTTAGTATACGTGTCCGACAGTATTTGAATGCAACGTATCCTGAGCGATGGATAGGACGAAGTGGGCCATTGGCATGGGCAGCGAGGTCACCAGACCTTAATCCTATGGATTTTTTCTTTTGGGGTCATTTGAAACAATTGGTGTACGATATTCCAGTAATCAACGTCGAGGATCTTCGCTTCAGGATAATCGAAAAGTGCCAAATTATTAAAGAATCACCAGAAATTTTTCATCGAGTTAGGCGACATTTTTTGAAGAGTGTTAGGAAATGTATGGAAGAAAATGGGGGACATTTTGAGAATCTTTTTTAGTTTGTTTAGTACTGTTTCATTAATTTTTATCAATTAAATGTATATCGCAATAATCCATAATATGAATATTTACTGATTAGCCATTATTAGTTATTTTAAGATTATAAATTAAATAGTTTAAAAAGCGAATTTATTTGATGTTAAACTGACAGCTCTAGTATACTTTGATAGCTATTTACCTGGTAGCTGGTGGTAATGAAATGAGAAAAGTAAATTTACCACTTAATTTTTAAGGGTGATTTACGTCTAAACCGTTGGGTTTAGCGATGTAAATAAAGAGCACCTTTTTTAAAGGCCTGGCATCAGTCTTTCAGAAATTATGCCAAAAACTACTGTAGCTGTCAACACTAAAAAATTATGACAAAAAAACAATTTTCAATGTAGGTAAAGTGCCCTCTAGCGGCAAACAATCAATGTGAATTGTTACTAAAATGATGAAGCGCAGAAGACTTAGCCTATCTTTCAAATATTAGTCAAATCGGTTTTCCTATAAGCGAGTAATTCAAAAAACAAAAAATAAAAACTTGAACTTGGACGGCTTGTAACTCGAAAACGAATGACATTTTGAAAAAAAATTATATGTAGCTCTACCCTTATTTTGTCAAGTAGAATCACCCCCTTAAGTTTCGTGATCGATTTTTGAATCACCCTGTATATGCAAAATGTAGTTGAAATAAGTTAATAACAAACTAAATAAAACATTAAAAGCAGTTCTTACCTTACGGTGTCTTTGTTTTACATTTAACGCTCATTGAAACCGCAGCGACTCAAAATTTTCGTCGAAAAATTCTCGCGCTAAAATAATCTTTTCATTATACACACGTCACATTCGAGAGCAGTTGAACAACGACTGACACGTTGAGAAGGAAGCGTCTATAAGTAGTTAAAAACAGTGAGAAATATAGCCATCTCTTTCTTACTCACTGAATTTTCGGAGGTATAACGTCTCACCTCATATGGCGTCTCTCCCACTTTTGCCCTATCTCAAATAAAATTATTTCAACTTCGTCTTCACTTAGGAGTTGTAGAACAAAGTTTTTCGCATTTTTCTGACTTGTTGAAAGTTTTTCCATAATTTTAAAAGTTAGTTAGCCTTTATAATACGTTTTAACAGAAAATATGTTTAAATTTAAATATATTGGCAAGCTTGAAAAGCCTAATGCCCAGAAATAAATTCATAATTCACAATTCCCTAAACTTTACGCAAGATTAAAATTGAAACATCTTTTTCGCATTATATTATCAAAATTTCTTCGTATCTTAAAATTATAAATGGAATTGTCTAATAATAACAATAAAGGGATTTGATTTCTTACAATAGACAACAATAAAACACCGAATTCTGCAGAGATTATCCATACAAGCGTCGCAACAAAGAATAGCAGAACAATACAGGGTTATATTTCCATATAAACTAATCCCAGAAACGAGAGAAATCGGAGTCTCTTACGATAACATTGAACAATTCGTTGAACCTAAGCCAGAACCAAAAACCGAGGTTGATGAATAACCAAACAACGACATTCGAGAAGACAACGCTGTACTCTACCAGGGAATATCCACTGAAATGAGTAAGGCGGGGTTGGAGTATGATGGAACTAACCTATTATGCAGATCAGTACTACCAGTACTAAATTCTTATAAAAAGCAAAAATAAACTTGTGTCAGTTTGTTTTTCAGATGTTCCAATGTTAGAACATCTACGTACTACGCCGCAACTGCAGCACCTTAAACTATGGAGGTTTGGATCACCACGAGGCAACGGAAAGACTACTGAAACCCACAACTGAATATCACGCAATCTAGTGGGAGGAAATTTTCGGGAAGCAGCTGATAGAGTATAGTTAGAACAAGGAAACTACAAAAACGAGTACAACAAATATTGAATCCGCTCACAACATGACTCCATAGACAACACTGCCCAACAATACCTCGATACATTTAAACAGAAACCTTCCATGACTGCAGGACTATTAAAGGAAGCCAGCAATAACCGGAAATGGGCCAATATCCTTTTTGAGCAATTAAAAAGAACGTTTTTTTACCAGAAGTTAAACTTTCTACCAAACTTGACAGATAATTGATATCCGAATAAAGAACAAATTGAAGAGTTATATTAATCAACTACAATCACCCACTGCAACATTAACGCTAGCTGGATCAGTGAGAATCATCAAGTCTGCAGGGATTACAGCCAGATGCAATTCAACTGGTAAAGGTACCAGCGAGGAATTCACTAATATCATCAAAGGACTCCGTAACTGAAAATCTTCGGGTCTTGATATTGACCAGAACTACTGGCTTAAAAAATCTTGTAGTATACATCGACAATTAACTCTTCTGATAATGTTTTGCTTGATCAATAGAAAATGCCATCATTTCTTACACAAGGAGTCAGGTATCTCTCGCCAAAAATCAGCATAATACACAAGATCCAGCTAAATATCATCTACTTCCTCAAGCTGTACAAGGTAGTGATATCCTGCTTGACACAATGTTTACATGCACATTAGGATTAAAAGTTATTAGTTCCATGATGATCTGGGAATGCATAGAGGAACGAAATGATTTCAGTAAGAATAATAAAGTCACCCTCATGTGGGTACCGGGACATACCCGGATAGAGGGGAATGAAATAATCGACAAGCTTGCGAGGAGAGGGGCTGAAATACATTTCCTAGGTCCAGAGCTTTTCTTTGGAATCAGTAGCAGCGTAATTCTGGAAGAACTAATGAAAGAAGTAGAAAGCAGGAGATCCAATTATTGGATGGAGCTGCGAAGATATTTCGGGAGAACTACGGCCAGAAGAGATTCAAAGCATGCATAAACTTAAGTAAAAACCGACTCAGACTTCTTACAGGGATCCTGACGGGGCACTGCCACCTGAAGGGACACCTCACGAAACTCGAACTGGTAGAAAGAGAGGAGTGTAGATTCTGTGCGGAGAAGGACGAGACCTCTATTCATATCCTTTCAGAATGCTGCGCTATAGAAAATCCTAGGATGCGGTTCTTGGAAACAGATCAAAGAAGAGGAACTATCCACCTTGAAGCCATCCAACTTCCAAAGGTTCCTGAGGGAAATAGAATTGGAGGACCTGCTCTAGCTAATAAGGTAACTCTTACGACTTGGTAACAGTAGGAGACACAATAGATCTACTAGGTCGCAGTGTACAGACTCTCATCTCTACGCACATACATACTACGCCGCAACTACGGCAGCTAGAATTATGGAGGTTTGAATTACCACGAAGCAAAGGAAAGAATATTCAAACCCACGCAATGGGAGAAAAGACTTAATAAAAATCGAAAACCTTCGGAGAGACATAGAGCAGCTGATAGAGTATATCAGATGTGTTAGAACAAACAAATTACAGAAACGAGTACAACAAATATTGAATCGGCTTCAATTCTACTCTCAACATGACCCAATAAAGAACACTGCCCAACAATTCGTCTACACACTAAAGCACAAACTTTCCGTGACTGTAGACCTGTTAAAGATATATATATATATATATATATATATATATATATATATATATATATATATATATATATATATATATATATATATATATATATAAAACTAGCAATAACCGAAAACAAGAGAATGAACGATCACAAAAAATTTCTCATCAGACGTTAAACTCTCTACTAAACTAGACAGATAATAAACACCCGGACAAGAAACTAGTTGAAGAATTCTGGAGAAGTTAACTAGCTACAACAAGCTATTGTAACATCAACGCTAGCTGGATCAATGAAGAGCATCAAAACGGCCAGGACTGTAATCAGGTGCAATTTGAACCCTTCATCGTCGAGGAAATCACAAGCATCGTCAAGGAACTTCATAGTGGCAAAGTTTCGGTTCCTGATCATGTCCAGAGCTATTGGTTTTAAAAGTTTTAGAGTGTGCATTAACGACTGACTGTTCGATGTTTTGCTGGATCCATAGAAAATTCCATTGTTTTTAATAGAAGACGTTACGCATCTCTTGCTAAAAGATCAGGATATTACGAAAAATCCAGCCAAAAATCGGTTAACGACCTCCTTTTCGACGCTATGCCAAGCTATCACATCCTGTTTGATACAGTGTATACATGCACATTGCGAGTAAAACAGCTTACTATTGATTCGGCCATCTGCAATTATTCCTATATCAACAGAAAGAATCTCTTCGTCGATTACGTCAACTACCAAAAAGCCTTTGACATATCAATGTATATATTGTGCCCTTTTTAGAACACCTCATGAACTAGGACTTAAATGCAAATATCTTCCAGCAACAACATCAAGAGAGACACAATTTCTATACGAAAGGAGATTCATTAAGCATATTACGGTACTTCCTTGCCATGAACCCACTATCACTCCCTTTCAATTCCACCATACGCCGACTTTAGTATTAAGAACAATCATGAAGAAGTGGTAAGACAACATCGTCTTCTGTTTATGGAAAATCTTAAATCGAGGCTTGCTACTGGAAATCAGTTGAACAAATGCACAAAATTGCAGATATAAGAATGATGTTTAGCCTTGAAAAATGCCACATTTTAAACATAACTACAGGAAAGATATAACCAGGAGGATTTGAGATACATTGCGTCAATAAAGGCTGAGTAGACCTATAAATACTTAGGTACGAAAGAGCCCCAAAGAATTAGCCAACGAGTTCATAAAACGAGTGAGGCAGGTATTGCGGATCAATCTAAGCAGTAAAAATATATTTAATGCACTCAATATTCATGCGTGTTGTTACAGTTTTGTTATTTCATGAACAAAACTATAAATAATTTTACCAAAATATCAACAATCAAGCCAATACTCACCATAAATTAAACTCTTATTTTCATCAAGTAGTCTCTTTAATACATATAAAATAAAAGCTAAAAATTTTTGTCACTGTCACACCAAAAACCGGTTTTGTAAAAAAAATTCAAGTGTGCCTATAAATGTATCAAACACTCCACTTTTGCCACTTTCATCAAGGGTGTAGTTAGTTAATCTTTTGTTTTTTTCTTGGCCCTCTTGAGTATCAGTAGAGAGAGTCTGGGCCAAGCCTTGGTTGTGAAAACTGGCATAAACCCAGAAAGCAGATTTTTTGCTGATTTTCTCAGAGTTTAATACTACTTTTATTCCTGTTTGCTGCTAAAATCATAGTTTAGTGCGTTAAGACATCATTTGCCAGATATTGAGGATAAACAAAGTTTTATTGTATTCGTTTTTCGTTAAGTACAGTTTAGTGAAAGTGATCTCACCTAAGAAGTTAAAGCACTATCATTGTGACTTTAAATACTTGGTGCACCCTTAAAGACAATCAGGTACATGCCACAAACAGTTCTTATTATACCGGGACTTTGCCATTCTGTTTAAAATTAGATTTGCCTACCAGAGCCAACATATTACACACCACTGCTCCATAGAGGCCATCGGCTATCCAGCTTGCAGAAAGTGTTTGGATTTAATGACAAAACTGCCTTTCAGGTATTAAAACTTCATAATAAACAGTGAAATTACCAGTTTTAATGTATACTTTCCTTTTTCCCCTGTTATTGGGAACTAATAAGACTTTATGCGAGCAATTACAGGACACTTTATTTTTAATTTCATTTAAAATACCTTGTAAACCGAAGGTATACGTATACACTAGGTAATTTAAAACATCACTTCCCATATTAATAGTCCAACACTTTTAATTAGGCTTAAGTAAACATAATTTTAGACTAAATCGGCGTACTAGATAATTCGTTAGTGCAAAATTCAACCGTATTCAAAAAGTAAGGTTAATCAGTTTAGCCGATAGTGAAAATTAAAGCTGGACCTACATCTAAACCGACTTGGCGTATGGCGCAGATGACGTCATACTTGTAGTAGGGTTATTCATTGTTTCTTTGTTTTTTTTTTTTGTTATGATCCATTTCGCAAATAGTCACATATTTCTTTAGTTTAAAACTGTAATTTAAAATCCCTTTTTTTATTGTTAAATATAGATTTTAATTGTTTTTGGAATCGGTGTGTTTTATTTTTGGACCCAGTTGTTTCCTGTTTTCGATAAGATCATCGCTTCTTCTTACCGACGGGCCTAAAACAGATGGCGCTTTAATTTTAAATAACCCCCCTAATCTCCGGCATGCTAGCCTAGGCACTGCCCTAAAAGAAGGAGCGATCAACACTAAAAAATAACCACCTATACAGAAGCATTAAATATTTAATTTTCATTCATTCTTTTTCATTTTAATTCCTTTTCTCTCCCGTGACGTGGTAGTGTTCTGCACTTAGCAGAGGAAAGTCATACAGAGGTACACAAACGTCATCCTTGTAGTACCGCTAGGCGAAATACTATTAAGATACCACGGAGGTAGAGGATTGCTTGATATTGCTAAGCAATTGGATCAATAACTAAAAAACCTACGCTTATATTGTTACAGGCTAGCAGAGTCTTATGTGCTGCACCAGGCAATACGCTAGGCAAACTATTCAATACCGCTGTTAATGAAGGACCATGAAGTGACAACATGAAAAGGGTCCACACAGAGCGTCATCTTTATGATATCTGACTATATCTAGGATGAGCGAATGTTCTTCTGGAGAGGGTGCAAGAGCTGTTTCTCTAAGTCTATGAGATCTTCAGTATTAAGATACTTATTTTGTTACATCAAATCATTGAGCTATAGGGAGAAACTCGACTTTTCAACGAACATAATACATTTGACAACGATCAGTGATAGAACCTAATCGAAACGTCCTGAAACTAAACAAAAAAAGGCAATGCAAGTTGCACAACCACCTTTTAACTCTAATCTACATTGTACACAATCTAAAAACAAACAATGAGAATATTTGATCATCGTTGCGATCCGGGTTCGACACCCGTAATGAATGTTTATGTGTCTGAACAAAAAGGGATAGATTTGTCTGGTCCTTTTAATAATTCAATAATATTTCAATTATCCTAGTAACTTTATGCACTAATTTGCAAAGTAAATTTAAGTCATTTTCATTTTAACTCAATTTGAATCCAGTGCTATGAAAAATTAAACAAAAAATATTTCCGAATTCAGTTATGAAGTAGAAATGTTTGGAACCGGCAAAAATAATAGGATAAATTGTTTTTCTTATAATATTTCTAAAATAATAATATATCAAAATTTAATACATTATCATGTCTTGAAGCTTGGTAAAAACAATAGATTTAAAGACTTTTTTCCACAAAATTCAGATAAAAAAAGACGATGTAATAAATGAATTTTCCAGAAAAATGTAATTTAGTTTAAAATATATTACCCTACACTAAATCAAATTGTCAACCGCTGCTTACGAGGCAATAACCCTCCGTTCACCCTCCAATTGGGGGAGTTTTGCTGTAATGTCCCCAATTTCATTTAAAAATGTTAGTGAAATACCTTATTAGTCATTTATTCGCGACATAAATTGATTTAGTAAGTTTTTCAGTATATTTCATAAATTTTACTAGTTAACATAAAGTGAACAGCAGCGTCGTCCACGACCTTATATATATATATATATATATATATATATATATATATATATATATATATATATATATATATATATATATATATATATACAAAAAATCTAAACAATTTGATGTTTCGCCCTCTATTTAAGGTATTTTCATAAAACTTTTTTTATTCATTCACTGTCCTAAAAAATATTTTGTATATAATTACAAAAATTCATATAAGAACATATCTACAATTTAAAAAACAAACAACACTTTAAAACATTATTGAAATTTTTAAAACGTATATAATTTTGCCAGCACGCACACTGAACATTTTGTTTATTAATTAATAATGGAGTGCGACTTTTACGTGGTCTATTCAGGTACTGAGAATACATCGAAAGCGAATTTATTTTATTTTTTATATTTTACAGTGTACGAAAAAAATAGAAAAAACGCACATATTTTATTTTATATTTAAGGAAATATTCCATTTTTGATGTTTATTAACAGGATAGAATACTTAATATTTTTGTTTAAATTAGGTTTGTGTAGATGTGGCTCAAATTTCCTGGATCAGTTCTGTCGTTAACAGTGTTTTATCTTTTTTAATTTTTATCATTTCCTTTAACTTGTAATTTTTGGTAATTCATATATTTGTTCTTAATTATGGTACTGTTGTAATCGAAGGCATGTTTTTCGTCCTTTGTGTTTGTTTAACGTTGTTGAGGCGCTTTTCTTAGATTTATGGACATTCAATCTGTTCTTTAGTAACTGGCTCGTCATACCTATATATTTTTTGGGACAATTTGTGCAAGATATTGAATATACTACATTTGATTTACCTATGGCATACAATAATATCATGCATTTTTAAAATGTGTTTAATTTTTTTTTGACAGCTCACTAGTGTAAGGTTATGCTACATATTTTTGCTGCTTATGTCCTATGTTTCTTGTTATTAAGTTATTATAACATTCATATGTTCGTTTATTAATTTTTTCGATGATAGTCTTATCGTCGAAAAATATATTAAAATTTGGTTTTTCTAAAACTTTCTTCTCTAAATATTCCGTTACTAACTGAGCAATGGTAGATGAAATTGGTGATCCCATAGCACATCCATCAGGTTGTTTGTAAAAGGTATTTTCTTTGTATTGAAAGTAATTTGTATTTAGATCAAAATCAACAGCATCTATAAAATTATTTTTTGGTTGTGATGTATGTTTCTTTAAAATTTCCCATTTTTCAGCTAAAACAGTGTGAATAAGTTGATTTGTTATATTTATATACAAAGATATAATATCTAGCGAAATAAGCCTAGAATTTTCGGGTAGGTTTACTGTATCAATGAATTTTTTAAAGGCGAATGAACCTTTAATTAAAAAAATCGTTGTTTCCTGTAATATTTGAAATGCAATCCGATAAGAATTTTGATAAACGATAGAATGGCGATTGTACACAAGAAACAATCAGTCTTGTGGTCAGTGGTATATTATTTTTTTGTAATTTTGGTAGGCCGTGTATTTTTGGTGGAATAGCTTTGTAAACGGTTAGCCTTTCTACGTCTTTTTCAGTTAGTTCTTTTGCATTGAGTAATTTTTTATGAAAGTATAGGAAACTTAAGCCACATCTACACCAGCCTAATTTAAACAAAGATATTAAGTGTTTGGTCCTGTTAATAAACATTAAAAATTGAATATCCTCTTAAATATAAACTTAAATGTATGCGCTTTTTCGTTTTTTTTTGGTGCATTGTAAAATATAAAAAATAAGATAAATTCACATTCCATATATCCCCAGTACCTGAATAGACGTAGCCGTACTTCTCTCTAGTCTGGAGATCCTCGAGCACCCCACCGTCAGGTTCCTCGATTACAGCCAGTTATTCTCCAGTCCTACGATTAAGATTCCCAGTGGCCCGGTATCGGAATGCTCTGATTTCCAGTCGGAATCAACAGAAGTCTACGACCCTTATGTACAGTCTATACCTGGCTGTTAGGGTGCAGGATTCCGACACCTTTAAGGGTGAGCACGTAGAGACCCGCTGTGGACAGGGACGGCACTTTGGTTAAGTTCGATTACTAGGCTGCTAGTGACAGCAGTACCGACTTCTCATTACTTGCCCTGGCGGTACCCCCCCCCCCCCCACGGCTTAAGGGCTGGCTACACGACGTATTCCGAAACGCCAACTGTCCCAATTCAGGGGTTTCTATCAGCGTATACGCCACTTGCCCCCGGTTTAAAGCACTTTTGTGGGGCTGCAGTCAAAAGGATTGTTCGCCAGAAAAGAAAACTCTTTTTTTGTTAGTCTAGCTTTCGAAAAATTTTATTTTCTTCATCGGGACATCCATAAAAGAGAAAATAACCTTCCTTAATTCTATTTGTCGCAAAATAAAAGTAAAGAAAAAAGCTGCCAAAGTGAGTATGTATAAAAAGCCAGGTTTTGTTCAACAGACGAAGTCATTATGCACTTTACACTATGATTATATATTATAATAAAGATAAATGTTCTTAAAGGCAAACATTTATTTATGAACTTAATTTCTAGTACATAAACGCTGTCAAAACGCCACACCATTTAGTCACTGTTCTGATTATTGCCCTTATTAATTCTGAAATAAAAAAGTGGCTTACAACTGAAAAAAAATCGAATATTTCTGTATCACGCAAAAAAACTCTAAATTAAAATAAAAATTCTACGGGTCCCAGCGTTTTTTCTAAAAATTACGTAGCACTGTATACACTCGATCTTTTGAAAATCAATTAAATATGTAATTTTGAGTTTCAATTTAAAACCACATTCATAAAAAATATTTTTCAAATAACGGTTTTTATAAAAAATGTATTTTCAATGAAATACTAAATCCAATAAAAGCCCAATTGAATTTTTCCGTTGACTATATAACAAAACAGCAAAACTATTCGATTTTTTTAACGTCGAAATCAGGAATTAAAAATCCTGCACAAATTACAACTAATCGGTTTCCTTACGCTTGAATTAATTTAATTCATTTAAAATCCACTACGCTTTTAATTAATGCTTTTAGCGCAACACGCTTGCCTATAGGCGTCAATGTTATGCCATTTTTGTACTGGCTAAATATTGCAGGAAATTAAGCATCAGAATTTATACAGCGTATTTTAGAATGTGTAAAAATATATTAATAAATTACTGGTTTAAAAATAATTTTGATGCCAACTGTGTCAAATACTGTATCTCTATTTTCTCTTAATACTCCATGAAAATTAGATCAAAAAAGAGCTGTTTTGTTAACAAAAATGTAACACTGAGCCGATAGTTTAAATCTCTGAGTACCCCTTTAGGGCTCTGTATCTCCGTTAAGGGTCGCTTTCGGAATTTTTTTTTATTGACAAAATATTGCTATTTTGACCTCCCCTGTATGCTCCCGAGAAATTAGGAGTTGCTTACCGGACACCCTGTATATTATTAAAAAATAACTCTGATTACAGAACAATCAGAAACTAGTCAGCGCCAATCTGATCGGCCAAAAACAATTTATTAGCTGTCAGTTGACTGTTATGACAAATTCTGGTTTACACTGTAATTTCTCTATGAATAGACCTATTACTTGACAATATGGGTACTACCACAGATTTTATCGTCTTACAGTTGAGACAGTTTTGGCGGTACCTTTGAAGTTGAAGGGTCTAATTTTCGTGACTTAGCTTGCTTCGCTACCTGCTATCTTTTACTGGCAACCATTGAAAATTAATGATAGAGAGTCAGTGAGAGTAAACAGAGAAAGATTTTCAAACAAACGCGTACTTAACCACCAAACATCTTCCGCTGTTAAAATGCGTCTTTAATAAACCGGTTGTTTTGCTTCTGCAATGATCGATCATGGAGGGAATGTTACAACTATTACACCGGAGATTGAGTAACAAATTTTAGATCGAGTTGAATAAAATGTAAATAGGATTTTAAGGGGACAGCTCTTGTTTCGTTTCCAACTTCTGACAGTACAGGGTGAGTCAACGATTTGATGAAGTAGGTTTGTGCCTTTTCGGTGAAATTTACAAAGAAACTATATTTATTGTTTGATACAGTCTATTTTTACGCAGATTTTATAAATATTTAGGACTCTACAGGGTGAGCCAAAAAACTAGGACAGCATAAAGTTGTATTTTTTTAAATAGAACATCCTATATACGAATCATATTTTCGATTTAACTTATAATTTTAAATCTTTTTTATTGAGCGTTTACTATAACAAAACTTTATAGTTTCTGAGATAATTAAGTTTAAAGAAAAAAAGTCACATTTTCAAGCATCAATTCAATCCTAAATAACGTTTTCAATTTTGCGACAAATATATTCAAATTTGGAATTTAGCAAGGCCAAGGATAAGTTAACATAATTTTTACCTAATATTTGCAATAAAGGCTACAGGGTGTTGAACACATCGGCTCAAATTTGAACAAGTTTAAATTAATAAATATCTTTTTTTTTTTAAATGGTACACCCTGTATATTTTCATGTTATTTAATAGAGTAATAAAAACCCTAAAAGTTTTGTTCAATATATCCTATACCTATTTATAATAGTTTTTGAGATATTTCAGTTTTTCTTATTTTCCATACTTTTTTACAGAAATAGTCTTCATTATCATAGTAGCCATGGCAAAAACAATGTAAAAGAACATTTTTCTGTGTGTCAAATTTATAACCGCAATCGCTTCTTTTCGTTTTTATGTAGTGTAGTTTGGTTTTTTTGAATTCATCTTATATTGTAAAATGAATTTTCCAAAGAATGAGTTAATAGATATGATTTATACAATAGGAGAGGCTCAAAAAAATTGCCTTCTTGCTCAAAGAATTTACAAAATGAAGTATCCTGATCGACACCAGCCTAATACCCATACTTTTCAAAACTTAATACAAAGATTTGATTCTTCTGGTACTGTTGATTATCCAAAACGTAAAGTGGTCAACAAACCAGTAACTAATGAAGAAAAAGAACTACAAGTATTGTTAAATGTTCAAGAAAATCCTTATATTGGTAGCCGTCAGTTAGCAGCATTATGTGAAACATCACAATCCACCGCTAATCGTACTACCAAGAAATATAGGTATCATCCATATCACATGGAATTACACCAAGAATTGCATGGACAGGATTTTGAAAGTCGTGTAAACTTTTGTCGTACAATAAATGTGGAGATTCAATTAAATCCAAATTTATTATACAAGGTAATGTTTACTTTTAGAAGTAACGGTGCCGTAAATTGACGCAACATGCATTATTATGCCACAGAAAACTCATTTTGGATTAGAGAGGTGCAACATCAAAAGCACTGGTCATTAAATGTTTGGTGTGGTATTCATCATAATCGAATTATTGGACTCCACTTTTTTAATGAACCACTAAATGGCCATAGTTATCTCAACTTTCTACAAGAAGAACTACCCCAACTGCTTCAAGGTCTCGATAGGGATGAGCTCGACAGGTATGTGGTTCCAGCACGATGGTGTGCCTCCGCATTACCATCGTGAAGTTCGTGCGTTTTTGGACCAACGATATCCGCAAAAATGGATTGGACGTGGGGGTTTCATTGAGTGGCCACCAAGGTCTTGCGACATCACCCCATTAGATTTCTTCCTATGGGGTTATATTAAAAATAAGGTGTATGTTAATCCACCAACAACAGTGGAAGATATGCGAAACAGGATTAGGGATACCTGTAGAATAATAACGCCACTAATTTTGTCCAGGGTCCGAGAAAATCTACAAAAAAGACTAAATTTGTGCATTGCACAAGAGGGTCGTTTATTCGAACACTTATTAAAAAGAAATAATTAATCTCAGTATTTAATAGGAAATTTTTTTGTTTCAATTTAGTATAAAAGTAAATATGTATTTGCCTTGTCGTTATTGTTGTGTTAATTTTTTCACATTATGTTTAATTAAACTAATGCCGTTGTAATATAACGAATAATGTATTTCATCATATTCAACCACATTCTGTTTGTTTCTGTAGTTTCTTTTTATTATTTTACATGGCTACTATGATAATGAAGACTATTTCTGTAAAAAAGTATGGAAAATAAGAAAAACTGAAATATCTCAAAAACTATTATAAATAGGTATAGGATATATTGAACAAAACTTTTAGGGTTTTTATTACTCTATTAAATAACATGAAAATATACAGGGTGTACCATTTAAAAAAAAAGATATTTATTCATTTAAACTTGTTCAAATTTAATCCGATGTGTTCAACACCCTGTACCTTTAATGCAAATATTAGGTAAAAGTTATGTTAACTTGTCCTTGGCCTTGCTAAATTCCAAATTTGAATATATTTGTCACAAAATTGAAAACGTTATTTAAGATTGAATTGATGCTTGAAAATGTGACTTTTTTTCTTTAAACTTAATTATCTCAGAAACTATAAAGTTTTGTTATAGTAAACCTTTAATAAAAAAGATTTAAAATTATAAGCTAAATCGAAAATACGATTCGTATATAGGGTGTTCTATTTAAAAAATACAATTTTATGCTGTCCTAGTTTTTTGGCTCACCCTGTAGAGTCCTAAATATTTTTAAAATCTGCGTAAAAATAAACTGTATCAAACAATAAATATAGTTTCTTTGTTAATTTCACCGAAAAGGCACAAACCTACTTCATCCAATCGTTGACTCACCCTGTACAAGGGCTCTTGCTTCTTTCTCGAATTGGGACTAGGCCTCCGTCGATTCACTAATAAACGAAGATGATATATATGTGATTTTCATAAGAAAAATCTTATTTCTCTATGATTGATGCTTTACAAACAAATTTACACAATGAATATGTTTATGCTGACGAAAACCAGCATTTAATAAATATCAACATCTATTTAAAATTAAAGAAATGAGCAGGAATCATTGACAAATTTATTATTGATCCTACTATTGTTACGGAATTTTTGTAATTCCGTCACTCGGTTTTTTCTAACGCCCTCGTACTACTTCATTCATTTTATCGTAATCAGCTGATGTGATTGTCGATCGCAAGTCGATGTCGTTTACTGAACGAACCATTTGTCAGTGGTTTGTTTTGAAAAGAGTGTTTTTATGATAAGGAAAATGGTAGATTTTTTTTTATATAACGTAATTTATTTAGTTTGGAATAGTTTTGGATTATTTTTGTTGTCTGATCACCTTTTTGATTCGGTTGGTTAGTTCTGATAAACTAAAAAAAAACTATGCATCATTCTTTGTTTGAATGTTTTTCTTGTGGTGTGGAACCGAAGTCATAAACTGTAGATCTTTGCTTGTCCACAGTGAAAGGCCAAGGTACGTTTATGTGTTGTCTTAAGATTTTTTCCAATGTTTAGCAGATTGTCGTCTCTTAGATAAATACTACCTTTTCTTTTTGAGTAAGCATATTTGAATGTATCTACAGAGCATAATTTTATTTGGATTACAAGGATAAGACGCATTTAGCAGTGATACTGCCTAGTTTTATATTTTTTAGCACTATCGTCAGGGTAAAATATATTTAACGGATACTTGCCATTGTGTGAGCTAAGATTCCTGAGCCGATATAATGCTTATCTGAGAAAACTTAATAAACAAACATTCCGCGAAACAGACTGGGCCAAAACATAAGAAAGAAACTCAAGTTCCAACCAACTTCGTCAGGAGATTTACTGGTGTCTTAATTTTTAATCTTGGGCTTATTTAAGCTTTTTTGTTGAATTTTGACTCAACATGCTAGTCGGTTTCAAGTTCAAGAAGGTAAAAAATCTTATGGTGTCTTTACAGAAGACAAATTATCTTAAAATATTTTAGCACCGAGTACCTTGAAGTAACAGGATCTGTCTGCTTTATTTTATTATATATTTAATTAACTGATATCTATTATAAACATACTATTGGTCGTGGTCTTTACGTTAGTGTTTGACGAACTTTCCTAACTTTTTTTGTCTTGTTGTATTACTTTGTAATTTTCCTTTATTGTTTTATTGTTATTATAGACTTTAATTTCTAAATGTCTTGTTAATTCTAAACATTATAGGTCAACTTATTTACCTTTTTGATATACTACAAGTTGGATACAAAAAAAATTCTTTGTTTTTTAATATCGATTAAGTAATTTCAAATTTTGACCGCATTAGTTTTCAAGTAAGAGTATCAACATTTTAGTACGTCATTTTTTTTGCATATAATAATTTTTCACGCTTAATGTTAATAAATTGTTGATTGCTTTCTCTGACTTTAATTTTGCATACAAACACTGTTTCTCCTAACACTATATTTTCTTTACTCTCAATAATTTGTAAGCAAGGCAAATTTAAAAATAATGTCATTCACACGATGCTAAACTTCATTGCGTATGGATAAAAATGAAACTAATAACTAAAGGTTCGTTGCTATTAACTGTAAATTTTAAAGTAAGCATAACACTATCTTACCACATCGTTTAAACGTTTTAAATTACCTAAAATACCTAGTAAATTCGCCAAATTAATTGGATGATCTTCTGTCAGTTAGACAAACTACGTGGTTCATACACGATGGTGCAACCCAAACTTCACATTATGTAAATGTTAGATATCATTTAAATGAGAATTTTCAAAATCAAAAGATCCACAGAGGATATGAAGCTCCTGTAAATTGGCCACTCAACTCACTGGATTTAACTTTTTATGGGAAACTCCCAAATAAAGGGTGTTTTTTATAGAGGTATAGAACTTTTAAATGGAATAAAACAAAGATGAATTTTCTAAATTGACATGAAATTTACTTTGTTCGAAAGATAACCTTCTGGCATTATAATTTAAATATGATTTCTGGCATATGACCGCCACGGCTGGCTCGGACGTAGTCTAATCTGGAGGTCCAATTTTCGATGACTTTTTCCATCATTTGTGGCCGTATATCGGCAATAACGCGGCGAATGTTGTCCTCCAAGTGATCAATCGTTTCGGGGTTATCGGCGTAGACTAGCGATTTCACATATCCCCACAGAAAATAGTCTAGCGGCGTTAAGTCACACGATCTTGGAGGCCAATTCGCGGGTCCGAAACGTGAGACTATGCGGTTACCAAACGTTTCCTTCAATAAATCAATTGTGGCACTAGCTGTGAGACATGTTGCGCCGTCTTGTTGAAACCACAGCTCCTGCACATCATGGTTGTTCAATTGATGAACGGAAAAGTCAGTAACCATGGTTCTATAGCGGTCACCATTGACTGTAACGTTCTGACCAGCATCGTTTTTAAAGAAGTTCGGACCAATGATTCCACCAGCCCATAAAGCACACCAAACAGTCAGTTTTTCTGGATGTAACGATGTCTCAACATACACTTGGGGATTATCATCACTCCAAATATGGCAGTTTTGTTTATTGACGTATCCATTCAAACAAAAGTGAGCTTCATCGCTAAACAAAATTCGCTTATGAAAATCGGGATCAACGGCAATCTTGTTTTGGGTCCATTCACCGAATCTACACCTTGCTAGGTGATCATGTGGCTTCAATTCTTGTACGAGTTGGATTTTGTAAGTATGCAAACCAAGATCTTCCCGCAAAATCTTCCATAAAGTGAATGGACACATGTCCAATTCCTGTGCACGATGGCGGATAGACTGATTCGGGTCTTCCTCTAGGCTACGCTCTACAGCAGCAATGACTTTTTCTGTACACACTGTACGACGTCTCTGTGGATGCATATTATCATTTAGAGTAAACGTGGTGCGAAAACGTTCCATAGCTAATCGAATTAATTGTTTTGATGGACGATTATGTTGACCGTAAAATGGACGTAGTGCACGATACGTATTTCGAACAGAACCATGATTTTCAAGATAAATTTGCACAATTTGGAAGCATTGTTCAGGCGTCAGTCTATTCATGTTGAAATGCCAAACCAAACTAAACATAAATCACTTGACAGCTGACAAAATGGCCTCCAGTTAAAAAAGTGTTGCCAACTTAAAGTTCTATACCTCTATAAAAAACACCCTTTAGATGATATACCGTAGATTTGTAAACACCGAAGAAGAATTGTGGACGAGAATACAAAATTCAGTAGACACGCTAAATGCAGAGATGATGGAAATACATCCGTTCAACTTTCTTCGTAGAAGTATTTTCTTGCGTATAAGAAAACGGATGACATTTTGAACAAATATTTAGGATTAAATTAAAAAATTAAATAACGTTTTGTTCTTTGCCAGTTCATTCTTACATTATTATCATAGTTAGCTCGTGGCTGCCTAAATCTTTATTATGTTGGCCTGTTGGCCTTTAAATACTCTTCAAATTTGTTGGATTAGCGGTAAGCTTAGGCAAAGTATGGAAGGAACTGCTCGACCCTTTTGAGGTTTCCAAGGTTCATTTGGTTTTTAAACTTCTTAAGTATTATTTTATTAATTTTAATTTAGAAAAACTTCTTTCTCAACTAGCTATAGAGACAGAAAGCATAGATTAATACAGAGGAGGCTTGTTTATAGATTTTTATTCGCTGAATAGTTCAAATTGTAAATTTCGTTTCTTGTTCCGCCCCCTTACGCTGAGGCCTTTTGCCTCTCTGCTTGCACCCTCCTGACTTTCATTCACCTTTACGTTAATCATATAACATATGAAAAGATTACTTTTACCGACCTAACAGTAGATATACAAAAAATATTATTCCCTAAAATCTTAACAATGTGCAAACTTCAAATCAATTGGAAGGAATTTCCAGTAGCAAAATGAAAAATAAGGTTTAAACAACAATTCTAAAACCCAACACAATATGTTCCATATTTTCATATTGAATAATGCGGGCGGTTATTACTTATTATTTCCACACATTTAAGCTTTATTTTCATTACTTCCTACAACATATTTCATCCCCTAATGTACCCCTCGTAATATCCGATACACACACTCATTGTATTCAAATTTGCTTGCACACTTTTATCCACTTATGCATCGCTTTTTATTCGTTTTCTATACACCTTTTAATGTATCTCGAGGGGCGGTTTTGCCTTTGGCTATTATTAGCGACAAAAGAAAGCCACCCCTACAGCTATTCCTAATGTGATAGCGTAATGAAAAAAAGATATAAATCTTCGCTTTACGAGAGCGGCAAATAGGGTGGAAGAATGATACGGACCTGCATAGGAATTGTCGTTCTCGAAAAGTTTTTACAGGGGCGGAGAGAAGAAATACACTGCAGTAACAGGTGAAGAGGTCTAGCAAGGAAGGTACCTAAAGTGTCCGGATTGGATTTTAATGCAACTTCGATATGTTACAGAGGGTACAAAAATAAGAGACACGTATTTTTTTATCTGTAGAGATTCGTTTTAACGAGGTGAAAACCGCTCCAAAAGTTCACCTCTAAAAATAGCATTTTTTAAATATCTCGGGTTCTAAGTATCTTTACAAAACAAAATAAAAATTACTTGTTATTTCAAATAATGCTTAAGTTTTGCCTGTTTTTTCTCCAAGAATATCATCCCTTATTTTTATAAGGGCAAACCATCTATTCGCGCCCGTAATTTAATTCGAAAAATTACGAAATTTAATAAAATTGCATGAAAATATTTTTTTCATTAATACCATAATTAACTTAAGTTGACATCTCTCTAGGTTTCCAAAAAGACACTAGTCAAAGAGGGTGAGTCACCGCCAGATACTTTTTTTTAATATCTCAAGTTTTAATTAAGATAACTCTACAAAACAAAATAAAAATTATTTGTTATTCGAAATGGTATTGAACTATGATATTTTCACCCTTAAGGATATTATCCCTTATTTTTTTATTAGGGTAAATTATATATTTGCGCACGTAATTTAATTGCAAAAATTACGAAACTTAATGGAATTGTTTGAAAATCACTAAAATTGTCGCGTTTCGAAATTTGTAAAAATTAACAAGTAAAAGATAGTAAGCCATCCCCAAAAGTTAAACTCTAGTATTTTCACCTATTCGAAGGATGTTATTTCATTCATGTATATTTATCCTTAAAATTGACAAATTTCAGTTGATATGAACGTTATAGAGCTTACTAAAGTTTTAGCTTTTAATTGTTAAGAAAATATAAACTTATTTCATTGGTTAAGCATTCATGTCTGTAAATTAATATAATTAATGACAAATAGTGATTTCTAATTCTGTGACGTTCATTTAAATTAAAATTTGACAATTTTAAGAATAATATATATATGATGTGACGGTTTGCTGCTATAAAAAATTAGGAATAATACCTTGGGAGTGAAAATACCATAGTTTAACATAATTTCGAAAAACAAGTAATTTTAATTTTGTTTTGTAGATATATCTTAGAACTGGAGATATTAAAAAAACGTATTTGGGGTAGCTCACCCTCTTTTACTAGTTTATTTTCGAAAATCCCGAAACACATCAACTTAAGTTACTTATTTTATTCGTAAAAAATTATATAAACAAATTTGGTCTAATTTTGTAATGTTCAGAATTAAATTATATAAATAAATTACAAGATTAACCTTCATAAAAAGTAAGGGATGATATCTATGGAGTTGAGACAATATGGTATAACCTCACTTCAACTGACAAGTAATTTCCACTTTGTATTGTAAAGATATATCAATTAGAATTTGAGATTTGAAAAAAATGTATTTGGGGGTCACTCTCTTTTACTACTTCATTTTTTGAAACCCTAAAACCTGTCAACTTGAATTAACTATGGTATTCCTGACAAAAATACATTGAAACAATTTTATTAAATTTCGTAATTTTTAGAATTAAATTACGTGCATTAATAGATGGTTTACCATTATAAGATATAAGAGATCATATCTTCGAGGATTAAAATACCATAATTCATCATTATTTCAAATGACAAGTAATGTTCTTTTTGTTTGGTAAATATTTCAATTAGAACTTGAAATTTAAAAATACGTATTTGGAGGTGGCTCACCCTCTTTTCTTTGTTCATTTTTAGAAACCCCGAAACTCGTTAACTTAAGTTAATTATGGTATTCATGAAAAAAATATTTTCAAACAATTCTATTAAATTTCATAATTTTTAGAATTAAATTACGTGAGTAAATATATGATTTACCCTAATAAAAATTAAGGGATGATATCCTTCAGTGTGAAATTATCATACTTTAACATCATTTCGAATAACAAGTAACTTTCATTTTGTTTTATAAAAATATCTCTCTTAAAACCTGAGATATTTCAAAAACATTGTTTTTAGGGGTGAACTTTAGGGACGTTTTCCACCCCGTTATAATAAATATCCGCAGATAAAAAATAGGTGTCTCTTATATCCTCTACAATATATTGAAGCTTCATAAAAATCGGAGCCAGATACTTCAGGTACCTTCCTTGTAAGTAAGTCGATTAAATACCCAAAGAATTGGTGGGCTATTATGAAATTTGCAAATACCTTTTCCTGGATTATGGTTCGAGAGAGAAGAAGTTTCAATTATTAAATTGTTTTCCTTTTTTTTAGGATTCTATGTTAGCGATTTGCTAGCAGTTGTCAACATCAATTTTGTGTCCTGTCTGGCGCTAATGTTGGAAAAGGGCCGATGTTGTCTCTTCATTTAATATGCTGATTTTATGTTCTTCTAACCTTGCTGATATTATTTCGTGTGTCTGACCTATGTATGTTTTACTACAGATGCCGCATGCGATCTTATATTCACCTTGATTGTCTAGATTGTTTTCGGTTTTATTTCTTGCATATTTCTTTTTTTCCAATTTTACTACTTATTTATGATAAGTGATTTACAGGTATTTTGTTTGAGGGCCCTTTTTATGTTTGATAATTCCTTTTATTTTCTTTGGTTGTCTAATAGACGAAGAGATTCTGATCTTAGGGTGTTAGCTACGCCGTGTATTTGTAAGCATTGAGATATATGTCACTGTGGGTTGGTTTTAGATATACTGTACGTCGCAGGCGACTATTCATTGTTTTGGTCACAAGGACATCTAGAAACAGAAGCCGATTGTTTTCCACAAGTCTGAGAGTGAAGTGTCCTTTTGGGTAGATAGAATTAAGAAATGCATGGAAGTAGTTGAGCAGTTGTTTGCCATGGAGCCATATCACAAATACATCATCCACGTAGCGACATCAGAGTTTGGGTTTGAGGTGGAATTCTTCAAAAGCTTAGGTTTCGAAATAGGTCATGAATAGATTTGCCACAATTGGACTTAGTGATGAGCCCATAACAGCACCATCTCTTTGTCTGTATAAGCGGGCATCAAATAAGGAATATACGTTCTTACGACAATATCTGGTGAAATCCATAATGTGGAATAGGAAATCCTAAGTTTCTGTACTTATCTCTCAGGTGAGTATATGTTAAAAGTCCTTTCTCACATAGATGTGTTATACAAAATGGCAATAAAACTTTAATGGCTTTTTCCGCCAAAACCAAATACTAATTTCTTACATTGAGCAAAGAATAAATTAAAGAGTGATCTTTAAAAACAGTTTTTAGGGAAAAGTGAATGAGCTTTCTCTCTTCCAGAAAACTTAAAGAAGTATCCAAAGTTGTGTCTCCTTGAAAAGGATCACGTATCTAGTTGATCGATTCAGATCTAACAGGTTAGTCCTTGCACGTTAATTGAAGTTGTTTTAGATGTTCAATAATATTCCTTTTAAAATTTTCGTTAAGCTGAATTTTATTCTCTAATGAAATGATGCTGAGAGAACCGAAATATTCGTACTCATGCACTTGCAGACATTGCATCCAAAAGTTAAACTTCTTTTGCATGGCTGCTACAGAATTGTCACTATTTCTTGCAATTTGACATTCATTAATAATAGTCGTACCTGGGCAATTAAATTACATGCACGAAGATTATTTAAACTTATTTATTATTTATGGAAGATGTGTTATTTCAAGAACATGCGATACATTCGCGATTCGATATCCGAAGAAACAGAAACCAACACTACCAACTGTTAAAAAAATTATAAAAAGCTTCAAGAACTTTGGATCTATAAAAGCTAAAAGAAATAGAAATAAACCAGTTGTTAATAACATAAAGTTAAAAAAATTATTTGAGTAAATGTTCAAATTGACGCCCTTTAACTTAAAAACATTTTTCGCACCTTAGCAGGAACTCTTCATGGGTGGCTCTTCTTATTGACTGAGGATTAAGTTCTTCAAATGCTACTCTGAGGCGCTACATGCAATCTTCCATAGTGGTTAATGCGGTGTTGTATACTTTATTTTTGATTGTCCCCCAAATAAAAAAATCAAGTACTGTTAGGTCGGGAGAGCGAGGTAGCTAAAGATATGGCCCAGTCTTGGCTATCCATTGATCATAAAAAAAGTTTTGCAGATGATGGTTAACTAAATGACTATCATATGGAGGCGTCCCATCATTTTGATAAAATAGATTTCTATGATCAGCCAGCGGCAAGTTATGTAAATAGATCACTTCCAAATTTCTCAAGAAGTCGAAGTAGCGCTTACCTATTAGTTAAAAACGTATTTTGTATCTAGAAGTCTTCAAAAATGGGTAACTTACCATTCAAATTATCTTGGTAGAATTCTAGGGCGATGACGCCGTCATTTCTGATAGCACAATACACGTTAAACTGCCAAGACTCCTGAAAATTTAATGCTATAAATGGATATACGTTTGAGTCGCTCCAATAGTGGGAATTGCGTCGATTAAACAATCCATTTTTTGTAAATTTGGCTTTGTCCGACCAAATAATATTATCCAAAAAGCAGCATTTTCTTGTGATCAAAGTAACATAAATTGACAGAACTCTACTATTCGTGGAAAATCAGTGCCTTTTAAATGTTGTATTATGGAATATACATAGGGATGAAAATTGTACAGGGTGAGTCAACGATTGGATGAAGTAGGTTTGTGCCTTTTCGGTGAAATTAACAAAGAAACTATATTTATTGTTTGATACAGTTTATTTTTACGCAGATTTTAAAAATATTTAGGACTCTACAGGGTGAGCCAAAAAACTAGGACAGCATAAAGTTGTATTTTTTTAAATAGAATACCCTATATACAAATCATATTTTCGATTTGGCTTATAATTTTAAATCTTTTTTATTAAGGGTTTACTATAACAAAACTTTATAGTTTCTGAGATAATTAAGTTTAAAGAAAAAAAGTCACATTTTCAAGCATCAATTCAATCCTAAATAACGTTTTCAATTTTGTGACAAATATATTCAAATTTGGAATTTAGCAAGGCCAAGGACAAGTTAACATAATTTTTACCTAATATTTGCAATAAAAGCTACAGGGTGTTGAACACATCGGCTCAAATTTGAACAAGTTTAAATGAATAAATATCTTTTTTTTTTAAATGGTACACCCTGTACATTTTCTTGTTATTTAATAGGGTAATAAAAACCCTAAAAGTTTTGTTCAATATATCCTTTACCTATTTATAATAGTTTTTGAGATATTTCAGTTTTTCTTATTTTTCATACTTTTTTACAGAAATAGTCTTCATTATCATAGTAGCCATGGCAAAAACAATGTAAAAGAACATTTTTCTGTGTGTCAAATTTACAACCGCAATCGCTTCTTTTGGTTTTTATGTAGTGTAGTTTGGTTTTTTTTTGCATTCATCTTATATTGTAAAATGAATTTTCCAAAGAATGAGTTAATAGATATGATTTATACAATAGGAGAGGCTCAAAAGAATTGCCTTCTTGCTCAAAGAATTTACACAATGAAATATCCTGATCGACGCCAGCCTAATACCCACCCTTTTCAAAACTTAATGCAAAGATTTGATTCTTCTGGTACTGTTGATTATCCAAAACGTAAAGTGGTCAACAAACCAGTAACTAATGAAGAAAAAGAACTACAAGTATTGTTAAATGTTCAGGAAAATCCTTATATTGGTAGCCGTCAGTTAGCAGCATTATGTGAAACATCACAATCCACCGCTAATCGTACTATAGTTGAACCGCTGTATATCTTTACGTCAAAATTTGACATATGCATCAAACTAGTGACATTGTTTTTTTGAGAACTGTAACAGGGTCGGAGTGGCTCATTCTACTATTTTTTTTTTAACAAGAAATTTGTCGAATAGTTTATAAGCAAGTTTCACAAACTAAATATCCTTAAAAAAGAAAAATGTTATACACAAAAATTTTAAAATCGAAGTTTTTCCTTCTGTTTAGACATATCGATAATTTTATATCCCATTTGTATAGGGCTATTTAATGAAGGGGTTTATGTGCTTATAATGGGTTTGATATTTTAAGTGAAATTTTAAATATGAGAGATTTTAAAAGCGGATTAAAATTTCCTCTTTTATATTACTACACTAAGAGATGTACTACTGCTAAAAATAATTTACTTTACGTATTAGTACATTCTTTAATAAGCATTGCCTTTTTAATATGTTGTTAGCTGATAATTTTGAAATTGTAGAAACTATTGTACTAAAAATTTTAAACACACTCTTTTTAATTTTGGGATTAGTAGGCTGATGTCTGAAGGTACAAGTGTGGAGTGCTTATGTGTATGTTCACTTTTATAAGTGAACCTATGTTGTTGGCATGTTTCACCTATGAAATTTATGACAATAAAAGCTTTATTTATTTATTTTATAAAGTAAATCGTTTATATTCTAAATTATTGGTAACTATTTCGGTAACAGAAAAAATTATACGCAATTTGTTGATAAAGTTCTATTTTTATTATAATACTCCAGTTAGGTATAACAATATTAGGGTAGTCTAACTGAAAACTAAAAATAAATTGACTATTCTAATAGAATCGGAACTAAAAAATAGTATTCTTAGAAACAGTGGGTAAGTATACAATATTCTAGTAATTATTCAGTGTTTTATACTTAATGACTAACTTTATGATTTCTGACTGCAATAAATGAAGTAGTTAAGCTGCAAAAATATTGAATAAAAATAATTATATAATAATTAATCATCTTCATCAAATAGCCTAGTTTTCTTAAAAATAAATACATAAATTTAAAAAAAATGTATGCTTCAATAGATAATAGTTAACACAACGCACGACTCATGGCTTCGAGTCTTTTACTGACTACATTTCAAGATTCCTCATGCCCTATCCTCACAGATAAATTTATAAACATATAAATGTGTAAAATAATGAAAGGGGTTCGGTCCAGGGCATCCAGATCTAAGGCCCCAATATTGCATCAGGTTCACTGAAATAGAGTAATACATGCATAAAAAATAATACAGACATGGAACAATAGAAATCGTAAGTGAACTAATTACAATTAAGATTAATTATTTATTTATATACCTAACACTATTTTCAAAAATTATAGGTATATATACAATATCCTAGAAATGATAAGTATTTTATATTAAATTATTGTAACTTTATGATCTTTGACTGCAAAAACTAAGGTATTCAAGCTACAAAAATATTGAATAAAAATATAAATAATTAATTAGTTTCTTCTTCATTAAATAGCTAGTTTTCTTAAAAATAAATAAACAAATTTAAAAAAATGGGTGCCCCAAAAGGTAAGATTTAATACATCGCACGACTCATGGCTCTGAGTCTTTTATTCACCTCATTTCAAGATTCCACATGCAACATCCTCACACATAAATGTATAAGCATATAAACAAGTAAAATAATGAAAGGGGCTCGGTTGGGGGCATCTAGATCTGAGGCAAAATCTAGGGCCCCTATGTTGCATCAAGTTCACTGAAACAGAGTAACACATATATGAAAATAATACTGACATAAAAAAATAGAAATCGTAAATGAACTAATTATAATTAAGATTGATTATTTATATATAATAAATATAAAAAAAATGATACCATACTCTTTCTTGTTTTATATAATGCCATGGGCAAAAGAAAAAAATATCCTATATAGAAATGGAAAAAGAAAAGAAGTGCTTAAAAAATGCCAATAAAAAATTTAAGTTAAAAATTTAGAAAATATGTAAAAAAGAATTTTATGAGAATACTTTAGAAGTGGTGAAATTTTTATGTATGAAAATGCCAAAAGAGATTAAAAAAAACACAAAAGAAAATTATTAAAAATGTCTGTACATCCACATATTATCAAAAACTGAAAAGAGGATTAAGGGTCAAAATGACTTCTCTTATTCTGAGGAATCGCTATCACTCTCACCAACATGAATAATAAGTGGCTGTAAAGGAACTCGAATTTTCTTTTCAATTTCCCACTGCTTTTTAATAATATTATTTGTGTGTTCCACATAGTTAGCCCAATTCTGTTTTGTCACTGTTCCTAACGCCTTTTTCCAAGCCTCTATTGGTTCTTTAACTTGTAGAATCAGTTGGTCATAATTTCTCTTTGCCTGACTCCATACCATTTCAATTGGGTTAAAATGGCAATGGTATGGAGGCAAGCGTAAAACTTTATGTCCAGAAGATTCTATTAGCTCATCTACTACAAAGCATTTTGCAGGCTTTGGTACCCGAGATATCAAAGACCACAAAGTATCTTTTGTAGCATCTTCTCCAAAGTTGATATATTTTTCTTTCAGCCACGCTTTCATAGCATCCTTGTTCCAACCCTTTGTTGGCCATTTTTGAAGTTGCCTACTATGATAGGAAGCATTATCTAAAACAATTAAAGAAGGTGTTTCCAGTTTTGGCAAAAAATCTTTTAACCAAGCTTCAAAGTTTTCCGAATTCATTTCTCCATGGTAATCTCCAGTTTTTGACTTTGATTTAAAAATCAGCATTGCATCTTCAACGAATCCATTTTCATTTCCTGCATTCAGTACTATGTACCTGAAAAAAAGTAGAGTAGTATGTGGCAGTACAAATTATTTGAAATATTTTGCAGAAACACAAATTGGTCTTAACCAACGGAAGCTTTCATGGTTTTGGTCAATTGAGAAATAGTGGTTCTTGAGTTTAGACCAAGTCAAATTTGAATTGTTATGCAACTTTTTACCTAGATTGCTTGAAACATCTTCAGGGATCTTCATTTCACGTAAATAGAACACGGAATATTGCATGTGTTGATGGTCTTAGTTAAAGGATAATATCAAAATTAATTTATTTTTCTCAATTTTTATGTCATTAATGCCTTGAAATTGGAAAATTTATTTCATCTGTTTATTTTTTAGAAATATAATGTATTGTTAAAAATATACTGTATTATACCCATTTTTGGTTTATTTTTAAGCACCTTTATGTTGTACAAATTATGGGTGAGGAGTGTGCAATTAAATAAGTATAATACTTATTTCAAATCGGCTTTTTTTAGCACAATAAAACATGATACCATTTCAGCAGTTTCGATTGGCAAAGCATTGACTCGCCTGAGAACTCAGGCAAGAACACTGACGTACCATATTTTAATATAAAAATATTAGTTTCGCGATACAGATTTACTTCACGTTTCAGCAAAATACCTGTAAGCAGTTTTTATATTTTGATAATATATTTTTTTTTCATAATTTTTAACGCCCTGTATTTTGAAAACGAAATATTTTAGATATATGTTTATATCAAATTCTTTTATAAAGCCGCTTAAGAAATCACAAGATTTTTTTTTTGGATTTCTGGAAAGCCTGTATCAAAGTAAGATGATCATTATTATTTTGTAAAATGTAAATTAAATTATTTGGTTAACTTTCATTTATTAAGGAAACATTTTTATCATATTAAGTAAAAATTTTTCCTAAAAAAGTTCAAACTTGTTTGATAAAACATACAGAAATTAAAGTAAGAAATTTCTCAATCTCCCCAGGAAATAAAGTATTAAAGTAAAAATTTAATATTTAACATCCTGCTAATAGGAAATGATCCAAGGATTATTTAAATAAAGCTTTTTGCAACCTGTTATAGATGAAAAAAATTCAAATTGTGTAAGTGCAAATAACAGATATATTACCTAAATCCCTCCCCAGATATTTTTCGTACTGATCGAGTGCTATCGTCCTGCCATGATCGTCTGTGGGTGCCATTTTGAAAAATCCATGTCTCGTCTATAAAGACTGGCTCAAATTTATTTTCCCCTTTTTCTTCGTTCTTTAAGTACTGTTCAAGAAAGTCTCTTCTCATTTTCTGAATTTGTGGTTTCTCCATTAAAGCTCTACGTGGGTCATCCTTCCTATATAAATATATAAATAAAAATGAAATGTGTATCCTCCAAAAATAAATTACACAGGTCTCCTGTGAAAAATCCTGCTCCCTCAAGAAGTCCTATAAAAAACACAAAAAAATTAACGCTTTATATTTTACATTTATCGATATAAAAATATTTAAATTAAGTTGTCATCTGACAGTATCTTACGGTCATTATTTTGACCCAATTGCAACTGCTTTATATTTGTATCTAACATTTATTTGTTGTATGTAAATGATTGTTTACCTGTAGATAAATCCTATTTGCTTTAGTAATATGCCTAGACTTGTCCTTGCTCCATGGTATATTTCTTTTGCCTTTAATCGTTCCAACAATATTGAGACTGTTAATGAGGTACCTTCACAAATAAAAAATTGTTATGAAGAAATGACGAAATCTTGATATTCTATTTAATTTAGTAAAATTAGGTTTACTTTTTGTATTCATTACAAATATTTTTTTGGGTTTTTTTATTTTTAAAACTTATATTTTCATTATACATACACCTTGACGGGTTAGAAAATGTAAACAAAACAAGTTAGAATAAAATATAACATATAAAATTTTTTAGAAATACTTACCCTCAGAATACATCATATATATTTCATCTCTAATTTGTAATTTTGTTGCTTCCGGCGTATCTTCAGTTTTTGGTCTCTTCCTTTTTCTTGTTTCCTTTATTGTCGTTATTGGGACATTTAGGAAAGTTCTCACAGTTGTATGGGATAAGTGTAAGCATTGGGCAGTTTCCTAAGTTGTTTTAAATTTTTATAAAAAAAAATTGCAATTTAATTTCTAATTTGAATTTTAAAAATTCATAAAGTTGATTACCCAGATCTTCCCTTGCTACTTGTTTTAATTAGTAAATTAGCCTGTAAGGAAAATTTTTTAAATGTACATATTTCATACTATAAACAAATATTTTTAAAGTGATTTTTGGATAAATGATTAGGGGACACATAAACTAGATTTAAACTTAAGAATTCTAAAAGTAATTTTTCTCTTATTGACAATTATACCAGCTATATAAAATTTTGAAAAATATATATTCCGGAAACGAAAAGTAAACAAAAACTAATTAGATGAAACAATCCTGTAACAAGACAAAGTGAAAAGAATGGAAGTTAATATATTCCATGGGATTTATCCATATTTTCAAAATATTTTTAAGGTACTTGCTTACCTGAATTATAGCATTTAATATTTTACGAACAAGAGGTTGTTGGTAGATGGAGAAGTTTAATTTTGAATTTACACTGTCATACGTTTTCAGGATTCTTGGGTAATGGAATTTAATAATCATATCAACTGAATATGTATAATTATATCAGAATAAGTCGGCACATGGGTGGAAATTTAAGTTAAAATCAAAAATAGTGATTTGGCTTAAAAAAAATTGTTATACGAGTTCAACTGAGCAATTAAAGCACATCAAATTAATGATGAAGAAAGTTCTGGGTGAACAAATTTACTAATATTTTTATACATGTATATTGATATAATTTTATTGACAAATGTGCAGTCACTAAGGTTTCACATTTTATTTTCAGGGTATTGTTCCTTTGTAGTCAGAAGTATGTTTTACTAAAACTGACAAACATTTTAAACACTTTTTGAATCACTTAAAAAACAAAAGTTAGAAACAAATATGACAAAAAAATGTTATGTAGTAGAAAATAAATAACAGTAGGGCTGGAGTCAACTATGTTGTTTTTAAAATCAACAATTCAATTTCTAAAAAGTGCGACTAATAACAGTTAGGTATAAAAATAAGCATAACCCAAATTTACCTCTATAGGATTACAATTAGGCAGCTTCCTTTTAACATAATCGTGAGTAAATTTAATCCAATCTTGGGCTATAGGACAGCTTCTTATGTGGCGGAATTTAGGACTCTGCATACTTGAAGAAGAAGGGTGATTCTCCATATCCTAAAACACAAATGTAAGTCGCTAAAAGTGGCCTCTTTCATATAGATTATAGGTTGGAAAAATGATAGGATCCTGTATACTAGAGAGTACATTATACTAAGAATGGAGCTACGATTTTGTTTTCTTTTCCAAAAACTACCTTAAAGTACTCTAATAATCTCCTAAATCTTCACTAAATCCAATAAATACCTAGAAATCTAAAACGTTCCCTGTAAAAATAACTAAAAAATTTGTGCATGTGTACTATTTTGTTCATCTTGTTATTTTTTTCTTCCAAAATTAAGCATTTCAGGCATATGTTTCAAGGAACAGTTTCCCTTGTTTTCAGCTATTGTATTATTCTTTGTTATAATATTTTAAATATTTCTAATTACATTCTGTACAAGCTGTATTAACTAATCATAATGTACACATGAGTTTGAAATACTGTGTATTTTCATAAAGCTCTACAGAATGTTGCTTAACGTTTTCGAAAGAGATACTATATACAAGAAAAAACCTCTTTATTAGTTACTTACCGGTATATCAAGCTGATTAAAATTATCCATATGTACATCCATATCCAGTTAGAAAACCTAAATAAATCCAGTAAAAACAAGCACTAGTAAAGTGTTTTTATTATAATAACGATAGTCTAAAATTTATAGGCTATCAAATGTTTAAAGTCACAAACACTAAACACTACAATATTAAATAGCGGCACAAAGTGTCTAAACTATTTTATATCGTAATATAATAAAAATATCGCAACGTTGTCGACAAAAATGCCTTTAATAATATTGTTTGCCGTTATTATAGAAGGACAAAATAAAGACACAGTTAGTCTGAGGCAAGGTTATGTAAATAACAGCGGCTTTCTTTTCTGTTCCTTGCTCCTGACCTGTGATATCTTTTATCTCTTTCATTATTATTAAGAGAAACAAGGAGGGAAAATCATCAGTTTTTTCCGATTTATGTTATGTCTGGAGTAGATACGGAGTAGATAAGCGTGTTAACGTTCATATTTTTATACAAATATTAATGGGATATTTTGAAGAATTATAAAATTTTAGATAATAAAACATGTTAAAAATTATGAAATAAGTATAAATGTTGTTTCAATTGTAAAAATAACTTATTTTTCTCTACTCCGAGAGGAGGACAGAAAATCGAAATGAACGACCCTAGTTATATTTATGAGGAACATTTTTTTTTGATGTATGGCAACTAAAAACCGTTACAATTACTAAATTTTTAAAGATATACAGCGTTTCAAGTATACCAAGAAATATAGGTATCATCCATATCACATGGAATTACACCAAGAATTGCATGGACAGGATTTTGAAAGTCGTGTAAACTTTTGTCGTACAATAAATGCGAAGATTCAATTAAATCCTAATTTATTATGCAAGGTAATGTTTAGTGATGAAGCTACTTTTAGAAGTAACGGTGCCGTAAATAGACGCAACATGCGTTATAATGCCACAGAAAACCCATTTTGGATTAGAGAGGTGCATCATCAAAACCACTGGTCATTAAATGTTTGGTGTGGTATTCATCATAATCGAATTATTGGACCCCACTTTTTTAATGAACCACTAAATGACCATAGTTACCTGAACTTTCTACAAGAAGAACTACCCCAACTGCTTCAAGGTCTCGATAGGGATGAGCTCGACAGGATGTGGTTCCAGCACGATGGTGCGCCTCCGCATTACCATCGTGAAGTTCGTGCGTTTTTGGACCAACGATATCCGCAAAAATGGATTGGACGTGGGGCTTTCATTGAGTGGCCACCAAGGTCTTGCGACATCACCCCATTAGATTTCTTCCTATGGGGTTATATTAAAAATAAAGTGTATGTTAATCCACCAACAACAGTGGAAGATATGCGAAACAGGATTAGGGATACCTGTAGAACAATAACGCCACTAATTTTGTCCAGGGTCCGAGAAAATCTGCAAAAAAGACTAAATTTGTGCATTGCACAAGAGGGTCATTTATTCGAACACTTATTAAAAAGAAATAATTAATCTCAGTATTTAATAGGTAATTTTTTTGTTTCAATTTAGTATAAAAGTAAATATGTATTTGCCTTGTCGTTATTGTTGTGTTAATTTTTTCACATTATGTTTAATTAAACTATTGCCGTTGTAATATAACGAATAATGTATTTCATCATATTTAACCACATTCTGTTTGTTTCTGTAGTTTCTTTTTATTATTTTACATGGCTACTATGATAATGAAGACTATTTCTGTAAAAAAGTATGGAAAATAAGAAAAACTGAAATATCTCAAAAACTATTATAAATAGGTTTAGGATATATTGAACAAAAATTTTAGGGTTTTTATTACTCTATTAAATAACATGAAAATATACAGGGTGTAACATTTAAAAAAAAAGTATATTTATTCATTTGAACTTGTTCAAATTTGAGCCGATGTGTTCAACACCCTGTAGCTTTTATTGCAAATATTAGGTAAAAATTATGTTAACTTGTCCTTGGCCTTGCTAAATTCCAAATTTGAATATATTTGTCACAAAACTGAAAACGTTATATAAAAGTTTTGTTATAGTAAACCTTTAATAAAAAAGATTTAAAATTATAAGCTAAATCGAAAATACGATTTGTATATAGGGTGTTCTATTTAAAAAAATACAACTTTATGCTGTCCTAGTTTTTTGGCTCACCCTGTAGAGTCCTAAATATTTTTAAAATCTGCGTAAAAATAAACTGTATCAAACAATAAATATAGTTTCTTTGCTAATTTCACCGAAAAGGCACAAAACCTACTTCATCCAATCGTTGACTCACCCTGTATTTTCATAAAATGTTTAAAACTGATGTTTGAGAAAACCCGGACTATAATGCTACTTGCCTTGTAGGTATTGTCGGATATGCGGTGAAATATCCTTAAATTGTAGTTTCAATATTTTCATTATTAACAACTGGTTTATTTCTATTTCTTTCTGCTTTTATGAATCCAAAGTTCTTGAATTTTCTATAATCTTTTTAACAGTTGGAGGTGTTGGTTTCTGTTTCTGCGAATATCGGATCGCGAATGTATCACATGTTCTGGAAATAACTCTTTCACATTCTTCATAAAGAATAAATAAGTTTAATAGCCCCGGCATAATTATTATTAATGAATGTCAAATGGCAAGAAATAGTAACAATTCTGGAGGGTTCCATTGTTTTATTTTCGACACGCCTCGCCGTCATGTCCAACTAATAACAAAACTTAAAAGTCCTACAGTATTTTTACAATAGAAAAATGTTGAATTACCAATAATTTGATATATTGATAAAATGATAAAATTATAAAAATAGGTGCTTTTTATTCGAAAAAATTGACTTTTGACGATTTTTTTAAATATAATTTTTATTCTTCTTTTTCGACCATTCTGTAAAATTTTCAAATTCTTAGTTATAGTTTTCCCACAATCGATCGATAAAGTTCTCGGAGAATCACTCTTATACAGGCAGACATGCCTGGAAAACAAGCAATACGTATGAAAAGATTAAGTAAAATTTAATTTTTGAAATAGGTATAAATGCTCTTTCATACAGTAACTTGTAGATAGTAAGTCCATGTTCGTTGCTTGAAAGTGGCCTGAAATAATGGATGCAGTCAATAAACTACATGACTTCTTGAATTGATTTTCCGGTCATTTTTCATTTTTAAGTCTCCTTCATGTCATAAACTGCCAGCTGACTGAAGATAAACGGCTCCAGTTACGTATCTTTTTGACGCCTATTTCATATCTTAAATTTAATTTACACTTTGTAATGATTTTAAGATTTATAATGCACCACAATATCAAAGAAACAATAGTTCGAGATGTCAACATGCTAAAACCCTTTTTGCTTTTGTTGCTTAAAATACATTTAAATGCATCTCCAACATTCCTTTTTTCTCTCCATTCTCTGGTTTTCTCTTGTTCCACCCCGTTTTGCAGCATCCCCGAAAACACTCGCTACTGCAGCAAGAAAGTCTCGAAATAATTCATGAAGGAGACATTGGCAGGATCTGAACAAATAAAAATGTTAATGGGCCTCCGGGCAGACAGCAGAAATCAATTATATCATGTAAACATTGCGCTATAGGCTAAAGAGGAAAGAGAAAAATGCCATTGTTTTTTTTCCTTGCGTTTGATACAGGAAAATGTAAACAACGACTTTTACGGAAAATAATTTATTATTGTGGTTAAAATAGATCAATGCTGTGTTTATCCAAGTTCTTAATTCACAAAAACAACTGTTCTTCTTATACAAGTTTTTATATGACAAGATAATTCAAAAAGTTTTCGTTGACGGTAAATACGAGGGTTGCCGGTTATAATTATTTCTCCCACATTTAAAGATGGCAAACAAACAAATGTTGAAAATTATAGACCAATTAGTGTACTTAATTCACTCGCTAAGACATTTGAGAAGATCCTTTCAGATCACATTGTGACCAATATCACCCATAAAATGAATTCGTAAGTGAAAAGTCGACAGTAACAAATTTATGTGTGTTTACAAATCATGCCTCGGGGGCTATTGATGAAAACAGTGTATATTGATTGTGCAAATGCATTTGATAAGGTGGACCATCGGGTGTTCTTCTTCTTCAAGTGCCTTCTCCATTGCGCAGGTTGGCAATCATAATAGCTATTTTAATTTTTGAGGCAGTTGCTCTAAATAGTTGTTTTGCACTGCATCTAAACCATTTGCTTAGGTTTTTTAGCCATGAAATTTGTCGTCGTTCTACGCCTCTTCTGCCACTTATTTTGCCTTGGATTATGAGCCGTAAGATGCTGTACTTTTCTCCCCGCATAATGTGTCCGAAATATTGCAGTTTTCTCTGTTTTACTGTTATCTCGACTTCCTTTTCTTTCCCCATTCTTCTCAACACTTCGGCGTTCGTAACTCGATCCACCCACGAAATCCTCTGAATTCTTCTATAGGTCCACATTTCAAAAGAGTTAAGTCTTCTCATTGCCTCTCGATTGAGTGTCCATGCTTCCATTTCATAATATTGAACACCGTATACGTAACATTTAGTCAGTCGTATTTTCAAGGCTAACGTTAAATCTTTGCAGCAGATAACCTTTTTCATTCTAATAAAGTTGGCACGTGCTTTCTCGATTCTGGTTTTAATTTCGACGGTATAGTCATTATTTTCTGTTATTAGGGTTCCCAAGTAAGTGTACTTCTTAACTCTTTCTATGTACTGGCCTCCTACCATTAGGGTTTCATTATTACTGGTGTTGTTTTTACTAATTATCATGAACTTGGTCTTTTTCGTGTTAAAAGAGAGTCCATATTCTCCACTAACTCTTAATATTTGATACATTATTTTTTTTAGGTCTTTCAAACTATCAGCTATTATTACTGTGTCATCTGCATAGCTAATATTGTTGATTAAAACTCCGTTTACTTTTATCCCTGCGATTTCAGATTCAAGACTTTTCAATCTGACCTCTTCAGAATTGGCGTCAAATAGTAAAGGTGACAATATACACGCTTGTCTGACTCTCCTTTGTATTTCCACATCTTCGGATATTTCCTGTCCAATTTTTACTGCCGCTCGCTGATTGTAATATAGATTTTATAACAGCCTTAAATCTCTTTCACTCAAATTTTTGCTTCTGAGAATCTCTATCAGTTTGTCATGTTTGACCCTACCAAAAGCTTTCTTGTAATCTATGAAGCAGACATATTGGTCCTGATTGATATCCAAGCATCTTTGAGTAAGCACATTAAAAGCAATTAATGCTTCTCTTGTACCCACCCGGTCCTGAAGCCAAACTGTGTGTCACTAATATCCAGCTCCAATTTGGAATGTATTCTAGCGTGTACAATTTTTAATAGGGTTTTCAAAGTATGTGACATGAGACTGATTGTTCGATAGTCACTGCATTCTTTTGAATTTGCTTTCTTTGGTAAACACATGAATGTTGTTGTTGATGTTATCATTTCTCGGGGGATAGTTCCTGTCATTTAAATTGTATTAAATAATCTCACCAATAAACCCAAATTTTTGTAATTGACCAGCTTCAACAACTCACCCGGCATTTCATCTGGACCAATAGCTTTATTAGTTTTTATCGACCTTAATGCATAAATGACCTCTGCTTTAGTAATTTCAGGCCCCATGTCACCGCTCAGAGTGTTCATAGAAGAATTTTCGTGTCTTTGATCTTCAAATAGTTTTTCTATGTATTCTTTCCACCTTTGAGGTTTTTCTCTTTTCTGTTCCAGCTAGTTCTTTGACTTTTTTATGCAAGTTGAAGTTGTCGTACATGTTTTGCAACTCCTCTATTTCTTTGCATTTTCCAGAAAGGTACTCTTCTTTTGCTGCTCTTATTTTTCTTCTTATTTGAATTTGAAACTCTTAATATCGGGTCTTGTTGGTCTTGTGTTTCCGTCTTTCATCCATCAACTCCAAAATATCATCTGTCATCCAATCTTCTTTCTTGTATCTTGATGTTGTAAGTACTTTCTTGCTTGGCTCCATAATTGACCTTTTGAAAAACTGCCACCGTTGTTCAACGTTGTCATCGTTTAACCCAGACTTGCCTTGTCTTCTTTCTAAGTTTGTGTTGATGGCTTGTCTCAGATTTTCTTTCGTTTCTTCTGATTTTAATTTGTATATATTTAGTTTTTTGATGTAATGATTTATTTGTATCCTTTTTAATTTAAGTTGGAATTTAGCGATAAGAGGATTGTGATCTGAAAATACGTCCACACCTGGGTACGCCTTTACTGAATGTACTGCGTTTCGATATCTGTTTTTTATCAAGACGTAATTAATCTGGTTTCTAACTATGTTGTTGTCCTTATCAGCTGGTGACTTCCATGTATAGAGACGATATTTAGGTAGCTTAAAAAAGGTATTTGTTACTTGTAGATTATGCTCTTTTTTTCTATAACACGATCTCCTCTATCATTGCGAACTCCAAAGCCGTATGACCCGACAATGGAATCACATTTACCCTGGCCGGTTTTTGCATTAAAATCACCCATTACAACACTAATGTCTCTAGATTTTGTGAGGCGTAGTGTGTGTTGGAGCTCATTATAAAAGTTTCCTATTTCGTCTTTCATTTTATCAGCATAAATCTGTAATAAATTTAATTTGCCGTGGGTTGTCATCAGCTGTAGCATTATAATTCTTTCGGATACCGGAATGAATCCTATTACTGATTTTGCTACCATGTCACTAAGAATAATAGCGACTCCATATCTGTGTTGAGTGTCGTTGTTTTTATAGAATACTATGAGCCAAGAGAGACATTCTGCTTTGGCAACGCTTTCTAAAGAAAGGAATCTTATTGAAAGCATACCTAATTTCAATCAGCGGGTTATTGATAAGTTTGCTAATGCCAATGGTATTTTATTTTCAGTGCTACGTTTTTCAAAATTTACTACCTTTTTTATGCATAGTATAAAATACACTGCTTTGTTTCATACCAACTCAATTTATAAAGACTTTTATTTCTTCATCCACCATTGCATATGGCTGGTTTCATACATATTTATACTTTTAATGTACTACCCCTACTTTTTTAATATACCAGCCGCCACTGCGTTCGTCTCTAATTTTTTGTAGTGATCCAGTTACTCAGTTGCGCAGAAAGGTTAGGGATAAAGATACATGCGCAAAAGGGTTAAGAAAGGTAGTCCCTTCAAGTTATAGTAAAGAATATTGTCACAAGTAAGGAATGGTAAAACTTTAATTGTCCAACACCCTGTCTTCTTCTCTTCGTATTCTTAGAATAGGACTTTGTCCTGTATTGACTATGAATGCATCTCGTTTATTTTTGTTCCTGTGACACCGATGTCCAGCTCTCTTTCTATCTTTTAGGCGGTCGACCAGGAAGCCTTGAGGAGTTTGGTATTCCTTCTTTTGCAATTTTTGCCACTCGGTCGTCGGTCATCCTGTCGACATGATCCCTCCATGCTCTCCTTCTTCCTCTGCCCCATCTTACGACATCCTCTATTTCACATCTTTTTCTGATTTCATCGTTTCTTAGTCTGTCGCGTAATGTATGACCCGTGATACTTCTTAGCGTTCTCATCTCAGTTGTCCGGAGTAGTCTTTTGGTTGCTGATGTGTCTGCTCTTGTTTCGATGGCATAAGTCATTATGGGTCGTATGCAGGTCTTATATATTCTGATCTTACTTTGTGTCGTCATATGTTTATTTCTCCATATAATATCATGTAGATATCCTGACATTACGACAGCTTTGGTTGTTTGTTCTTGAACTTCTGCTTTTAAGTTTCTATTGCTGGTGATGTTTGCTCTCAGGTATTTAAATGACATGACCTGTTCGATGCTTTGATTGTGTACAGCGAGCTTACATCTTCTTGGTTCTTTACTGATCGTAAGAGATTGGGTTTTTCCTATGGAGATTGTCATGTTAAATTTTTCAGCCGTCTTTTCAAACTTGTACAGGAGCCGTTGGAGGTTGTCTTCGTCTTCCGATATCAGTACTGCATCATCGGCATAGCAAATTATCTTTAGTTCTTCTTTTCCCATTCTATGTCCTCTACCGGACTCTTTCACCTCTCTGATAATTTCGTCCATAATGACATTGAATAGAATTGGACTGAGGCTGTCTCCCTGCCTTATGCCGGTTTTTTGCGGTTTCTTAGCATATTCCAGACTTTTCTCTGCCCTCCATAAAGATCATGCTCCATGTCAGTTGAGAACTTTTCCCAGTAACCTCGCTTAATTAATTGGATGCTATCGTTTACTCTGTTCCTGGTTATTTTGTATTCCCCGTATGTGATTGTTTTGCTTCTATACTTCAAAACCATAGTTTTTGTTGTGTTTTCCATTCTTGTTCACTTTTCTTTTGCCCAGTGCTTCTTCGGCTGCTTTCATTATGTTTGTGTGTACTTTCATCAGCGCGGCGTCGATGTCATCTTCCTCAGTGATTCTGTTTTCATTAATTTTTTGTATCAATCTTTTTTGGTATAGGTTTCTGATGGTGTTGTCTGCAAAAGATTCTATGTTAAGCTTTTCAGTTATTTCTGGTCTAAGTTTCTCTTTCCTCATTATGGTGGTTCTTATTTTTGACATTACAAGGTTAAGATTAGTTCCGGTGTTCGCTGAGGTCAATACTCTTACATCTAATATTTCAGAGGGTTGTACATTTTTGTTTGTTATGATGTAGTCTATCACAGATTTGTGTCCTCTTGTGTTTTCAAAGGTGTATTTGTGCTGGGGTTTGTGAGGGTAAAAGGTATTGTTTATTCTTAGTTCGTTTTCGGCACAGAGATGTATAAGTTGTTGGCCGTTTTCGTTGGTGATTTCTTCGTTGAATCTATTCTTGATTCCCTGTATGATCTCATTGCCCACTCTTGCATTTAAGTCACCAAGTATGATAATCTTGTCTTTCTTTGATATTCGGTCAAGTGTGTTTTGCAATTCGTAGTAGAAGTTGTCCCTTTCTTCCTGCATAATAGTTAAACATATAGTTTGTTTTTGCTGGCTGTACACTTTTAGGTAAGGTTATTGATTAGCAAATAATCAAATATCACCCTAGTTGAATCGCTTCTTAAAATGATATTTTATCCTTAAAGAGTGTCCCCCAAATCAAGAGACTGTTCCCGATAATTTATGTAAGTAATGATCGTTTTATTCTGTAATTAAATTTATTCATGTTTTCTCCTGAATACACTCCAGTTTGTTCCAAAATTCAATTAATCCTTTTATTATTCATACCCCCCTTTGCAATACGATTCCAATCAGTCGCAATTTGAAAACCAGAATGTGACTAGTCGTACACTGAAAAATCACAATGCCACAATATCATTTGGATTATAACATTTTATGACACGGCTTTCTCTGCTCTGGCGTCGTATGACATGGCGTCATTTTACATGACAGTCATTAGGCATTTCGAAACAAAGTAGAATAAGAGTAAGATAAGAATCGATTCCTAAGCAATTTTAAATATACGATAATTCATACTTCAGCACAAGCTTTGTCCTGAAGGTCTGGGCTTTGTAAAATTGGTGAGGCGATATACATAACATATCAAAAATTCAGTTAATTTAATGGAAGTAAATTTTTCATAAGGAAAGTGTGGAATCCTTTGAGAATTAAATGATAAATCTTAAAATAAAGGTTTGTCAAATTGAAACTTATAATTCTTAGCTCGCTTTTCTGCAAATTTCTATTGTCGTTCGCCTGTTGGCCCTTAAACACACTCCCAATTTCGAATCAATCTTAAAGCTGGATAAAGTGGGGCCAATATGTATTTAAATCGCAATTTATATTTGATTTTCTCATAAATTGCTTCTCGAAGCAATACTTACAAAGTATAACTTTTTTGGAATCAAAAATATCAAAGGAATAATAATTTTCAATTAAAAATTTAATATATCGTATGAAGATTGAGATGTAGGTGAAGTGCTGTTGGAGGCGCCCTCTGTAACGTATGTGCGAAATTACATCCTAAGAAAACCCTATAGTGCCAAATTTAATTCAAATCAAGCTAATTTTAAGAAACATATTTACAATAAAGTTTAGTTTCGACACCCTGTACAGGGTGAGTCAACGATTGGATGAAATAGGTTTGTGCCTTTTTGGTGAAATTAACAAAGAAACTATATTTATTGTTTAATACAGTTTATTTTTACGCAGATTTTAAAAATATTTACGACTCTACAGGGTGAGCCAAAAAACTAGGACAGCATAAAGTTGTATTTTTTTTTTAAATAGAACACCCTATATACGAATCACATTTTCGATTTAGCTTATAATTTTAAATCTTTTTTATTAAGGGTTTACTATAACAAAACTTTATAGTTTCTGAGATAATTAAGTTTAAAGAAAAAAAGTCACATTTTCAAGCATCAATTCAATCCTAAATAACGTTTTCAATTTTGTGACAAATATATTCAAATTTGGAATTTAGCAGGGCCAAGGACAAGTTAACATAATTTTTACCTAATATTTGCAATAAAAGCTACAGAGTGTTGAACACATCGGCTCAAATTTGAACAAGTTTAAATGAATAAATATCTTTTTTTTTAAACGATACACCCTGTATATTTTCATGTTATTTAATAGAGTAATAAAAACCCTAAAAGTTTTGTTCAATATATCCTATACCTATTTATAATAGTTTTTGAGATATTTCAGTTTTTCTTATTTTCCATACTTTTTTACAGAAATAGTCTTCATTATCATAGTAGCCATGGCAAAAACAATGTAAAAGAACATTTTTCTGTGTGTCAAATTTATAACCGCAATCGCTTCTTTTGGTTTTTATGTAGTGTAGTTTGGTTTTTTTTGCATTCATCTTATATTGTAAAATGAATTTTCCAAAGAATGAGTTAATATATATGATTTATACAATAGGAGAGGCTCAAAAAAATTGCCTTCTTGCTCAAAGAATTTACAAAATGAAGTATCCTGATCGACGCCAGCCTAATACCCATACTTTTCAAAACTTAATGCAAAGATTTGATTCTTCTGGTACTGTTGATTATCCAAAACGTAAAGTGGTCAACAAACCAGTAACTAATGAAGAAAAAGAACTACAAGTATTGTTAAATGTTCAGGAAAATCCTTATATTGGTGAAACATCACAATCCACCGCTAATCGTACTACCAAGAACTATAGGTATCATCCATATCACATGGAATTACACCAAGAATTGCATCGACAGAATTTTGAAAGTCGTGTAAACTTTTGTCGTACAATAAATGCGGAGATTCAATTAAATCCAAATTTATTATGCAAGGTAATGTTTAGTGATGAAGCTACTTTTAGAAGTAACGGTGCCGTAAATAGACGCAACATGCATTATTATGCCACAGAAAACCCATTTTGGATTAGAGAGGTGCAACATCAAAACCACTGGTCATTAAATGTTTGGTGTCGTATTCATCGTAATCGAATTATTGGACCCCACTTTTTTAATAAACCACTAAATGGCCATAGTTACCAGAACTTTCTACAAGAAGAACTACCCCAACTGCTTCAAGGTCTCGATAGGGATGAGCTCGACAGTATGTGGTTCCAGCACGATGGTGCGCCTCCGCATTACCATCGTGAAGTTCGTGCGTTTTTGGACCAACGATATCCGCAAAAATGGATTGGATGTGGGGGTTTCATTGAGTGGCCACCAAGGTCTTGCGACATCACTCCATTAGATTTCTTCCTATGGGGTTATATTAAAAATAAGGTGTATGTTAATCCACCAACAATAGTGGAAGATATGCAAAACAGGATTAAGGATACCTGTAGAACAATAACGCCACTAATTTTGTCCAGGGTCCGAGAAAATCTACAAAAAAGACTAAATTTGTGCATTGCACAAGAGGGTCGTTTATTCGAACACTTATTAAATAGAAATAATTAATCTCAGTATTTAATAGATATTTTTTTTTGTTTCAATTTAATATAAAAGTAAATATGTATTTGCCTTGTCGTTACTGTCGTGTTAATTTTTTCACATTATGTTTAATTAAACTATTGCCATTGTAATATAACGAATATTGTATTTCATCATATTTAACCACATTCTGTTTGTTTCTGTAGTTTCTTTTTATTATTTTACATGGCTACTATGATAATGAAGACTATTTCTGTAAAAAAGTCTGGAAAATAATAAAAACTGAAATATCTCAAAAACAATTATAAATAGGTATAGGATATATTGAACAAAACTTTTAGGGTTTTTATTACCCTATTAAATAACATGAAAATATACATGATGTACCATTAAAAAAAAAGATATTTATTCATTTAAACTTGTTCAAATTTGAGCCGATGTGTTCAACACCCTGTAGCTTTTATTGCAAATATTAGGTAAAAATTATGTTAACTTGTCCTTGGCCTTGCCAAATTCCAAATTTAAATATATTTGTCACAAAATTGAAAACGTTATTTAGGATTGAATTGATGCTTGAAAATGTGACTTTTTTTTAAACTTAATTATCTCAGAAACTATAAAGTTTTTTTATAGTAAACCCTTAATAAAAAAGATTTAAAATTATAAGCTAAATCGAAAATACGATTCGTATATAGGGTGTTCTATTTAAAAAAAAATACAACTTTATGCTGTCCTAGTTTTTTGGCTCACCCTGTAGAATCCTAAATATTTTTAAAATCTGCGTAAAAATAAACTGTATCAAATAATAAATATAGTTTCTTTGTAAATTTCACCGAAAAGGCACAAACCTACTTCATCCAATCGTTGACTCACCCTGTATTGCGGAAACCATCAACTTTTGGACTAAAGTAAATTAGGCCAAATCCTCATATTTCAGCTTCAGGAATTTGCGCCAGGGCTTTGTACAGACCTTTTAGAGATACCTCAAATAAGTGTCCTTGAACTTTGTCCCAGAAAAAAGTCAAAAACATGTACCTCGGGGGAACTAAACAAAAAAAATTAAAATGTAAATTGGCCTTGGGGTAAACAGCGGAAACCAATTATGATGTAAACACGGTATTACAGCGGAAAAAAGGAAAAGCACCCCGGGGACTTATGTTTACAATGAATTATTTCATTTTCTTTAAAATAATGAAAGCAAGTATTACCAGTACTCAAGTGGAAGAAAAAAAATTTAGCTTTAAAAAGACGTGACTTTGTGGATATTTATTTTTTTGCTGACTTCTATAATAAAAATTATTGTTTTTATTTTCATTTTTAGTATTTTTTATATTAAAATATCTTCAGCGTGTACAGAGGAAGTACGAGGGTCGTTTAAAAAGTCAATGCAAAAATTAAAACTACGTAATTTTTTCGATAAACCTTTTTTTCTTGCAGCTCGATTTTCAGACGGTCCAATAACGATGAATAATATTCATTCAATTTTACCCTTTTCCAGGTAGTCGATGAAGATTATTACTTGCGAATCTCAAAAGACAGTTGCCATAATCTTCCCGGACGAAGGAATCGTCTTCGCCTTTTTGGAGAAGATTCCCCCTTGGCAACTGATATTGCTGATAGCTTTTTCATGTTCAAATGTTGCTGTAAAATATTATGTACCCATTCAGCGAGATGTCCGCGGCACGAGCAGTCTCACGCACCTTCACTCCTCTATCATCCATCAACATATCATGGATTTTGTCAATGATTTCTGGAGTAGTAACCTCAACAGGGCATCCAGAACATTCAGCGTCTGTTGTGCTCATATGGACACTCCGAAAATTTTGAAACCATTTAATAACTGTTCTAATCGAAGGTGCGCTGTCACCATAAGGTTTATGAAGATCCTATTTAGTCTTCTGAGGTGTTTTGCTTTCATAAAGTAATGTTTAATCAACACACGATATTCTTTTTTGACCATTTTGGGGGAATCACTCGACTTCCTTGGTTTAAACGAATGTCAAACACAAAAAAAATGACCGAGCCGGCTAAAACTTGGTGAATATTCTTCCAAGAGATGTTACTAGTTGAAAATGACCTCGATACGCACCAGTAGTGCCATCTCGCTGATTTTACATGGACTTCTCAAACCAGCCTCGTATAGTTACTGCTTCTGTGATACAAAACAAAGAACTTACACAATACTGTTGAAACCAAAAATCCATACAAACGTTATAATTATCTGATAAACAAATTAGAATCTGTGATACTAAGCTCCTCTAACACAGGCCGACAAATTTAGACTCATTTTCAGAACCAGAAACCAAACTATAATTTTTCCAAATACTTTTGTCGCGCTGAATCTGCATCTGACCACTGTATTTTGCTTAGAGATGCATCCGATATCGATGTCGATACCGATATATTGGCGATATCGTTGGTTTTCGGATATATCGGAATCGGCGATATTAGTTTACCGATACGCCGATATATTGAATTCCGCGCAATAACTATCCATCGTGTAAACGCGCCATTCCCGCACTTAGTTTGTTCATGTAAACGATGCACAATTTATCTACGCTCAGGGAATCCCCGCGTTTTATAATTTCATTCCGCTGGTTGCATGTTGTCAATTGTTGCTTTCGACGCGTAATAAAATAAATAATTAATTTCTTTGTGGCAGTGATTTATGATTGTGGCATTTTTTTACTAAAAGTTCTATATGGAATCACTTTGAACTATCCACATCTGAAAATTCTAAAGCAATATGTATATATTGAAAAGAAAACATGTCCCGTGGTAACAATTCAAAAAATTATAACACATCGAATTTGTGGATCCACATGAAAAGACAACCTTATAGTGAATTGGACACCGCTTTAGGGCTGAAGACAACAAGGAGTGATGACAGTGGTCCACCACCTAAGAGATAAGCAACTCTAACAGAGATGGTCGATAAAAAATCATTTTATAGAGATGATGATACTAGGGCAAAAGAAATAACTCGTACCATTGCTGAACAAATATGGATCTATATGGAGCCTTTCGACCTAGTCCACAAGGTAGGCTATCAACGATTGCTAAAGAAGGTATGCCCGAATTACAAAATGGTATCACGTTTCCACATTACGGAAAAAGTTATACCAGAAAAATATGAGCGAGTGAGAACTAAAAGAGTAGAACTGTTAAAGGAGTTGTTGCATATTGTGATAACCACCGACATATGGACAAGTAACTCTTCCTCGTAATCTGATTATTTTATTAGCGTAACAGCTCATGGGATAAATACTATTTTCGAGTACAAGCTTTAGTGCGTCGAAGTAATATCATTCGAGAAAGAAAGCAGGAGATTCAATTATTGGACGGAGGAGCTGCAAGTATTGAGACAAGCGAAGATACTTCTGGGGAACTAAGACCAGAAGAGATTCAAAGATTGCATAAGCTTAAGTAAAAACCAACTCAGAGTTCTGACAGAAATCCTGACGAGGCATTTCCATCTGAAGAGACATATCAAGAAACTCAGACCGGTAGAAAGAGAAGAATACAGATTCTGTGAGGAGGGGGACCAAACCTCTGTTCATATCGTTCCAGCAGTGCAGCGCTATCGAAAATCTTAAGTTGCGGTTTTTGGGAACACTAAATCGAAGAAGGGGAGCTATTCACCTTGAAGCCGTCCGACGTCCTAAGCTTCTTGAGAGAAATAAGACTCAAGGACCTGCTCTAGCCGATAAGGTAACTCTTACGACGCAATAGGGAGCACAATAGATCCACCAGGTCGGAGTTTACAGACCCCCAACTCTAGACACACACATACAATGCCATTAGAGGGTCTTCAGTACTCAGAATCCAATAAAGCATGTAATCTAAAGAAGACTTTCTGGTATTGGAACATACATAACAGAGTTCGTGCCATACCGACAACGCTGCAAATATGGGTGTCGCTATCAGAGGGATTCAACAAATAAACAATTTAATGTCCATCAAATGTTTGGCTCATTCACTAAAATTGGTAATTAAAGCTAGTCTTTTTAAACAAGATCAAGCGAGTGTCCTGATTACTAAGACACGGTCTATCGTTGATCATTTTAATCATTCTGCGAGCAGCAGCAAGATTTTAAAGGAAATTCAAGATGTCCATAACGTTCCGAATCATGTACTTATGCAAGATGTATCTAAGCGATGGGACTCGACACTGCAAGCATGAAGGCGATTGCTGGAGCAACGAGTTGCAGTGCAAGCTTGTTTGCAATATAAAGTGCAACGTGGAACTCACAACGGAAGAATGGATAATGATGGATGAGGTGGTGAACATTATACGTTATTTTGAAAAGGTTACAAAATCAATCAGATGTATTATCTGACGTTATTCCGTTAATTAACTGTCTCTGAAATGTGCTCGAAAGACACAGATGGTCACTCTTTTGCAAAAGAGAATGTATCGAAACTTATGTCGACTGATATGATATTGGCTCTTACAGAAAGATTGGCTTATTTGGAAAATGAAGAATCGTATTATTTAGCCACCGTAATAGATCCGCATTATAAACTTCGAACACTTCATAAACAATCTACTATTAGTAATGCAAAAACACGGCTTGGAGAGTTATTGAATTCACAAACTATTGCAGAATCAACATTGAAACAACCAAGTACAAGTTCTGACCATCTACGAAATATGGGCTATTGAGCTTTTGTGAAAATATTATTAAAGAGACTGAAGAAGATGAGCCTCTCTCTCTTTCGGATACTGATTCTCTCAAAGAACAACTAGAGAGATATTTGAGGTCCCCCAATATATCAAGAGAAGCAGATCCAATACTTCTCTCGCGCAGTGATATTTTATATCCAAATTGGAAAAAAATGGCAAAAAAATATTTCAGTTTTCAAATAAGTTCTGTCGCATCTGAAACGCTATTCTCAACGGCAGGTCTCGTCTACACAGACGAAATCGGCTTTAACCTAATAATTTAAAGATGTTGTGTTTTTTTGAACAAAAATCTCATAAATGTGAATATCGGTATTAATCACTGAGGAAGAGTCCATTGAAATTTATTAGTTTAGCTTTTTCGTCTATAGTCATACTTTAAGTATCATTATGAATTAAAGATTTTCAATTTTTAATACGGCAGATGAATGAAAAGTTTTGGTTTCATGACCCGCTGCTTCTCTTAAATTTGGGTTAGAAGGCTCTAATTTTTGGCTACTGAGTCAGCTGACAGACCTCCAATGATGTTTGTCGGTGACAAGTGGGATTAGTTACCCCTCGTGTATGTGGCTTAGTTAGATTAGGTTTATACTTGTTTCAGTAATCCGCTTTGCTTGTTGGTCTGCTTTACTGGATGCATTAATAATTTCCTTTCCTCTTCATGAGGTGTAGAAAGTTTCCATGAGAGTATAGACGAAAACGCTAAACCAGAAATTTAAATGGACGATTTCTCAGAGACCAATAAAGAGAATTGAATGATTCAAAAAGAAATTTGAAGAGAAAAAGTAGGACTTTGAGTTGCTATTATGTGTTTTACCGGGAAAATTTACAAAGTTATGTTACATAATCTTAAAGAAAGCTAAAATCCATCGTTTTAAATTTTTCGGGTTAAAATATCTCCAAATCCTGAATCGACAGAGAAATCTAGTGACCAGATTCAGATTCAGAGCACCAAAAGCCTTCAAAAAAGTGTAGTCTGGATTCTGGTTCAGAATTTAGTCCGCCCGTGTAATTTACTAAAAGAGCAGGGTTCTACTTTATTAAATATAGCCATTCCATGTCACATATCGTCTAATGAAAGCATTCTTTGAGCTTGTTACTAACATACTTTGGGGATACCAATCTAAATATGAATTCAGAATATGCATTTTGAGGGATATTTTATTCAAGAGCATTAAGAATATTTTTCCTAAAAAGCCAATGAAATGAGTTTTATACTAATACAGATTCAGAGAACTCAGTTTCGGAGACTTGAAGGTGGTTATTAATTTCTTCTCTCAGATTATCTTCAATTCCCGTCTTGAATTATTCAGTTTTAGCGTAAACGTGTTTAAAAATGGCAAAGTTTCCAAGATTTACTTAATCGTTCAAATTTTATAGCTTTAATACGAATTTCTGGATATTAGCTTTACTATGAAGTTTAAAATTAAGCTTGATTAGCTGATCTAAGATATCACATAAATAAGCTACTTTTTGCTCCCAGGTCTCATCACTAAAGTGTTACATAAACTTATGTTTTTCTTTCATTTCTAAAACCTTTTTATATTGTTTTTCAATTCAAAGGCTTGACCAGCAACGTTTCCTTTTGAAAACTAACACAAAATAGTGTAGTGAAGAAGAACTTCGTGATCAGAATAGCCTACGACATCAATCTTATGAAGAAGGCTGCTCAGGTGACAGTGTCCTGTCAACAGTCCGACCATGAATCGCAGTTATTTCCTTCCCATGGAGAGAAGCTCCCTAGTAAGCCGTGCATTAGGTCCAGTTATATATTTTGTGGCACACTTTATTCCAGAAGCATCTCTCCATAATTTAATAAATTTACTTTACAGCAACAATTTGAATGCATTTTTAGTAACGGTAATTGGATACGATGAAATTAGTTGGGATCTATATTGTCTCCGTCTTTACCAGACGGTTCACATTCTCATTCTCGTGTATACCCGAGTGACTCAAGACCCACACGAGTCTGATTGTGGAGTTTGTTTTTTATTGTTCAGTACATCCTTTCACTTAGACACTAGTCGCCAAGTTCAATGTCAACATCGGAGCCCTACTGCATATGCTTATTATTTTATTTCTGTTGATATCTTTTCACAGAGATGGTCTCACTGCAGAATAGCATAAATTTCCGCTGTAAAAATCGTCACACGTTGTCTGATAGAATAGAACCATCTGACTCCCGTGCTCCTGCCGGGCTCTTTGACTACAGCTATTTCATCTTGTCCAGACCCATCTTTAAACCACCAGGATCTATTTCTCTGAAGATTTTGCTCCTCCTCCCAATCCTCTCTATTTGGCAAAAATTTCTCTAGAGAGTGTTTGGGTTTCAAGAGCGGCGCCATGTCATCTGTATGCATCACGCTTTCCCCGATACAAAAGTAGCCGGCCTTTCCAGTTCTAAGATGTCCTGGGAAATTGAGACCATAAATAGCCTTTAGGGCATAGTTCCCTAAGTAGAGAGAAAGTAGTCGCATTAAGATCTCCAGATACCTAGTAACGACATTCCTCATTTCGCTCTCTGAACTTTGTCAAATTGAAGACGAAGATTGCGTTGTGCTGTCCTAGAACATCATACAATAAAGTATCGGTATCTACTCTCATGTGCACATAAAGACTTGTTTACATACCCAGAAAGCACATGGCCTTCTAGGTTCGAGTCTCAATATGATTATTCCAGCGCAGGAGTGAATTTAGAATTACTTCCAGGTATTTAACTGGTCCCTTGTATTGAAGGGTCTTTCCTGTCAATGTGATTATGGGAAATCCTCCGTTGTTATCTTTTTTTGTAAAGAATACCACTTCGGCCTTGTCCGAGTTTATTCCAAGCCCTTTCCTACGGCATGTTCTGTATCCGCAACTCCCACATTATTGTTCCACCTGCTCATCGCTTATGTTGTCAGTTCGGAGAACTTTCTTGATTATTCTCAGCTCAGGCTCTTCGTGTCGATATTTATTTCTCTTACACGTTCCTTCAAGAGGCAGCGGATGTCGCGGATACTGGGAACTTGTTAGCTAGCTTGTCGGATTTTGCCCGACATATAAAGGGATGCGTCCGCTGGTTACCTACCGATTACGTTACGTATCACGCATTTCACCAAGCAGACATAAATTATTAACACCTTATCATTTATTATCACGCGTTTAGGACAGACTCACGGAAAAAACATTTAATTCTATTTTAAATACCAGACCATTTCATTTAACTGCTCTCAACGTAACTGACAAAATAAATAATAAAGTTTCCAATTCTATGAGTGCTGCAAATATAACAATATAAAGAGCATGGCAAACATGTAATGGCTTTATAATTAATTTAACACATGTTCGAAAACTTAACGAACGTTATGTTAAATTGTTTTGGCGAGAATTTATATTACGGTAATGATTGGGAAATTAATGTACAACAAAATTCCTATTTATAGCACTGGAGTTTAATTACTGAATGAAACTCAAAAAGAAAGTTTAAAATCCAAATAATATAAGCGAAAATGATCGAAGATGTCTGTATTACCGTTCTGCTTTGGAAATAAGCAATAGTACAAATTTATTAAATGAATAGATTTGTGGCAAAAATTAAACGTATAACTACCCTTGTCGAATCACTCGACTTCGCCCCGAACAATCTAACCCCAATTCTAGCCCGAAAACAATTTAGTGCTGCAGCGAAAGTCGCGAAGACATATTAGAACAGAAGCCCGTAGATCATGAGTCATTCTTTTTAAAGCCAATTGTTGCTATATATATATATATATATATATATATATATATATATATATATATATATATATATATATATATATATATATATATATATATATATATATATGTTTATACGGCTTTCACGGATTCCTCCGTGTGAGATGCATTAGCAGTGGTTATATCCACATTATGCTGTTGTAGTACTGAAATCACATTCAGCAAACGTACAACTATATGCAACTCCGTATGTAGGTGAAGTAAAATGCGAAACAGTGAATGCAAACTTCGCTCCATCATATCCTTTTTGTGTTAGAGGTTGCACAGATAGAATAAATTGTAATAAAACAATTCATCCTATTCCCCCACCATCGAGATGGTGGCCTACCTGTACCACCATACCGAGAAGAAAGTCAAAGCTTACCCTCCCCGCCACAGTGATACGGCAGAGATACATGTTTCGTCTCTCACTAGACTCATCAGGGTACCGACATGCACCTGGCTGTGCAAAGGACAGATCGGAAGGAAGCATGCAAACACTGAACGCGGCTTCGCGTATCACTGTGGCGGGGAGGGTAAGCTTTGACTTTCTTCTCGGTATGGTGGTACAGGTAGGCCACCATCTCGATGGTGGGGGAATAGGATGAATTGTTTTATTACAATTTATTCTATCTGTGCAACCTCTAACACAAAAAGGATATGATGGAGCGAAGTTTGCATTCACTGTTTCGCATTTTACTTCACCTACATACGGAGTTGCATATAGTTGTACGTTTGCTGAATGTGATTTCAGTACTACAACAGCATAATGTGAATATAACCACTGCTAATGCATCTCACACGGAGGAATCCGTGAAAGCCGTATAAACATATATAAGCCATCCGACGAGAGGTCGGCGAAGCCGCGTTCAGTGTTTGCATGCTTCCTTCCGATCTGTCCTTTGCACAGCCAGGAGCATGTCGGTACCCTGATGAGTCTAGTGAGAGACGAAACATGTATCTCTGCCGTATCACTGTGGCGGGGAGGGTAAGCTTTGACTTTCTTCTCGGTATGGTGGTACAGGTAGGCCACCATCTCGATAGTGGGGGAATAGGATGAATTGTTTTATTACAATTTATTCTATCTGTGCAACCTCTAACACAAAAAGGATATGATGGAGCGAAGTTTGCTTTCACTGTTTCGCATTTTACTTCACCTACATACGGAGTTGCATATAGTTGTACGTTTGCTGAATGTGATTTCAGTACTACAACAGCATAATGTGGATATAACCACTGCTAATGCATCTCACACGGAGGAATCCGTGAAAGCCGTATAAACATATATAAGCCATCCGACGAGAGGTCGGCGAAGCCGCGTTCAGTGTTTGCATGCTTCCTTCCGATCTGTCCTTTGCACAGCCAGGTGCATGTCGGTACCCTGATGAGTCTAGTGAGAGACGAAACATGTATCTCTGCCGTATCACTGTGGCGGGGAGGGTAAGCTTTGACTTTCTTCTCGGTATGGTGGTACAGGTAGGCCACCATCTCGATGGTGGGGGAATAGGATGAATTGTTTTATTACAATTTATTCTATCTGTGCAACCTCTAACACAAAAAGGATATGATGTAGCGAAGTTTGCATTCACTGTTTCGCATTTTACTTCACCTGCATACGGAGTTGCATATAGTTGTACGTTTGCTGAATGTGATTTCAGTACTACAACAGCATAATGTGGATATAACCACTGCTAATGCATCTCACACGGAGGAATCCGTGAAAGCCGTATAAACATATATAAGCCATCCGACGAGAGGTCGGCGAAGCCGCGTTCAGTGTTTGCATGCTTCCTTCCGATCTGTCCTTTGCACAGCCAGGTGCATGTCGGTACCCTGATGAGTCTAGTGAGAGACGAAACATGTATCTCTGCCGTATCACTGTGGCGGGGAGGGTAAGCTTTGACTTTCTTCTCGGTATGGTGGTACAGGTAGGCCACCATCTCGATGGTGGGGGAATAGGATGAATTGTTTTATTACAATTTATTCTATCTGTGCAACCTCTAACACAAAAAGGATATGATGGATCGAAGTTTGCATTCACTGTTTCGCATTTTACTTCACCTGCATACGGAGTTGCATATAGTTGTACGTTTGCTGAATGTGATTTCAGTACTACAACAGCATAATGTGGATATAACCACTGCTAATGCATCTCACACGGAGGAATCCGTGAAAGCCGTATAAACATATATAAGCCATCCGACGAGAGGTCGGCGAAGCCGCGTTCAGTGTTTGCATGCTTCCTTCCGATCTGTCCTTTGCACAGCCAGGTGCATGTCGGTACCCTGATGAGTCTAGTGAGAGACGAAACATGTATCTCTGCCGTATCACTGTGGCGAGGAGGGTAAGCTTTGACTTTCTTCTCGGTATGGTGGTACAGGTAGGCCACCATCTCGATGGTGGGGGAATAGGATGAATTGTTTTATTACAATTTATTCTATCTGTGCAACCTCTAACACAAAAAGGATATGATGGAGCGAAGTTTGCATTCACTGTTTCGCATTTTACTTCATATATATATATATATATATATATATATATATATATATATATATATATATATATATATATATATATATATATATATATATATATGTTTACCGGTGCTTACCGCACCTCGACTTTTTTATATATTTTTAGGTGTATAGCGCACCAAAAAGCAGCAACGCCGCAAATGTCGCGATAAACAACCTAAAGAAGTCGCGGTAAGCACTACTGTGCTTACCGAGACACCTAAAATAAATATTTACATAAAGTAATTAGTTATTTTATAGGGTTTCGAACCAAATGTGTAGGCTTACAAAATTTCATGTGCTATAAAATATACAAAATTTTAAATAGCTTTATTAATATAAAACTTTTTGTTACAAGAAATTCCATAGAGAATTTCTTTGTAAAAAAACATAACTTTCATTCTGAAAATAATTTGCGTGTTACTTACGTGCATTTTCAACAAGTCATACCATTTCATTTTTTACGAAATTCGCAAAAAATGTATGTTTAATTCGGACTTGGTCGAAAAAATGTATGGGCAAGAAGATCGCTTCGGTAAAACAAATACGAAAATTAGATATTCCCGAAAAACAAGTTATGTGGTTGCGGCAAGTAAAATTGTAGAATTTTATCGAATGTAATGTTTCTGGAGGGTTAAAGTTTTTCTATCCAATTTTCGTTATTTTGACGGAAAATGAGAAAGATTTTCTAAAATAGGGTAGATGTCGAAATTTATATATAATTTAGAGTGAAGTCAAATAACTAATAATGCTAATGTAATTCGTTTTTTGATATAATATTTTAAGGGAAAAAAGGTGTTTTATCTCATTGGGTTCCGTGAATAAAAGTGATTAATTCAAAGTATATTTTTCCTCTTTCTACTATATAATAAATATGTTACAAATATGGTAATTGTAGTATAACGACGCTTGAAAGAATAACTCTTAATATGCATAGACCACGATAATATCTATTAATGTATCGAGTTCTATGGAAAATTGCATAGAATTTTAAGTATACATCAAACAGTAAAATATGCAGGGTATGTCATTTTGATAACATGTAGTAGCCGTTTTACTTAAAAATGACTACTGTGATGAGAATATCTCTTTGAAAATGAATATAATTCAAATATTTTCTCGTCATATTTTCAGCCAAATAATTAAAAAAATGATTTTTATAAATAACGTATTCGGGTTTCGTTCCTTATCTCAGTTTATATATATTCAACTGCTGCCCTTAACACATGACATTTTAAAATTATTATTATATTATTATTTTTATTATAGATTAATTTATAATATAAACAAAGGCAGTTCTAATTTATGTGAGGTGGGCGTAAATTATGTTGAGTGGGATAAAGAAGGCATGCTAATTCAGGGGCGGATCCAGCCTATCTCCTTGGGGGGGGGGCGGTGTTATCACAAAAGTACAGTATGGCAAAGGAAAGCAAGTTGTCTCCGGGGGGGGGGGGGGGGTCACCAGCAACATTCCCATTTCTAGTATAAAAGGCAGGGACAGGTCTATTTGTTTGAATTTGAAGTTCTTGGACAGGGGGAGGGCGATCATAAGAAAAACCAAGTTTCCGACAGGGGATGGGAAGATGCGATCAACATACACATTCCTCGTATAAGAGGCAGAATCGGGTCTATTTTCCTGAGTTCAAAGCTCCTGGGCGCAAAAAAAAACAAGTTGTCAACTGGGGGGGGGGGGGAGGGGTTGCCAGCAGTATATACATTCCTAATATAAAAGGCAGAATCGGTTATATGTTCCTGAACTTAAAGCCCTTGGGAAGGGGAGGGGCGATCGCAAGCATCCACATTCCTATACTCTATTCAAGAACTATAGAGAGTAATAAAACTGTTACCGAAACCTCCAACGTACCTGCTTCAGTGCCGCCGGTAACTGAGAAAATCTAATTCTATTTAATTATATTTAAATATTATGAGCTTTTATAAATTTACTGCAACAATAAAATTTCTGATAATTCAATTTAATTTCTGCCAGTGAGCAAAGTACACCTTACAGTGTGTCTTTAGTGATTTATTTTGTTTGTGCTTGTTTTTATATATTATTTGAGATTAGTGAGATACCCAAAAGATGGAGGGCATTTTTTCCTCAACGAAAAACTTATTACGATGAATGTTTATGATGCCTTAAGGTATCAATATCTAAATAATAATGTTAAAAGCTCTTTTGAGATGTATTCCAATATAACAGGAGTTCGAGAATCTATCATGTACCGAACACTGACGGAGAAAAAAACGACTGGAATTGTTAGTAATTCCAAGCTCTATTCGATCACAGGCAGATGAAAAGCCTCATTGGAAAAAGAGATGTAAACTGTAATAAAAGAAGTTGTACATACATTTTATTATGAGAAGCAGATCTCAACCGTCGACAAAATTCTAACCAAAATCAATGAAGATCGGGATTTGCCTGAAATTAAAAGAACTGAGCTTTGGAAATTGCTCAGAGAACTTAATTTTTGTTGGAAAAAACCAGATAAGAAATCTGTTCTTATAGATCGTCCGGAAAATGTCCGTTGGTGAAGGAAATATCTCTCTGAAATAAAAGGTAGAGTTGCTGGAAATAACACAACTTACAAAATTAATAATTTAACCGGACTTTTGAAAGATTTTTTTGGATAAAGTTACTGCAGATAATTACGAAAAATCCATATAATAAAAGAATAAAAGAAAATGTGGAAACTCGATCTCATGATCGGTGAGAGAGGAATCAATTATAATTAATTTGAGCGAAGATAGCTTCACTGACTTTGATGACGAATAAGATACGTTATGTTTATCAGCGTTACCACAATTTATTATTTAAATTTACTATAACATATAAAAATTAATGACATTTGAATCCATTTTTAGTGTTTAATTGTAAATCTGTAGATGGTTTAAGAAATAAATAAACTGGAACGTCAAATATCCTAAAACTGTTTTTAATTAATAATAAATTAACCAATAGCCCCAAAAGAATTTTAATATTATATTGACGAATTTCTTTTTTTTATATATGTTTAACTTCTTGTATTTTTGATAATGAGTATTTTGTAAGTATTTAAATTATAACTTAGAATTTTTTGAGAGAAAAAGGCTACGTTTTAGTCTGAATGTGCCTAAAACGGTTTCTATGACAAAATTAAAAATAATAAAACTACAGTTGTGATTTGTGATAAATATGTAAAAATTATCTATATTTTCTAATATATGTGAATTATTAAAAAATCATAAGAAATAAAATAATATTATAAAAACTTTTTATTTTAAGTTTATTACTGAAATAATACTCTATGCCATAAATATTTAGTGATAAAATAGACCTCCTTTTGACGCCTTCCGATGCCTATGACAAGGATTTTTTTAACACTTCACACATCCAAATATCTATTACTATCTAACCCAAATTGTCCATTATTATAGACTAGTATTTTTGAATATAAAATTTCTAACCCATTCCTATGAAAAATATATGTGTCTAACAGATTTTGCCAAAGACACCGGACTAAAGAACACAGGTAGTTTGCAAAGAAAAAAAAAGGTAAAAAATGAAAAACTCTACCTAGCTCTTGAATAAACTATAGTATAAGAGGAATATCGGGTCTATTTTCCTGAACTCTAAGCTCTTGGGGGAGGGGGGAGGCGATCGCCCCCACCGCCCCCTCCTTCGATTCGCGCCTGTGCTAATTGCTGCGGTCAGACTGCGAGGGGATCACTAGTGAGAGGAGCCTTGGAGCAGACATGAAAAAGACCGACGCAAAAAATGTATGGGTAAGAAGATGGCTTCGGTAAAACAAGTGCAAAAATTAGATATTCCCAAAAAACAAGTTAATTGAATACCGCAACTAAAATTGAAGAATTTTATTGAGCGTAATGTCTCTGGAGGGTTAAAGTTTTTCTATCTAATTTTTTGTTTTTTGACGAAAAATAAGAATGTCTTTTATCGTTTGTTTCCGCGAAAAATGATTTGATTTTTAAAAAGTTATTTGTTTGGTTGAATATGGGAAAACTCAAGCTATGGTATAAGGTTTCACGATCTTTGGTTGCCAGATCCCGTTCTGTCGAAACCTCCTTCAGATATGCGGAGTTTACGCGATCTTTGGCCGAACACAAGTGTACCTGGGGTTCTTTTTTATTCCCGGAAACTTACCTAGGAGTCGATAAGCAGGTACTCCTTACATCCGCACTGTGTTTTTTAAAAAGGGGAAAACCCAGAGACACTATTTAAACCGATCCTAGAATCTTCGGAGTGCAATGATAGCTTACTCAGAGAACGACGGGCAATTTCACGAATGGATAGGGGTGTTATAGGCAAACTTCCCTGACGTACGCACCTAACCAGATTATTTTTGTGGGTTTATTAACTCTTCTAGAAGATCTGGAAGGTCTATACTGCCGTCAGAAAGATATGGACTATAACACCCCTATCCGTTCGTGACCGATAGCTGAAAGGCGGATTATTGTTGAAGATTCCAGGATCGGTTAAAATAGTGTCTCTGGGTTTTCCCCTTTTTTAAAGATAAATTGCGGACGTAAGGAGTACCTGCTTACGGACTCCTAGGTAAGTTTCCGGAAATAAAAAAGGAGATTCACTTGTGTTCAGCCAAAGATCGCTTTTGCTCCATATACCTGAAGGAAGTTGCTGTGGAACGGGATCTGGCAACTAAAGATCACGACACCTTATACCATAACTTGAATTTTCCCATAATAACCAAACAAATAACTTTTCAAAAAAACATGTCATTTTTATTTTTCGTCAAAAAACAAAAAATTAGATAGAAAAACTTTAACCCTCCAGAGATATTATGCTCGATAAAATTCTTCAATTTTAGTTGCGGCATTCAATTAACTTGTTTTTTAGGAATATCTAATTTTTGCATTTGTTTTACTGAAGCCATCTTCTTACCCATACATTTTTTCGGACGACGAAGTTCCAATTACCCATACATTTTTTGCGTCGGTCTTTTTCATGTCTGCTCCAAGACTGCAGCAATTAGCATGCCTTCTTTATCCCACTCAACATCATTTACACCCACCTCACAAAAATTAAAAGTATGTTAAATTTATATAGAAAAATACGGTAGATGTCGAAATTTTAGCGCGACGTGGCGCTAAACTCCATGATGTCGCGGTAAAGTACTATAGATATCGGAAAATGTCGCGATAAGCTACGGTAAACATTAATATATATATATATATATATATATATATATATATATATATATATATATATATATATATATATATATATATATATATATATATATAATTTTTTCTTAACATTTTCTTAGTTTTCGATAGCTTCTATTCATATTAGTAAGACTTAATTTTGAGTGGAACTTTTCTACTTATTTGCTCCCCAGATATATTACGGCAGCACCAATTTATGGCAAAATTAATTTATTATTTGTATTTTAAAGTAGTTCCAAATTGTATTGGATTCAAAATTGGTAAAAATAGAATGAAATAGTATCATGATATGTCTTGTGGCACGATGACTTTCAGTTCGACTCCAGTATTGTTTTCTATTGTGTTCGATTACAATGTTTAGGTTCCTGAGACTGGCTAGGTTAAGTTCATTTATTTCTATTTAATTAAAAGTTATGAATATCTTGGCTTTTACATCAAGCATGAAGTGTCCTCCATTGGTCTTATATCCTAAATATTATCTATTTTATTTTATTATTATTTCCAATTATTTTAATTGAGTAATTAATTATTTTATAGAATAAATCTTTTGTTTTATCCTATTACTTTAAATTAATGTTTGTTTTTAATTTCCTATTAATTGTTGATTAATATTTTATTTTCTTATGTTATTTTAACTTTTTTTTGAATATATAAAGTTTAAAATTTTAAATATTCTTCGATATTTTGGCGAAGATAAATTCGTTTGCTTTTTGATTCTTTCCTACTGCTATTTTTTCTACCAGTTCTTCCTACTGTTTATGGTTTTGGTTTAATTTTTGTGTCAACTTTTTGATGTTACACTAGTTCCTACGCAGTTCAGCGGAGAGTCCACACAGCTACTAGTCTCATTATATATCAGGCAAGTTTTTATTTTTACCTTTTCATGTTTTAGTGAGAATTTGCCTTATGTTTTAGCGCCAGTAGATACTAAAGGGTTAAGTGTTAAATTTAATTTGATTTTTTTGTGTGAACCTGATTCTCATTATAATATATCTAGCTTACGCTACAGCTACACTTTTATCCTTCAATTAAAAATTTTATTATTACTATTTATTTATGAGTTTTATTTAACCCACATGCTCACTTGGGTTTATATATCCTTTTTTGTGTAATTCCTTATCTGTATAAGTAAAGTTGAAAGCTAGTTCCTAACGACATTGCGGAAGGTTTCTACATTCAACCTAGCTACTGATGCAGTGACACCCTAAATAATTCAACCCTACTTTCCGGAATAGGGGTTGGCTTGGCATTTTCACTCGCTGGCGTGGCTACTGGCCTCCAATTGAACTGTGGTGATTTTGTTTAGTTTTCATTAATTAATTATTGAGTTTTTTCTCACTTAATTGTGAGGCTTTGGCATAAAATACCAGTATAGCATTGTTTTAATTATCAGATCATCTTTTAGATACTTATTGGTCAGACATAAATTTGAAGCCTGGTACTTGATTTTTGACTTCCTAGAAACACTGATTTTACTGATAATAAAAACTTTAATTCTAGTTTGCGCCTAAAGGGTGTGATTTATCAACTCGAATAAGGAACACCATATTTATTGGATAATATTTGGTCTTTAAAATAGCATGTCCTTTCTTTGAATAACTGTCAAAAAAAGTAAAATTTGAATTTCAGGCAAAGTCACCTCTGGTGGTACAGTAGAGAAACATTTGTATATCAGCATAATAGAAGTCATTAACTTAACAAGTTAAAAACAAACGGTAAGATGTTATAAATAAACAAAAAAAATGGACTTTAACGGGCTGTAACTCGAGAAATATTGAGTTTTGCACTTTTTGTTACATAACTTACTCCCTTTATTTTATCAGGCAGAATCACTTCTCCAAGTTTTCTGGTGCATTATCGAAACACCCTGTATAAATAGGTAATTTTCTGATCTATTCTAAGTATTATGTAAATACATGATCACAAGATTTGTTAGGTATATTATAACATTTACGAAACGCCTAAATTCTTGTGAAGATCTGCTAAAATAAGTATCACTTTATGGACTACCATTTCCATTCCATTTACTATTTCCAATTTTTTCGCCGTTGATAGGGACACCAGGTTGCAATCGAACCCTAACGGCTCATATGGACCAGTTTGGGAAGCTGATCCTTGTCCTGCAATTTAATCAGCATTTTTGTTGTCTAGAATAACCTTGGTTATTGGTACCCACGCAAAAGCAACCTTGTTGTGTTTTTGTCAGGATAATAAGATTTTAAGTGTAGTCCCAGAATTGTTCAGATTTTATCTTATGACATATAAGTAATTTTAGCGATACGTCACAGTTGGAGAATGGTCTGGCCCCTGTAGCATGATATTTTTTTTCTTACATTCGATATTTTCATCAAGTTTAACTGACAACATATTAAATTTCCTAATAGGGTTTATTTTCTAGGGTAAAACTAAGTTTTTACTTCTGCTTCTACAATATTACCTGAAAAATCTGTATTTTTCAAATTTTCCGCTAAAGCTCCATCTATACATTTACAGCTTAAGCCAATATTAAAAATCAATAGCGGCTGCTCACTTCTTCATAACAGGGAGTAGGTTTTTGCTCTGCCCCTTTCTTATTGATTTCTAGAAATACAGTTTCCTTCAATATATTACAGCTTCACATATTAACCGATATGTGTCTACAATAAGAACAATAAGTAAAGGATATAATCTAGCCTTTTGGTTTACAAATGAATCTATATTTTTAGAAACTTTACATGTAACGCAAGACGATTTTTTCAGGACAGAAGCAGTTTTCTGCCCTGATCTTTTGTTACTGATTTCTAGAAATACAGTCTCCTTGGATATTTACAGCTTCAAATTTTATCGTGTAGATGTCTTGGTTTCCTAAAGAAAAAGAAGATTTTCGTTTTCTGTAACTAACGGTTGGTGAATTTATAATATTTATTGTATCAAGTATATATAGGACATCTACACGTTTTGACTGATACGTATCTACAACAGGGACATATATTTTGCCGTCTAATATACAAATAAATGGGTAATTTAAAAACTCCACTTGCTAGGCAAGACAAATTTTTCAAGGCAAGAACAGTTTTCTGCCGTGTTCCTTTGTTATTGATTACTAAAAATAAAGTTTCCTTCGATATTTTGCAGCCTTCAAATTTTATTGTGTAGATATCCTGGCTTCCTAAGAAAAGACTTTCATTTTCTATAATGTACGGTTAGTAAATTTATATTATTTATTCCAGAAAGCTCTTGTTTCCTAAAAAAAGCTTTTTATTTTCTATACTCTACCGTTAGCGAATTTATATTTTTTCTAGCAAGCATTTACACATTTGAAATGAGTCTATAACAAGGACAATACGTAAAGAATATAATCAAGCTGATTTACAAATAAATCAATACTTTGAGAAACTCCATATGCTACGCAAGACGATTTTTTCAAGACAAAAGCAGTTTTCTGCCCTATTACTTTGTTATTGATTTTTAGAAATAAATTTTCCTTCGATATTTTACAGCTTCAAATTTTATCGTGTAGATGTCCTAGTTTCCCAAGAAAAGATTTTTCATTTTCTATAATGTTCGGTTAGTGAATTTATAATATTCACTCCAGAAAGCATCTATCGAAAATCTACACGTTTTTACTGATACATCTACGACAAGGACAATAAATCTGTAATTTGAGAAAATCCGCATGCTACGCAAGACAATTTTTTCAGGACTGGAGAAATTTTATGCCCTGTTATTGATTTCTAAGGTTTCCTTCAATATCTTACAGTTTCAAATTTTATAGTGTAGATGTCTTGGTTCCCTGAAAAAAGATTTTCATTTTTTATGATGTAAGGCAAGATCAACAGGTTTTAACCGATACATCTCTATAAAGAATATACTTTAGCATTTTAGTTTAAAAATAAATCTGTAATTTGAGAAACTTCACATGCTACGCAAAACGATTTTTTCAGGACAGGAGCAGTTTTCTGTCCTGTTATTGATTTCTAGAAATAAAGTTTCCTTTGAAATTTGACAGTTTCAAATTTTAGAGTGTAGATGTCCTGGTTACATCTTTACAAAGAAAATAATTGGGTCTTTTGGATTACAAATGAATAGGTGATACTGGATAACAGCGAAAATGTATTTAAAATAAAATCGACTAAATCTTACCATTTTTGGTGTGCTAAAACCGAAACTAAACTTATCTTTTTAATGTTAGTTCAAGTTTTAGAGATACGTTATATTCGTATTGTTACAACAATAGAGGCATGCGATGTTGCCAAACAAATTTTCTCTACGTTAAGGAAATTTTGCACAAATTCACAACACCTCAGAGGAATTTCCAGAAATGACCCCCATATACAAAGAAACTCATGTAAATCGACTTATATGTCTGTTTTGTACCGAACAGCCCCTATATACAAACAAATGACAAACGCCACTATTGTGAATATTATGAAATTGAATAGAAAATCATCGAATATTCTCTAAAGATATAGAGACCGTATTTGGGTATATAAGCAGCTACAAAGCAGAGGGGTTAGTTTGAACAGATAAATAGAGAAATGAGATGGATCCCTCTTCGGGAGGTCTTAAGACTAAAGGCTGCAAAAGTCTTTCAAAAAGCCGAAGAGCATGAAAATCCACTGATAAGACAAACAGTAGACTACGACCCAGAAGTGGCCGCAACAGAACATAAAAGAGCTAGGTAAAGAACCTAGGAAGAATCCAGAATATCAGGTAGAAGAGAGCAGAGAAGAAAGAAGAGGAAGAAGAGAGTAGAAGAGTGAAGAATGAACTCTGAAAAAAAAGAAGAAGCAAGATCGAAAGGTAAGCAGATCCCGTGGGGGAATCCCAAGGATAGCACCGAAGAATAAGGGTACACTCAGGTCAAATCAATATTTCATATAATGAGAGAAAGACTAGTAAATTGGAGCGAGACCAATCTTACATTGAATGTGAAATGTAAGGCGGTGAGAAGCAATAGGTGCAACGGCACCTATTGCCTGGAAGAAACATCAACGAGTGATGACAATACTTCGGCCAGGCAACCAATGGAACACTCATAGTGCATTTCTGTAGGTTATAGCCTCACTAAATTAAATAGAAGGAGATCGTGGAGACATTAAGTCTAGGGGGGGAGGGGGGTTTAGCCCGTAGGAATCCGGAACTACCTGCACACTTCGTGTAGGTGTCTATGCAAGATTTGCCCTACTCTAAAAAAAATTAAATTAAAAAAAAGGGTTAGTTAGTCGACGTGAGTGAGTCAAATCGGATAGTTAAGATTGTATCTTCTCTCGAAAGTGTATAAGAATCCAGATCACTTCTGTTATGTTTGTGGTGAGGTGACTTGTGCGACTCAGAAGCAATCTATTACCCCATTAATGAAAAATGAATGGCAGCTTTATTATGGTTGCAATATTGGGGATGAAGAAAAACGGCGGGCGTCACATATCTGCTGTAATGCATGTGCTTTAAGTCTGAGAAACTGGTTAAATAGTAAAAAATGATCTATATGGTTTGCTCTCCCATTTATCTGGAAAGAGCCTTGAAATTATGTCAATGATTGCTATTTCTGCATCATATCTCGTGTTAGGCAAGCCACAAGTATATCCAAGAAGAAAAAGTCAGTTATCAACTATCCAAATATACCATCTGCTATGAGACCTGTGCTTCATAACGACGAACTTCCTATTCCAGAACTCCCAGAAATATTCCCTTACTAATCAGATAATAACGATACAATGATTTCTTATAAAGAAGCTATGCCATCAACATCAAGAGATCCTGATTTCACATCGAAGCGATCTTGTGAGAGACTTAGAATTTCCAAAAAGGTAAAGCAGAGTTACTAGGATCAAGATTGCAGCGGTGGAACTTGTTAAAAGACGATGTTTTTTCGTAAACATCATAAAAGTCTAGCACCATTTTTTAACATGGAAAAGAACTTGGTTTTAAGCAATAACATTAGCGGTTTATTGGTCGCTTTAAATATAAACTACAAGCCAGAGGAATGGAAATTGTATCTAGACATTTCAACATTGAGTTTAAAAACAGTACTATTGCATATGAGAAATATATTCAGCGTTTATCCCTATTGGATATACAGTTCCCATGAAAGAATCATACGACAATATGAAGTATCCATTCTTCATCCAGCCCTTTGCGTCCACTGCTGGACATTGGCCTCCCTCATTCTTGTCCATCGGGCTCTGTCTTGAGCTATTTGCATCCAATTTGTTGCAATTCTCTTGAGATCGTCAGTCCAATGAGTAGGGGGTCTTCCTCTACTTCTTTTGTCTAATCTCGGCCTTCACTCGAGTAATCTCTTCGTCCACCTTCTATCACTGATTCGGGCGACATGTCCGACCCAGTTCCATTTGAGTGTGGCAATTCGGAAAATTACGTCGGTAACTCCTGTCTTTCATCTCAGGTCTTCATTTCTAATTCGGTCACGCAGCGATATACCTAGCATTGACCTTTCCATCTTTCTCTGAGCTATTTGCGGCGTTTTGGAAGTTGCAGTTGTCAATGTCAAAGTTTCGGCACCGTAGGTCATAACCGGTAACACACATTGGTCAAATGTTTTACGTTATCAAGAAATTGGTACATCGCTTTTAATGCTGTCATTAAGTTTTCCATAGGCTGCCCATGCGAGATTTACTCTTCTCCGTAGCTTGCATGTTTGATCATTACTTGTGATCTTTATTTTGTGCCCAAGGTATATGTATTTTTCCAGAAGCTCCACTTCGTTGTCTCCAATATTGATGTTTCCACTAGGTACCAGATTGGTCATAAATTTTGTCTTTGATATCTTTATTTTAAGACCCACATTGGCACACACTAGCTGAAGTTCATGTAACATTGTACGTATATCCTTGAGATTATCGGAAAACAAAACTATGTCGTACGCGAACATCAAATTTGTTAATCTTTGGCCGTCTACATTCAGGCCTCTCTTTTCCCAGTTAAGTTTTTTACAGGCATATTCTAGTATTGCAGTAAACAGTTTAGGCGATAAGGTATCACCCTGTCGGACTCCTCTATCAATTGGGATACGATCCGTGTTTCTGTGTAGTTTCACCGACATAGTTGCATTCCTGTATATATTGTAAATTAACTTTGTGTATCGATAGTCAATCCGGTATGCTTGTAATGCTTCCATAATTTTGTCAAGCTCTATCGTATCAAAGGCCTTATGGAAATCTACAAAAGCCAGAACGAGTGGTTGATTGTATTGGATAGTTTTTCTATTACCGTTTTGATGCTCTGTAGGTGATCGTTTGTTCCAAACCCAGTACGAGACCCCGCTTGCTCTATTTGTTGTTAGAAATAAAGTTTTTTCTCAAGTCGATTCTTTACTATTCTTGTTTAGAGTTTATATAGGTGACTAAGAAGGCTTATTGGTCTGTAATTTTCCAAATCATGGGGATCTCCTTTTTTGTAAATCAAAATTACCTCAGCATTGTGGCACTTGCCGGGTTTTGTACTGTCTAAAAGGCACATATTAAGTGTCTATTGATAAATATAAAATACGATGAGCACAAATGGCAGATTTAGGGTGACTTAAAGGTGATTTCACTTTTATTTGAGTTGCAGCTAGGCTACACCCAATGTTGCTGTTTTTTGTATGAATGAGACAGTCGGGCAAAGGCACTTTATTACAAGAGAAAAGACTGGTCAATTCGACAATCATTAGAACTAGGTGAAAAGAATGTATAACATATTTCATTGGTAGACCATAAAATGATAATAAAAATCAAAAGTAAATTTTTATCAACCCTGTATAATTTTTTGAATTTATTTTAATTTTACAAAATATGCAATAATATACAGATTATTCCATTTAAATTTTGAAAATTATGGTGTTAAACTTTCTTTTGAGTCACTCAGTATACTTCACAATGATTTTGAAATGTAGTCCCAATAAATCTAAACATCCGTTATTTAAAAAATATTTTTGAAATTTTTACTAATCTCTGTATATGAACCGAAAAAATATGGTGCACTACCCTATATACAGGTTTGAAAAATTGTAGATATCTATATTAAATTAGGAAATAATATAGATATCTACAATTATATTTATAATATAATTTCACTAATTCGTGTCAGATTAATTGATTTCGTTTTTATTTATTTAGATGAAAGATCTCAAGGAATAACCTACTTTTATAATTACATAAACGTGTAAAATATATATGTGTTTGAAAATGTTCTCAAATCAATCATTCTTCTTATAATCAACATCGTTTTAATACTGGATCAATTTGAAGCAGTTCAGTTATGTTAGGAAATAACATACTCCCTCGTAAATTAGCAAACTTGTTTTTACCAATATTTAAAAGCCAAATCCAAAATATGAATTTATAATTAATATCGAGGAATTATTTCCCAATCAATATGTGCTTAATCCTGCCAGATGTTAATGCATGTGGTTTAGAACAATATAAACCAGGTATGCAATCGGTAAATATTATTAAAAATGACGTCGATAAACAGGAATTTTAATCCTCTGTTTTTGGTTTGTTTTTTTTTGAGATTGGTAATAAAAAAGTGGTGAACGACCCCAGCATATTTAAAACTAAATGGCAGAGGTGGTGTTGTAGGTTTCTACATAAAATAATTTATTCTTCCTGAACTTGCAATGGAGTTTTCCATTGCAAGTTTGCTCTAGAAGCAGTTGTGGCGGAAATTATATTCACCTATTTTTATAATTTTGTCATATTCAACATTAAAAATAAGGGTAACTTTATTTTCAAAATACTGGCAATTCAACATTTTTCTATTGTAAAAATTCTATACGACCTTTAAGTTTTGTTATTAGTTGGCCATGACGGCGAGGCGTGGCGAAAATAAAACAATCGAACCCTAAAGAATTGTCATTATTTTTTGCTATTTGACATTCATTAATAATAATAATGCTGGAGTGATTAAATTACACGCACGAAGATTATTTAAACTTATTTATTATTTATGGAGAATGTTCAAGAACATGCGATACATTCGCGATACGATATCCGCAGAAACAGAAACCAACACCACCAACTGTTAAAAGGATTATAGAAAACTCAAGAATTTTGGATCCATAAAAGCAAAAAGAAACAAAAGTTAACCAGTTGTTAATAATAATAATATTAAAACTACAATTTTAGGATATTTCGCCGCATATCCGACAATATCTACAAATATCAGTTTTGAGGATTTTATGGAAACATAATTTTCATCCTTGTAGTACAACATTTAAAAGGAACTGATTTTCCACGAAGAGTAGAGTTCTGTCAATTTATTTTACTTCAGCCATAAGAAAATGTTTTTTATTTGGATAAGATTATTTGGTCTCACGAAGCCAAATTCACAAAAAATGGATTGTTTAATCGATGCAATTCCCCCTACTGGAGCGATTTAAACGTATATTCATTTAAAGAATTAAATTTTCAAGAGTCTTGGCAGTTTAACGTGTATTATGCTATAAGACATAACGGCGTCGTCGCCCTAGAGTTCTATCACGATAATCTGAATGGCAAGTTAGCCATTTTTGAAGACTTCTAAATACAAAATACGTTTTTTACCTTTAGGTGAGCGCTACTTCGACATCTTGAGAAATTTGGAAGTAAACTATTTAGATAACTTGCCTCTGGCTGATCATAGAAATCTATTTTATCAACTTGATGGGGTATCTCCACATAGTAGTTATTTAGTTAACAATCATCTGCCAAACTTGTTTTATGATCAATGGATAGCCAAGAATGGGCCACATCTTTGGCCACCTCGCTCCCCAGACCTAACAGTAGTTGATTATTTTTATTTGTGGGACAATCAACAATATAGTATACAACACTGCATTAACCACTATGAAAGATTGCATGCAGCACATCAGAATAGCATTTGAAGAACTTAATCCTCAGTCAATAAGAAGAGCCACCCATGAAGAGTTCCTGCTTAGGTGTGAAAAAATATTTGGAAGTCAAGGGCGTCAATTTGAACATTTAATCAAATAATTTTTGTAATTTTATTTTATTAATAACTATTTTATTTCTATTTCTTTTATAGATCCACAACTCTTGAAGTTTTTTATAATCCTTTTAACATTTGGTAGTGTCGGTTTCTGTTTCTGCGGACATTGGATTGCGAATGTATCGCATGTTCTTGAAATAACTCTATCACATTCTCCATAAATAATAAATAATCCTCGTACGTGTAATTTAATTGCCTCCTCATGATTATTATTAATGAATGTCAAATGGCAAGAAATAGTGACAATATTATATGTGAATGTATTTAAAAAATATCCAGGTCTCTATTTTTTGAATTAAAGTTTTTCTTCTAGCTTGGGTTTCTCTATGTACACTATATCTACCACTTCCGTATGTCCGATCTAATGCTGATAACTGGATCCTTGATAGTGATTATTATATTTAAGTTGAGCCTCATAAGGTTGATCCCCTGACTCACTGACCAAATGAAAATTGAGACCGATCATAAAGATAAAAATTGATATAGAAATAAAGCCGGGAAAGTCAGAACACAGAAAAAGCAGGAAAACCAGCAAAGATATTAGGGAAAAATCTAACCTCATTGATCAATGGACTATTCAAAAATAATTGTCACATGGTCGTCTGTCCTTTCAGAAGAAAATGGTAAAATTTGTCAGCTGCTTTTGACGGTTTAATCGTAAAGAAACAAAAATGAAAATTCTCATCACAGCATCACATGGCTACCTAAGCCTTAACCTGGAGCATTCTTGCCTAGCTCCGAACTTCCATAGGTTGGCAGGGAATAAATTAAATATCGGCAAGCCATGGAAAATTATCACGTAGAAACTAATGACCAAACCGGACCAAAGTTACTACTCATAATTAAACCAAACCTCGAAAAAAGTGACAACTTGCATACCGTATACTCAAACATAAAAGATCAGACTCTACGTGCCGTGCTCGTATCAAACGAATCGGATAGACATCCACAGCCAATGCTAACTGAACTATTACTGACTATAACCTTACATTTTTTAACTGCGTCAAGGAATGTAAATAAATGGAAATTTATTAAAAATAAAATGTTTTGTGCAGTTATTACCTTCTAATTCAAATCCAATAATATGGTATATAAACTACAGAATTTTATAACTTCTAATAAGAAGAAAGAGTTGAAAATCAAAAACAAATTCGATGTTTACGAACTTTAAATTACAGGACAAATAATTAACTTTTAATCAGGTAGAAATATACAAATTATATTATATTACTAAAGAATATGTAGCTTTGAAGAAAGCTGGTAAATTTAAATGCTACAAAGCATCCAGTGGAGAAACCTACTAGGGTTACTGGACGAAGTGGTCCTCTTTTGGATGTTGTTGCCGTTAGGTAAGTTGAGATGGTAGTCGGTAGTGTGGCGCATATGGATGGATCTGCATAATGTGATAGACCCTTGGCTGGTTTTTAGTCTTTTAAAGGAGAAAGATGATATAAGACACAAAATTTATAGAGATTGTCGTTCTTTCTCAGACGAGGCTTATTATTATGACTTGCACAATATACCTTGGCAAAGAATACTTTATATGGAGAATGTCGATGAAAAGGTTGACATATTTACTGATAATATTATTTACTTATTTAACAAACATGCGCCATATAAAGCACTTTATCTCAGTATTTCCAGAACTCTCTAGTTTACAAGACTATTGAGAAAAACAAGATTCCAAAGGAATAAACTTTTGAGTAAACACAATCGTAGTAAACGGTACATTGATTGGTTACCAAAGGTGCGTATAAATATGGCGAGTCGAGCGCGTAACGAGCTTCCAACGAACTGATCTTTGTCGCTTCGAACCCTTCTTCGACGTCCGGCGCCAAAAGAGTTTTCTGGCGTCTGGACGGTGTAAACCAATACAGGGTAAAAAAAAATATTTAAGTTTTGATTATTTTCTTTATATACCGAAATGAAATGTAGTTAATTTTTTCTTATTTTCCAAATATTTAATAATGAATCCCGAAATCAGCTTATGTAGGGTTCAACATAATTGTGGTGCCGGGACATTAGAAATAAATCTAATTTTTTAAGTGATTTTATTTACATATTATCTCCTTTATTTATAAATAAAAAAGATACCTTTTTGTTGTACTTTTACAAGGTCTATTAATAAATCTTGGAAATCAGCCTTTACATGAGTTTGTATTTTCCCGTTCACTGGCCAATATTACAATACCTCATGCTGTCAAATTAGCTGAAATTTTTTTTATTATCATATATTTTCCTTATATCATTATATTCCGAAATAAATAAGAGGTAGTTTTTCCTATTTTCGAAATATTACTTAAGTAATCTCGAAATTAGCTTATACGTAGGTCGTCAGTAATCTGTTCATGGTTCAATATGGCAGTTTCAGGTTGCTAAAAAAGAACCTACTTTTTTTAGGAGTGTCATTTTCTAATTATCTTTAATATTTCAAAGTTAAAAGCGAAATTTAACCAGTTTGTTTACTAGTTTGTTTGGCGATGATTGTCGCGGCGAGTGTGGCTGCATCGATGCAAACTTCAATTAAGTTTTTCTTTAATAACATAGTTAATGCCGTTTCACCTCGCTGATAATTTTTTAAAATTTATTAAGAAATTAACGGATTCCTTATAGTTTACATTTTGGGTTATCCCAAGTTACGAATTAGTTGTGCCCATATAAGTTTAATGGATTTTAATTAATGTATTCGAAGCACATTTCCATGTTCTTCAGCCCATTCGTCTATCACATGTTTCTTAAATTGTCTTTTTTTCTCCTTTGCAATTTTTACAAGTTCCTTCTTTAGTAAACCGTTCATAAAGGAAATATGTTTTTTTAATAACCAATTTGTAATATCGCTTTTTCAACTATGTTATTGGCAACTTTTCCACCAGTCTAGAATGATAACTGGCGTTATCCAAATGTACAACTGATCTCTTCTGAATCAATTGTATCATTTGATAAAAATATCTTTGAAATATATCCGGCGTCATTTATTCACGTTAATCTTTGGTAGATTTCAGTTCAAACTGCTGCAAAACTCCTATAAACTCCCTCCAATATGAGTTGTAATGAGTTTGTGACCCTGAGCGGATAAGGGTTTTAAATCTGTCAATAACCTTTCTAAGAATACTTTTGCTATATTCTTATCTTCATACATTTATTGTACTATGTGTCCTGTACTGAGACAGATTACATCCAGATGCCTTCCTGGTATTTTCTAATTTCCTCCAAAGACCGTTTTCTCTAAAAGTATTTCCTCTGTATCACCTCTATTTTCACTTTCCCTACGAGAAATTCATTTTGTCAGCACTTTTTACAGATTGGTTTTTCACATTCTACTCTTGTTTCATAACTTTCAAAACTTTATCGAGACTTCCTTTTTACTTTCTAACTAAAAACTTTCTAATTCGTGAATGTGTCTTCTTAGCATGTTTTTGAAGCATTCGTATAATTTTTTCTTCTAGGGTACGGTTCAGGCTAGTCCACAGTTCCACTTTTCCTTTCCTTAATTCGCTAAGTTTTGGAGTAAAAGTAGAAATTTTGGATAGCTAGCATTGAAACTTGTAAGACAATAACATAGCAAGGTCTTACATTTATACACATCTGAAGTATACTTAAAAATGTCATTACTGTTAATTGCCAAATTGAGATGTATACTTCTAAATCTAATTATCTTTTAAGTATACAACTCTTTCCTCAAATACATACTTCAGACACATACAATATCTACCCCTTGCATTATCCAGTCATTTCCAAAAGAAAAATATATTATCAGCGGCCCATTTCCATATGGCCGACGCGCTCGAAATTTTCTTCTCGCTGGTCTCTGCGAATTTTCTGACGCAATTTCATTTTACACATTTACTTCTTTTCTTCTCTAAAATTTTTGTTCATAACTCACAAATTTTGGAATTATTTTCAGGTTCCTCTATTTTCTTCCGATCACTCCATATTCACTTATGAACAACTTTTAATCAATTAATGGCAAGTGATAAATAAATTTCATTTCATTAACAAAAAAATAAGAAAATCTCGTGTCTTCAGTCTCACTGCAAAGTATATTTTTTCGAAAAAGCGTGTCATAAACCCGTCTCACTAGATTAAAAAAACCCTTTGAGTTCGCACCAAAAAACCGACAGAAAATGGATCGCTGCGAGTATCAGTCGAGCTCGTCGAAAACAATAGAACTATAAAAAAATTGACTTCTTGTGACCCAACTGCATTTATTACCTCTTTTCAAATTTGCCGACGATGGCTCTCGATAACAATAGAAATCGGCAAAATTTCAAAAGAGTCTCGTTGGAAGCTCGAAGCATACTCGACTCGAGCTCGACTCGTCATATTTATACGCACCTTTATAAAGATCTGAGGCATTTTGTGACGTCTGCAGTGAAGGATGCTAAGCGAGCGTATCTAAACCATACTTATCGGATTAACAGTATTCAGTAAACATGTAAAGCTTCTAAGGACCTCAGTGTATACTCCAATAAGTCTTTAGACGTTCCTATTCATTTGTGCGCACCAAATAATGTCAACTGGTATGTCAGACTCATCTTGAGATTACTCAATTCTACGCTAATAATAAGGTTTCCTAAATTTTAGAATCTTTGTATTTATCTAGAAAACGTTGTCTAAAGTTCTTATCATACAGAGAGTAAAAAATATGGGGTCATGAGTGTCACAGCTAGTCCGTTTCTGCAACTGTGAGTAATTCACAACACTCTCTTGGATAGTAATTTGAAAGTTCTTAACTGGTATATAACTTATCAAAAAAGTGAAATATACCTGGTGGTTCAATAATTATGTGTAAAAACTTGCTTCCATTGCAGTTCTTTGGGATCCCTTATCTCCGAAGAGAAAAAGATTTATACGAACTTATAGTACTCCTTTCACGTGTTTTTTTTCCTATCCGGGAGATTTCCCATACTTTCCCGGACATCCTGTATAATATAAATTTGGATATAATTACATTTATAACTTTTGTATAAAGAAAATTTATAATGCTATATAAAAATTTGCTTAAAATTCAAGCAATACATTTTAAGAATAATTGTCAAAGTCTCCAATAAATGAAGTTTTAGCTTTAAAAACTAACATCTGTCAAAATTTTGGGTCTAAGAGTTTAGGGGCGAGATCGTTCTTGACTTCCTTGATAATGTCACAGTTTGTTTATCGTATGGATTCGTAAGTCTTTATTAATGGTAAATTACCAAATACCCCTTTTGAGCCCCATATCTCTGATGATATGATGGAGTATCTTAGGAAGAAAAATTATATGAAACATTACGCCTATTTTGAACCATCCTGTATACTGCCGAAAGTTTAATGTACAGGGTGAGTCAACGATTGGATGAAGTAGGTTTGTGCCTTTTCGGTGAAATTAACAAAGAAACTATATTTATTGTTTGATACAGTTTATTTTTACGCAGATTTTAAAAATATTTAGGACTCTACAGGGTGAGTCAAAAAACTAGGACAGCATAAAGTGGTATTTTTTTAAATAGAACACCCTATATACGAATCGTATTTTCGATTCAGCTTATAATTTTAAATCTTTTTTATTAAGGATTTACTATAACAAAACTTTATAGTTTCTGAGATAATTAAGTTTAAAGAAAAAAAGTCACATTTTCAAGCATCAATTCAATCCTAAATAACGTTTTCAATTTTGTGACAAATATATTCAAATTTGGAATTTAGCAAGGCCAAGGACAAGTTAACATAATTTTTACCTAATATTTGCAATAAAAGCTACAGGGTGTTGAACACATCGGCTCAAATTTGAACAAGTTTAAATGAATAAATATCTTTTTTTTAAATGGTACACCCTGTATATTTTCATGTTATTTAATAGAGTAATAAAAACCCTAAAAGTTTTGTTCAATATATCCTATACCTATTTATAATAGTTTTTGAGATATTTCAGTTTATCTTATTTTCCATACTTTTTTACAGAAATAGTCTTCATTATCATAGTAGCCATGTAAAATAATAAAAAGAAACTACAGAAACAAACAGAATGTGGTTAAATATGATGAAATACTTTATTCGTTATATTACAACGGCAATAGTTTAATTAAACATAATGTGAAAAAATTAACACAACAATAACGACAAGGCAAATATATATTTACTTTTAAACTAAATTGAAACAAAAAAATTACCTATTAAATACTGAGATTAATTATTTTTTTTAATAAGTGTTCGAATAAACGACCCTCTTGTGCAATGCACAAATTTAGTCTTTTTTGCAGATTTTAACGGACCCTGGACAAAATTAGTGGCGTTATTGTTCTACAGGTATCCCTAATCCTGTTTCGCATATCTTCCACTGTTGTTGGTGGATTAACATACACCTTATTTTTAATATAACCCCATAGGAAGAAATCTAATGGGGTGATGATGTCGCAAGACCTTGGTGGCCACTCAATGAAACCCTCACGTCCAATCCATTTTTGCGGATATCGTTGGTCCGAAAACGCACGAAAGTCACGATGGTAATGCGGAGGCGCACCATCGTGCTGGAACCACATACTGTCGAGCTCATCCCTATCGAGACCTTGAAGCAGTTGGAATAGTTCTTCTTGTAGAAAGTTCAGGTAACTATGGTCATTTAGTGGTTCATTAAAAAAGTGGGGTCCAATAATTCGATTATGATGAATACCACACCAAACATTTAATGACCAGTGGTTTTGATGTTGCACCTCTCTAATCCAAAATGGGTTTTCTGTGGCATAATAATGCATGTTGCGTCTATTTACGGCACCGTTACTTCTAAAAGTAGCTTCATCACTAAACATTACCTTGCATAATAAATTTGGATTTAATTGAATCTCCGCATTTATTGTACGACAAAAGTTTACACGACTTTCAAAATCCTGTCCATGCAATTATTGGTGTAATTCCATGTGATATGGATGATACCTATATTTCTTGGTAGTACGATTAGCGGTGGATTGTGATGTTTCACATAATGCTGCTAACTGACGGCTACCAATATAAGGATTTTCCTGAACATTTAACAATACTTGTAGTTCTTTTTCTTCATTAGTTACTGGTTTGTTGACCACTTTACGTTTTGGATAATCAACATTACCAGAAGAATCAAATCTTTGCATTAAGTTTTGAAAAGTATGGGTATAGGCTGGCGTCGATCAGGATACTTCATTTTGTACATTCTTTGAGCAAGAAGGCAATTTTTTTGAGCCTCTCCTATTGTATAAATCATATCTGTTAACTCATTCTTTGGAAAATTCATTTTACAATGTAAGATGAATGCCAAAAAAACCAAACTACACTACATAAAAACCAAAAGAAGCGATTGCGGTTATAAATTTGACACACAGAAAAATGTTCTTTTACATTGTTTTTGCTATGGCTACTATGATAATGAAGACTATTTCTGTAAAAAAGTATGGAAAATAAGAAAAACTGAAATATCTCAAAAACTATTATAAATAGGTATAGGATATATTGAACAAAACTTTTAGGGTTTTTATTACTCTATTAAATAACATGAAAATATACAGGGTGTACCATTTAAAAAAAAAGATATTTATTCATTTAAACTTGTTCAAATTTGAGCCGATGTGTTCAACACCCTGTAGCTTTTATTGCAAATATTAGGTAAAAATTATATTAACTTGTCCTTTATCTGTTTATGCAAATCACATTTGGCCTTGCTAAATTCCAAATTTGAATATATTTGTCACAAAATTGAAAACGTTATTTAGGATTGAATTGATGCTTGAAAATGTGACTTTTTTTCTTTAAACTTGATTATCTCAGAAACTATAAAGTTTTGTTATAGTAAACTCTTAATAAAAAACATTTAAAATTATAAGCTAAATCGAAAATACGATTCGTATATAGGGTGTTCTATTTAAAAAAATACAACTTTATGCTGCTCTAGTTTTTTGGCTCACCCTGTAGGGTCCTAAATATTTTTAAAATCTGCGTAAAAATAAACTGTATCAAACAATAAATATAGTTTCTTTGTTAATTTCACCGAAAAGGCACAAACCTACTTCATCCAATCGTTGACTCACCCTGTATATTTATCAGACATCTTGAATAGATTATTTTTTAAAATTACTTACTTCACCTAAACTATATTACTCCCGTTTCTAAAACACTTTTATATTATTGCCATTCGCAATCGCTAGTAATAATGCAATTAGAATGAGATCCTTGTTACGCCACTGTTTTGGTCTACCTACTAGACCAGCAATTAAAAACAATTGGCTAATACATAAAAAATTTGACATTCCTACCTCAACTGAGCCTTTGTTTTTTATGTAGAGCAACTACCGTATATTTAAATGTCATCTTAGCCAACATCGATTAATTCTTGATTTCCTTGAATTGACCATAAGGAATTTATTATGTGTTAGTTTTTTGATAAAAGTAAATTAAAAATATAATGGAATAATTAATTTCGTTAATTTGTTAAAAAAGTGGTAGTGCCAGTTTTCGATTATAACTTAGGTGTAATAATTTCATCAGTTTTATGTGAAAGGTTATACAGTCCCCTAATTAAAAATATACATAGATCGTAAAATAGTGGTCTCAAAATATTTAGAGGTTACTTTTATTTCCTGTTTATTTAATGTTGTGTAATTGTTATTACCTTTAACAAAAAAAAATTAATAATAAAACAACTACACAATACTCATTGTTAATGTGTTGATAATGGCCCTTATAATTTTAATCAAAAAGTTTTCGGAATTCATTCAGAAAATTCAAAACACAAGTTTATTCATCATAAAATTTTTATAAAAAAAATTAAACCGACTTCTAAAAGTGTACTAAAAAGTGAAAAATAACTATAAATTCTTATATGAAATTGAACTTTTTGAAGTCGGCGCCAAATTATTCTAAATGAAATGATTAACTACTAATATATACCAGTTATGGTAAGAAAGCAATTACAAATAAAATATTTTTAATCTGTTTATGCAAATCACATTTTGTCAGGTATCAGTTTGGCGCCGACTTCAAAAATTTCAATTTCAACAAAAATTAATAGTTATTTTTCACTTTTAGCGCACTTTTAGAAGTCGGTTCAATTTTTTTTATAAAAAATTTTAATTTCATATTCATTATGATATTCATAAATTATTTGAACTAAGTACTAATCAAGATTAGTTTACCTTGTAATAATTCCAAGGTTTCAAAAAAGTACCCATTTTATCCAAAATTGTAAAAATTCTTTGATTCTTAGACTTCTCCAAATACCAGTGAAAATGGGTCAAACAAATATTTAGTCTGTCAGAGTAAATTCACTATCTTAAATTTAAAATTATTTTAGATTGGTAATAAATATCGATATTTAAAGAACTTGAGACGTAAATTTCTTCTTAGTCTGATATATTTTATACTGCATATTGAGTTTGTATATGCCCCAAGAAACCCACAATATTAATTTTAGACGAAATCGGAAAATGTAAAATTTTTAGTCCCTCATATTCTACCTTATCAATCTAATAGTTATAAAAAATTAAATTCACATTCGTAATACACGACCTCGAAAACCCTCCAACACCAAATTTGAAAAAATGAAAATAAAGTAAAATTTTCAACCCACCATATTGGATATAAAAAATTAATGTATTAATCTAATCTAAATCTAAACCCTTTAAAACGTCTTAATATCGATTTTGTATGAAATTCTGAAATTTAAAATTCCTAGACCGTTATATTGCATATGAAATTTTAGATTTTTTAAAAATAATTTTATATTCGCTATTTACATCCTGAAAAATGATGCCACCCCACTTTTGAACAAAATCAAAAAATGTAATTTTTTTTTAGTCCGCTATATTGGATTCGCCATATTGAATCTTGGAAAAATACTTTTAAATTCATAATTTACATCCTCAAGAACTCCCTAAATTAGTTTTGGAGAAAATCGAAAAATGTAAAATCTTTAGGACGCCATATTGAGTCCGCCAGATTAAGTTTTTAAAAAATATTTTAAATTTGTAATTAGCACTAACAAAAATCCCCCAATACTGATTTTAGACAAAATCGAAAGATGTAGAATCCTTAATCCACCATCTTGGATCCACCATATTTATTATTATTATTTTTTTTAATAATTTCAGATTCGTAATGTGCAATCCCAAAAACGCTCCCATATCAACTTTGACAAAATCCGACAAAATTAATTTTTTATTCGCCATATTGGATAAGCTATATTGAATTTTTTAAAACTAATTTCTGACCCGTTTTGTGCGACCCCGAAAATTCCCCCAACCTAATTTTGGAGAAAATGGGACAAAATTGATTTTTTCGTCCGCCATGTTGGTTCGCCATATTGCATTTTTAAAAAATAATTTTAGATTCGTTTTATGCGACCCCAAAAACTCCCTCGTACCATTTTAGAGAAAATCGGACAAAATTGATATTTTTTCCGCCATATTGTATGCGTCATACTGGATTTTTTAAAAACATTTTGGATCCCGACAACTCTTCAAATCAATTTTGGAGAAAATGGGACAAAGTTAAATATTTTTGTCCGTCATATTGGATCCGCCATATTGAATTTTTAAAAAATAAATTCTCCCGTACTACTTTTGGAAAAAATCGGACAAAATTCATTTTTGACTGCCATATTGTTAGCGCCATCTTGGATTTTACTGCAAAAATTTCATTCAAATCGGTGCCGCCGTTCCGGAGTAATCGGTGTACGTACATAAAAAAAACATATATAGTCAACGAATTGAGAACCTCCTTCTTTTAGAAGTCGGTTAAAAATAAGTGCTTAATGTTTTGTACAGTTTTGAACAATTTAATGATTTCAAAGGTTCCATCAAAAAGAAAATTTTATTCGGGAAATGTTTAAAAAGGAACTACTATGTTTTATACCACTAAATTTATTAAGAAATCAGTGACTGCAGTTTCAACTCACAGAGTCATTTTCAAACTGAATTACAAAGAAAATTTAACAATAAATAAAAACTACCTGAAAAATTACATTACTACAAAGGGGAGGCACTAAATTTTGGGAACTAATTATTATTTGGCGACCACAAATAACGGGAAAAAGCCAAGTTCTGTCTGGTCATTAAGCAAATTTACATTTTTATTTTTACTATGTTTATATATTTCTAAAGATTCAAGAATATTTAACTTTTGGCCTTTTGTTGAATAATGTAATATGTCAGTGTTGCTTAAATCAGGAAAACTGTGGCTATGTTCTAAGCAATGGTTGGCAAAGCTCGAGTCTGTTTTTTGTAGTTTATATGATGGGTGGTGTTCTGAAAAGCGAGTTTTAAAGCTTCTACCACTTTATCCAATATACAAGCTATCACACTCTGAACATTTTAACTTATAAACTCCTGATTTATCAAATTTATTAATTTTATCTTTAGCATTGTAAAGGATAGTGGACAGATTGTGTTGAGATTTAAGGGCTACTTTTTTGTTATGTTTGGAAAGAGTATTAGCTATGTTTTCTGATAGGGTACCACAGTATGACAAAGATATATAAGATGAACTATCTTTATCATTTTTTATTTTGGGATATATTGAATTATAAGCTAGTTGTTTTTGTTTTTTAGTTATTAATTTCTTTATGGTTTGTTAGGAGAAATTGTTTGATATTGCAATCCTTTCAATGATATTTAGTTCCTCTTGAAGATATTCTTCAGAGAGAGGCAAAGAGAATGCCCTATGTATCATTGAATTGTATGCAGCTATTTTGTGTTGTAAGGGGTGAAAAGAGTCATTAGATATAGTATTACCTGCAAACGTTGGTTTTTTAAAAATTTTAAAATTACACTGATTATTGAGGTGAGATATGGTGAGATCAAGAAAATTTATTTTATGGTTATTTTCAGTTTCCAGAATAAATTGAATTTTTGGAAGGCAATTATTAATGTATTGTAAGAACTTTTGAAGCTGTCTAGTAGTGCTTTTAAAACATGTTAGAACACCATCCACACCAAAATTGAACATAATTTTTGCTTAAAGGGGTATTAAGAATTTTGTTTTCTATATTTAACATGAAAATGTCTGCTAGGAGAGGGCTAAGAGGAGAACCCATTGGTAGGCCCGAATTTTGTAAATAAAATTTGTTATTAAACTGGAAATAGGTTTGTGATAGGCAAAGTTCAAAAGAAGACAAGATTTTAGTAGTAACTATTGGATTTATATTTCGTTCCCGTAAGATTTCTTGGATAAGTATAAAACATTCATCTGTTGGAATATTATAAAACATGTTTTTATGTCAAAAGAAACTAGAATGGAGTTATCTGGGCTTTTTATGTTTTTTAGTTTTTGGATGCGATCTACTGAATTATTTAAACTGTGACTTGGTTTAAAGTTGCTTATTGGTTTGAAGAATGAATTTAGTTTCATACTGAGCTCTCGTGGGGCTATTTATGTATGTCCAGTCGTAGCTTTTAATTCAATATATCCCAAAATAAAAAATGATAAAGATAGTTCATCTTATATATCTTTGTCATAGTGTGGTATCCTATCAGAAAACATAGCTAATACTCTTTCCAAACATAACATAAAAGTAGCCTTTAAATCTCAACACAATCTGTCCACTATCCTTTACAATGCTAAAGATAAAATTAATAAATTTGATAAATCAGGAGTTTATAAGTTAAAATGTTCAGAGTGTGACAGCTTGTATATTGGACAAAGTAGTAGAAGCTTTAAAACTCGCTTTTCAGAACACCACCGATCATATAGACTACAAAAAAAAGACTCTAGCTTTGCCAACCATTGCTTAGAACTCAGCCACAGTTTTCCTGATTTAAGCAACACTGACATATTACATTATTCAACAAAGGGCCAAAAGTTAAATATTCTTGAATCTTTAGAAATATATAAACATAGTAAAAATAAAAATGTAAAATTGCTTAATGACCAGATGGACCTTGGGTTTCTCCCGTTATTTGTTGTCGCCAAATAATAATTAGTTCTCAAAATTTAGTCACTCCCCATTGTAATAATGTAATTTCTCAGGTAGTTTTTATTTATTGTTAAATTTTCTCATGTTTCTGTATTCAATACTTAGTCTACCTCTGTAATTCAGTTTGAAAATAACTCTGTGAGTTGAAACTGCTGTCACTGTTTTCTAAATAAATTTAGTGGTATAAAACATAGTAGTTCCTTTTTAAACTTTTCCCGAAGATGATTAACTACCAGCATCAACTTTTTAAAACATTCTATTAATTCATAAGGTTTTAGTTACTCTTAATTTCTTTTTGCTTCTTTTAAGTTACGATCAGCCTTTACAAATTTCTTCGATTCACTATATTTCTATTTGCACATACATTATCTTCTGAAAAGATGCACGACGCTGAACGAAACACAAATATTTCCATAATTAATATGCAAAGAGTTCCTACTATCTCAAAATTATTCCTTTAGTAAAGTTGGAATGTTTTTCAGCCCACAAGCCCTTATTAATAAGTTCTTAACTTTGCTAGTTTCCAAGATATTAAAGCACAAAAAGTCTATCAACTTTTAATTGCAATTATATTGGCATTTCCGACGAAGTATTTTGTATGCAACAATGGATTTTAGCGTCAATTTAGTTTGCAGTAAAAACAATTAGTTAAAGTAAGGGAAATATCTGATAAGGAAATCATTAAATAATACCTGCAGCGTTGTTTAGGGGACCATTTAGTTCTGCAACTTAAAGTGTTATCCCTCCTGAAAAATGTTGATATCCTTTCTAAACGAATATACCCTTCGGGGTTCGAATAAGGGCCTTGGCGGTAATTTGAGACACCCTTAAATCTATCAAATTAACTACCATTATCTAAGGGTAATTAGTAAAATCTTGGTGGCATACGGATCGTGCTGTAAATAGGGCACATAAAGTGTATCTTATAGTTTTCCTACAAAAGCTCATCCAAGAACTTACATAGTATATGTTTTGATTTGTTTTAATAATATTAAGAAAGACATAAGTAATTTGGGGTTTCTTGAGAAGTTTTATAGAAATCTACTCAAGAAAATTGCATTGAGAAGGGAAATTACTAAGAGAATAGACTAAATGTGTTACTATTTAGATAGTAATAATAATCAAAGACCAAAGAAGGTACGTAAGCTAGAATATATGAGTAACAATTAAGAAGAGACCAGCCTGAAATTATACAATGGGCTGGCGAAGTCATAAGGAGACTTTACATTAAAAGCGGATCTAAATATATTCTGACAGTCCAGCAGACTTAAAGGCTTGAAGGCCCTCTATACCGATGGCGTAGAAGGAAACAAAAGTAATCTCTATTCCCAAGGTAGGAAGAACAGACTACACAAATCCTAAGTCTTTCCCCTTTCTCAGACTGACCAGTTTCTTATTAAAGACACTGGAAAGGTTGGTGGATTGACATATTAAGGAAAGTATAATGGTGTAATATCTCTTACATCCTTTAGAATTTGCCTATCAAGCAGGAAAATCCGCAGATGCGGCTCTACACCGATTCGTCACAAGTGTCGAAAACACGCTGTTGGGTGGAAGATTTGCCTTAGGTACCTTTATTGATATCGAGGGGGCATTCGAAAACACGTATCACGATTCGATATGCAGTGCTCTCCAACGACGAGGCTCTGAACTGACAGTAGTTGCATGGATCGGAGCAATGTTAACTCAGAGAATGTGGTGGACAGCCTGTTGAATGAATTGAATGATACCGGTTTATATACACAGGCGTATGCTGATGACCTGGTCATTTTGTGCCATGGTCGCGACATCTGGGACCTGGAGGGGCCAATGATGCGAGACCTCCGGATTGCCGAACGCTTTTGCTACAGGGAAGGGCTCGGAATAAACCCGGACATGATCGAGGTGGTACTCTTTATAAAAAAGAGGAAAATGGGGAAACATTCCACAATTACATTGGTGGGAAGGACTCTTCAATTTAAGGCGGCAGTTAAATATTTGGGAATTATTTTGGACTCACGATTGAGCTAGAATGATCTTATTGAGACTCGAACCAAGAAAGCCATATATGCTTTCTAGGCTTATAAATGAGCCTTTGGGAGCACATGGGGACTGACAACTAAAGTGTTATTTTGGATATATAGTATGGCGATCCGCCCCATGATAACGTACGCCGCTATTGTATGGTGGCGTAGTACAACAAAGCGCAAACACATTCTTCAACTTGACAAAATTCAAAGAATGGCTTGTGTGGGAATATTGAATGCCATGAGGACTGTTCTCACTAGGGCCCGTGAAGTCCTGGTGAACCTGCCTGCTCTTCACTTATACATAGAGAACGAGGCCCTCAAGACTGTTTATCATCTCAGTTGCATAGGATATCTTGGAATTGGAACGGGCGGCTACTCAGGTGTCTGGGAAAGCGCAGTGGAGAGGCGTCCATCACTCCCCATGAGGACAGATTACATGATGCCGGTTTTAAAACCCAACCTCTACCTGGAGATATTTCTGCCAAGTAGAGTGGATTGGGAGGGAGAGCAAAGTCTTCCGAAAAATAGATCCTGGTAGTATACTGATGGATCTCGGCAGGATGAAAAAGCTGGAGCCGGAGTATTCGGTAGGAGCACAGGAGTCAGAGAGTACTACCCTCTCGGACACTGTGCGACAATCATCACAGCAAAAATTTATGCTATTCTGCAGTATGCTCATCTCTGTGAGATGGGTATAGACAGGAATAGGGTAATAAATATATACTCAGACAGTAAGGCTGCGATATTGGCACTGAAATCCAGTGTCATATTTTCGCGGCTGGTGTCTGAGTGCAAATACATATTGAATGGTATGACAAGGAACGGCTGCACAGTCAGACCCTTATGGGTTCCGGATCACTTGGACATACTCGAGAATGAGGAAGCAGACCGTCTGGCAAAGTTAAGCTCGGCAACTGAACCGTATGGACCCCAACCAATACTACCTGTCCCAATTACTATTGGCAAAAGGGAATTAAAATCGTTGCTGGGAACTAGATTTATTGAATCGTGGAGGGGCGCTCCTGGAATGGGGTGTGCTAAGGTACATAACTGGACCTAGCGTACAGCATACTAAGGAGTATCTCTCCTTGGGAAGGAAAGAGCTGCGAATTGTGGTGGGATTGTTGACAGGACATTGTTATCTCAGGGGCCATCTTCATAGAATCGGTGTCGAAAACGACTCGAGGTGCAGATGGTGTTTAGGGGAGGATGAAACTGTTGACCATGTCTTCAGAGAGTATCCAGCACTCAACCGACTTTGACAGAGATATTTCGGAGATACAATTTTGTTACTGGAAGCAGTTAGGCAAGTTTAACTAACGAGGTTACTTGGATTTGTAAAGTGATCGACCTCGAATGACCTGCAGCTATGGTAGGATGTAAAGGGCCCAATAGAGACCTAGACGTGAGTGATCTAGTATCATGACCACTTTTTCATTCATTCGTTCATTCATGGTCATCTCTCGTAGAAGCGACTTGAATTGGTAACCAAGACCGTGCGATTTGACCTCGCTGGAGTTTTTCTTGTGGCATATCCTGAAGCTTCAGATCTATGATAATAAAGCACAATAGATCAATGCCCATAAAGTCAACATAACCAATGCTATTACTCAAATTCAGCGGATCTATGCGGCAGAGTCATTGAAATTCAACCACTCGGATCTGGGCTACTGTGAAAACCGCGGCGGACATTTGAACGATTTTATATTCCACACATACTGGAATACAAGGGCCTTTCAAACAAAAAAGAAATACTTAAATACCTCACACATAGCTTGTTATATTCCATTTCAACATCGACCCTTTAGGTTTAGCAGAATAGGCATAATTTGGCCGCAATGAATCTGGTTTAGGACCAACTCACGGAAAATAAAATTTTTCACTTTTAAGAATCTCTATCTGCTATACTTTTTGATATAGCAGAGTGAAATTATTTAGAGTATTATAATGATGCGATAAATGTTAACACTTTAGTAGATAAATAGGAAGTAAAGTAATTCACTGAGTTGATTCGACTGCGCCAACTTGTCTTTGCAAAATAGAACTAACATTAAATTTTCAATATTTATAGCACTCCTGTTTTATTGAATACTTTAAAAATTAATGGTAGCAGCTTAAAATAAGTAATATTTTCCTGACAAAAGGAGTTATTGTATAAAGATTAATTTCCCCCAAATTTATATTACGCAAGCATCTTTCTATAGGTAAAAATGATTCCTTGAGTAAAACCAATCAAATTTTCATCAGCTCACGGAGCTTTATTAATAAGTTTTCAGCACTTTCAGGACTTCGCGATATTAAACCGCAAAAAGTCTATAAAGCCTTCTAATTGCAATTACATTGGAATTTTAAGTAAAAGCATTTTAGAGTAAAAATTTATTGATCATAACTCGTAATTAAAGGTTAAAATTAATTATCGGTTGAGGGGTCTTTTATCTTTTGAAGTTAATATTTAGGTAATTGATAAAGTTATTTTGTGGTCGGGTTTCTGATGCCCACCTAAAATTTGGATTATGAGGAATTTTGAATAATAACGATATAATTTTAAAATATAAAATTGATTGGAAAGTAATTTTGAATAAAATTAAGCGGAAAAGAGGAAATTTGCCTCTAGGAACAATAAAATATCATCTGAAATAATATGTTTTGAAATGTGAAACAAACTTTTCAGAGTAAGGCGATTATTACAATTTTAGTTTCAATTGTCTATACGAACAAATAAGTTGGTATTGACAACAGCTTAAATCTAGTTTTAGAAAAAAGTTCTCTTAAATTTATAAAAATGTATTTGTAGCTGAAAATTTCTAAAATTTACCATTTTTTAATTAATAGTTAATTGAGTAAAACTCTTATTCCAATTATAATGTCAATTTTTGTTGGTCAAACGTGATCTGACTTCATCCACAGTAGCATAGTCAGGTGGCGTCAATTGACCCTGTTTCTAGTCCTTGTTGATCAGCGCCCCTACTTACATAAAGAACAGTATTTTTTACAACATCATTTAACATTTATTCATTCATTCATTATGTATTTTATATCTAGTGATCGTTATTTATTTTGAATCCGTCAATATAAAATTGGCTGTCAATGTATGAAAATGGCTTCCATATACTTAGACAAATAACTTTTACATTTCCTTCAGAGCACATCCGCTCCTCCCAGATATATTCAAATATCATAAGAATAGAGTTCTGTGGAGAGCACTTCACATGTTATCGGGCCCTAGATGATGTTATGGTCCTCTGCATTAATATTAAACTTCTGTACAGGGTGAGTCAACGATTGGATGAAGTAGGTTTGTGCCTTTTCGGTGAAATTAACAAAGAAACTATATTTATTGTTTGATACAGTTTATTTTTGCGCAGATTTTAAAAATATTTAGGACTCTACAGGGTGAGCCAAAAAACTAGGACAGCATAAAGTTGTATTTTTTTAAATAGAACACCCTATATACGAATCGTATTTTCGATTTAGCTTATAATTTTAAATCTTTTTTATTAAGGATTCACTATAACAAAACTTTATAGTTTCTGAGATAATTAAGTTTAAAGAAAAAAAGTCACATTTTCAAGCATCAATTCAATCCTAAATAACGTTTTCAATTTTGTGACAAATGTATTCAAATTTGGAATTTAGCAAGGCCAAGGACAAGTTAACATAATTTTTACCTAATATTTGCAATAAAAGCTACAGGGTGTTGAACACATCGGCTCAAATTTGAACAAGTTTAAATGAATAAATATCTTTTTTTTAAATGGTACACCCTGTATATTTTCATGTTATTTAATAGAGTAATAAAAACCCTAAAAGTTTTGTTCAATATATCATATACCTATTTATAATAGTTTTTGAGATATTTCAGTTTTTCTTATTTTCCATACTTTTTTACAGAAATAGTCTTCATTATCATAGTAGCCATGTAAAATAATAAAAAGAAACTACAGAAACAAACAGAATGTGGTTAAATATGACGAAATACATTATTCGTTATATTACAACAGCAATAGTTTAATTAAACATAGTGTGAAAAAATTAACAAAACAATAACGACAAGGCAAATACATATTTACTTTTATACTAAATTGAAACAAAAAAATTACCTATTAAATACTGAGATTAATTATTTCTTTTTAATAAGTGTTCGAATAAACGACCCTCTTGTGCAATGCACAAATTTAGTCTTTTTTGCAGATTTTCTCGGACTCTGGACAAAATTAGTGGCCTTATTGTTCTACAGATATCCCTAATCCTGTTTCGCATATCTTCCACTGTTGTTGGTGGATTAACACACACCTTATTTTTAATATAACCCCATAGGAAGAAATCTAATGGGGTGATGTCGCAAGACCTTGGTGGCCACTCAATGAAACCCCCACGTCCAATCCATTTTTGCGGATATCGTTGGTCCAAAAACGCACGAACTTCACGATGGTAATGCGGAGGCGCACCATCGTGCTGGAACCACATACTCTCGAGCTCATCCCTATCGAGACCTTGAAGCAGTTGGGGTAGTTCTTCTTATAGAAAGTTCAGGTAACTATGGCCATTTGGTGGTTCATTAAAAAAGTGGGGTCCAATAATTCGATTATGATGAATACCACACCAAACATTTAATGACCAGTGGTTTTGTTGTTGCCCCTCTCTAATCCAAAATGGATTTTCTGTGGCATAATAATGCATGTTGCGTCTATTTACAGCACCGTTACTTCTAAAAGTAGCTTCATCACTAAACATTACCTTGCATAATAAATTTGGATTTAATTGAATCTCCGCATTTATTGTACGACAAAAGTTTACACGACTTTCAAAATCCTGTCCATGCAATTCTTGGTGTAATTCCATGTGATATGGATGATACCTATATTTCTTGGTAGTACGATTAGCGGTGGATTGTGATGTTTCACATAATGCTGCTAACTGACGGCTACCAATATAAGGATTTTCCTGAACATTTAACAATACTTGTAGTTCTTTTTCTTCATTAGTTACTGGTTTGTTGACCACTTTACGTTTTGGATAATCAACAGTACCAGAAGAATCAAATCTTTGCATTAAGTTTTAAAAAGTATGGGTATTAGGCTGGCGTCGATCAGGATACTTCATTTTGTAAATTCTTTGAGCAAGAAAGCAATTTTTTTGAGCCTCTCCTATTGTATAAATCATATCTATTAACTCATTCTTTGGAAAATTCATTTTACAATATAAGATGAATGCAAAAAAAAACCAAACTACACTACATAAAAACCAAAAGACGCGATTGCGGTTATAAATTTGACACACAGAAAAATGTTCTTTTACATTGTTTTTGCCATGGCTACTATGATAATGAAGACTATTTCTGTTAAAAAGTATGGAAAATAAGAAAAACTGAAATATCTCAAAAACTATTATAAATAGGTATAGGATATATTGAACAAAACTTTTAGGGTTTTTATTACTCTATTAAATAACATGAAAATATACAGGGTGTACCATTTAAAAAAAGATATTTATTCATTTAAACTTGTTCAAATTTGAGCCGATGTGTTCAACACCCTGTAGCTTTTATTGCAAATATTAGGTAAAAATTATGTTAACTTGTCCTTGGCCTTGCTAAATTCTAAATTTGAATATATTTGTCACAAAATTGAAAACGTTATTTAGGATTGAATTGATGCTTGAAAATGTGACTTTTTTTCTTTAAACTTAATTATCTCAGAAACTATAAAGTTTTGTTATAGTAAACCCTTAATAAGAAAGATTTAGAATTATAAGCTAAATCGAAAATACGATTCGTATATAGGGTGTTTTATTTAAAAAAATACAACTTTATGCTGTCCTAGTTTTTTGGCTCACCCTGTAGAGTCCTAAATATTTTTAAAATCTGCGTAAAAATAAACTGTATCAAACAATAAATATAGTTTCTTTGTAAATTTCACCGTAAAGGCACTAACTTACTTCATCCAATCGTTTACTCACCCTGTACAGTTCGAGCGGTCCCAAGTCGCACTGCCTTTTGCATGACCTTATACTGGTGCTCGCTAAGACCCAATCCCTAGATATTAAGCGGAAGACTCTTCAGTATAACGCTGATTATTAATAGAATTATGGGGATCGTCCGAACGCTATTCATTTACTACTGTCTGCATATTTGTATGTCCAGGTTTTCGTATTTGGCGATATTCTCATTATGCTCATCTCTTGGATTGATGTTGTTGGGAATGGTGACATTTATTAATGTTGCTCGCTTGGATGTTCCATTAATTAAAATGAGCTCTGGTCTGTTATCTACAACTGCATGATCATCAATCATAGTTCCATTCCAGTACAGCCTGAACTTGTTCTTCCCTAGCATTGGCTCTGGATCATATTCATAGGATAGTAGTTTCACTACTTACAACAGTTTTGATTTCTCTGTCAGCTATTGGATGATCTCGGCGGCTAAATCGTGGATCTACTTGTGCTCCGAAGCGGTAAATGCTAGGCATCACCTTATTATGTGGTGTATTGTCTCTGATATACGACATGTACGAGTTCGATTGTCTTTGCGAATCAGTTTTAATTCGCAAAGGCGATCAGCCTGTTTGTCTCGTTAGCTTCGTTAGTTGAACTTGCCTAACTGCTTCCGGTAACAAAATTATATCTCCGAAATACCTCTGTCTCAGTCCGTTGAGTGCTGGGTACTCTCTGAGGACATGGTCAACAGTTTCATCCTCCTTCATACACAATCTGCACGTCGGGTCGTCTTCGACACCGATCTTATGAAGATAGCTCTTCAAGTAACAATCCCACCACAATTCGCAGCTCTTTTCTTCCTGAGGAGTGACGCTCCTTAGCAGGGCGTGCGCTAGATCCAGTTATATGTTCCTTAGCACACCGTATTCCAAGAGCTCCCTTCCACGATTCAATAGATTTGCTTTCCTGTAACGATTTTAATTCCCTGTTGCCAACAGCAATTGAGACAGATAAATTGGTTGGAGTCCATGTGGTTCATTTGCGGAAACCAACTTTGCCAAACGGTTTGCTTCGTCATTCCTGTGTATGGCCGAGTGGCCAGGAACCAACATGAGTCGGATTGTGCAACCGTTCCTTGTCATACCATTTAGTACATCCTTGCACTCAGGCACCAGTCGCGAAGTTACGACACTAGACTTCAGTACCATTATCGTAGCCTTACTGTCTGAGCATATATTTATTACCCTATTACTGTCTATATATCTCTTACAGAGATAGACACACTGCAGAATAGAATAGTCCGAGAGGGTAGTACTCTCTGACTTCTATGTTCCTACCGAACCCTCCGGTTCCAGCTCTTTCATCTTGTTGAGATCCATCAGTATACCATCAGGATCGATTTCTCTACTTGCATGGGGAGTGATGAACATCTCACCACCGCGTTTGCTCATATACCTGAATAGCCGCCCCTTCCAATTCCAAGATGCCCTAGGCAACTAAGACGGGGGCCTCGTTCTCTACGTATAAGTGAAGAGAAGGCAGGTTTACCAAGACTTCAAGAACCATACATTAACGGCGTACGTTATCATGGGACGGATCACTATAGTGTATATCCAAAATAACACTCTAGATGTCAGCCCTCATGTGCACCCAAAAGCTCGTTTACAAATATGATAATTTCAGTTCAGTCGTGTATACAGAATTACTTCCAGGTATTTAACTGTCCCATTGTATTGAAGATTTCTTGCCAATGTAATTGTGGGAGGTCTCCCCATTTTCCTCTTTTTTGTAAAGAGTACCCCCTCGACCTTATCTGGGTTTATTCCGAGCCCTTCCCTGTTGCATCATCTTTTCGCGATTCGAAGGGCCCGAGGGGTCTTTAGTTATGTTTTTCAGATAGCTTCTCATTGGGATGACTTGATCTTGGATAACTATTAGAAAGTTTTCGGTTGTAGGGAACATTTGCCCTAACGTCAACCAGTAGTTCGGCGCTAATTTGTCGACACCTCCCTGGTTGACTTCTTTTTGGGTGTCGTCTATGAAGATTTTTCTGTAGCGAGGCTTGAAGCTTTTCTTGGTCCAGTTGGTGATGAAAAGTCAGTTCATGGTGCGTCAGCCGCAGCTGTGTTGAATCATCTGCCTTATATGTTACCCGGTGCAACACAAAAGGCCCTGCCAGCCTATGCAAATATGAGCAAGGCATGCCAGCCTATGCAAATATGAGCAAGGATTCCAACAATCCTCTTTCTTTGTGGTACCTTGGTAGCATTGTCTTTCCAGTAGCACTACAAGGATATTGTTGATATGCCGTTTTCTGTTTTCTGCTGACTCTCTATGTCTAATCCTCTCCATTTCACAATTTCAAAGGGATAACTGAGTGTAGAGCAATATGGTGAGCGCTCTAAATACATTTTTACTATTTAGGTTGGGTCGCAGTACCTGCCTCATGCGTTTTATGGATGCGTTAGTTACCTATACGCAGTGACTTAAATGCATTCCAAGTAAAGTTACAAAATTATTAACAAACGACCCGTTTTCTGTTCCATCTAAGATTCAAATCTATTTGAACACTTTCTGAATAGTAGATATCTGTTGGACTTCCATTGTCTTTATTTTTTTGTTTAATATCTCGACGTTTCGGCTAGTAGTTATCTCTAGCCGTTTTCAGCTTCACTTGAAAACAGCTAGAGATAACTACTAGCCGAAACGTCGAGATATTCAACAAATAAATAAAGACAATGAAAGTCCAACAGATATCTACTATTTCGCAAGAAACATCGTTGTCTATGACCTTCAAACAAACACTTTCTGAATAGTTTGCATATTATCTTCTAACTATTTATTGGGCGCATGAATATTGCTGTTTCTTTGATTACAACACAACCTATAACTCGCCAAAATACTAAACGTGTTATAGATTTGTTTGTTTCTATTGAATAAAAACACATGAAGAACCATTATTAGTAATCTTTTAATATATTAAACAAATCAACAATTATTCTGTTAAGATTATATTTTAATTTACAAACTTCAAATAAAATTATCTTGGCCTAATACTGGACAGACTATTATGTTCAGAAATCATCTTCCTAACATAGCTGCAAAACTGAACAATAAAAAATATCATCATTTCCAAATTGAGCAGTACGTCCTGGGGAGCTACAGTCAACACATTTAGGTACTCGGTCGTTGAAATAATAGATTCGGCTACGGAATATTACTTCCCAGTATTACTAAACATCCCACATACGAGGTTGGCGGATGCCCAACTAAATTACCTTTTGTAGATAATGACTCCACTAATGAGTGGAACTATCAAACTCACTCTTACTTGCTGCCTAGACCAGAATTAAATTATGTAAAAAAATTACAAGATTAACCCTCATAAGAAGTAAGGGATGATATCTATGGGGTTAAAACAACATGGTATAACCTTACTTCAACTAGCAAGTAATTTCCACTTCGTTTTTTAAATATGTCTCAATTGGAATTTGAGATCTGAAATAAATGTATTTGGAGGTGACTCACCCTCCTTTACTATTTCATTTTTTGAAACCCCAGAATATGTCAAATTTAGTTAATTATGGTATTCGTGAAAAAAAAATACTTTGAAAAAATTTCATTATATTTTGTAATTTTTAGAATTAAATTACGTGCGTTAATAGATGGTTTACCGTTATAAGAAATAAGGGATAATATGTTTTAGGGGTGAAAATACTATAATTTAACATCTTTTCAAATAACAAGTGACTTCCACTTTGTTTTGTAGAGATATCGTAATTAGAACTTGGAATTAAAAAAAAAAACGTATTCAGGGGTAGTTCACCCTCTTTACTATTTTATTTTTAGAAACCCCGAAACCCGTCAATTTAAGTTATATTATTTGTAAAAAAAATATTTTCAAACAATTCCATTAAATTTCGTAATTTCTATAATTATATTACTCGTACTTTCATAAATATATGGTTTACCCTAATAAAAAATAAGGGATGATATTGTTGGGGGTGAAAATACCACAGATTAACATCACTTCGAGTAACAAGTAACTCTCATTTTGTTTTGTAAAAATATCTCACTTAGAACCTGAGGTATTTCAAAAATAATGTTTTTAGGGGTAGACTTTAGGGGCGGTTTTCACTCTGTTATCATAAATCTTCGCTGCTTAGGTAATAAATCTCTGAAAATAATTTTGAGTATTTGAATACAGCCTTTAAGATAGTAATAGGTGATGGAACTCATTGAAATCCAGAAGCATTATTACAGTGCATGTATTGTGTCCAAACAAGTTCTTCATTTAAAAAAAGGCTACGAACAATCGTAACCTGAGACACTAATAGAATTTTTTAGTATCAAACTGGAGTACAGGTGTGGATGAAACTTATGTAGCAAGAATGTTCTTCTTCTTCAGAAAAATGCGCAAGTTTAACCCATTCTAAAAAAATATAACTTGGCTTTGTTTGACTTCTTTTGATTCAGAAATTTGAAAAAGAATCTGAGGTGGTCATTTTTCAAACGATAGCGATTTGGCGGCTATTTTGAAAATCAACAGGAATTATTTTTATGATGGAGGATGTTCCTTTGTTAGGGAAAATTTTTTTTTAGGGCCCTGTATATTAAAATACTACCAAGAATGAAATACTTCATTTAATATTTTTCAAATAGATCTAATTTTACCGTTTCTAATTTCCATTATTGCAAGTAATCTTTTTTCTTTGTATGTAAATAATCGGCGTATAAGCCGAAAATAAAGCCTCTAATTTAGTTGAAATTGCATTTATTAAAAGTTTCGTTATAACTATGTTGAAGCTTTTAAGCACAAGCTTATTTCCATACTTGAATGAATTTTGTATAGGACCCTTAGTCTGATAAAGTCAGGATATTCTCAATTATTTGTTGTTCCTGGAGGGTTTATTAATTAGTTCTTAACACTTTGAGAACTTTTAAGATATTAAACCACAAAAGTCTATCAAGTTCTAACAGCTATTGGTATTCAGGGTAAAGTATTTTACTTGCAAAAATTTGTTTTACATGAATAATAATATCTAGTTTCGCTTTGAAGTTTACGTGATATTGGAATTGAGGCTTTTGGTTCAATATCCTGTTTATTTGAAAGGTAAACGTAATAATAGTTTCCACTCAAAATATTTAGTAGTGCAGTAATATCCGCTTGTTTTTCAATATCCAAATTTGTCATTCAATTCGGATAATCTCACGAATGAAATTCATGTGAATGTTCTAACCCTAAAATGAATATGGAAGTGTCTTCAAAACCTTGCTGCTCTCGCAAAACACAACAAAGCTACTGTTGCGTGAATACCAGGACACAAGCGGACCAACTCACAAGACAAGTGTCCAAGATTTGGCATTGCTAAAGCTACTATTCGTAAATGGATATCTTGGTAGATAAACTATCAATACTAGACTCACTTAAACTATATTGCGAGTCACAGGTACAGCAACCTATTGGTGAGCAAGCCAACTAGGATGCAAAATTAGATTTTTTCATGTAAAAAAGTTTAACAGCAAACTACCTGCACCATAACGTGAATAATAGTGTATAGACATCTAAAGCACAAATCCAACTGCAACTGAGCACTGAAATAAACAATAAAAACGGTAAAAAATGGTGACTTTTTTGGTTTTTTCCTTAAATTATGGAAAATATTGAGTTAATCGCATTACTTTCAATAAATAATTTGTAAATAATTGAAAAACCTATATAATGATTCTTTATAAAGTCCAATTGGAAAATTTTCTATCAAAGAAAGTAGAAAAAGCGCACAAAAATGTTTTCTTTTTTAAATCCATATCAAAAATGATAGCTTATCGTGTGAACTTTAAACAGGCCAGAGATAAAACTTGTCGCATTGGTATTTTCCACATAATTGCAAAATAAGCCATTCTGAGCATTTTTTTTTAAATGCCAGCGTATTAAGCTGAATTATGAAAGTTTAGATTATGGGCTACAATTTGTTTATCTCATATTTTCTTATAAAATTGTTGAAATATGCTAAAAATGCTGATACGCGTGAGCTCTCGTCCGAACCTGAGCGAGACAGTAGTAGGGGGCTACAAACAGCGGAGGAGAAGGGAGTCGCCGGCAGGCTACTCACGCTCATATGTGGAAATGCATCACATAATTGATATATAAATAGATAAATAAATAAATAAACGAACACATTTATTTATTTATATTTTAAATAAATCTTTGTGTATATCTAATAACATTTTATTTAAACCTGGTTCAACTATTAATACGTAGAAATGCAGTTTTCATAGTGTGTAGTGCTCTGTTTTCGTAGAAACATATAAAAATTTGTATTTTAATACTTTTATGCAATTATATATTAAATAGAGTTAATTTAATAGCATAGTTATATACTGAATGTCGTGGAATTAATAAAGGTAAGTATAATAATAATTAATACTGAAGAAAGGCCACTATTTTCCTTAGAAAGTTAATATGATGCCGCATCTACACCCTAGAGATCGTGAAAGAAAACTGCAGTTTTTCCACTGGTTTTTAAATAAATGCAACAAAATACCTACTTTCTATAATAATGTTGAATGGACTGATGAAGCAAGAATTATAAATAACGGTATCTTAAACCGACATAGCGAAATATATTGAAATAATACTAATTCTTATATAGCGCGAGAAGTTAGTTGATAAGGCAGTTCTTGTTTATATATATTCTCCTTTCGAGCAGAGAAAAGGAATGAATATATAAAGGGTATTTTTTATAGAGGTATAGAACTTTAAGTTGGCAACACTTTTTTAACTGGCGGCCATTTTGTCAGCTGTCAAGTGATTTATGTTTAGTTTGGTTTGGCATTTCAACATGAATAGACTGACGCCTGAACAACGCTTCCAAATTGTGCAAATTGATTTTGAAAATCATGGTTCTGTTCGAAATACGTATCGCGCACTAAGTCCATTTTACGGTCAACATAATCGTCCATCAGAGCAATTAATTCGGTTAACTATGGAACGTTTTCGCACCACGTTTACTCTAAATGATAATACGCATCCACAGAGACGTCGTACAGTGCCTACAGAAGAAGTCATTGCTGCTGTAGAGCGTAGCGTAGAGAAAGACCCGAATCAGTCTATCCGCCATCGTGCACAGGAATTGGATATGTGTCCATTCACTTTATGGAAGATTTTGCGGAAAGTTCTTGGTTTGCGTGCTTACAAAATCCAACTCGTACAAGAATTGAAGCCACACGATCACATAACAAGGCGTAGATTCGGTGAATGGGCCCAAAACAAGATTGTCGTTGATCCCGATTTTCATAAGCGAATTTTGTTTAGCGATGAAGCTCACTTTTGTTTGAATGGATACGTCAATAAACAAAACTGCCGTATTTATGATAATCCTCAAGTGTATGTTGAGACACCGTTACATCCAGAAAAACTGACTGTTTGATGTGCTTTATGGGCTGGTGGAATTATTGGTCCATACTTCTTTAAAAACGATACTGGTCAGAACGTTACAGTCAATGGTGACCGCTATAGAGCCATGATTACTGACTTTTTCGTTCATCAATTGAACAACTATGATGTGCAGGAGCTGTGGTTTCAACAAGACGGCGCAACATGTCACACAGCTCGTGCCACAATTGATTTATTGAAGGAAACATTTGGTAACCTCATAGTTTCACGTTTCGGACCCGTGAATTGGCCTCCAAGATCGTGCGACTTAATGCCGCTAGACTATTTTCTGTGGGGATATGTGAAGTCGCTAGTCTACGCCGATAAGCCCGAAACAATTGATCACTTGGAGGACAACATGCGCTGCGTTACTGCCGATATACGGCCACAAATGTTGGAAAAAGTCATCGAAAATTGGACCTCCAGATTAGACTACGTCCGAGCCAGCCGTGGCGGTCATATGCCAGAAGTCATATTTAAATTATAATGCCAGAAGTTTATCTTTCGAATAAAGTAAATTTCATGTCAATTTAAAAAAATTCATCTTTGTTTTATTCCATTTAAAAGTTCTATACCTCTATAAATAACACCCTTTACAAACAGTTTGTGTCGTGCAAATGTAACTATGGTCTTCTCTCCATACGCGTTCCGACCACCTTATAGTTTCATCAGTGAAGCTGTATCGGACCGAAAGCAACATTCGCAAGAAAAAACTGCTATTTAAAACATAAATTCCAAAATATATCGGTAGGATATTAAAAATCTGGTGACTTTGATGCCAGACTGAAAAAATATCGCCAGTTAAACGAGATCTATACATTTCAGTAAGAAATAAAAAAATCTATCGATAGATTTAACGAAGATGGATTAAATCGACCTATCTTGGCGTCAAAAGTCTATCACGAAATGTCGTATAAATATTTTCCGGACACACCGTATATATACCGATATTTCAGCTTTATGTAAAATTTTATTGACCCCTCTCCACAAAACTTTTTAGATCTGCTCTTGCAGGAGGGTTTTACTAAGAACCCTCAAATTTCCTTTAACAAAACGCGACCTTCATCGCATATTTCTACTATATGAAGTGATTCCACTTTCTGATGAGGTTAAGTTTCAATGATAGTCTTAAACTCCAGATTCACTGGATGTAAAAGAATGTGGTGTCTCTGACACCAAGATCTAGAAATGGGTTCAAATATATACACCAAAAAATATTTAGTATATTATTTCTGCATTATAGTATGTTGATATCTATTTTAGCATATGTAGTTAATCTTTTAATTACACATACAGCTCATGACTGTTTAGACCGATAGTGCTAATAGGTAAGAGAAAATGTAGAATCATTACAAAATATATAAAACAACACTTTCCTTACCTATAATCACGGAAAGAAGAATTTAACTGTCGACAGAAGTATGCTAAAAAAATACTATTCATGTGAATCTTTTATCTTTCAAGGGTTTTATTTTATTGTACATATTTACATGATTATCTGTTCTTTTTTTGGATTATGTGTTGTCATCATCACAAGATACAATCAAAACAAAACAGGTTATGTATTTCCTCACACCCAATTAGTATATATATTTTTAATAAATTTGTGACAGCGAAACTTTTCTCAATTTTAAATTGGTCTTTCAATTTTCGAGTCAAGCAATAGCCATCCTAATTCCTTTATTCTAACTTTTTCTTCTAAAAAGAATTTTTTATAAATCTAACTGTCCTTATAGTCATAGCAGCAAATAAAACGACTTTTATTAACGATATTAAAACACACACAGTCATGGAAAAAAAATTAATCAAATACCTTGACAGATACATAAAAAATAAATAAAACTAATGTCATCTGTCACCCGTAAGCAAAGTTTGTTCTTTATTCGATTTATTTAATCACAACCGCATATAAGAATAATTAATTCGTAGGTATTAGGAAAAGTTTAAAGTAAAAATAATTTTGAAAAATATTTTTAGGAAAAATTAATTAGTGTCATTGCAGCATTGTAGCACAACTCTACGAGCAACTACTCCACTAATCAATTGTAACAAACTAAAATAGAATTAAACGACTTTTAAAACTCTCTACATAGACAACTCTGACAACTTTGCGCTAAAGGGACGATTGATAGTCTTGTAACCCCAAAAATTCATACATCCACACTCAATCTGCCAGTTTGATGGTTAGAAATATAATGATAGATTCTTTATTTACTATCCATATAATCCCTGAATACCTATTTTTAAATTAAGCATCATTAAGTTTTTAATTTTTTTAATTCACCACATTTTGTCCATCATTTTAAATTTTTAAAATATATTTATACGCGATTATGTGGTTACGCGATCCACAGGAATCTCTATTTAGCAAATTAAACAAATAATAAAAATAAGCCAAATAGAATATTTAGTTTGTCACATTAGTACAGTTATTTTTAGTTCTGAAAATATAACTGATTTTTTGATTTATAATCGAAAAAGTCCCTGATAGGCCCGTCGAATTAGCCTTAAAATTTAGAGTTTCTAGATATTAGCCATCTAGAAGATGTTCATATTGATAGTGGCAATTCATGGTTTCTTAGACTTAAATTTTTATTGAGCAAAAATTATTGCATTTAATATATGAAAATGCAACAATTTGTTTATTCTCCGTGCAAGATGTTTTGCACTCTTTCTTCCGATATGCTCACCGCCTCAGCTATCTCACACACCTTAACTCGCCTATCGTTCAACATGATATTGTGCACCTTTTCGATAGTTTTCGACGTGGTTGAAATTTTTGGCCTACCTTCACGTGGGTTATCTTCGAGTGACGTTCGATCACGTTTAAATTCAACTGACTGACTGACTGACTCCGTAGCACTACAATCCAGGGTGGGTCTTGGCTGCCTCCACCTAGAATGGTCCTGTGCCAGCTCCCTCCATTCTCGCTGGTCAACTTCAAGGATAGCTAGATCCTTGTGGATGTTATCTCTCCATCTAAGCTTAGGTCTTCCCAATGGTCTTTTTCCTTGTGGTGCTTCCTCCCATACCCGTTTTATTAGTCGATCGTTTTGACTCCTTTGTATATGACCTGCCTATCGTAGTTTTCTGGACTTTATTTCTTGAATGATGTCAGGGCTTTGATATATTTGCGCAAGCTCTATGTTGCTTCTCATTCTGTGACGGCCTGTTTCAAGGTCTCGGTATGGGCCATATATTATGCGCAGGATTTTTCTCTCAAACCTTCTTAGCAGCTCCGTATCGTGGACTGTCAGGGTCCATGATTCACTGACGATGATTACTACTGGTCGTACTATTGTTTGATAAATTTCGATTTTTGCCTTTCTAGTGATAAATTATGACTTAAGCAAGGTTTGTATCGCAAATGTACATTTATTTGCTTGTGTGATGCGCTGTTTAACATCTTCCTGCATATTATTATTTGCCGTTATCACTGCGCCCAGGTACTTGAAAACTCGCACATGCTCAAAATTATAGTCATCCATGGTGACGTTCTGCCTGATTCTGTCTCGGGCGGGGTTGCGGGAGACATGCATTTATTCGGAGCTCTATTCTCTGAGCTTCTTTTTCTATCTTTATGAAGTTTTCCTTCACACTGACTGTGCTTTCTCCTATCGCGCCCGTATCATCCGCGTAGGCCAAAATAAGTTTAGGGCCACTTGGTTCAAAAACCTCCGCGTCAACTGATACTGTCCTTACGGCTTTCTCCAGTGCAAGGTTAAATAGTACTGGCGACAAAGCATCTCCCTGTTTTAATCCTCTGTTATAGAAAATGTTTGGCTACACTCTCCTTCAATTTTGACATAGCTTTTTGCCCCCTCTAGGCACGCTCTACACAGTCTAATCACTTTGTGCGGGATTCCAAATTCTTCCATAGCTTCCCACAACCTTATCCTAATAACACTGTCATATGCTTGCTCGAAATTTATGAATAAGGTATGTAAGTTTTTGTTAAATTTCCAACATTTCTCTAGCATCTGTCGGATAGTGAACAGCTGGTCAACTGTTGATCTTCCGCTTCGAAAGCCACATTGGTAGTCTTCGATAATCTCCTCGGTATACGGAGAGAGACGTTGAAAGAGAATGCTGGAGAATAATTTATAGTGGTGGCTTAGTAAAGCAATACCTCGGAAATTTTTACATTGCATTTGGTCCCCTTTTTTGTGGAGTGGAATTATTACCCCTTCTTTCCATTCATCAGGAATGATTTCTTGATTCCAAATTTGTTTCACGAGGTAATGTATTTGTGTGATTAGGTCGTTCCCTCCATGGTTCAGACTTTCTGCCAATATATTATCTCGACCTGCCGTTCTGTTATTTTTGAGCTTCTTAATGGCTCTAATGGTCTCTTCTATGGATGAAGGTGGAATATTAACCTCTGCCGTAGCGAATACTGTAGCTTCAGTTTCTTCCTACGCCGGTACGTTTAGTAGTTCATTAAAGTAGCACTTCCACCTGTCCAGTACCTCCACTTTTGAGGCGGTGATTGTGCCATCGTTAAGCTTTAGCATTGTGGCACTTCTTGGGCGGAATCCCTTTTTATGCCTTCCCACTTCCTTGTAGAACCTCCTAGTATTGCCGTTCTGAAAATCAGCCTGTAAGTTAGGTATTTTTTCTGTCTCATGTTCTTTTTTCTTTTTCCTGATCAATTTAAATAGCTGTGTTCTTAGTTCGTTAAACCTAATTGTTGTCTGCTCTGATGGGTTATGAAGCATTTTAATTCGTGCCTCTGTTTTGATGGCACCAAGATTTTTGCACTCATCATCAAACCAGGGATGTCGGCTGGATTTTGGTTTGGGCCCAATACACTTCCGTTTGCTTCCCTGATGCTTTCCTTTATGTGCTTCCAGCTAGTTTCTATATTGTCAGTTTCTGCTATTTTGCTAAGGTTCCGGGAGATGCTGTTCTTGTATGCTAGGCATATTTGTGGGTCTCGTAGTTTATTCGTTTAAATTCAACTGCCCACTTTTATATCGGTTGACAGTGAAGGAGCAGAGTTTTGTCAACTTTAGATTAAGTTCCGTAGGGGTTAATCCATCCAAAACGAAGAATTTTATGATCGCACGATATTAAAATTTATCCATTTTAACGAAACACACGCTAGACGTGTACTGCAAAGACTCGTTTACACAAACTATTTGAGCGAACAAGCTGAAGCTTATCATACGAACTAATGAAATGTGCGCGCAGACATGCGCATGCCATCTCTTGGTCAGGCCGCGAAATTTTCACCTTATCACGTATATTCTTTATTAAATTGAGAACGTAACATGAAATTTTTATTCTTACGTCTTTTACATCCAGAAACTGCTTATAGCATATAGGCAGCTTTCATAACTCCGATTTTATATCATTTAAAGCTGCCTTCCCTTTTGAATTTATTTTTATAGTTGATACTATTCTATAAGCAGCTTCCTTGCACAAAATAAACCGCCCTTTTTTTTGTTGCCATTACGCTGACGAACAAACGAAGCATCTGCTGCTAGCTTTCTTCTCTAGGAACAATAAAAATACACACACAAAACGTTTAAACGATAAAAAATATTGAAAAAATTAGGTTAATGGCGACAGTAGATATACACATAAGAGAAATTTATATTACTTAATCTAGACTGGAGATCCTATAGAAGAAAATTGGCTCAGTTTGAAAAGAGCTAGAGCGTTTTAATAAGAAGTACCTTCTTTCTAATTTCATTGAAGTGAAAGGGGTATCCAATAACATTTGGAGTATCATGCGTAGCTCCGCCATCTCTTCCTAAGCGCATGCTAACTTTCTCCTATAGAATATAGAGTATCATTTTCGCCCGCGCGCTGCCGGTATCCCCCCCCCACCGCACTCTCACTGACTCATGAGACACTTCGACTTTAAACTATTGTCACATCAACAATTTTCAAATAATCAACTCGAAAAATTCCACACGCGATAGTTTAAGCAATGCCTTGTGATTTTCTTCTGAAATAATTCCTTAATATCAATAAACAATAGAGTGATTTAAGAAGCAATAGCTTTTTTATAACTTAAAAAAACTGTTTTTTCACACCTTAATTATTTAATAAAAATTTTTGGCTAAAAAAAAAATTGAAGTCTAATCAACTATAAATTATCATCATCATTCAAATTTTAATTCGACTGTTCTACGAAGGCCACATCTATTTGAAAGATAAATTATAATATTACTATTTTTGGTTTGAAATTTAATTGTTGGTGCAACCACCGATATTCAAACATAATAAATTTGTCCGTCCTTCTAGCAAGAAGATATAATTTATTTCTGGGTGATCCTTATAATGCCTCAATTATTGCAGAAACTTTTAATATTCTTATCGACCTTGCTAAGCATGTAAAATATACACGGTAATTTTATTAACAAACTACAAATTAAGATTTATATCATTTACTGGCTGTCCCAATATCTTTTATATCTTTAAAACTGTAACATTCGGTTTACACATAAGCGTCGTAAAAACTTATGTTCTTAATTGATTACGATCTGTCAAATTAGTTACACTTTTTAGTAAATGAGATATAATTGCAGTGTACGACGTAGTAAAACATTTTCCATAAAACATAAATTACCGTATATATAGGGCGGTACAACAGAAGTCATTATGTTTTTGATAAAAAAATATATTTATATTATTTATATTATTTAAAGAGAAACAAATACAATAAAATCAAAAGAAAAATTACGTTAGTTCAACAATAAATGATATTAGCAGAATTTTTTGGAATATCTTATATTTCGAAAACATAGTTATTCCTCAATTTCTCAGGTTTTGTAATCTAGGATTGGTTTATAACATATTTGTTTGCGGCCAAACCTGCAGCATTTTTGTCGCTATTTGTGTCCTTCTTGGCTTCTACTACTCTCGACGTAATCCATAAATTATGTGGTCAGATATTTGTCATGATATATCAAGTCATTTTATTTATTATTTCTTCAAATTGCTTAATATAATTATGTTTCCTTGACTCGATACTTGTTTATTTGCACAACACTATAGTACCACAGCTCATATTTATATATTTTTTCCTCAGTATCCGTGGTTCAGGCCTTCAAAAAACGTCACCTCTAATTAATGACAGTAGTTCAGCTTAAACTTATAAAATGACTGATCAAGACCAGATAACAGAAATGATTAATAACTTTAAAAATTCTTGCAGGAATAAATTTCTTCGATCTTGTATTTTGTACGTGACCCTAATGTAATGACGATCAGGGACGCCAAGACTCTTTACGAAATCAGTTAGTTTTTTAACAGGTAGGTTTGTTATTTTATCCAGAGCTAAAGTACCTCATTTAAGAACATCTTTTGCAAAAAATGGTGCAGTGTACTCATAGAGTAGTTGTACCGCTATTCCTGCTGCGTTATCTCAAATACAGCCAATTTCAGACTCGACTTTACCTATTTATTGGAGATTGTATCTCAAAAAACAAGGGCCCTTCAGAAGATTTATAACCAGAAGAATATTCCTATGAGGAAATTCAAGAAGCTAAATCTATACGGTGTGTTTCAAAAAGCTTTGCACTAAATGCTACCGCAAATTCCTGAGACTCAAATATGAAGGTCTAGTCCAATCTGTCTTATTCCAAAAAATTGATAATTTCTGAAATATATGGCGTAAACTTTGCACTGAATGTGGTATTTTGGGATTTTTTAGTATAATAAATCAACATGTGATTACCGTTTCGACGAACATTGCAGAGGGCACACCTAAAGCATCATAATTTTTCTGCGCTTATGTATATTTAATTTCTAATTAAAAATTCTTATTTCTTGATATATTTTATCTAAAAAAGTTATTAGTAGCTGTCGCTTCGAATAGCCGTTTCTAAATTTAAATGATTTATTGTGTACTAACATTCGTCATAGTCCTCCTTGACGCGTTATGCAGGTATAGAACTGGTCCAACAACAATAAAAATTTACATAAGAATGATCTAACAATGATAATAATGCAAGAATGAATTGGTAAAGAATAATAAGAATATCACATAAAGTCAATGACAAACCAAAACAGAAAAAAATTATTTATTATAATATTTAAACTCTAAATAAATGTTCAAAATGATCTCCGTTTTAACATACATAAAGATTAGTTTTAAAGGGAAAGTTGAACTACAACTGTTGCATCATCTCTGCATCTAAGCGTAAAGTGTTTACTGAATTTTCTATTCCTGCCCACAATTCTCCTTCATTTTTTACAAGTCTATAGTATACCATCTGTTGAAAAGTTCTCTACAAAAAGTAATCCAAGGGCGTTAAATCCGGTAAGTGCGGTGGCCAATTTCCAAGAGCATCATTTTCTCGACCGATCCATTGATTCTAAAAACTCACATTTAATATAAGTGTGATGGAGCACCATCCTAAATGCACTACATATTTTGACTCGTATCCAATGAAATATCATCCAATAAATTTGACAAATTTACTAGGTGTTTTATGTAATTCAAACCATTTAAACAAAGTGGTAAGACGACGGGACCAATAATAAATCTAATAATGATCCTTACTCATATGTTAATTATAAATTCATGTTGATAATGCACAATCTTTATTGTTTGCGCGTTTTTGTCAGCATAAATACGTTCATTATGTAAATTTGACTTCCCAGACACCTGAATAGTATTCCCTTTCAGTTGTGAAATACCCCTTCTTGTAAAGTAAGATTTACTGGTAATTTTTTTTCATGAAGGTTGACATCATGTGGTCTTCGTTTATCGACAGAGAGTCTCAATTCAAGGTCGACGAGTAATAATTCTTGTACAATCTGGAGATGGAATAGATGCGACAACTGTTCTCTTAAAGTCCTATTTACTGTATCTTTAGAAACTCTAAGTTCAAAAATTAAATATCTAGGGCAAAAACTCTGATTTTCTTATGGTCATTCTAAAATTTCTTCCTCAAGCTCCTTTGTTCTAGCTGTAAGATTTCGTCTATAATCAATCATTGCAGGAGCAAAAGTACCGATTTTTGAAGACGCTTTACATCAATGGTAAATGTTTGGTGGTTGCCCTCGCGTTTATCTGAAAATTTTACTTTATATACTCTCATCGACTTCCGAATGAAGGTTTGTCAGATTCAATCGTTTGAAAATATTATTTTGTAACTAATGACGTTACTTATATTGTTAGCTCATTGCCATGTAAACTTTTATTGTTGTTAACTTGTTTTGCCTTCAGTACGACCTAAATTTCTTTGGACTAATCCTAAACATGGATAACGTTATTCTTACCCATTGACAAAATTATACCTCTGAAATGTCTCTCTCTCAGTCTGCGGAGTACTGGACACTCTCCGTGGGCGTGGTTAACAGTTTCAGTCTCCTTTAAAGACAGTCTGCAAATCGGGTCATCAACGACCACAATTTTATGAAGATAACTCCCTGGGTATAAATATCCTGTCACCAATCCCACTACAAATCACAACTCTTCCTCTCCCAAGGAGAAAAGCTGCGTAGTAAGCCGTGCACTATATCCATTTATATATTCCTTAGCACACCTCATTCCAGGAGCTTCCTTCTCTCCATGATTCAATTTATTTCTCTGCAACAATCTTAATTTCCTTTTACCAATGACAATTGGAACAGAAACAATCGGACCTCATGTTTGCCAGAATGTCTTTTTCTTCATTCCTATGTATACCAGAGTATTTCGGGACTGATTGTACAGCCGTTGCTTGTCAAACTGTTTAATACGTTCATGCTCTCAGATACCAATGGCTTATTCCTGTTTATGTCCTATACTGCAGAATAGCTTACATTTATAATGTAATGATCCATTTCTCGGAAGATTTTGCTCTTGCAAGAGGGTGGTGGGGTTTCAAAAGGGCCGCTATGTAATCTGTTAACATGTGGTGTGATGGATATCGCTCGTTCTTGTTCTGAAATACTCTAGGCAACTGAGAAGATAAATGGGCTTCAGGGCATCGCTTTCTATATATAAATGGGATGAGGTAGGTTCACCAGGACCACCAAAGCCCCAGTGGGGGCAGCTCTCATCGCACTCCATATTACCATGCAAGCCATTCTTTAAACTGTCATAAAGATTGTAATTACGCTTGGTTGTACTAGGCCACCATACAATAGCGAAATTCGTGACGATTGAGCGGATTATCGTAGTGTATGTGTATGTCCCCCATGTACATCTAAAGGTTCTTTTACAAGCACAGAAAGCAAATAAGACTTTCTTTATTCGAGCCACAATATGATCATTCCAATTCAGCCGTGAGTCCAGAATTACTCCCAGATATTTATTTATTCCCTTGTATTGAACGGTCCTTCTCGTTAATGTAGTTGTGGGAAATCTCACCGTTTTTTTGTAGAGTATCATCTTAGCTTTTCCCGAGTTATCATCAATGGTCCTCGCCCCCAGTCTTGGATATAGCAACCAGGGCACAAAATGACCCTAATGTTGGCAGTCCAAATTTATCTAAGCTCTTATTGATCATTAAAATCAAGGAAAAAGATATTCCACAACTAGTAAACCAAAGGAATCAAATTAAATCAAGGTAGCATTTTCAATATTTTCTGCAATGTGATACGCTTCAAATAATTCAATCATTACCACATCTTCATTAATATGTCAAAATTTTCATCAGCCTCTTTTTTAAACAATCTGTCACAAGCTTAATGAGTATGTTCACCTTTCTCTTTTTTAAAAGCATTTAAAATCTTTTAATAACCTACTCTTTCATTAATTTGTGTGCCCACTCTTCGAGGGATACCTAAATAAGATATATTTTTGTGAAAAACACCTGCTTTGATCTCAACTGTGTTATCAGTATTATTAAAAAACTAGATATATTCGAATCAAGGTGTATGTCCAGACCATATAAAATAATATAGATTCAATACATATATTTATTTTTTTCATATCTAAAAATAATAAACACCTAAAGATCAGTGGGTGTTTTTCAGGGTATTTAAAAATTAAAAATCACAACTTTTAAATATCGCTCTGTATAAATTCCGAGCAAGGTATTAAATTACCAAATAATAAAAACTGGAGCAGGAAACAACACATTGTAAAACAAGAATAAGAATAATCCACATATCAAAAGTTAATCTTAATTTGGGCGGGGTTATTTTTATAAGTTTGCATATATATTATCCGTTCGTGTTGTTTTTGGAAATAATTGAAATGATTTATTATATTTATTTAAACTAGGGAAAAAATTATCTCGAAAATTTTAGGGGTGAAGTCCTATATCGAATCTCTTCAAATATATGTGTCGTATTGGAGAGCAGAAAAGTTGTTGGAACCGAATTTGGATATCTTATAAGGCAAAATACTTATTAACTTAACATGTCTAAATGACGTCATTCTAAGTACCTCAGCATTCGAGGAACTGCAAACTAAAAAAAAAATGAAATTGAAAATGAACTTCCAGATAAACAAAATAAAGAGACGCATAGAAAAAATAAGAAATACAACAATACCTTAGTACGTATTGTAGAAGGCTGAAGAGTCAGCTTACCTAGGATAAATTGAAAAACTCATCAAACAGGTAAAACACAATTAACAATGGCAGGATTTGACAAATTAAAATGAATACTTAAAAATCACGAGATGTCTTATTATTATTCTTTTGATTGTGTCACATGGCACATAATCATTAAAACGCAACGATCTATTCAAGGGGCGATGCTAAGTATTAGAATAAAACAGAAGTCAAGGATACCTGGGACTAATTACAAGGATAAAATGGAGTTTTGCGCAAAGTAAGGCAAAGAGACGACAAATGGAACACCACTATTCAAAACAACAAACCATAGAGGAAGAGGACAGTCCTTACGAGGTAGGGTAATACTCTCAAGGGAATATGTGAAATAAAAGGGAAAAGAACAATGTAGCACAGAGACCGATGGCAAGAATTAGGAAAAACCTATGTCAAAAATTACATCGAGAATGGAAGAAAAATATAAAACATTTCCGGAACACTGAAAGACTGTGTATTATGTTCATATATAAATATGAACACATCTTGTTATCAATGAATGAAAGTGGGTATATGGAAATGTCCTGTCAGTAACTCTATTACCATTTGTAGTTTCTTCCTCGTTAGGCAAATAAAATCGCAAGAATGGCTTGTGTGGGAATATTGAGTGCGATGAAGACTGCTCCCATCAGGGCTCTGGAAATCCTGGTGAACCTGCCTCCTCTTTACTTATACATAGAAAACGAGGCCCTGAGGACTGTTTATCGTCTCAGTTGCCTGGGACATTTTGAAATTGAAACAGGCGGTGACTCAGGTGTCTGGGAAAGCGTGGTGGAGAGGTGTCCATCACTCCCCATGCGGACCGACTACATGACGCCGTTTTTAAAACCCAACCTCTCCCTGGAGATACTTATGCCAAGTAGAGAGAATTGGGAAGGAGAACAAAATCTTCCGGAAAATGGATCCTGGTGGTATACTGATGGAACTCGACAAGATGAAAGAGCTGGAGCCGGAGTATTCGTTAAGACCACAGGAGTTAGAGAGTACTACGCTCTCGGACAATGTGCGACAATTTTCACAGCGGAAATTTATGCTATTCTGCGGTGTGCCCATCTCTGTGAGAGGGACGTAGACAGGAATAGAGTAATAAATATATGCTCAGACAGTAAGGCTGCGATATTGGCACTGAAGTCAAGTGTCGTGACTTCGCGACTGGTGTCTGAGTGCAAGGATGTACTAAATGATATGATAAGGAAAGGCTGCACAGTCAGACTCGTATGTGTCCCGGGTCACTCGAGCATACGCGGGAATGACGAAGCAGACCGTCTGGCAAAGTTGGGTTCGGCGATCAAACCATATGAATCCCAACCAATATTACCTGTTCCAATTGCTATTGGCAAAAGGGAAATGAAATCGTTGCTGAAAAGCAAATTTATTGAATCATGGAGGGGAGCCCCTGGAATGAGGTGTGCTAAGGAACATATAACGCGGCTTAGCGCACGGCGTACTTGGGAAGGAAAGAGCTGCGAATTGTGGTGGGATTGTTGACAGGACATTGTCACCTCCGGGGCCATCTTCATAGAATCGGTGTCGAGGGCGACCCGACATGCAGATGGTGTTTGGAGGAAGATGAAACTGTTGACCAAGTTCTCAGAGGGTGCCCAGCACTCAACGGACTGAGACAGAGATATTTCGGAGATATAGTTTTGTTACCGGAAGCTATTAAGCAAGTTCAAATAACGAGGCTGCTTGGATTCGCAAAGGCGATCGGCCTCGAATAACCTGCAGATATGGTGGGATGTGAAGGGCCCAATGGAGGCCTAGGCATCGATGATCTAGTATCACCATCCCGTCATTCGTTCATTCATTCATTCAAGTTGCGCTTTGGGTTTATGTTCCTTGGTACATTGCATTTCAGGAGCTTCCCTCCGCCAATCAATAAATTTTTTTTTTTTTAATATAATTGGTTGGAGAATGCATGGTTCGAATACGAACCCTGTCTTTGCCAAAGTATTTGTTTCCTTATTTCCATGTTTATCCGAGTGATCCAAGTTCCACACCAGTCTTATTTTATAGCTGATCTTGGTCAGACTATCAAGTACATTCTGCCCTTAGATACTAATCGTGAAGTTATGACATTGAACTTCTGTGCAACTTCCAACCTTGTAGTCTATGGTCTTATTTCTATTTATACCTTTTCTATAGAGAAAGAGAAATTACAGAATAATATGTATTTCTGCTTGAAAGGCTGGTGTGTATTGTCTGACAGAGTAAAATTTTTTGATCCCCCAGCTCTAGCTTTTTCATTCTAACGAAATCTATCTGACTCCGCCATCAGGATCCATTCCATGAGAGAGCTTATTTTTGAAATACTAAGCCAGTTGAGTCTGTAGAAGAACCTAACTAGAGCACAACCAATTTAAAATGCTGTAGTTTTGTTATGATATTTAAATTACAAAACCTGCTCAATACAAATAAATATTAAACATATAATAGGTATTAACAAAACTATTAATTTTGTTTTTTCAGGATGACCATTGGAAGGGATTAAATGCCAGGGTGTTCAAGCTGTATAAAAGTAATTTTTGGCCAGAAGCTACAGGCATTGTTTTTGTTATTTTAAGTGTAGGATTACATTAAAGACATAAAATGAAGGTAGGTGGTCCGAATGTTTTTCTTTTCTTGTGAATTTTGTTTCAGTATATTTTACAGTAAAAGCATAAAATTTTCTTTCAAATTTAGATTTACAGAAAAGTTTATTTACAATAGAACTTATTTACTTAATATATTGTTTAGGAAATGTATATTTTTCAATTATTTTACAATTTTCATTTAAAAAAAATATATCATCAAAATTATTGCATATTTCATTTTTCAATAGAATGAAAACTCCAAAAGGTTTTTATGGGAGGGATGGGTTAAATCAGCTAAATTTTAAGATGATGCGATTCTAATCAAAACTTACTTTACAATTCAACCCTATGCCTGGTTTTTGAGAATGAGATTAAAAATTATTTTAAAACTATTTGAAACAATTAAGAAATTTTATTAATATTAATTGACCCTTTTTGCAAGTTTCTGCAAAACCAGGCGTAACATGGTTGTAAAAAAAACAGGAGATTCTAAAATGTGTTATCTACACCTGAAACAGCATTTTTTCAGATTCATTAAGAAGATTGAATCCGATCTAGTTATCATGAAAATTAGATTTCCTAGTTAAACAGTTTTATTTTGCTTAAGATATTGTTATAAGTTAAACGCTTAGATAGGAAAATGAAGATATACAACCTTGAAGTAAGTTAGGAATAGTTAAATCTCTAAAGTAAACAAAAATTTCTAATTTTGATAGCTAGATAATAATAAAATTTGTTATTATCTGGTTTTTAAGGTTCAAAAATTTCTTGATTTATTGTTGTACTTGTCGTTTGAAACCCTCTATTGACAACTTAGATCGGTTTTAAAGCTAGACCATGTCAGTGAATTAGGTCATATACATAGCTTTTTATTCGTGTATATCCATTTTTTAGCTCAACCAAAATAGCTTATATTGGGCTTAAATTTTTGTTAAAGATGTCTAGTTTTTTGTGCAGTTGGGCCTTTTTGAAAAAATCAATATGGCGAGTATAATATGGCGACGAATATTAGAAATCCTAGATGTAATATATTTTTTTGCTGTAAATACTAATGCCAATTTGGTTCAAAATACAATAATGTTTTATAATATGATTTTTAAAATGGTGGATCCAAGATGACGGACTTAAAAATTAAATTTCATTATTTTGTCATGAAAGTATAAGTTGCGGAATTTAAATTTCACAAATATAAATTTTCATGTGGTTAAATAATTTTTAATAAACAACAAATGAAATTTCCTAAATTTCAAAATGACGGGTTCAATATGGCGGATTTATCCTATACTGTCAGTCAAATCATTTTCAAATGGAAATTTAAATAAAATTGTTTTAACAGTTGTTGGTTTAGAATTTGAAGAACTTAAATAAATTTTCAATTACCAAATATTAAAGTATTAGATCCAAGATAACGGTTTTAGGAAATAAATTTTATTAATTTGCCATGAAAATATACACTATAGAAACTTTCACAATTATCGATTTTTATATTGTTAAATAATTTTTCGCCATTGAAGTGAAAATTCCCAGATTTTAAAATGATGGGTTCAAGATGGCGGATCAATCTCTTATACACATTAAATAAAGGTATTTTAGAGTTATTGATTACGAATTTGAAGTACTTGAATAAATGTAAAATAGTCAAATTTCAATTTTTGAAATTTGAAAATGGCAGATTCAATATGACGAATATATATTTTACTAGAATATAAATTTAACTCCTTTGAAATAGAAATTGAATTTAAGGAATTTTTGGAGTTACTCATTAAAAATACGAAGTACTTTGATCACCTTTTTGTAGCCTAATATTAGTTTTTTGAATTTTGAATCCAAGATGGCGGGATGACGGAGTCATTTTCAATTGAATATTTGTACTTTGGCATTCAAACAGGAGTTCTGTGTATGTTTAAATATATAATAAATAGAAATATGTCTTTATAATCGAAGTGCAAAATACTATATCGAAGATTCCAGATCTAAAATGTGATTTATATAATGCAAGCCAAAAAAATCATAAAATTTTTGATCTTGTTATCATGATCTTCAATTTGGATTTGTAAATAAAATTTGGTTTTTCTAATGCTGTGGAATAAATTTAAATCCCCTAATTTATTCTTTTATGGCAAAATAATGAAATTTAATCATTAAGTTTGCCATTTTGAATCCGCCATTCTAAAAATCGTATTATAAAACATGACCATTGTAATGACACGTACAAAAATCATGCAACTGCAAATTAAACTATACATCTTTATCAAAAATGTGGTCCAGTTAACAAAGAATATATATATATATATATATATATATATATATATATATATATATATATATATATATATATATATATATATATATATATATATATATTCTTTGACTTCGGCAACAATTTTTGCTGCGTGAGATGAAAATTAACCAAAATTTTAATTTTTTTCAAAAAAAATCTAAAGTTTGATTTTACCTCAAAATATCGAAAAATCATGAAACTGCAAATTAAACTATACATCTTTATCAAAAATGTGGTCCAGTTAACAAAGAAAATATATATATATATATATATATATATATATATATATATATATATATATATATATATATATATATATTCTTTGACTTCGGCAACAATTTTTGCTGCGATTGAGATGAAAATTAACCAAAAAACGGTTGTCACGTGACTAGAATTATCTGTCAAATTTTAATTTTTTTCAAAAAAAATCTAAAGTTTGATTTTATCTCAAAATATCGAAAAGAGTTATTAGAATATAGAAATTTTTTTTTGATATTTCGAGACTTTTTTGACTTTTTTTTTGGAAAAAAATTAAAATTTGACAGATAATGCTAATCACGTCACCTCTATTTTTTTGGTTAATTTTCATCTCGATCGTAGAGTAGAAAGTGATGCCAAAGTCGAATTTTGAATAAAGCTATTAATAAAAAAATCCAATATGATGCGACTTTATTGTCCTCACTGTATTTAACATATTTGTCTATTTTCAGATTACTCTCATCCTTTTGGTAGTATTTGTCATAAGTTTGGCTTATGGAGGTATTGTCCCAGCATCATCTACCCTTTTAAGAGCCTCAACCACAATTGCCCATACACCAACAGTTATTAGTCAACAATATTCACCTGTAGCTGTCTCATATAGCGCACCTCTAGCTTACTCCCATGCTGTAGCCCCTGCAGTTTACTCGCAACATCTCCTAGCTCCAGCTCATTATGCCAGTCCTTTGTTTGCCCATGGACCAGTTCTCGCACAACAGTCCATTATTGCTCAATATCCTGGATTAGTTGCGCAAAGCCCTGTTGTTGCGCAATATCCATTTGCTCAAGCACCTGTGATTGGTCAGCTTCCTGGTGTCGTACAAGGACCTAGTCAAATTCCTGTACAAGGTAATATTTACAAAATATTATATTAATAAACTTTATGCTTTTTTAAGATTGTGTCTCTTTGTAAACACATGTCTTCTTCTCACTTACCGCTTACCTAAATATATGTGTTGGTTTTTGTTTCATTTCCCATTTAAATTTTGGGTAAGCCGAGAAGGGGTTGTATTTGTAATTAAATTATTTGAGAAGATTCGATTTGAAATAAAAAGTTGACATTTTCGTTACACTGTCAGGATCACTAAATAACGGAATTACTTGTTTCTTTAATATATATTTTTACAGGTGGTTCTCCAGTAATTGAGGCTGCTGACAGCCCAATCAGTCCTGCTCCACAACCTCCACAACAATCTCCTATCGTTAGTGGAGCTTCTCCCGGAACAACCGTGGACGATGATACCGTATCTGTAGAATCAGCTTAGACACAACTTTATTAATAAATAATTAAAAAAAATTGTACAAAAAATAATAAATTATTTACAATTTTGATAAAAATTTAATTTTTATTTTTCCTTTTTTTTTTTCTCTTTTCAAAGATTTGTTCTTTTGTGATCAAAAATAATAGTAGATAAGTTAAAATCCTATATATTCTTGAGGGTGGATACATAGAAGAAGGCTCATTGAATTGCCTCCTAGGTCACTCGGTCTAACCCCCTATCTTTGAGGCCATTTAAAGGCTGTAGTTAATAGTACATATATAATAAAAGGTTAATTTAAAATGAACTGCATGATATTCCTTATCAACATTTGCGGAACATGCCTTTCTAATTTGTTATATATGTAATTCTCCTTTCAGGTAGAGAATATGAAATATATATATATATATATATATATATATATATATATATATATATATATATATATATATATATATATATATATATATATATATATAAACAGTTTATTTACTGCAAATATCGCTCTGGTCCTATCTCCATACGCGTTTCGATCACCTCATGATCTCGTCAGTGGAGCTGTATCGGGCCGAGAGCAACATTAGCAGGAAATAACTGATATATGAACCATAAATTTCAAGGTATTTCGGCAGGATATTGCACCTGCCATCTACCGACTTCGATGTCAGACTGAAAAATATCGCCAGTCGAACGATATCTATGAATCATTAAAGTAACGTAAAATTTTTAAAAAATTTAAATTTCAGTAAGAAATAAAGAAATTTTTCTGCCGTATTTAAATAGTTTGTTATATATGTAATTCTCCTTTCAGGCAGAGAATATGAAAAATATATATACATACAGTTTATTTGCTGCAAATATCGCTCTGGTCCTCTCTCCATATATCAGTTATTTCCTGCTAATGTTGTTCTTGGTCCGATACAGCTCCACTGACGAGGTCATGAGGTGTTCAAAACGCGTATGGAGAGAGGACCAGAGCGATATTTGCAGGAAATAAACTGTTTGTATATATATTTTTCATACTCTCTGCCTGAAAGGGGAATTACATATATAACAAACTATTTAAATACGGCCGAAAGATTCTTTATTTCTTACTGAAATTTTGATTTTTTAATGCCTTTCTAATTTTCAGAAAGGCCCTTACACTAACACGTGGCTGAAAAGAAAACAATTCGAAAATTTAAATAAATAGTTCTTAATTGAAACTATTGTTTGTTTTTGTTTGTATTCTTACACTTTTAACTGTCAATATTTTAGAAGCGGTTAAACTCAATCATTGGGTAAGTTATACAAAAAATATTCTGAATCTGTTAGAGATTTAAAATAACTGATAACATGCGAGATGTTCAAGTTAAAAAAAATTATAATTGACTTTGTTATTTGACAGTTATTGATGTTACTGACATATGGAATGCACAATCAAATAGAAGAACTGGACTTTTAAAGTTTAATTAAGGGTTAATGAAAAGTGATATCGGAGAAAGTAAAAAAGGCATGAATTTAACGAATATTGACCAAGATAGTTATGCGCGACGTTGCCAAATCAATTCATTTTTCAATTTAAAATTCTTATATATTGTATAGTATAACATTCTGTCCTAGTTTAATATAACACGTCGCTAAGCAAGACGATACAAGGTGGACAAAACATATATTGCAAAGAAGACCTTGGTCATCAAAAAGAAGTATCGGAAGACCCCCTAAAAGATGAATAGATGACATAAAAAGGAAAACAGATAGAAACTGGCACCGGATTGCAGAAGATAGGTTGGAATGAAAGAGAATAGAGAAGGTCTATATCCAGGGGTGGACCAAATTGGGCTGCGAGAGAGAAAGAGAGAGAGAGAAAGAGAGATAATATAACATATTTTACACATAATATATAATAAGTTAACCATTATTTCTCACATTGTCTGATTTCAGAAGGAGTAGAAACACCATATTGGTCATTTTAGATCCTATATCCAACATAGTTGAATCATCTTATAGACTAAAATTCAGTATGGTGTTGTTTTGTGACTTGAGCCAAGCCTTTCACTGTGTAGACCATGGAATTCTTATACAAAAATAATTACATAACAATTTTAGCGCTAACAACATCCCACTGCTACATTTGTACCTGATAGAGATCAGGTTATAAGAGTTGTCGGTGTGTCATAAGCGGAGAGTGTTCCTAATATTGGAGTTCTACAAGGCTCAGTGCAGGCATACATCTTATTTTTCATATACATAAATGATTTGACATTAAATGAACCAGCAGCAAGATACACACTCTTTGCGGGTGACAAGACGGTGTTTTTTTATCTGATGATCTGGGGAAGCCCTTGAGGGTTCTGGAGTCTACGGGATAGTGCTGAGCATTGGTTCAGCACCAATAGATTGATTTTGAATCAGAAAATAACTAGTAGAGCCATTTTTTCTCTGAGAAAAGCCTCACAGGCAACGAATTATTACATAAAGTTGTTTGAAATCTATATGGTCACTAGGTTGCAATGGAAAAACCATATAAATCATCTATGCAGTCAGTTAAAAAAAACCTTTTATCCTACTTAACATACCAGCCTGTATATTTCGGAGGCTACTTTTGACAGCGTACCACTTTTTGTTTCATTCACATTTGTCTTATGCTATTCTTGTTTGAGGTTACCCAGCAGAGAAGTACGTATTTGATAGCACTTTGTTTTAGAGAAAACTGTAAACAATCTTTTAAAATATTGAACAGTTCGATTTTTGTATATATAGAAAATCTCCATTATGTAAAAGAGAATGAGAATCTGTTTCGAGTCCATGAAGCCATAATTATGTAATTAAAATAAACCAGTAACATAGCGTGGGGAGAGGCGAGACACTCGCCTTGGGCTGCGAATTTAGAAAAAAAAAACATTATTTTTACTAGAAGTTGTTTTCCAGAAGATTTTCACTTGCATTGCCAGATTTATATTAGACACGCCAATTGTTTAAAAATTATGAGAAGTTTTTAATAGTATATCTTATCTGCAGATATAATCAAAGGTTTATTAAGGATATTTCTAAATTAATATCGCATTTTGGTTTTTTTTATTACATGGAATTGATAATTTTTAAGGTTAAAAAATATTTTCTTAATGAAAACAATATTAATAATATCACAACATTTAATAGTTTGAATATTTTTTATGATTTTCAAATAACTAAAGTAATAATGCTGCTTTTAATAATCAATTAATATAAGAATTCAAAACATGCATTTATAAATAAGTCATAATTATGATATTAGACATGATAGTACTCTACACAAAGATACCAAAAGTATGAAGCTCTGTAGGAACACTTTTCATATTATCGGGTCCTAGGTGACATGGCCTGCTGTATTTCCTACGAATTTTCGAACGGTTCGCGCGGTTGCAAGGAGAGTTGCTTACTGCATCGGTTTATACATTATTATGGGAATCATTTGGACGCCGTTCATTCTCCATTGTCTTCGGATTTGCACCTCCAGATCTCTGTATTTGGCGATCTTCTCGTTGTATTTTAGCCTTAGGTTGTTGTTGTTAGATACAGCAATGTCGATTAGTGTAGTTCGCCTAGAAGTTTTATCTATTATTATAATGTCTAGTCTATTATGAGCAACTGTCTGATCCGTCAGAACTGTCCCAATATAACTTGAACTGGTTGTTCTCAAGAATAGGCTCTAGACTGTATTTGTAATAAAGCACTTTTCCTACCTGTAATAGGTTTAATTTTTCTGCTAACTCTTGGTGGAGTATCTGAGCGGCTGAGTCGTGTCTTTCCTTATATAATAATAATTATGTTTTATTTCTGGCTCCATCTAATTATCAACATTTTATAATTAATTAATATACAGGATAATATAGAGACAGAAAGGGCAAGATCCAGATGTGGATAACACCTAAGTGACATCCACTCTGATCAACTCAACCCAGACTGAAAGTAAATAAGACCTAAATAATAATTAAACACAGAAGAGAAAAGAAACAATACATCTACACCCAAGTTAGATACACTGACACAAATTCTGGATTTTTCTTCATCAAAATTCAAAAGAAAAAGAGGAAACTACAATTTCCTTATTTGTTTTTCAAATGCGTGTTGGAAGACAACATATCTAAATTTTATAGACGTGAGAGTTTTGAAGAAGTCCGGAAGAGAATTTTATAGTTTAGCGACATTGTAGGTAAAAGAACGTTTAAATAGAGAAGATTTATGTAGGGGCGAAGTTATTGTTCCTCGAAAACGAATATTGACGTTACGCACGTGGGATCTAAAAATAATTCGTCTGTATAGATATTGTGGGCTTTTATAACATTTAATTTTATGGTAAAAGCTTCATGTAACCACCTCCTGGTCTCCATATTCAGCCATTTTAAATCGAGTAGCTTATGAGATATTCTCTCATATTTACGAACTCCATAAATTAGTCGCAAACAAGAGTTTTGCACTTTCTGTATTCTTCGTTTTTGAATGGCTGTTAGGCAGTTTCCATATATTACATCTCCGTGGCTAAAAATGGAGAGTACCAGCGAGTCACAGAGCAAAGTCTTAAATTTTATGGACAAATCATGGCAGTAACTGTAAAGAAATTTTAGTCTAACATAAATCTTCTGAACACAATGGGAAACATATTTATCAAATCGCAGTGCGCTGTCAAAGACAACAGCCAGATTTTTAACACTATCCTCAATAGGCAGAACTGAATTGCCAATTTTTACATTTATAAGATTTTTAACAATCTCTTCATCAGTCTTTCAGATTAGGATACAAGGAATGCTACAAGGAGACCGAATGAATTAAAGTCTTGGTTAATAGCGTTGCAAGCCTCAAGAACATCCTCCCTTCTAAAAGACAAATATACCTGGGTATCATCTGCGTAGCAATGCGACTTGCAATTCTCAAGACACTAGGTAAACACGAAGTGTAGATTCCATATAACAAAGGACTTGCAATAGAGCCCTGCGGTACACCAGAATTTATGGGCAGCTCCTCTGACATCTCGCCATTCAGTCTAACGCATTGCTTTCGACCCTCCAGAAAACACCTAAAAAATGAAATAGCATAATCACTAAGACCGATATAATAAAGTATTGCTAATAGCAATCGGTGGTCCAGAATGTCAAACGCTTTCGAAAAGTCGAACAGTGTCAGGACTGTTACTTCTCCTGAATTAGTCGCCGGAAATATATCATCAGCAACATTTGCCAGAGCAGTAGAACAACTGTGATTCCTTCTAAACCTAGATTGAGTCTCAGGCAGTATTCGGTTAACCTCCACGTGCTCTGTAAGTTGTTCATTAATGATTTTTTCTAATATTTTTTACATACAGGGTAAAATACTAGCGGGTCGAAGATCCCGAAGTTCACGAGGACCACTAAATTTTAGCAATGGCACTAACAAAGCCCTCTTCCAGCATTCTGGATAAACAGAATGTAATAAACATGCATTCAATACACGTGTTAAGTAGGGAAAGATGAAAGGACAGCAGAGTTCCACCAAATCAATGCTCTATCCATCATGACCCTCCAGTTTAGACTTTATTTTAGAGGTTATCTTCGCCACCTTTAATTCTGTTACTCCTTTAAATTGAAAATTACGAGTAACATCATCTTTCACACCATTTTCATAAAATTTCAAAAGTTCATTATTATGTCCCCCTGAATCGGGTATAGAAGATCTAAAAAATCTGTTTATTAAATTAGGATCCTTCAGATTTTTGGGGATATCAACTTTGTTTTTACTAACTGCTATACTTTATTTTTTTTATTTCCCGTCATATGTCTTTTGATAGTTGTAACCTCGCATCCAAATAAGCTTTTGCGAAGAGATTTATAATATTCCCAGTGCTGACCATTCTTTGCTTTTTTAAATTCCAGGGAAAATTATTCTTGGTAAACCTAGCTTTTTTCACGGGAGCATGAAAATGTAGTAAGGTAGCTACATTGGAGTTAATAAATTCTATATTATCATTTATATTCTCAATATTAAAAATATTTCTCCAGGGAATTGACTTTAAATCAGCCGTAAATTGTGATATGTTTATATTTTTTATATCTCTATATTCTTTAATGATAATTTGTTTTTTATTATTTGGTAATTTAAACTCATAAAATGTAAATTCATGATACGACATTAATGGGGCAGGTAAAGTATCACAATGTGTTACTAAATCGGGATTAGAAATCAAAAAAAGGTCAATAAGTGAGACAGAATTGCGTGATATTCGAGTAGGATTATTAATTAATTAAGTAAGTCCTACAGAGTGTATTAATGAATTGAATTGTGTCACATCTCTTGAAAATACATCCAAAAAATCTACACTAAAATCCCCCGTACACAACAACTCATTACTTAAAGATACTAGTGATATTATGAAATTCTCAAAGTCAGACAAAAACTCAGAAATTCTATATATAGATGGTCTATATATTCATCCAAAAATTAAGGATGTATTGTTAATTAAACTTTTATCCATAATTGTTCAATATTGATCAATAAGGTTGTTCAACGTGTTCTCTGTCCTAACTAGGAATTTACTTATAAATATTTTAAAAACTTTTTAAGATAAATATTTACAAAAACGTTTCAAAAGATTATAACTTTAGTAGATCTTCATAATTTAGCATCGAGAATTTGAGCTTTTTTTAAATACACCTTGTACACCTGTTTTATAGGTATCAGATTGTCAGTCCTACAATGTAGCCGTAGCTTGGAGAACCAGGCTATTTGTCATCACTTTCCCTTGTATTTGATGTTTCAATATCTTTATACAAGGCAGGAACTTCGCCGTAACTAGGCAGAATGATCCAACTAGATGAACCCCTTTCTTCATATTTTATCGACCTGGCTTGTTTCAGACTTTGGCAGGTATTTTATTAAGTACTATCTTTATAATAATTTTCAAATTTGTAATACTGAGTGAAGTAATTTCATTTTTGGTTGTCGGTGAGTATGGGTATCAACATAATAGAAATTTGTCTTTAACTTTCGAAGAAGAAAGGAAATATAGAAACAATAAGTTTTTTGGTTAAGGCCAGCTTGCCAAGTTCTCTCGATAACGCATTTTAAGCGTCTAGTATACAGAATAAATTTGTATTTTTATGTAATCAGTGGGACTGCCAACATGACAAAGCTTCTATTTTCTTCAGCGGACACGTGTCGAAATACATAAATGGTTAATTAGCAAACACATTTTCTATGTTTCCTCTCGAAAAAGCTTTCGCGCTCACGTACATCAATAACAGTATTAAGATAGAAATTATCCGAACCGATACCTTCTATTTTCGTATGCATATAAGCTGGAATAACACTCAGGTATTTCCTATAAGTATGCAAAGACGGGTAAATGGGAAACAATATTCTCATGTTTTATTCATAACCTACATTTTTATACATTATGCGGTAGGCATTCGAAATATCTGCTCTATATAGATGTTTCAATATTAAGTGTAAGATATGATATGTGATAGTATAGGAATATATTTTTGGGGATAGTGGATTTTCTTGTTTTTCAGAAAATATACAAATAGATATATTTCTCTATAGTAATTATATATACTTATATGGTTTTGATTTATTAATATGTCAATTCATGTGAAGTGGTACCATCGCGTGATCTCTAATTTTTGTGCAAAGTTGTGAGTCTATTCTAGAGATCGGGAATAATATTTTTTTTTTGTAATATTATCAGATAATAATATCAATTAGTTTTGTAATGGGTAATTTCAAAAATCGGATTATCAGTTAATCAATAATCATTAATTCACAAAATAGAATTATCAGTTACTTCATCAATGAATAATTTTTAAAATAATATTGTAACGAACTTTATAACGTTATAGATTTCATTGTATTGGTTAGTGTTTGTCGCTTGTACAGGGTGAGTCAACGATTGGATGAAGTAGGTTTGTGCCTTTTCGGTGAAATTAACAAAGAAACTATATTTATTGTTTGATACAGTTTAGTTTTACGCAGATTTTAAAAATATTTAGGACTCTACAGGGTGAGCCAAAAAACTAGGACAGCATAAAGTTGTATTTTTTTAAATAGAACACCCTATATACGAATCATATTTTCGATTTAGCTTATAATTTTAAATCTTTTTTATTAAGGGTTTACTATAACAAAACTTTATAGTTTCTGAGATAATTAAGTTTAAAGAAAAAAAGTCACATTTTCAAGCATCAATTCAATCCTAAATAACGTTTTCAATTTTGTGACAAATATATTCAAATTTGGAATTTAGCAAGGCCAAGGACAAGTTAACATAATTTTTACCTAATATTTGCAATAAAAGCTACAGGGTGTTGAACACATCGGCTCAAATTTGAACAAGTTTAAATGAATAAATATCTTTTTTTTAAATGGTACACCCTGTATATTTTCATGTTATTTAATAGAGTAATAAAAACCCTAAAAGTTTTGTTCAATATATCCTATACCTATTTATAATAGTTTTTGAGATATTTCAGTTTATCTTATTTTCCATACTTTTTTACAGAAATAGTCTTCATTATCATAGTAGCCATGTAAAATAATAAAAAGAAACTACAGAAACAAACAGAATGTGGTTAAATATGATGAAATACTTTATTCGTTATATTACAACGGCAATAGTTTAATTAAACATAATGTGAAAAAATTAACACAACAATAACGACAAGGCAAATATATATTTACTTTTAAACTAAATTGAAACAAAAAAATTACCTATTAAATACTGAGATTAATTATTTTTTTTAATAAGTGTTCGAATAAACGACCCTCTTGTGCAATGCACAAATTTAGTCTTTTTTGCAGATTTTCTGGGACCCTGGATAAAATTAGTGGCGTTATTGTTCTACAGGTATCCCTAATCCTGTTTCGCATATCTTCCACTGTTGTTGGTGGATTAACATACACCTTATTTTTAATATAACCCCATAGGAAGAAATTTAATGGGGTGATGTCGCAAGACCTTGGTGGCCACTCAATGAAACCCCCACGTCCAATCCATTTTTGCGGATATCGTTGGTCCAAAAACGCACGAACTTCACGATGGTAATGCGGAGGCGCACCGTCGTGCAGGAACCACATACTGTCGAGCTCATCCCTATCGAGACCTTGAAGCAGTTCGGGTAGTTCTTCTTGTAGAAAGTTCAGGTAACTATGGCCATTTAGTGGTTCATTAAAAAGGTGGGGTCCAATAATTCGATTATGATGAGTACCACACCAAACATTTAATGACCAGTGGTTTTGATGTTGCACCTCTCAAATCCAAAATGGGTTTTCTGTGGCATAATAATGCATGTTGCGTCTATTTACGGCACCGTTACTTCTAAAAGTAGCTTCATCACTGAACATTACCTTGCATAATAAATTTGGATTTATTTGAATCTCCGCATTTATTGCACGACAAAAGTTTACACGACTTTCAAAATCATGTCCATGCAATTCTTGGTGCAATTCCATGTGATATGGATGATACCTATATTTGTTGGCAGTACGATTAGCGGTGGATTGTGATGTTTCACATAATGCTGCTAACTGACGGCTACCAATATAAGGATTTCCCTGAACATTTAACAATACTTGTAGTTCTTTTTCTTCATTAGTTACTGGTTTGTTGACCACTTTACGTTTTGGATAATCAACAGTACCAGAAGAATCAAATCTTTGCATTAAATTTTGAAAAGTATGGGTATTAGGCTGGCGTCGATCAGGATACTTCATTTTGTAAATTTTTTGAGCAAGAAGGCAATTTTTTTGAGCCTCTCCTATTGTATAAATCATATCTATTAACTCTTTCTTTGGAAAATTCATTTTACAATATAAGATGAATGCAAAAAAAACCAAACTACACTACATAAAAACCAAAAGAAGCGATTGCGGTTATAAATTTGACACACAGAAAAATGTTCTTTTACATTGTTTTTGCCATGGCTACTATGATAATGAAGATTATTTCTGTAAAAAAGTATGGAAAATAAGAGAAACTGAAATATCTCAAAAACTATTATAAATAGGTATAGGATATATTGAACAAAACTTTTAGGGTTTTTATTACTCTATTAAATAACATGAAAATATACAGGGTGTACCATTTAAAAAAAAAAAAGATATTTATTCATTTAAACTTGTTCAAATTTGAGCCGATGTGTTCAACACCCTGTAGCTTTTATTGCAAATATTAGGTAAAAATTATGTTAATTTGTCCTTGACCTTGCTATATTCCAAATTTGAATATATTTGTCACAAAATTGAAAACTTTATTTAGGATTGAATTGATGCTTGAAAATGTGACTTTTTTTCTTTAAACTTAATTATCTCAGAAACTATAAAGTTTTGTTATAGTAAACTCTTAATAAAAAAGATTTAAAATTATAAGCTAAATCGAAAATACGATTCGTATATAGGGTGTTCTATTTAAAAAAATACAACTTTATGCTGTCCTAGTTTTTTGGCTCACCCTGTAGAGTCCTAAATATTTTTAAAATCTGCGTAAAAATAAACTGTATCAAACAATAAATATAGTTTCTTTGTAAATTTCACCGAAAAGGCACAAACTTACTTCATCCAATCGTTGACTCACCCTGTACAGAAGCATTAAGTATTTAATTTTCATTCATTCGTTTTCATTTTAATTATTTTTCTCTCCCGTGACGTAGCAGGTAACAGTACTTTTTTGGGATCGAGGCATATTCTTTACGTTGGCTTGATCTGGAACATATTGATCTCTCGGAAGCCATTCTTTTACTTTGTAATGTCTCTGTGTTGCTCTACTGTCCCAAAGGTAAAGAAAACAGCAATACTTCGTAAATCCACCCTGAAGCTCTAGTAATAGTCGTGTTACTTTTAGGTCACCCCATATTGGCCTTTTATAAGTATTATAACGTGACATACCCCCGTATGTTTCCTTCATGTCAACTGCATGCACCAGAGGAACAGAGGGTCTTTTGTTGTCATTATGGAGCAGAATTACTTTTAAACTTATTTTGGAAGAATCTATAAATAAGTGCTACACTGTTTAGATTAACACAAACATACTTTTTATGATACCGAGTAAAAAATGAGGATACCTCCTGGTTATGGTTCCTAAATATTTGTTTGGTTTCATTGGTTAGTAAATTCCATTGTAGTAATCTAGACCTTAATGCTTTAGCATGCTCTTTAGACAAGTGGAGGTCCCGAACTAGAACATATAATTCAAGGCCCGTATTCTCGAAAGCGTGATGTGAAAAGTCATGTGATTGGCGATGTGAACTGTGACTTCATACTTTTGACAGTAAAAGCCGTATTCTTGAAAAGGCAATGTTGCCAGATATGAACATTCTAGAACCCGCGGATTTCAAATCAATAAATGGATTAAATTGAACTGTCAAGTCCATAGTATGTTTTCTTCCCATTTTAGGCCAAAAGTAGTTTTGGTACGTCAAAGTGTCCATCAAAAGTAAAAAAAAAATAGTGTCGTTGTTGTTAGTGTTGTGAAGTTCTTGATTACCATTAAAATATTTGTATTTTCCCTGGATTAAATTTATTTTATATCACTTAAGAATCAAGAAATGTAGATCAAGTCATCAGTCAAATATTTAGGTGTAAATATAAACCACAAAATTAATAACACTCGAGAACTGTTAAACAAAATTGCATACAAAGAGTCAAATACTTTAGGATTTTAATATATAAAGAAAAAAGGATATCAAGAAAAACAGCAACGCATATGCAAAATAAGATAGTGACGTCAATTGGAATGCATATATACAGTAATTGCAGAAAGCCAGCGCTGATAAACCTTGAAACGGTGGAAATTACAATTCTACGTAGTATGACTAAAAGTCATCATTCCAATCTACTACGGAAACTATCCAATCAGTTATTTATTGTATGAATTCACAAAATATCCAGCCTCTTACTGCAAGACGTTCTCTCTTGACAACTAAATTTGAAGGAAAATCTGAAACTTGAACAATGACAGAGAAACTGTTTAAGACTAGGCACCGAAACCAAAGGCCAGACAGAAGACTTCCATTAAAGATACTGGCAGATCTCACATTCAACTTTTAATAATTTTTTTTTTTATTTTATAAAGTTTTGTTGAGGCTTGAAAATATAATGTAGCATAAATAAGGTTTTTATGCTGAAGGACCTCATTCGTTTGTCTGTAGGGTTCATATTTATATGTCCCTATAAACTATAATCATAATATTTATTTAATTGTAGTATTGTATAGTGTTTAACACAGACTAATTAAGTTAAATGCTGTAGTTAATATTATTTAAATATAAAATTTCTTACTTATTTAAATAAAAGTTTCAGATAGCTTTCAAATTTGTTATTTCTCAAATTTATTATAAGTTGTGTCGTAAAAAGAATTATGTTAGATTTAACTGTTTAAAACTAAGATACTCGGCTGTTATGGCTACAAGTATTTATGTTAAATCCATAAGCAGAACTGGCCCTAGAAAAACATTTTTAAATAGCACACTCATACAATTGAGTTATGAACAGAATCTCCTGTAATAATTTTATATGTCTGTAATCTCAAATTTACACAGTATTTGCGAGACATATTCAACTTTCTAAGGATGTTTTAATGAAAAATTTGAAAATATTAAAAATATCGGGGTACCACCTAATTAACATTTCAACTATTTATTCAAAAAATAAAGCGTCTTAAAGAAACGGTTCGTCAACATATTACTTTTTTCAATAACAAGTTATTTTGAACAACCAAAAATAAAATAAAAATTTTTAACACTATTTTATTTTTTGAAATCCGTATGTCAAATATGTCATTTAGCGGCTGACATTTCACTTGCGCATGTTTCTTTCCTGTAAGTTTACGTCTAACTCTAAGATCCTTTTGTTTCAGTTTTAATTCTCATATTGAAGTCCTCATTTGTTTTTAAACGTTTCCTATGCATTCCTTCTTATTGGTGATTCTATTATCGTAAGAAGTTGCTTTTAAAATTCCTGAATAAGTTTTAAAGTCACCATGTCCAATATGATTTGAATATTTAACCCTATATTTTGTTTCCGATTGCTAAAACAGTTCGATAATTGCATCGACCTCAATGTCCCCAGATGACCTCTCGTAATTAACAGTACTCTCACTTTTGTGCGTTTCTTTGTATTCTGCGAGGCCTAAACATCGAAGAGAAAGTGTCACCTTTTTCTTCTTCTTCTTCATGTGCTGCGTCAGGTCCCTCTGACATTGGAAATTACAATCGCGAGTTGATCACAGTTATCTGTTATTCGAAATAGCCATTCATCAGTGTGCATTCCTGTCCACTTTCGGATGTTCCGCAGTCAAAAGATCTATTTCCTTCCAACACCTCTACAGCCCTCGATCTTTTCCTTCATTATCAGTTGAAGAATTCTGCACCGATCCCCTCCAGTAACATGGCCAAGATATGCTAGTTTTCTGCCCTTTTAGTTGTCAGCATTTCAGCAATTCACGAGTGGCATCTGCCCTATTTAAAACTGCTATATTAGTATGCATAGCTATCCAGGGTATTTAAAGCATTCCCCTATGCAACCACATCTCAAATCCCTCCAAACGTTGGATCGTGGCAGCCTTCAGTGTTCACACCTCGGCTCCATACAACACGACTGACCAAATATAACATTTAACCATCCTTTGGCAAAGTTTAGATTGTCATTGCACACAAGCGCTTTCATTTTTAGAATAGTTGTGGGCGTTAATTCGATTCTGCATTTAACTTTGTTATCTGGGTCTAGCTGTTCAGTAATACAACATCCAAGGTACTTGAAGTGGGAGATCTTTTCAACGATTTGTCCATTTATTAGCAGCGAAGCATTTGGATATGGTGGACGACTGAAAACTATAAACTTAGTTTTAGCAAAATTTATGTTGCGTCCTATTTCTTTCCCAACCCTATTGACAGAATCTAACAGTTCTTGTAGTTCCTGAAAGGTATCACTTACGATGGCCTTATCATCGACATAACGAATCGTGTTTATTAGCTCACCGTTAATTGTAACTCCAAATATTTTGTAGAGCTTCCTTAAAAACTTTGTCTGAATATAAATAAAACAGCAGTGGAATGAGAATACATCCCTGTCTAACGCCTCTTTGAATTTGGCATTCTTTGGTAAGCTCTGAGCAGACCACTACCCTCTAACGCCTATATAGATTATCTACAATCCGCACATCCTTACCATACACACCAGCATTGTACCATCTCCTTTTAATACTTTTTTATTCGTTCAAGAATGATTGATTTTCAAAATTTTTTTAGGAAATGCATTTTTTCTGGAAAACTTTAAGGGTTGTTTTACTTCCTTCAATTGACAAATTATCACAAAAAAAAAATTATAATGTTTATTAGCGTACTGCAACTCATCACAGAATCAGAAAAATCGGCGAGGTACACCTTGAATACCTTTTTGGCGAGAATGAAAGTTAAAAATTCTACTTTAATGGTGCTTCGAGAAAAAAAAAACTACCATGCTAAGGATGTTTTAATGAAAAATTTGAAAATATTAAAAATGTCGGGGCACCACCTAATTAACATTTCAACTGTTTATTCAAAAAATAAAGCGTCTTAAAGAAACGGTTCGTCAACATATTACTTTTTTTTAATGACCAGTTGTTTTGAACAACCAAAAATAAAATACAAATTTTTAATATCATTTAGTGGCTGACATTTCATTTGCGCATGTTTTACTGTTTGCTTGCCTTCCACCGAGCGAACAAGGATATGAATGATGAACGCATCAAGAATACACCTTCGCCACCCTTTCGCCGTTCACCTCACGTTCCCCAGTTCAAGGACACTGCCCCAGATTGTTCGAATTTGCCGGGGGCGCTGGAACTAGTAAACCTTCGTCATGAAGAACCGGTTTTACTGCTCAAAGAATATCCAGATATTCAATTTTATGTTTACTTTTTCTTGAAAAATCAGAAACTTTTGTCCTGAAAAAATAACAGTCGATAAAATGATTTGTTGGTTCTCGCCAAATCATTGGAAGGGCAAAAGGCATAGAAGAACGTTTGCTATTTAACCAGTTACTATGATTTGCTGCACAGGCTTGGCAACATACGTGAGGAGCCCGGTCCCGATCTTGATCGTCAACAAAACATCCAACATACTTTTGATAAGTTACTTTCGTCATTTTGTTAATTGCTTTTTTCTGCAATTTATGGGTAAACTGGCCGAATATGTAGCAAAAACTATCCGCGGGTTTAACATTGCTACGTTAACCAGGACCTTCAGAGCCCTAGCAGCGGCAGTCCTCATCACAATCTTTATTTCTAAACAGACCATTCTTTGAGATATCAATTGCAATCAATTTAATAATCAGTTATTTTTAAATTAATTCTAGTTGATTAGGTATTTTAACTGTCTATAGCTATTTAATTGCATAATAGTCAACAGTAATAAATTTTAATAATTCTTTGTACAAGGGTCTAATATTTTCGAAATATTGCTTTTATGATTTAAATATTTCCTGTGCGACAGCACACTTGTTTCTTATTTCCCTCTAGATGTTCCAAAATTTGAGGGCACAGAGCTTTACATGTTAATAACGTTCTGGAAAATAATTATTTTCCATAAAAAGAGCATTTTTATATTCTATATCATTTTAAACTTACTGTCTGGATGAATTAAATCTGGGGATCCCATTTAACCGCAATTTGCAATTAAAATATCTTATATACCCACCTAAATTTATTTTTATCCAGTTTTGTGGTTCTTTAAATTTATTTACACATACATATGCACATTTATAAGTGAGCAGTTTTGGGAATAAAAAAATTCCTTGAATAAATATGTTTAACCTATTTTAAATAACAAAAAAAAAACAGCATCGTAGTTTTTTTTTTCTCGAAGCACCATTAAAGTGGAATTTTTAACTTTCATTCTCTCCAAAAAGTTATTCAAGGTGTACCTCGCCGATTTTTCTGATTCTGTGATGAGTTGCAGTACGCCAATAAACATTATAAACTTTTTTTTTCGTGATAATTTGTCAATTGAAGGGAGTAAAACTACCCTTAAAGTTTTCCAGAAAAAATGCATTTCCTAAAAAATTTTGAAAATCAATCATTCTTGAATGAATAAAAAAGTATTAAAAGGTGATGGTACAATGCTGGTGTGTATGGTAAGGATATGCGGATTGTAGATAATCTATATTGGCGTTAGAGGATAGTGGTCTGCTCAGAGCTTACCAAAGAATGCCAAATTCAAAGAGGCGTTAGACAGGGATGTATTCTCTCTCCACTGCTGTTTTATTTATATTCAGACAAAGTTTTTAAGGAAGCTCTACAAAATATTTGGAGTTACAATTAACGGTAAGCTAATAAACACGATTCGTTATGTCGATGATAAGGCCATCGTAAGTGATACCTTTCAGGAACTATAAGAACTGTTAGATCCTGTCAATATGATTGAGAAAGAAACAGGACGCAATATAAATGTTACTAAAACTAAGTTTATGGTTTTCCGTCGTCCACCATATCCAAATGCTTCGCTGATAATAAATGGACAAATTGTTGAAAAAGTTTCCCACTTCATGTACCTTGGATGTTATATTACTGAACAGCTTGACCCAGATAACAAAGTTAAATGCAGAATCGAATTAATGCCCACAACTATTCTAAAAATGAGATCGCTTGTGTGCAATGACAATCTAAACTTTACCAAAGGATGGTTAAATGTTATATTTGGTCAGTCGTGTTGAATGGAGCGGAGGTGTGAACACTGAAAGCTACCACGATCCATCGTTTGGAGGCATTTGAGATATGGTTGCATAGGGGAATGCTTCAAATACTCTGGATAGCTATGCAGACTAATATAGCAGTTTTATATAGGGCAGATGTTACTCGTGAAATGCTGAAATGCTGACAGCTAAAAGGGCAGAAAACTAGCATATCTTGGCTATGTTACTGGAGGGGATCAGTGCAGAATTCTTCAACTGATAATGAAGGGAAAGATCGAGGGTTGTTGAGGTGTTGGAAGGAAATAGATCTCTTGACTGAGGAATATCCGAAAGTGGACAGGAATGCACAGTGATGAATGAAAATGAAAAATGAATTTCGAATAAGAGAGAACTGTCATCAGCTCGCCATTGTAATTGCCAATGTCAGAGGGACCTGACCCGGTGCAGGAAGAAGAAGAAGAAGAAAAAGGTGACACTTTCTCTTCGATGCCAAGGCCTCACAGAATAGAAAGAAACGCACAAAAGTGAGTGTACTGCTAATTACGAGAGGTCATCTGGGGACATTGAGGTCGACGCAATTATCGAAATGTTTTAGCAATAGGAAACAAAATATAGGGTTAAATATTCAAATCATATTGGACAAGGTGACTCTAAAACTTATTCAGGGATTTTAAAAGCAACTTCTTACGATAATAGAATCACCAATAAGAAGGAATGCATAGGAAACATTTAGAAACAAATGAGGACTCCAACATGCGAATTGAAACTGAAAGAAAAGGATCTTGGAGTTAGACGTAAACTTACAGGAAAGATAATTGACTAATTAACCATGTACTCTGGCTTAGCAATACGTAGGTGTTATAATTCTAGGGAAAGTATGAAATGTGCAATATGGGCAACATTTTGTCACTACAGCTCACAAAAACCCACCAATGCGTAAGGCAAATGGGGAACTCGCTTTCTATAATCAAGATTTTCTCTTCTTACCCCCTGATATTTTGAGTGCCATCAAGCCAATTTATGAAGACCTAAGTAGTGATAATTTTCTCTCAAGATGTGTTAATGGATTCAATGAAAACAATAATGAAAGCTTCAATCAACTAGTGTGGGAAATAAACCCAAAAACTTTGAACAGTAGATAAAGGGTGTTTTTTATAGAGGTATAAAACTTTAAGTTGGCAACTCTTTTTTAACTGGCGGCCAGTTTGTCAGCTGTCAAGTGATTTATGTTTAGTTTGGTTTGGCATTTCAACATGAATAGACTGATGCCTGAACAATGCTTCCAAATTGTGCAAATTTATTTTGAAAATCATGGTTCTGTTCGAAATGCGTATCGCGCACTACGTCCATTTTACGGTCAACATATTCGTCCATCAGAGCAATTAATTCGATTAACTATGGAACGTTTTCGTACCACGTTTACTCTAAATGATAATACGCATCCACAGAGACGTCGTACAGTGCGTATAGAAGAAGTCATTGCTGCTGTAGAGCTTAGCGTAAAGGAAGACCTGAATCAGTCTATCCGCCATCGTGCACAGGAACTGGATATGTGTCCATTCACTTTATGGAAGATTTTGCGGAAAGATCTTGGTTTGTGTGCTTAAAAAATCCAACTCGTGCAAGAATTGAAGCCACACGATCACCTAGCAAGGCGTAGATTCGGTGAATGGGCCCAAAACAAGATTGCCGTTGATCCCGATTTTCATAAGCGAATTTTGTTTAGCGATGAAGCTCACTTTTGTTTGAATGGATACGTTAATAAACAAAATTGCTGTATTTGGAGTGATGACAATCCTCAAGTGTATGTTGAGACATCGTTACATTCAGAAAAACTGACTTTTTGGTGTGCTTTATGGGCTTGTGAAATCATTGGTCCGTACTTCTTTAAAAACGATGCTGGTCAGAACCTTACCGTCAATGGTGACCGCTATAGAGCCATGATTACTGACTTTTTCGTTCATCAATTGAACAACCATGATGTGCAGGAGCTGTGGTTTCAACAAGACCGCGCAACATGTCACACAGCTCGTGCCATAATTGATTTATTGAAGGAAATGTTTGGTAACCGCATAGTTTCACGTTTCAGACCCGTGAATTGGCCTCCAAGATCGTGCGACTTAACGCAGCTAGACTATTTTCTGTGGGGATATATGAAGTCGCTAGTCTACGCCGATAAGCCCGAAACGATTGATCACTTGGAGGACAACATTCGCTGCGTTATTGCCGATATACGGCCACAAATGTTGGAAAAAGTCATTGAAAATTGGACCTCCAGATTAGACTACGTCCGAGCCAGCCGTGGCGGTCATATGCCAGAAGTCATATTTAAATTATAATGCCAGAAGGTTATCTTTCGAATAAAGTAAATTTAATGTCAATTTAAAAAATTCATCTTTGTTTTATTCCATTTAAAAGTTCTATACCTCTATAAAAAACAACCTTTATAATATCATGTCTTTAATGAAAATGCACATGCAATGTTAATTGTTATTTCTTAGTTTACTATCCCATTATGGATATTTTTGTCCTGTGAATTGGTTATCGTTAATTTTGCCTTTGATGCTTTTATTTTTATCCATGTTGTATGCTGTGACCATACAAGTATCGTATTATCTCTGCTAGTTCTTCTTCACCTACACATTTCTTTGTTGTTATTGCATTAAGAGTTTAGTATCAACATAATTAGATGTTCACAAATTATCTAAGTACTTTTTGTAAAAATGCCAAGTTCACCGACTTGAAGACTTTGGTATAATTCGGGAAATAAAACTGTAATTTTATGTTGCGTTGCCTAACTTTTTTGTAATTTAACAAGTTTTCCTCTTTTTCCTTCTCCTGGTACCAATTGTGTTTGCTCTTTGTGGGAACAAAAATTCTTTAAATCTCTCTCAGTAATATGTACAGTGGTATTTTTCTCACATGTAGTATTAGTGTTACTGTTTTGTAGTAGTTATAATTTGTTAGTGTTCCCTTTTTTGTAAATGATAATAATGATTGATTCGCACAATTTTATTTGCCATTTCCATGTTCTCCATGTTTTAGAGCATGAGACGAGCACCATTTCAGTACAAGATTCTCATGACTTTGAATTACTTGGCTGGTGTCTCATCCACTTATAACTATATTCATTTCTGATTTCAGTATATCTGGTCTTGGCAGAACTGCAACCAAGAGGACATTGATGCCTATTTTTAAGGACAACGACAATTTGGTTTTGATGGAATTAAGTCAGAGTAGGTAAGATGGCGCTGGCAGGCGCGGGTCCAAGGGGGGACGATCGCCCCCCCCCCCAACCCCAAGAGTTTTGAGTTTAGGAAAATAGATCCGATTTGGCTCTTATACTAAGTTTATTCAAGAATTAGAGAGTAATAAATCATTTTTTACCCTTTCTTTTCTTCGCAAACTACCTGTGTTTTTAGTTCAGTGTCTTTGGTAAAATACGTTAAACACATATATTTTTCATAGGAATGGGTTAGAAATTTTATAATCGAAAATACCGATCTATAATAATGGACTATTAGGGATGGATAAAAATAGATATTTGGATGTGTGTAAAAAAGTTTTATAATATTATTTAATTCCTTAATAATTCACATAAATTAGAAAATATAAATAATTTTGACATATTTAACACAAATCACAACTCTATTTTTATTATTTTTAATTTTGGTATAGAAACCATTTTCAGCACATTCAGACTAAAACGTAGCTTTTTCCTCTCAAAAAATTCTAAGTTATAATTTAAATACTTACAAAATACCCATTGTCAAAAATACAAGAAGTTAAATATATATATAAAAAAAATTCATTCGTCCATATAATATTAAAATTTTTTTGGGGCTTTCGGTCATTTTATTATTAACTAAAAACATTTTTAGAATATTTGATATTTCACTTTATTTATTTCTTAAATCATCTGCAGAATTAAAATTAAACACTAAAAAAGGATTCAAATCTAATTAATTTTTATATGTTACAGAAAATTTAAATAAAAAATTGTGTTTATGCTGGTAAACATTACGTATCTAATTCATAATGAAAGTAAGTGAAGCTATCTTCGCTCAAATTAATTATAATTGGTTCCTTTATCTCATCGATCATCACCGCATCCTAGCCGAAAATCTTTCAAAAGTTCAGTTGAATTACTAATTTTGTAAGTTGTGTTATTTCTAGCAACTCTACCTTTTACTTGAGAGAGATATTTCCTTCACCAACGGACATTTTCCGGATGATATATCAGAACAGATTTCCTATCTTGTTTTTCCAGCATAAATTAAGTTCTCTGAGCCATTTCCAGAGCTCAGTTCTTTTAATTTCAGGTAAATCCCGATTATCACTAATTTTACTTAAAATTTTGTCGACGGTTGGGATCTGCTTCTCATAATAAAATGTAAGTACAACTCCTTTTATTGCAGTTTACATCTCTTCTTCCAACGAGGTTTTTCATCTAACTGTGATCTATTGTAGCTTGGGAGTATTAACAATTCCAGTCGTTCTCTTCTCCTTCAGTATTCGGTTCATAGTAGATTTTCCAACTCCTGTCATGTTGGGACACATCTCAACAGAGCTCTTAACATTATTATCTAGATATTGATATCTATGCCTTGGTTTACCGATTTTGAAAGAAATATAGGTGTGGAAGCAAATAATATATTAAAACAAGCGCAAACAAGATAAATCACTAAGGACCCACTGTAAGGCGTACTTTGCTCACTAACAGAAATTAAATTGAACTATCAGAAATTTTATTGTTACAGTAAATTTATAAAAGCTTATAATATTTAAATAAAATTAAATATAATTAGATTTACTGCAGTCCTCAATTACCTGCGGCACTGGAGCAGGTACGTTGAAGGTTTCGGTAACAGTTTTATTACTCTCTCTAGTTCTTGAATAGAGTTTAGGAATGTGTATGCTTGCGATCGTCCCTCCCCTTCCCAAGAGCTTTGAATTCAGGAAAATAGAACCGATTCTGCATTTTATATTAGGAATATGTATGCTGCTGGCACCCCCCTCCCGTTGACAACTTCTTTTTCTTGCAATAGCCCCCCCCACTCCCAAAGAGCTTTGAATTCAGGAAAATAGACGCGATTCTGCCTCTTATACTAGGAATGTGTATGCTGCTCGAATTAGAAATGGGAATTTTGCTAGTGCCCCCCCCCCCCCCGTCGACAACTTGCTTTCGCTTGCCATACTGTACTTTTGTGATATCACCACCCACCCCCAAAGAGAGAGGCTGGATCCGCCCCTGGGCGCTGGTACGTTGAAATTAAGTTATGTTTAAAAATAATCCCAATTAAAAATCGTAAGTCTTGTGCCTGATTACTAGGCTGAAACTTCTTCAGTACACTTGTAACGAAAATGAAAATAAATTCATTCGCTAAAGTTTATGTACAGTCTTCTTCTCAGTTTATTACTTTTGAACTGTTTTTCAACGACATCTGCGCAAGCAGTACTGAGTACTGAGCTTAACATTTAACAGTTTCAGGAGTTCTATAAGGTCTAGAAACATTTTTTCAAATGAGTTAGAACTAATTGATTTTCTGGCATATTAATTTCCTATAAAAGTAAATAGTAAATATTCTTGGTACTATCGTTTTTATTTCTAGGACTTTTACTACTTATTGAGTTTCTAAATATCGGTATTAACCAGAATCAATTAATTCTTGCGAATTTAGTATATCGTGATCTGCAACAAAAGTATGTGAAAAATATTAAATTAAAACCTATTCCAAAATTAATGATACAGAATCGCATCGCTTTCTTCTTATGATATCCCAATCGGGTATCTTCCTTTTAACAACATTTTAAAAACCATACTTGTATTTTATCCATTAGGATGGGTATTCAATTTAACAAGGAGAAAAAATATCACGGCCAAGAGATTATCATTATGACGGATAGTCAAGTAGCCATCAGTGCGCTGAGCGGAGTTATCAGTTCCAAGATGGTCTGGGAATGCCTAGAGGAACTGAATGATTTGAGTAAGAATAATAAAGTCCCCCTTATGTGGGTACCGGGACAAACCGCGATAGAGGGGAATGAAATAGTAGACAAGCTCGCGAGGAAAGGGGCTGAGGTACGTTTTTTGGGGCCAGAGCCTTTCTATGGAATCAGTAGTACAGTACTGCTGAAAGAACTAAAGATAGAAAAAGAAAGCAGGAGATCCAATTATTGGACAGAGCTGCAAATATTGAGACAAGCGAAGATACTTCTTGGGAACTACGACCAGAAGAGATTCAAAGAATGTATAAGCTTAAATAAAAACCAACTCAAAGTTCTGACAGGGGTCCTGACGGGACATTGCCACCTGAAGGGATTACTCAAGAAACTGGGACTGGTAGAAGGAGAAGAGTGCAGATTCTGTGAGGAAGCGGACGAAACCTCTATTCACATTCTTGCAGAGTGCAGCGCTCTAAAAAAACCCTAGGATGAGGTTCTTGGAAGCACACCAGGTCGAAGAAGGGGAGCTCTCCACCTTGAAGCCGATAAGGTAACTCTTACGACTGGCCAGCAGTAGGGGGACACAATAGATCAACCAGGTCGCAGTGTACACACCCTCAACTCCACACACATACATACATACATCTTTTCCTCATTTTGATAAATATTGTTATATTTTAAAAATTATCAGTATATCTGTATAGTTACAGAAAATAAATTAAATTTCAAAGGTATTCAGTATAGTAGTAGTATACATGAAAGATAAATGGCTAGATAGTATCAAAGTAAATTATTCACTTGATTGTTTTCCTTACAGAACTCACATTATGTTGCGCTACTGATTGTTGGTTAACCCTTATCACCCGTTTGATAATATTTTAATTTTACGTTAGTATAAAAAAGAAAAAAAGGTGAAGCAATTTTTTATTCAAGTAGTATTTCTTCTTTAGTAGTTAAAATGTCCTTTTTATTTAAAATGATTGTGTTACTTTTGGCAGCAGTACTTTTAGGCTGTGATGCAATATTACCGGAAACTTTAGTTCAAGAACAATGGGAAGAATATAAGGTAAATTTTTAATTTTTATTGAACAATTATACAAACTTGAATTTATTTATAAAAATGGACTATTTGTGAAACATATAAAATTGATCTAAGTAATTCATTGTTCAAGTGACATACGTTTTGGAAAACACTAATCACGTCCAATTTAACAATAAATAAAATTTTTGTAAAAAAATTGAACCGACTTCTAAAACTGCGCTAAAAAGTGAAAAATAACTATAAAATTTTCTATGAAATTGAACTTTTTGAAGTTGGCGCCAAACTAATGGGTGACAAAATATGATTTGCATTAAAAGATTAAAAATACTTTATTTGTAATTACTTTCTTACCATAATTTGTATATATTAGTAGTTATTTATTTCGTTTACAAATAATTTGGCGCCGACCTCAAAAAATTCAATTTCTTATAAAAATTTATAGTTATTTTTCACTTTTTAGCGCACTTTCAAAAATCAATTTTTTTATAAAAATATAACTTTTTTATTTTTAGTTTTAAAATGATATCCATAAATTGTTTGAACCAAGTACTAATCGAGATTAGTGTACCTTGTAATGACTCCAAGGCGGCAAAGAAGTACCCATTTTATCCATAATTGTAAATCACCCTAAAATGAACCACTAAAAATTTTTTGATTCTTAGAGTTCTCTAAATACCAATGAAATGTGTCAAACAAATATTTAGTCTGTCAGAGTAAATCCACTATGTTAAATTTCAAATTAATTTTAGATTGGCCCCAAAACCTCCCAATATTAATATTTAAAAAACTTGAGACCTAAATTTCTTAGCCCGATATATTTTATATTGCATATTGAATTTGTATACGCTCCAAGAACCCCGCAATATCAATTTTCGAAAAAACCAGAAAATGTGAAATTTTTAGTCCGTCATATTGTATCTTATCAACCTAACTTCATATTTGTAACACACCACCCCCAACCCCCTAATACCAAATCTGAAAAAATGCGAATAAGGTAAAATTTTCAACTTACCATATTGGATCCGCCATACTGAATTGTAAAAACATAATTTTAACGTCTTAATCTAATTTAAATCTAAACCCTTCAAAGCCCCCTAGTACCAATTTTAGATGAAATCCCGAAATTCAAAATTCAAAAATAATTTTATATTCGCTACTTACATCCTCAAAAATGATTCAGTTCCACATTTGAACAAAATCGAAAAGTGTAAAATTTTTAGTCAGCTATACTGGATTCGCCATATTGAATCTAGAAAACATACTTTTAAATTCATAGTTTACCCTCTTAAGAACCCTTTATATTAGTGTTGGAGAAAATCGGAAATTATAAAATTTTAAGACGCTATATTGAATCCGCCAGATTGAGTTTTTCAAAAAATATTTTAAATTCGTATCTAACACTAACAAAAATCTCCCAATACTGACTTCAGACAAAATTAACAGATGTAAAATATTTAATCTGCCATATTAGATCCGCCATAATTAATTTTTTTTTAAATAATATCAGTTTCGTAATGTGCTATCCCAAAAACGCCCCCATATCGATTTTGAAAAAAATCAGACAAAATTAATTTTTTATCCACCATATTGGATACGCTATATTGATTTTTTTAAAAATAATTTCAGATTCGACATGTGAGACCTCGAAAACTCCTCCATACCAATTTTGGAGAAAATCGGACAAAATTGAATTTTTTGTCCGCCATATTGAATTTTTTAAAAATACTTTGACTTCGTCGTCATGTGCGATCCCGAAAACTCCCCCGCACTAATTCTGAAGAAAATTTTGTACAATTTATGTAATTACAATTTTTTTTTGTAAAATCAATAGTTTTTGGCGTACGAGCGACGCAAAGTACATTTCAATATGCGTTTTGTAAAAAAAACTCATTTCCACACCACCTTGAGGTAGAGTAAGCGGTGCGTTTTTTTTTCGTGATGTCCCCTGTAGGCCTAATCTACATGTGATGCATACTTTCGAAATTTAGCGCAATCTCCTTCGCTTTGCTATTCCTGATGGACCAGGCGTTGCGAGTTCGTCTTGGGCACCGATCGAGACGTCGCAAACCGAAATTTCATCTGCATCATCTGCGATGGATATAGCCACAATAAATCTGAAACGGATGGCATAACTACTTCCAAAGCCGCACGAATGCTACCATGGTTTTGAATCTTTATTGTTTTTAAGCCCGTATCGTTTTTTTTTCACAAATATTTTTAATGCAATGGTACCTAAACTACCAACGACTGTTGCAAACGGCATTTGCTTTTATCGTGGAATAATGTGATCAGGAGCGATAGCAGTTGTAGGTGTTACACAATGGATACCGCCCATGGCATGGAAAGTGTTATTACCATCTAATGTCTGCGTATTGAAATCAGCGTTGTCAAAAATAAATTGAAAATATGCGTTATCATCGATATTCAACGGTGCGTGCATAATAGCTGAAACTTCGAACAATATTGCTTCGGTGTATGAAGAGCAAAATCCAAGAGATGATAATACATCTATTAATCGCCAAGATCCATACTTATGAAATAAAAAGGCAGCTAGTTCGATCTGTAATGATGATATAAAAGATTTCGGCCTTGCTGTTGCAATGATAGAATGGGCGAGAGCAATGCTTTTTTTCTTCCATTTTTCAAAAGACGCTGGTTTGTTTCTTAAAATCACTCCATCTAGGAAAACGCGTAAAGTTTCAGGTATATCTGACTCAGAGTCTTGAAAAAAATTATCTGATGGAGGATAATGTTTTGTCTCATAGTCCGTAGGGCGAATATCCTCTATAACAAATTTCTGCTGCTGTTTTTACAATACGCCGACGTTCTTCTGCATTTTCATTACTTTCTTGATTGTACCAGGCTTGCGTTAATAGCTTAAAACCTGTATTTCGGAAACAAACCACCGGAGCCTTATTGGCAGTGACGGCAATTAAAATATCATCACCGTATTTTTTGAGGAGTTGTGCTTTCACTATTTTTATGTGTGGACGGTAATCACCTTCAATTTTGGCTATCAATTCGTCCAGAGAAAACTGACACTCATCGGAATTCTGCTCAAGATAAGAATAAATAAACTGCATTGCAGTATCGATCTTATTTCCATACAGACCTTTTTTATATCTTCAGCTGGTGGTGCTTGATATAATTTTTTCATGCAGGAATTGTGGTATTGTGCATCGGCTGCGACCAAATCATTCACATGCTCAAGACGCTCAACAATTGCTCGACCCCAATCATCATTACAAGCTTTAGCAAGTTCTGAAATAGTATTTTTCATTGATAATTTCCGCACACTATACACAACATTACGCTTGCACAACCGCGTCTGTTTTTGTTTTGCTAAGAACTCTGCTGTTATCTTATCAGCGCATAAAAAACAATGGTCTTTGAATGAGAATGTTGGATGCGAGGATCGCAGTAGTGGATGAGGTGTCGTGACATCGCTTCCTCTATGCAATGATGCAGCGATTAACTTTTCATTATTATATCGTTTTCGACATACATCATGAACCACTATCGATTTTAGTCCCGCCAAAAGTTCAATTTTATTGTCTTTTCTTTTAACACTTGACTTACGAAAAGTCTCCAATCCTTTTCCCTTCACTTCAATTGTTTCATTTTTTATTAATGGATTATTACAAATAAAATAATTTATTTTATCAGAAGCCATGGCTCTATAAACACCAACAACACTGTAAGACGATAGACGTATACTGATGACTCAGACTAAACAAAATACTTCTCTTGAGTTCTACCAATAGATGTTTCTTTTAAGGTCGAGAGATGGACCCGACATAAAGGCGACGCATTACCCTTATACCTGTTTTTTTAATACCTACGACAATAGTAAAATATTTTGGAGAAATATACGAAAAAAACGTGGTGGTGTAGATGAATAATATTTTGCGGCGCTCGTACGCCAAAACTATTGATTTTACAAAAAAAATTGTTAATACATAAATTATGAAAAATTTTCTCTAGTTTAATATTGTATATAAATGTTTTTGTCGGAAAATGCGTCGGAAAGGAGATACTGTAAAAAACTGTTATTAGGCGCCATTTTTCCAATATGGCGGCGCGAGCGGCGGAGATACGAGGTGGCAAAGGCGAAATTCGGAAAGAGCACATCGAAATCTATAAAATTACCAATTTCCAAAACTCCCGGAAAACTTTCCAGGCAACTCCTTTTTTTTTGACCAAATGACTGGGCTATAATAAAAAAGAAACAAATTGTACAATCTGCAGAAACTAAGGTGTTGGCATCAGTGTCTGGTGTCTTTAAACGTAAAATTAGAGAATCAATCGAAATTTGTAAATATCCAAATAATATTAATAGAGATGCGGGTTATAGTCTATATCATACGTAGAAATCGATAGTAACACCGGATCCTGGTTCGCTGAGCGCCAGTCGGATATAAATACCGGACTGTTGCTCTTCGATGCTCATTCAGTGTTCTAATCTCGTTAAGCAAAGATCCCTAAAGATACATCGTGCAATTGTAGACGAAACTTCGGATAATAATTCCAATTTGACACGGTCTAAACCCAAAAACCATGATTTTCAATTGTTCAAAGAATCAAAAAAATCGAGTTCTAACTCTAAAAACTTACTCGTGTAAAAGGTTATTTATGACCTGAATTCGCGAGTCTATATCGGTTATACAACAGATCGAAATTTCATAAAAAATATACAAGTCTTCTCCACAGCTACAGCCCAAAACGTAAATTGAGAATATCTTGTGTACACTGTCAACAGGTACTGGTATATTATATTTAATTATATTTTGACAGTTTGTTCGTAAAGTAATGCTTTCCAAGATTCTTTCTCACACCAATAAACTATTTCATCTAGCACAGAGATTTACAACAACCTAATTCCAGAATATTTCACATTGCGTATCAAATTTTATGATGATTTTATCAATTATTTTCCTTTTCCTTTTAGTTGGAATATAGGAAAGTATACCAAGGCGAAATTGAGCATCAGTATCGTTTAAAAGTTTTTATGAATAATCTCCACCAAATATATGAACATAATAAATTATATGAAATGGGTTTGTCTTCATTTTGGCTGAAAATTAATCAATTTTCGGACCTTCTGCACAGCGAATTTTTGGAAATCTTTATGATAAACGCGACAGATCATGAAGATGGTAAGTTTATCATTTAATTTTAAGCTGTTAGAATCCCACCTCTACTAATCGTAACTGCCATTAAGGTTTAAAATTAGAACTATATCATAATAATTACAACAGTTAATAACCAAAACAATCAAAAAGTGAACGTGTGATGCAGTATAGTTGATGGAAGAATTCTAGGTCTTTATTTCTTTGACAGTACCGTCATAGTGCAAGATATTTGGATTTACTTCAAAGTGACCTCATTCCTGCACTAGTAACTTTGTATCCAGATCCATAAGAACCCGATATGTTCCAGGACTTCGAACATACCCCTGTAGAAATAGCATAACGTCAGAACTAGGGCCCGGTTGTTTGAACGCTGAATAACGTAATAATATTTTTATTTATATTTGAAAAAGTGTTGATAAACAGTAGATATTTAATTTCTTGGTACAGACTTACCGATTTTATGCTATCCTTTTCTAATTACATTATTTAAACGAGTATCATCGGTACGTTCTTCGAACATACCCCTGGGTACGTCAATTTTGAAAACAAAGTATGAATATATGGTTGCCTAAATTTTTATTATTGTTGTTTTCAATATGTAAACAATCTAACAATATTTACCGATAAAAATAAGTTTTTAAATCCTCTTTTTGTTAATATTAATTGTAAACTTCGCATTTATAGTAATTTCTAACACTTAAAAACACCGAAAAAAGTCACGACAAGCAATTAAACTGAAAGACAAGATAAGTAAATATGTTTATGTCTGTCAAACATCAAAAAAGCGTCTCCTCCACCGACCATAAACAGCCTTCAGACAAATCTATTGTTGTTTAAATCTAGAGTATGATCGAAGTTCCAGGATGACTTTTTTTCCAATAAGATGCCTCTGTTTGTGCTTATTTGGATGAGGTTTCTTCAAATCGTTGGATAGGCAGACGAGGGACAATTGAGTGACCTGCATAATCACCAAATTTGGCGCCTCTTGATTTTTTTTGTAGGGATACTTAATAACTAAAGTATACCTGACCTGGGTCGATAATTTAGTTTTAAAAGCTAGAATATGCCAAGAAGTACGAAATATAACCGCAAATGACACCGACAATGTCTAAATAGAATTTATTAATTGAATTGGCTGTTGCAAAATTGTTAACGGGCCCAGTTTGAACATTTAATTTAGATGGTACAAATTTTTTTTTTTGAAGTTTTACTATAATTTTCCTTAACAATCTCTTAATGTTAACTATCATCGATATTACCTAGTCGTATGTAAAAAATGTACCGTTTCTGATTCTGAAATAAAAAATGGAGTTTACAATTGAAAAAAAAATATGGATGATGTCTTATCTTCTTGTTAAGTAATCCTGTATATTTCGGTATCACGTAAAAAAACTCCAATTCAGAAGTGAAATTTGCCGAATTATCCATTTAGGTTATATTGAATTTATCCGCTACGAAAGTACAGTACATATATATAATTTAGTATTATTCTGGGCGATCGTATAATTTTTTCTTCTGTGCTGGCTAGTTGAGGATCAATTGAGGAGATTTTAATATGCAGCATTATCTATACGCAGTCATAGCTTGTACCTATTATTTGGAGATGGATCTGCGCAATTTTTGAGAGCCGTTGATGATGTCAATTTAGGCTCAGGGGCCGCGCCGTTACAATGATCACTGAGGAGAGCTTTCCGGGTAGAAGAAAGATTGAGTGCATCGTTCCTCTTATTCAGAGTGTCGTTTATTTAAATTTCGATGGATTCGCGAATCAAGCTGGCAGTTGTAAAAATCAGTCTTGTATCTGTCTCGAGCTGATGTTGGAAAACGGTTGATGTCTGTTTGTTTCTTATGCTGAGTTTATATTTTTGCAACCATGCCGATATTCGTCTGTTAATCTGGTTTATGTATATTTTTCTGTAGGTGCCACATGCCGTCTAATATACACTTTAATTTTCTAAATCGATTTTGTCTTTTGGAATTCTTAGAGATAGGCCTATTTCTAGAACCTTGCTGAGTTTGTCTTGATGACATAGATTGTCTTCATTCGAACCATGACCAGATCCATGCATTCTTTTACTTGAATTTCTCGCCACGTCTCTTGTAAGGCATCCACCCAGTCGTCAATCTCCATACTTTCGTCTGTTGAGTAATGCAAGCTAAGTTCTCTTCCCAATAAAACCATGGCTGGTACACCATTAAGAAGATTGTTAAATATTAGTCTCAATCTTTCTGATTTATATCCATAATCTTTTCCTGAATAAGATGTAAAGCTGTTGTCCTGGTTTTATGTATGCTAAATAGTTCGTAAAGATTTTGAAAAAATATAGATTTGAAATTAGGTCTTTGGTCACAATCTGGCTCCAAAGAAATTCCAAATCGGTTGAATACATTGTTGTCTAAGACTTCAACTACTATTGAGGTCTTCTTGTTCTTCTTCTTCTTTTTCTTCTTCTTCTTTTTCTTCTTCTTTTTCTTCTTCTTTTTCTTCTTCTTCTTTTTCTTCTTCTTCTTCTTTCTAACATAGTTAACCATGCTAGTAGGCTATTGCCTGTTCATTGCCATCATGTCTTCCCCCGAAGATGAGGTCCAGCATTCTCGCCATTATTTTGGTGGTCTTCCCCGTGATCTTTTTCCTACTGAGTTATTCATTTTCGCGCTTTTAACGAATCTACCGTTCTCCATTCTCCCTATATATTTATTCTAGAATCTTCGCTTTTGTCTACTCCATCTTCCTATGTCCTGTATCCCGCATTGTTGTCTGATATCTTCATTCCGTATTGTGTCGTGTAGAGTTTGGCCTTGTATACTTTTTAATGCTTTTATTTCGACTGTTCTCATCATTTGTAGGGTTCTGCCTGTATCTGGTCTTATTTCTGCGGCGTATATTGTGATGGGTCTTAGAGCCGTTTTATATATCTTTTTGCTTGTGGTATTAAAGTATTTGTTCTTCCAGACAATTTCTTTTAGGCATCCCGAAATTTTAGCCGCTTTCATTGTTTGCTCTCTTACTTCGTTAAAAAGGTTTCGATGTCTCGTTATCTCTGCTCCCAGATATTTGAAGTGATTTACCTGTTCGACAATTTTGGAGTCGATTTCCAACTTGAACAATATTGGTTCTTTAGATGTTACTAAGCATTTTGTCTTCTCAGTGTTGATGAGCATATTTAATTCTTTCGCTTTAGTGTTAAAAGAGTGCAGTAGTCTTTCAGAGTCTGCAATAAGAACACCATCGTCCGCATAGCAGACAGTATGGAAGAATATGTTTCCCATTTTATGTCAAGCTGTTCTGGGGAGATTTTTTATTATTTTATCCATTATTAGATTAAATATGAAGGGGCTGAGCGAATCACTCTGTCTAATTAGCCTATGGTTTGGACCTTTTTTTCTCATTATTTCTAAGACGTCCTTTAACCGTACTCTGTCAAAAGCCTTGGTCATATCGACGAATCACATGTACGCAGGTTTACTGAATTCTAGGGATTTTTCAGTTATTTGTTGGACAATGAATATTGCGTCAATAGTGGATCTGTTCTTTCTGAAACCTTATTTTTCTTCTTGTATACTTATGATTTTGGTGATTTCTTCCAGTATAGTTTTTGTGAATGCTTTGAGAATGCTATCAAGCAGTGTTATTCCTCGATAGTTTTCTGGGTGCTTTTTCTGTCCTTTTTTAAAAATGGTTATTGTTACACTATTCTTCCATTCATTCGGTATTTTTTGTTCTTCTATGATATTCTTGAATAGGGTTAATATTTTATTCCATAGCTTGTTCCGTCCGTATTTAAGCATTTCATTAGTGATCTGGTCTTCTTTTTAGAGATAGAAAATATCTAAGGCCATTTACTGAAGTAGTCAATAGCAATAAAGATGTATTTGTTGCGTTTTTCAATTTCTGGGTATGATTTAGCTATATCAATAGCCATCCATTCGAAAGGTATTCTTAAAACACACTTCTATATTTTTCCGTAAAATGTAGTACTTGGACTTCGGCTAGCTGCCCATTTAGAGCACTATCTAAATTACGATTTTACGTTAGTCTATCAGAAAGTAGTTAACCCCTAGTAAAATCTTCCTCGAAGTTTGTTCAGAGTTTTATTGACTTCTAAATTGTGAATTTTCTCTAAAACTAATGAACCCTGTTTCTTGGTAGTACCAACTGAGTTTCAATTTCCTTGCCATCGGCATCTTCCCATCTCTATCTCTTTAGTAACCCGACTTTAATCAATAGCTAGTCACACTGAGCCTAAAATGCCTTGAATTTAACTCTCCGAAATATCTTCCCAACTAGGACAATTTTCATTATTTCTTTTAAGTTGAAGAAATGGCGTCAGAATATTGTCTTTGAGTTGGTCTTTCTTATCTAAGTTGTACTCCGCTCTAGATCAACTTAAAAATTGACTCCCGAACAGGAAATCTTTCTCTTTGCTCTATTTTGCTACATTGTTTGCATTCCTCCTTACATGGTCTGCTTGACAAGGTATCTGTCCCTTCTCATGTGTCCAGTTCATTCAAATCTGTAACACTTTATCTAGTTTCTTATATAAAGTAAAATATCACTTCTTGTGTTTAGTTTCTTAAATATTTCAGACAACATTGTCTTTATTGTTTGATTCGGTGAATCTATGTTTTCCTCTATGATATATACACCTATAGAATATATTCGAATAAAAGTCCAGAATTCTGTTATAAACATGACTGACAATGATGAATAATCAATATGATATTTCTATAAGGATCCAAATTCAGACATTTCTTCATTACAATATTTCTCGGCTGAATTCTCCTAGTCCTTCTTACAATAGATTTACCCAAAAGATAAAAAATAAATGCTCATATTTCTAAATAAAGCTTGCTTAATCTTCAATTATTTCAAATATAGTTTATTAGAACATTATACTTTTTTAGATATGGAAAATATTTTGGTTCACGAAACACATAATTTAGATCTCCCAGAAGATACAATGGACTGGAGAACGAAAGGTGCGGTGACGCCAATTAAGAATCAAGGACGGTGCGGTTCTTGTTATTGCTTTGCAGTGGTATGTATTATTGATTATTCTATTAAAAAGCTAATACTTCAATTTTTCATGCTATTCATCTGTGAATGAATCTTCTTCTTCTTCTTCTTCTTCTAGGTAGAACCAAGTTCTGTTATCTGCACAATGCCTTATCGATCCTCGTTTGAGGTCGAAATCCAACTGTCTCTCCATCTTTTGGGGGGCCGTCCAGGCGGCCGTTTGGTGTTTGGTTTCTCTCTCATCATGGTTTTTGCTAGTCTACCATCGTCCATTCGTTCCACGTGATCTCTCCACTGCCTACGATGGTTTCGAACCCACTTCACAACATCCCTCACTCCGCTGTCCTCGCGTATTTTTGCGTTTCTTATTCTATCTCTTAAACTTGTTCCCGTGATAATTCTCATAATTTTCATTTCTGTGGTTCTCATAATTTGTTTTGTCTTTGTTGTTTCATTTCTTGTTTCTGCGCCGTAGGTCAGTATCGGTCTTACACAGACCTTGTAAATTCTTGCTTTGCTCTCAACCGTCATATGTTTATTGTTCCAGATTATGTCTCTTAGTTGGCCTGATATCATGACCGCTTTGTTGGCTTGTGTGCGTACTTCTTCCGTTACTGCCCTGTTACTTGTTATATGTGCTCCCAGGTATTTAAACTTCCCAACTTGTTCGATACGTTTGTCATCAACCATTAGTTTGCATCTTACTGATTCTTTTGCTATTACCATTGCTTCAGTTTTCTCCACAGATATTTTCATATTATGTTGTTTGGCTGTTCGATCGAGATGGAAAGGCATTCTTTGTAAGTTGTCCTCGCTATCTGCTGTCAAGGCAACATCGTCTGCAAAGCATATAATGTGAACGGTGTTGTGTCCCATTGGGTACCCAACATTTGTGCTTTTTACCTCATCAATGATTTCGTCCACGATTACATTGAAAAAGGTTGGACTTAGGCTATCACCCTGTCTTATTCCTATGAATAGTGGGATTTCCTCTGTTAGAGTGTTATTTGTTTTAATTACCATGGTGTTTTTGGAATTCAGTTCGTACTATACCGTCGATAGTAGAGCGGTTATTCCAGAAGCCCCGCTGTTCTTCGCACGCCCCTAACTTGTCTACGATCCGTTGTGACAGTATTTTGGTTAATAATTTGGCTGAACTGTTCAGTAGGCTGATTCTCCTGTAGTTTTCGGGTTATTTCTTTGATCCTCCTTTGTGGATCGAGATTGTGATGATTTTCCACCATTCGTTGGGTACTGACGTTGTGCGAAGTATTTTTTGAAATAGAACAGTGAGCTCTGTGATAAAGCTGGGGCCTCCGTACTTTAGCATCTCATTCGTAATTTGATCGGTACCAGGTGATTTTCTGTTTTTTAATTTTTTAATTGTCAGGTGCATATCTGCTTCACTGATGTTAACATCTGTTAGTTCTGTGGTTTCTTGTTGGTTTTCGTCTACGTTGTTTTCTGTAGCTGGTGCCTGGAATAAGTCATTAAAATGCCTGACCCATTGTTGGCTGTCGATTGGACTTAGTTGAACGTATTCATTGATTGGTTTTTTTCTATTCCTCAGCATGTTCCATATTTTCTTTTGTCCTGTGAATGAATGAATGAATAAAAAAGGAGTAGTGATACTATATTATCGATATCTAGGCCTCTATTGGGCCCTTTACATCTCACCATAGCTGCAGGTCATTCGACACCTATCGCTTTTGCGAATCCAAGGAGCCTCATGAACTTGCTTAAATGCTTCAGGTAACAAAATTGTATCTCCGAAAAATCTCTGTCTCAGTCCGTTGAGTGCTGGGCAGTCTCTGAGGACATGATCAACAGTTTTATCTTTCTACAAGCACCATCTGTACGTCAAGTTGTCTTTGATACCGATTCTATGAAGATGGCCCCTGAGGTGACAATGTCCGCCAATAGCAATTGGTTGGGGTCCATACGGTTCAGTTGCCGTACCCAATTTTGCCAGACGGTGTGATTCTTCATTCTCGTATATTCCTGAGTGATCCGGGATCCATACGAGTCTGATCAAGTAGCCGTTCCTTGTCATACCATTCAGTACGTCCTAGCACACAGACACCAGTCTGTATGGCTCTATCGTTTTTTTTTCATCGCGTTCCGCCATCATGGCCAACTAATAACAAAAATTAAAAGCCTATAGCGTTTTTACAATATAAATATGTTAAATTGTCAATATTTCAAACACTACTAATTTTTCGAATATATAACTTTATTCAAAATAATGCTAAATAGGATAACATTATAAAAATAAGAGGTTTAGGTTCATAAAAATTGACTTTTAACGATTTGTTCAAGTTTTTGATCACCCTGTATTTATTTATTACCAAAGTAATACAGGGCACTAAAGTAAATCCCCTTCTAGAAGGGAGAAAGAAGGGAAAGGCTTTCATATAGGAGAAATTGATAATTATATTTAGGGCTGCAAACGTAATTTTTGACATAAAAGTTAAAATACACTGTTAAAAATAATATTAAATTTAATACAAATGTAATGTTCATTTTACATTAAATTTAATAATTTTATATTTTAAATCATGAAAAATTTACATTTACTTTGAATTTAAAGCAAATTCATTGAAATATCATTTTGTTGTTCAATAAATTTGTTTAAATGGTATCTTAAATTTCAATAAAGTAATTGAAAATATATTTTAACTTTCTGTACATTAAAATTAACTCACATGTACCTTAGCATTAAAGGAATTTACATTAATATTCATGGTACATTGCAAGAGATTCCGGGAGATGGCGCAACTTGTATTGAACTTTTTATTTAGTTTGATGTAAGTTGCTTAAAGGACTCAATTTTCTTATGATAAGGCGTACATGTCAGCCGGTATTGACAGAAACCAATGAGTTCAAAACCAGTGTACAGATGACGGTACACTACCTATGGGAAAAGTTTCCAGGTTTTCCAGGTAGCAGAATTTTTTGACCTCATATTAATATTGGTTCATTAAATATATGTTATGTGAACTAACCTGAACACTGGCTGTGTATTTAATGTACATAGCTACCTTAAAAGTAATGATAAAACTCTAAATTTAATATATGATTACTTTAAATTTAATGGAATACATTTATTTAGATTAATGTAAAAATTAATAAGTTTAATGAATTAGATTAATTGAATTTAAGAAACGGTTTACTAAATTTGCTTCCTGCACATTTACCTTAAATTTAATGCATTTCCTTTTTTAGAGTGTATATTAGAATACTTAGGTGAAGGACATTATATAAAATATGTCTATAATTGTGTTTAGAATCCAAAAATCAAATAACATGTTAGGTATTTATATATATATATATATATATATATATATATATATATATATATATATATATATATATATATATATATATATATATATATATATATATATATCCGGTTTCATAGCGTTCTACGCCTTCCGGTTCCCAGTCTCCATTGTTTTCGGTCTTCCCAATCCCCTGGACGTAAGTTTCTTTCGGACATGGCTGGGTTGATGCCCTTAATCCAGGTCACTTTTGGTCTTCCTCTTTTTATTTTTTCATTTGGTGTCATTCTCTCCACATGTCCGTACCATACCAGCTGACGTTGTTCGATTTCATGGAGAATAGTTTTCTTTACGCCCATAATCTCTTTAATTCTCTCGTTGGTTATCCTTTCGATCCTTGACTTTCCGGCAGATCTTCGCCAAAAGTCCATTTCAAGAGCCAACATTTTACGTTCTAAAGTTTTATTTATCTGCCATGTTTCACATCCATACAATACAACGCTTTTAAATATTACATTGTATAAAAGATGTTTTCTTTCCTTAGAGATATTTGTTGACCCTAATAGTGAGTTTAGGCATCCGATAGCTTTTTTCCTTTTAATTATTGGCTCCAATATTTCTTCCTCAGTTCGTCCACTTTGCCTAATCTTAGTTCCAAGGTAGGTATAATCAGAACAAGATTTTACTATGATATTGTCATCCACTTCCAAATCTGTTTCTTCTCCACCTATACACATATATTTAGTTTTACTGCAGTTAACCGTTAATCCCCACTCTGTGTATTCTTTAAATAGTTTGCTGGTCATAAATTCGAGGTCTTCTTTATCTTGGGTCACTACCACTTGGTCATCTGCAAAATGAAGCGTATATATATGGGTGTCATTATTTAATTCTATTCCCATTCTACTGCATGATCTTCTCCAATTCTTTAAAGCTTCATTAAGGTAGATTTTAAAGAGAGTTGGTGATAGACAACATCCCTGGCGAAGGCCTTTGGTCACATGAAAGCTTTCTGATAAGTTATTGCCAATCTTAATTCTGGAGAATGCTTGGTCGTATAGCTGTTTGATGGCTTGAATCGCTGTACTGTTAATTGGAGACTTCTTCATCATGTGCCATTATTTTTGGATTGGCACCGTATCATATGCTTTTGTGAGGTCAATAAAAAGCTGATGAACCTCTCTATTTCTTGCCACCTTCTTTTCATTAAGTTAGGTTAAACTAAATATATGATCTACGTACGATCGGCCAGCTCTAAAACCTACTTGTTTTTCAATTTCTTGGGGGCCATATTCTGTTTCTACGATGTTTCTAAGCGGTTTTTCGTATACTCTACTCATTGTGCTGGTTACAGTTATACATCTATAGTTTGAGCATTCGTCGTGTCTTCCTCTTTTGTGGATTGGTGTTATCCAGCCTTCTTTCCATATAGTTGGGATGGAATCATCATTATTTAGGAGTCTGTTAAATAGTTCTTGAAGAAAGGACGTTAGTTTTTCAGTACCGTTCTGTAACGGTTCAGTAGGTATTCCTTCCGGTCCAGCTGCTCTCCTATTTTTCAGTGAATCCACAGCCCTACATACCATCTCTTTTGTTACCTCTTTATAGTGGCCTTGTAGGTTGTATCGTCTTGGGGAGTTAACGAGGTACTCTTGTCGGTCTTCGGTAAGCTGCGTTTGATAATGGGTTCTCCATTTTTTGATTGGGATTGGGTGTAAGTTAATCTTGTTCGTGGTGTCTGATCTTAGTGTCTATTAATTTCTATGTTTCTGATGATCTTGTACCTCCTACATGTGTATTTAGTTCAGTGCATTTCCTGTCCCATGTGTCGTTTTTGTTTTGTTAATCATGTTTTTAAATTTGGATTGTTCATTTTTGTATATGTTTTTATCTTGTGGATCTTTTGAATTTAGCCATTTGTTGAAAGCTTTTTGTTTTATCTGTTTTTGTTCTTTCAGTGTTTTGTCCCATGTACCATTGTTGTTTCGTCTGTTCATGTCTTTCGTCTTCTTGTGCAGCGGAGTGTAGAGATGATACAACGTGTTCATACAGTTCATCAGTGCGCCCTGACAGCAATTCAGTTTGAAGTTTGTTATCTAATCGAGTCTTAAATAGATATTTTGTACTAGGTTTGTAAAGTCCTTCCACATTGTAAGATATGCCTTCTATTGTTGAGGTGTTTGTATTGTCTGTTTCGTTGTCTTCTGTCTTGAAGGGAATTTGTAACTTTGCACCCAAGAAAAAGTGGTCAGATCCGCATTCTGTTCCTCTGTATACCCTAGTGTCTTGAACTTTCAGAAAGAATTCCTGTTTAACAACTATATAATCTATAATCGATTTCAGTTGCCTAGTTTCTTGGTGCGAAGTATATTTGTGTATACCTTTATGTTGAAAGAATCCATTCAGAGTTTTTAGTTTATGTTTTGTGCAAAGCTCGATTAGCCTTTGTCCGTTGTTGTTAAGTGTATTTTCACCGTACCTTCCAACTATATTACTATTCGTTTTTGATCCTACTCTAGCATTTAGGTCGCCAATCACTATTGTTTCTCTTTGGTTTCCTATTCTTGAGATAGTTTCGTTTAGTTGGTCGTAGAATGCATCCTTAGTCAGTTGACTATTACAATTCTATACCTTTTCAAAAATAAATTTACCGTAGCTAGTCTTTCGTTAATTGTTTCCCATGACGTAATTTTATTGCTGTATTTTTTCCGGATGATGATTGACACCCCTTCCGCAGCTTTTTGGCTTTTTGGCACGCCACTATATATGTCTGTAGATATTTACTATGTTTAAAATAAGCAAGAAGGCATAAACTTCCTCTATAACCGGAAATGTCACCATTTTGAGAATATTTTAGCCGAATTGCCCCACCGACTTTAGTAAATTACTCAATGTTAAATATTTTCCAGTCTATTTTCCGAAAGATCGATAAAGGCAGTTCGTCTTGAGACACCCTGTATATTTCAGTTAATAGTATATGGTAACAAAAATTGTATAATTTGAAACAACAAGTACTCTAATGTTATTTTTCTATATTTTTGGTGGTCGAATTCCTTAAATAAACATACTTCTTAATTTAAATTTTACATTTTATATTTTAGACTGGTGCTCTTGAAGGTCAATGGTTTAAAAAAACTGGAAATTTAGTAAGCTTAAGTGAGCAAAATCTTTTGGACTGTACAAGAAGAATTGGAAACTTTGGATGCAGGGGAGGTTATCCTCACAAAACATTCCAGTATATCATTAATAATGGCGGAGTCGACACTGAAAGTTCGTATCCTTACCAAGGAAGAGAGATGAATTGTCGTTTTAAGTAAGTTCTTAATACGTTTACTATTATGGACTATTAAATGACTAAATACAGAAAAAAGAGGAAATAAGAAAATGAGACCTTAAAGGGTAGTTTATTATTTCGTCCATTTATTAGTGACCCAAAAATGATAAAATAGCGAAGTACATTTTTATTAACCTGGTTAAAAAGGTCATTGTTCAAGAAGCTTCTTTAATATGGCCCAAAATTTGGGCAAAATTCGAAAGAAAATATAGCAAGAGTACCTTTTTACAGAAAATTGAATGTTTCATATGAATAACCTATGTAAAAGTCAAGAAAGAAATTTTTTACATCATAAATAAGGAAAGAAACTAGAAAAAACTGAAAAAAATTAGATCTGCGCATATGTATAATAACAAAATTTATACTTTCATTGACTAAAAATTAAATATATAATAACAAAATTTTACTTATTTTACAGTATATAAATTTTTAATGAATTAAATAGTAACATTAGGAATGCCAATAGTTAACCGGTTTTTAAAAAACGTTTGAAAAATATCTACTAGACCTCAATTTTCATAACTTTAAAGAATTAAAGAACGGTACTGAAAAATTAACGTCCTTTCTTCAAGAACTATTTAACAGACTCCTAAATAATGATGATCCTATCCCAACTATATGGAAAGAAGGCTGGATAACACCAATCCACAAAAAAAGAAGACGCGACGAATGCTCAAACTATAGATGTATAACTGTAACCAGCACAATGAGTAGAGTATACGGAAAACTGCTTAGAAACATCGTAGAAACAGAATATGGTCACCAAGAAATTGAAGAACAAGCAGGATTTAGAGCTGGCCGATCGTGCGTAGATCATATATTTAATTTAACCCTACTTAATGAAAAGAAGGAGGCAAGAAATAGAGAGGTTCATCTGCTTTTTGTTGACCTCACAAAAGCATATGATACGATGCCAATCCAAAAATTATGGCACGTGATGAAGAAGTGTCCAATTAACAATACAGCGATCCGAGCCATCAAACAGCTATACGACCAAGCATTCTCCAGAATTAAGATCTGCAATCGGATGCCTAAACTCACTATTATGGTCAACAAACATCTGCAAGGAAAGAAAACATCTTTTATACAATGCAATATTTAAAAGCGTTGTATTGTATGGATGTGAAACATGGCAAATAAATAAAACTTTAGAACGCAAACTGCTGGCTCCTGAAATGGACTTTTGGCGAAGATCTGCCGGAAAGTTAAGGATCGAACGGATAACCAACGAGAGAATTAGAGAGATTATGGGCGTAAAGAAAACTATTCTCCATGAAATCGAACAACGTCAGCTGGTATGGTACGGACATGTGGAGAGAATGACGACACCAAATGAAAAAATAAAAAGAGGAAGACCAAAAGTTACCTGGATTAAGGGCATTAACCGAGCCATGTCCGAAAGAAACTTACTTCCAAGGGATTGGGAAGACCGAAAACAATGGAGACTGTGAACCGGAAGGCGTAGAACGCTATGAAACCGGATATATATATATATATATATATATATATATATATATATATATATATATATAAAAGAATTCTTCTAAATTATTGACTTTCAATATGATAAATAAAAGATTATTATCTCATAAATTTAGCCAAACGGCTCTTGCATTTCATCCACAAGAACATTCATTTATCCCAGATATACTTCGATATCATTAGGATGGATTTCTGTGAGTACCCCTTCCGTGTTTCTTGGCCCTATGTGATGATATTGTCCTATGCATTTCCAAAACTTCTAGGTATTTCAAGTGGCCCAATTAGCACCTCCTACAGGTTTTTGTTAGAGCCCTATTAAGCAGAAAACTTTTTGATACTATCCTGGTTGTTGAGAGAATTATGAGGATCATCCGGACGCTACTAATTCCCCACTGTTTGCGTATTTGGTCCTCCAAATTTCAGTATTTGGCAATTATCTCATTGATTATTATTAATATCTATTAAAATATCTATTTACTTAAAGTTTCAATGCTGAAATTATATTTATCGATACGATGTTACACTATAACTGCAAATGGTCCAAATTAATTTATTAAATATTGTTGTGCATAAATTTATTAATGTAGCTCATATCTACAATTTTTAATTGTTAAAATGGGAGGATTTAACATATTCATAACCCTAATAAACTTTTTATTTTTAGCCCAAACAACGTAGGTGCCAAAGAACGAGAATACGGTAGAGGTCAATCTGGTAGCGAGGCTTCATTACAAAGTATCGTTTCCCACATCGGCCCCACCACCGTGAACATCGACATCACTGATCCGAAATTCCAACATTATGGTGGTGGAGTTTACGACAATCCTTCCTGTAGTACAACCAGAGGAGGCCATATTGTTCTAGTAATTGGCTATGGTAATGAGGGAGGACACGACTATTGGTTGGTGAAAAATTCCTGGGGAACATGGTGGGGAGAGCATGGTTACATCCGTATGTCTAGGAATAAAAACAATCAGTGTGGAATCGCAACCTGGGTTTTCTATCCTATAGTGTAATAATTACATATCTCTAAAGTTGTTATTGTCTACTATATATGAAATAGATTATATAGAGTAAATTTTAAATATATGTATCCTTAGGACACTTACTTTATATAATATGTTTTTTACGTCTTTTGTTAGTTGAAAATAAAATATTGCATCTATATAAAACTGTTATTAATTTGTTGAACAAAGAGTTTTAATTATATTTTATTGATTAATTTGCATTGACCATGAAATAAATTAGGTTTTCTAAAACTCAATCTTTTTTATTTCTAACATGCATACCTGAGGCGCCTCCGGGAATCGAACCCAAAGCTCGTGAGAAACTACACTAACGGAACGCCAAATATTTTATTTTATTAAGCTTAAAACAACAAACTGCATTATGTAACATTACACAATCTATCTCAGTTGATTCTACAGGGTGAATCATTTAAAGTGGTATCAGTCGAAATCATCAAAAAGGGTTTGGAATATTTTAATAAAATACTAATGGAGTAATAAGGTGACAAGGGGATATTTTTAAGGTATTTTAGTGAAAGCGCTGTAAATTGGCCTGCGAGATCTCCCGATTTAACCCCTTTAGATTTCCTTTGTGGGAATTTATAAAAAATGAAGTTATGGCAGAAAATATGAAATCCCAGATTTGAAATGCGTGTACATTAGCAAACCCCAAAATGTCAAATTATCTACTCAACTTTTGTCAAATAAGAATTTGAAAATGTTTAGAAATACACGAAGGTCGTTTTTAACACTTTTTTAAGCCTGGCGATCGTTATATTTACTATATGTGATGGATTGATTGACTAATATAGGAAAGTAGGGCTGAGAGGTCCATACACTACAGTCTAGTGTACTATGTGAACAGGTTGGTGTAATCTGTTTTCTGTATACACGTAGAATTTTGTGGCTTAATTTGCTAGATGGCTTGTTCAGCAATAATTTTTTGTGCCTGCGGCCCGCAATGCTGCTCACGAATAGCAGCCTTAGTAATACCAAATAACGGTTCCGCTGAAATAAATGTGATAGCAGACGATTGTCAGACAAGTTGATCTGCTTTTTCATTGCCCGTGATGCTGTTATGTCCTGGTTCCCATGCAAGAGTAACTTTGCGATAAGGTTTTGAAGACAATTCTGTACTTGTTTCGATATTATCTGAGATGCAAGCACTTTTGGCGTAGGCTGACGGTCAGAGAAAATAGAAATGATCCTGCATCTGTAACCTCTCGTCAGATTTTCTTAAACAGTTATCAATAGCATGTATTTCCGCTAGAATGCCGTGATGTGCTTCCCCAGTACTTCACTTTTGTTGAGTCTAGGTGTGGCTGTGTGTATTCCGGCTCTTGTATCAAGGTTAGTGTTGGACCTATCTGTAAACCAAACGAGGTTTTCTGGTTGACTTGGTGATCGATCATATCCTGTCTTTTAGTGTAGGGCCTGTTAGTATGGTGTCACTTCCCATGTCCAACAACAAGTTCGTCACCATTTGTTTGATGGTGATATGTCCGAGGGTGAATCCAGTTTATCAGACCTTGTTTTATTCCAGCCTTTATTACCGTACCCTCGCCTCAATTTTTATTATTATATTAAAGGATGAGGAAGATTAGTAGGGTTTCCATGGCTGCTGTAGTAATGATTTTCATGGCTCCCTTGGTGCATAAACAGGCCACTCTGTGGAGTTTGGAGAGCTCCATAGTGGTTCTCCTCTGAGTGACTTTGTCCATAATAAAACCTAACCATAGATCATCATAGCTCTTACCACTGCAGTGTACAAACAATGATTACTGTGTGGTTTTCAACTCCAAATTTTACCTAGTGCCCTTTCTGCTGCCATGATAGTCATTATATCTGTCGTATTGCCTTCCTGTAAGTGTGAGTGTCAAGTAAGCCTGACATTCAAGAATATACTTAGGTACTTAACTTCTTGACTGGTCTGCAGCTTTGTATTAAAGGAAGCTGCTAGATTTAATTCTCTAAACTTAATTATTTTTGTGAAAGGTAAGCCTAAGGTGGTCCTTAGTACACCACTCCTCCACTATAGTCAGAGAATTTTGATAATATTTTGCCATTCTTCCCTACGATGAGGAAAACTAGATCCTCAGCATAGTCCTGAGTATTATGTTCTTGATTATAGAGGTTTACCTGAAGTTTACCGACCTCCAGATCCCACAGAAGACTAGATAGAACCCTTTCATGTGGGCAGCCTTTATATTCCGACGCTCTCACGGTTTTTTCCAACAGATTTGTTTGTGCTCGCCTGTCTTGAACCATGTTTTGTATTTACCCGTATAAAATGTCTTCACTCCCATGTTGTTTGGAATTTGTTATTCAGTTATATATTTAATTTTTTTTAATATGTTTAAATCATACCTAGGTAACCAATGGAGCAAATGAAAACATTTCTGGCGTATATAAAGAGTTTTTGATTGGGACTCAAAATGTTGGGAAAAAAATATGCCATACTATTTAATATTTTACACTTACCACCCGCCATTCTATATTATGTATGAGGTGGGGGTAAATATTAAAAAAAATCCTAAAATTTACCCCCCGTCAGATTTTTTCCCGATATCGCGTTGTAACACTTTAAAAACCTCACCCTGTATAAATAAAATACTAAAACAAATAACTGCAGTTATAATCTAAATAAACATTTTATTTAAAATAACTCAGTTGTTTCCAAACTTGTTCCATGTACTTCTCTGAAAGTCCCAATGTACACCTTTTCGTACGCTTTCCAGCTGAAGAGGATTTCGGAGAACATAACATATACTTATGAGGTTTTGGTTCTTCACATTTCTCATCTTCTACCTAAAGACCAATTACTTACTTATATCATACGTTCTATATATTGGGTAAACTCTGTCCTGTTTTTTTACTAAGAAATTATGGTTTTCTACTATCAGGAAAAAATTATTTCAACAAGATGTAACTTTGCTGGAATAGGATGTCTTGGACATATTTATAACATACTAATACGTCGTCGCCTCCCTTTTCAGGATTTTCTTGCATACATTCAACGCCACGGGCTTTAACTCCACTCTTTTCTTTGCAGGCTTGGCAATCACCCCACTGCCCAACTTTCCATCTGAAATATGTATATATGTATATTAGGGTATCCATTATTTCCCAAATTGATTTTTATGTAACGCTGTAAGTTGATACCCTGAAAATTAAATTTAGAGACAAAGAAAATTGTATTTCTATAAACCGTGTCGAAATGAGTCTATTTTTCTCTTTTATCTACCATAATATTTTTAAAATTTTCTGATTTTTTTAGTCAGTTGATCGGTTACTAAACAGATGATTGTTGATTTTCTTCCTCAAATGATGTCCCTAGGTGAAAAAAATTAAATATTGGTGAATATATATATGGGTGTCAACGAATCTATTAGACAAGTCATAATTTCTAGAGTATTATGTGTATCACAATGAGAATTGGTACAGGTAAATGGTATGTGAAGGGGAGAGTTTTCGCATATTTTCCACTTTCCGGCCACTTTCGGTTTTACCGGAAATGGCCCCGGTTTTGAATTTTTAAATAGAATACCCTGTATATTTTAACATTTTTGGATTTCTGAGACAATTCTAGATCAGAATGTAACATTTTAAAAACTTTTTACGTCTACTTTATTTTTTTAGAGCCACTTTTAAAATTGCATCTAGGTGGCCATGATCGGACGCAAACTAATCTAAGGGCCTTAGGTGATGTCAAAAAAATACAATCGCAAAGTTTTAGTTACTAGTATGAAAGACAGGAATAAGACAAGTTGACAAAATTACGTTTTCATTTCTAACTATTAATTTTCAAATGGCGACCCCTTTTTGACAACTACTTTTCGAAAAAAGCATTCTTTGACGAATCTAACGGTACTAATTTATTTGCGATTGGATTAGACATAAGAACAGAAATTAAATATTATTAAGCAAAATAGTGGATAATTTATTTACTTATGACAAGTGCGCCATGGACAGCCATGATGCATAATAATTTGCAACTGTTTTTATCAAGTCTTCTTTGGAAAACAAAGCACTCACTTAAGTAGATAATGACACTGACATACGCTCTAAGAACACACGTAAAAGTTTCTTAATTTTCGTTAAGTTTAGAGTTCTTAGAGCGTATGTCACTGTCATTATCTACTTAAGTGAATGTTTTGTTTTCCAAAGAAGACTTGATAAAAACAGTTGCAAATTATTATGCATCATGGCTGTCCATGGCGCACTTGTCATAAGTAAATAAATTATCCAGTATTTTGCTTAATAATATTTAACTTCTGTTCTTATGTCTAATCCAATCGCAAATAAATTAGTACCGTTAAATTCATCAAAGAATGCTTTTTTCGAAAAGTAGTTGTCAAAAAGGGGTCGTCATTTGAAAATTAATAGTTAGAAATGAAAACGGAAATTTGGCAAATTATTCCTGTCTTTCATAGTAGTAACTAAAACTTTGCGATTGTATTTTTTTAACATCACCTAAGGCCCTTAGATTAATTTGCGTCCGATCATGGCCACCTAGATGCAATTTTAAAAGTGGCTCTAAAAAAATGAAGTAGACGTAAAAAGTTTTTAAAATGTCATATTTTGATCTAGAATTGTCTCAGAAATCCAAAAATGTAAAAATATACGGGGTGTTCTATTTAAAAATTCAAAACCGGGACCATTTCCGGTGAAACCGAAAGTGGCCGGAAAGTGGAAAATATGCGAAAACCCTCCCCTTTACATACCATTTACCTGTACCAATTCTCATTTTGATACACATAATACTCTAGAAATTATGACTTGTCTAATATATTCGTTGACAGCCGGTATATATATATATATATATATATATATATATATATATATATATATATATATATATATATATATATATATATATATATATATATATATATATATATATATATATATATATTATAAGAAATATATGTTACCTATCTGCATTATTTCGATTAGTTCCTGCCCGTATTTGCAACAAATTTAAGAAATTAATTATTATTGTATAAATCTGGGTTATTCTAAAAATAATTCATATTAACGAGACATATTTAACTAAATCAATAGACTAACCACAGAAGTTCTGGATTTCTCGTGTATTACCAATAGAATACCAAACGTGAACTTTTAGGTCGAAATTCTGCTTTAAATTATTTTATATTCTATCTTTTTATTGTATGTATTTAATCTTCTATAATCAGTGCCGAAGCGGAGCTATTTTTCAATTAGCCCTATTTTTCGTCCGTTACAGTAGTGTTACTCTTTAAGGTAAATCATCGAAAATGGTGTGAAAATTTGATATTTTCTAGTATAATGACTAATTTATGCTTATTTGTCTTTGGCTTATTTCATGACGCTATTTAGAAATTATCGATCATTTAGATAATCAGAAATATTAAGCTTCTGATAAATAATTAGTTTAAAATATAACGAAAATGGTTGAAATTAAAAAACGGATCAAATGTCAAAAAATACAGAGTTGAGGGAAGAAGTAATAAATTAACCATTCTAGAATAAATTATAAATGCACCTTGTTTTACATGGCTGTTCCTTGCAAGCTTTAACCTCCGGATCCATCTTATCCTCACCAACACAAAGTGCATTGGCTACTTTACCTAGTTTTTCCTCTATACAACTAAATGTGGACGTTTGTATTCCACCTCCACACACCTTTAGCAGAAAGAAACAACTTGAAATTTATTAAAGTTAAAAGTGAAAATAATTGAAAAATATTTTTATTAATTTTACGTTCATAGAAGAAGAAAAAAATATTTTTTTTTTCAGTAAAGTGAGCATTATTTTCTCTAAACTCGTAGACTGGTTTCGATAGTTTTACCAGTGAATGTTAAATAAGTTTATTTTAATTAAAAAAACTATATTGTCACAGTTAACTTTAAAATACCTTGCTACATTCCGTCCAGTCATCTTGCTCCCAATGATAATTTCTTTCTTCTCTTGAAGCAGTCTCATTTCCAAATACTATAGAATACTTCCATTTAAAATCAGCGTCGTCCTCCAAATACACAACCTAATATATTATATTAGTGAATAAATAGCTTAGTGCTCCATTTCTTTCCAAAAAACGTAGAAGTATGCGAACACAACCTAACACCAAAAATAGTCTCGAAAATACGTCAACATCCTAATATAAACAAAAATTAGAGTAAAAAAAATTCAATTGACACCTAAAGAAACTGAATGAATGAATGAATGAATTAATTAATTGGTAGTGATAATAGATCATCGTTGCCTAGGCTTCGTTGATTCTTTTATATCCCATCATAGCTGACGATTATTTGAGGTCGATTGCCTTTGCGAATCGAAACAGCCTTATTGACTGGACTTGCCTGACGCCTTCTGATGACAAAATGATATCTCCGAAACATCTCTGCTTCAGTCCGATGAGTGTTGGGCACCTTTTGAGGACACGACGGACAGTTTTATCTTCCTCAACTCACTTCAGAAGCATCCATTCACAATTCGATAAATTTTCTTTCCAACGACAGTTTAAATTTTCTTTTACCAACGGCAGTTGAGACAGGTATAATTGGTGGGGGTTCAATATCGGACCCCATTTTTACCAGATTATCTGTTTCTTTATTCCCATGCATACCCGAGTGATCCGGGATCTACACGAGGCTGATTGTGCAGTGATTCCTTCTCCGACTGTTCAGTACATTCTTGTAGTCAAACACCAGTCGCGACACTGTATTTGAGTGCTATTATTGAAGACCTACTGTCTGAGCCTGTTTATTTCCTCTTCTTATTTATGTTCTTCCAAAAAAGATGACCACACTACATAATAGCATAAATTTTCGCTGTAAGGATAGTCGTACGTTGTCCGAGATAACAGAACTCTCTGACTGCCGTGCTCTATCGGTCTAACTTTTCAATTTTGTCGAGTTACATCTGTAAACCACCAGGATTCATTTCTCGGAAAATTTTGCTCCCCTTCCCAATCCCTTTTACTTGGCAAAAGTATCTCAAGAAAGTGGTTTGATTTCAAAAGTGGTGCCATGTAATCTGTTTGCATGGGTAGCGATGGACATCTTTCCATCATGCTTTCTTGTTGACTGTTTATGTTCAGAAATTTGAAACAAATAGTAATCTTACCTTAAAAATCAAATCTTCTCGAATTGGTCCCTCAATTGTTAAATTTTCAGATTGACCATTTATAAACAAATAACCTTCCACTCCATCTTTGAACTTTTTTGGACCTTCTGTAGAATCTTTGTTATGATTCTGCCTAGAACGAATTCAAACATAATTACTCTACAAATCCAATACTTACAAATAAAGTAATCATCGTCCTTTTTTTAATCACTTATAAGTCAAATTAAGTTTTAGTATATTACATGTTTTTTTCTGAAAGATTCTTTTGACCATTGAGACCTTTATTGTTTTATAGCTGAATGGCGCCTGTATATATACTGAGATCGTTATTCTGCTAACAGACGTAGTTAAGATGCAGCGGTCATTTGCAAAAGCATATATACTGCTAAGAAATCTAAAAGAAATACTGAAGGCTTTGGTGTTAAAGGCAAGCTAGCGGACAAGCTGATTAGTTAGTTGTCTCTATATTATGAGCCTAAAATTTGACGACATTATAACTTTCTTGAAAATATGGGAAACAAAATCTGAGCTACTGTGTACCATAAAATATCTACCGACGCAGCATCAGTTATGCTTTGCAAGTGAGGATTCATGGTGAATGTACCAAAAGTCCATTGCGCAAGAAATAGCGGCGAATTATTAAGGTAATGAGGCCATGAAAAAAGATATTTTTAAAGTCATGTAGCCCATTTATTAATATTTGAGCAATAAGAATATGCTCAATCGCTGTCCCAGGGGTACCTGCAGTACGGCAATGCGAACTTCAATGCAGATGTATGGCCGATAGCTTCCAAAACCATCAAAATCATCATCCATATCTCTGCAGGTTACTGTTTGTTCTTTTATGAAAATAATGGAAGTATTAAACTTCAAACTGGGTCTCGTTTGCTTCAGTTCTTAGTAAGAAGCCAACGATAAGCAAATATCGATGGCCGAGACGAAGATGACAGAACAGACAGAAGAGGCTCTGAGGTCATCTTTAGCTGAAGCCTACGAGGATTTCAAAGAACCGCCTGATAGAGCAGGAATTGCAGATTAAAAGTGAACTGAAAATTTCTAATTTTATACACGAAAAACGTTTAATTTTTCAACTCATTGACCTGAAATTTGGAAGAAATCTTGAAAATAAAATTATCCTTGAAACTGCGTAATCATTTTGCAAAATTTCGAAAAATTAATTAGTTATAAATAATTTGGTGCATAATTTTTAACTGAAAAATAGACATTGTTGTTTAAAAAAACACTATTTTTTTTTAGATCAATATTTTGCTAAAATCCCATGCGGTTCCACAGCCGAAGCTCTCTATTTTAATACTCTTTAATTTTTTGCTCCAGCTTCAGCCGATTTGTTGAATTCCTGCACATAACTTTTCACCCGAAAAAAAGCTTTCAAACATAGTGACCCAAATAAACTGTTGGGTTTAAGTCAAAACATATGTAATTAGATCTTAAAATAGATTTTGAATAGAGTTGTTCATTTATCCAAAAAAATTACCAAAATATCGCCTCAGAAACAGGGAAATAACAAACTCCTAGAAACTATGAATAATTTATTGTTCATTTTCCAACCTACAAAGTATATCAATTTGTCGAAATGTTTCAGTTTCATTTCTATGCGCTAACATCAAAATATATATAATTAGGCTCTCAAAATACATTTTCAATAGCCAAAATATCGACTAAAAATTTGCCCTGAGAACTATGCCTTCCCTATAAGTCCTGTCGATAATAAAATTAGGTTCAAATGAAACAGAAAAAGAACAAAGACCTAGAACTTATAAATAATTTATTGTTCACTGTTCAACATACAAAATACATTAATTTGTCAAAATGTTTCTAATTTATGTCAATACGCTACTTTACGTTCAGATAATTAAAGCATTGGCCAAAATGTCCCTCAAAATAAATTTAGTATTGAGACGGAGACTCAGTATCGATAGATTTTGACAATTTTACTAATGTATTTCTTTGCTTTCGATCTTTTGAAATAATAGATAATATTTGGTAAGGTTACTTGAGAGCTTACTTACTTATCTACTATGTCCTTGTGTAAATTTTCTTTCGGAGTTTTGACAATTGTTAGCAAAAATGTAGTTGGGTGAAGTTTTCACTTCCTAATAATTCTATCAAAAAAATGTACTGATATCATTTTATCTCTTGTAAGATATGTTCTGAAAAGCTCTGAGAACTATAGGACTATCAACTATTTCACTGATTTATGAAATGATTAGTAAGCTAAGAGTAAAAAACCCTCATAATGTAGACTGAGGGCTTATTGTAATGTTAGATCTGTTCTATGCGAACAACCTAATTGCCATGTTCAAGTTAAGAAGACTGTTCAAAAGTTTGTTCTCTGGGTAGAGATGTGCCTGATCGATGGATGTGTATCAAGTATGGTGTTTTGTCCTCTTCGTTACATAGTCTATGTCCATAGTTTTCGGGGTGTAACCTTAAGCTGTAGCGACCATTTCCTGTTACCAACTTAGTTTGTTGTCTGTTTAGGCATAGAATCTTGCAACATAGTTTGCTATAAGTTTGGAGCAGCAATAATTTGCTATGACTATGCTTGGGAATGTAATCCCCGCGGCTCTGGTTTTAATGGTTTATTCACCAATATATCCACCTACAATAGCAATTTCAGGGATGCTAAATACCGCTTTTGGTCCAAAAAATGTAGTAGCTCATCTTTGCCTTGCAAACTGATTGACTTTCTCATTGTTTAAGTTATCATTGTGTTCTGGTATGCAAACAAAACCAATCTTGTTGTGTTCCATAGGAACAATAAGCTTTTAAAGAAGCCCTAGATCTGTTTAAATTTTATCTAATGATATGTAAACTCTTTTAGTGCTGCGTGACTATCGGAGAGGATGGTTCTACCTCTGTAATCACTCGTCAAATTATCTCGAAGACAAATATAAACTACACATATTTTCGACTGAAATAATTTGCTGTGCTGTTCCGTTACCTCACTTATATGGAGCCTGAGGGTGGCGACGTATATTCCAGTTTCCGTGCCATCATCACTTTGGACCTATTAGAAAACCAACAAGGTTTCTTAGCTGACTTCGTGTTACGTAAGAACTTGTCATTTAATCATTCCGAATAGTGTAGGATCTATTGAAGTTCAAGGGTATCACTGGTCATCTCGTTATGAGTTTATGATTATGATTTTACTGTTAGTGTGTCCGAGGCAATTTTAGATAGTGCCATAAGTTATTATGGGCTTTACCATAATTGTGTAAAACTGGTGTACAACGTGTGACTCTAATAAACATGTTTTACCCAACACCATTTTTGCTGGCGTTATAGTCATTTCATTTTTAGTTCCGCAAGTATGAGTTCCAGGTAAGATTTTCATCCACAAATAATCAATACTCGATTTTTGGGCTCATCTGAAATTATGTATCAAAGAGAGCTGGTAGCATTAACTCGCCAAAGTGAAGGGTATAAGTGCTGTTTTTTTCAGGATTTACCTTAAGGAATTCCTTAGTGTATCACTTCTCTATAGTCAGCTTGGTCACGAGTACAAATAGATCATAACTCTAACCCTGGGTGTAAAAGCCTAGATTATAGATGTTTACCAGAAGTTCACCAACCACAGATTCAACATGAGAGGGCATGTAGTTGGCTTTTAGATATCGACACCTCCATAGCTTCTCCCAATAGAACTGATTGTGATGTCTGCCTTCTAGAATTTTTTTGTATTCATCTGCATAAGGTGTTTTCTATTCCATGTTTTGCTGTAGGCGTTATCGTGAAAATAAAGGTGTGATTATAGTCAATATCAAAGAAGCTGGTTAATTTGGGAACTATGAGAGTTTTTCTGATCGTTCTAGGTGTTTAAACACACCAAGGTTCTTCGTGTATATTTTGACCTGCTGATTACAAAACAATTTAAATGTTTTTAACACCATTAATGTCAATATTTGCTATCGACCTGAAACCCACACCATTTTATTTAAGATTTAATGAAAAAAGTACCCATTTTCAAAATTTGAAATAGATAATTGGAAAGTGAGACCTTGTAAATTTAGTGCAAAATTTGAGCATCCACTTGGACAGCACTAAGGTAATCGTACGGTATTTTTCATACCTCGGCATATAAACCGACTTTTATATTAATCATTACACTTATTTTGAAGGTACTTTATATCAGGTTCTTTTACGCCTATTCTATTTAAATTTGGCACTTTGCATGAGATTTTATGCCTCTCTCATCTATGGGCCTCGATTGTAATCGGAGTCGAGGTTTCGCAAGATTTCTATATCGATATCCTCTGTCGTGTCTCATGTCTAAGAATTGCCTCTCTGTTTCTATTGCAGTTTTGAGTGAATAATATTTAATTTTGCGGATACGCCGTGTCGAGTATTTTCAGATCAATTAGGACATGGTTTTAAAAATCTGCAGTTTGCGAAGTCGAGTATTGTTATATTTGTGAATTCTACTATTTCCTTTGTAACGGGTCATTCTAGTAAAGTCATGTATAATTTTAAAGAACAAAATAAATGATCATCTGTGTGTTTTATTATTAGTTTTGGTCAATCTACATCAGAAAAAGGTATCTACTTTACTATATTTTTCATTATAGTCGTAGAATTCAATAAATAAAATTATTTCCATTTTACGCGCTCCATAACCTTTTAGAAAATTTCAGAAAAACTGATTTCGATATTTTCCTTTTGTTTTAGCAGCCAGCATTTTAAATCTACCAGCATTTTTAAAACCTATCAGCACCAGGTTCCACTTTATAAATTGTATCTCAGCATTTTAAACTATATAAGTTATTTGAAGCTTTACTTCAGTTTCTGCAAGTTATTATCCTAGTTTTTAAGACAGTTTTTGTTCCTTGTTTTTATGCAAGGCTTATCCCATGTTCTTGAAGCTTAGCCGTCCTTCAAAAAATACTACATCTCCGACATTATATACGTTTATTGGCGAATGCGTTACGTTTGATTCCTTTTGGCCACACATATGAAACAACTCACAAGGGGACACTAAAGCATCCGAGAACTGTCTTGATTCCAGGCATTCTTGTAGCTGAGACCACCTTGTAGTGAGCGTAGCCCGATAGCAAGTACCAACAAACAGATAAGTAGCTGTATTGTCTGAATTTGTAAGAACCAGAAACATAGAATCGTACTGTAAAAGAAATTACAATATATGTCATTTTTGCTTTATTTTTATAGTTATAGGTAACATATCTGTGCCATTTTTGCTTTATTATTGTTAACAACAGCTAACAAGTATTTTTGATCAAAGTAAACTTCATAATTTATTGCAAGTATCTTCAGTTTTATTTGGATAATCTGAAGAGTCTGTCTGTCGAGACTAAGTCTTCCCGGAATTATCATTTTATCAGTTTAAAGCTATATTTGGCACTTTAAATTTGAAGTTTTGATAAAAGTAACTTCAGGAAGTGCTGTTTTTGAATTTTATAGCAAGTGAATCATAAAAACCCCGCCCATAAAAAATTGTCACAACAATAAAAACTAACTGATCCAGGCACTGTGGATTATTCGAAGAATAGAATTTTAAATTTTTTATCACTTATGTACCAATCGATAAGTAAGTAATTAAGTAATAATTGGTTATAACTTTCACGTACCTCAGTTGGTACGAGTTAAAGTTATGTGAAGCACCATAGAGCAATAATTTTTTCCCAAGAATATGACAATTGATTTGTTTATAAGCCTTTTAAGTGGATTTCAAATCGCATATAAATTTTCATAAGAAACAACACCACTTTCTTATAAATAGAAGATGCGATGTTGGAAAATTAGTATGCTTGGGTGAGCGGAGATCGGCGAAGAAGAAATTATATTTTTGCACTTTGTCTTTCGTCACATTTTTAGAAAATAAGTAAATATACCTTACTAATTTAATAAATATTTTTAATAAAGGAACTTACTCATAATCATTTATATAAACTGTTTTCTTATTAGCATTTAAAATACTTATTTTACTGGCATAACTCGTCGCTTCCATAATTTTTATATTGAATGCTCCTTTTGGAAATATAGTTACTTCTTGGGTACGATTACTATGACCCTTCTTCCGTTTCCACCTTTAATAAAAAAATGTTGGGATGTGGCGATATTCAGGCTAGGTCTAATTTAGGCTACATTAGTAAACTTACCTATCTTCTACAACTGTGCAACTATTGGAATCGCCATTACAAATGCCGCAATCGTCCCTTAACGAACTAGATTCTATTTCATCATCGCAACCAATTCTCTAAAAGTTTAATTACATTGAAACTCGGTTTATTTCTGATTTACCTGGAAATATAGTTTTAATTTTGTTTTAATTAAGCTGATTATTGATATATTTGGAAATAGATAGTAAAAGAGAAAAATGTGTAAGCAGTTTTGCTTCAAATGTACTAAATTATTAAAGCTTATACATTTAAACTGAATTTAGGACTAGAATGCTTTAAAATGGTTTATATACAAATTATATACCACACATTCTCCAAATAAACAACGTTTTGAGGGTTTTCTTCCCCATTCACAAGCTTCTCCATTGGGAACTGTCAAATTAGACCAAACCACTTTGTCTTTGAAACTTAAGCACGGTATTTGACATGGGTAATCTAAATGAAACATTTATATTAATATAACTATATGCAACTCCGTGAATAGATGAAGTACTTCATCTTTTTTTTTTTATTAAAACTGATAACCTATAAATGTTCAAAGAGGATATTCCCATCTATTCACTTTTAAGAGGGTATATTAATTTTTAATAAGAATTGTGTAAATGTGGTTTGGGTTACTTTTATCAGTTCTGTCGTTAACTGTGTTTTTTTATTTCTATCATCTCCTTTACACACAATTTGCCATAATTATGGCCACGTTCAAGTACTGTTGTATTATTGTAGTTGAAGGAATGACCTGTTTCTCATACATGCTTATTTAATGCCGTCGTAGCATTCTTCGTAAATTTGTGCCCATTTAATCTATTTTTAAGTAACTGTGTGGTCATTCCTATAAATTTTTTTTGGACAATTGGTGCAAGGAATTGAATATACAACATTAGAGTCATTCATTTTAGGAGTTTTACTTTTCAGTTTTGTAAAAAGAGAGTTTAACTTATTTTGACCTTTCTGGCAGACAACGATATTATGTTGGTTCAGAATATATTAAATTTTTTCGGAAAGTCCGTTTGTATACAGCAAGGCAATAAATATCGATATATCATTATTGTTGGGAGGATTGTTAAAATTATAAAATTTGTGTATGCGCTCTTTTATTATTTTATGAATGTCTTTGACTTTAAAGTTGTTCTCTAATAAGGTACCTTTCACTTTTCTTAAAACATATTTAAAACTCTAATGTCGTATACTCAATTCTTTGCAAAATTGTCCAAAAAAATATGCAGAAATGATCACACAGTTACTTAAAAATAGATTAAATGGGCACAAATTTACTTAGAATGCTACGTTTGCATAAATAAACATGTACAAGAGACAGGCCATTCCTCCAACTACAGCAATACAACAGTACTTGAACGTGACCATAATTATAACAAATTGAGTGTGAAGAAGATGATGGAAATAAAAAAAGAAAACAATGCTGTTAACGACAGAACTGATATAAGTAACCTAAGCGACATGTACACAAATCTGATTAAAAATTAATATACCCTCTTAAAAGTCTATAGATGGGAATATCCTCTTAGAACATTTATATGTTATCAATTTTAATATCAAAAAAACAAAGACTCTATAAGTTATGATTTAAAAAATAACGTAATAAAAATTAATTGTTCTTCCAATACAACAATCAATAAATTTCAGTATCGAAATAGAAATAGAAAGCTCAAAGTGCGTACCTACTCATTTTTGTAATATTTTTAAAATCATATAAAGTTTTTAATTGTAAAATAAGTTTTAAAAATTTTTTGTGAATTGTCTTTTAACCTTTTAACTTTTTGTGCTAATTTGTGGAATTTTAAACATAATTTCTGTATTTTAAATTTTAGGTTGTTTGCCCAAGAAAAATGTTATTGATATTATTAAATAAAGGTAAATAATATAAAAAAAGAACTTTTTAAAAATGCCCTAAACAAAACACCTTTTTTTTGACATCCACGTGTTAACCTGACCCCAAGAATACAAGAAAAACATATTGATACATATAGAAGATGGTTCAAGAAAAATAGGACCCGAAACTTGAAGTTATACGTATACATCCTATTAACCCAACTTTGTCCCTCCATAATAACCATTTCCCAAACCTCAAGAAATTCCTTGCTGGAAAATATATGCGTCTGCTTCCAAAGTTATCGCAATACGTAGACGTAGATGAAATTACTTCCAAAGAAGGGATCTAAGGGATCTAAGCACTGAAGTATCTGTAGCGCAAGTGTGTATCTTCAAATAACGAAGAACTGGACTACGAGTGTATGACCGAGAAACAAGACTCTTCGAAATAGGATTACAGAACTTGCTTTAGTTGGCAGAGTTAGCAGCTTGAAGGAAAGCACAATATATTTCTTTGGACGCAATGCACACAACCCTATCTCCTCATACATACGTACATAAATACAAGTGCAAAAGTAGATTGTGATCAAAAGGTAATTACATTTATGTCATAGTTTTCCCATTTTCCTTGTCAGACCACAAACTTCTCATTTTATTATCGTATTTTTTTAATTAATATTACCCTGGTTTAAATAGATGCTACAGTTACTTACTTTGAAGAAATAAAGCCACACCTTTGAATAATTTTTGGCAAACTTTATTGCGTGCTGATATTTCACAGGGCTGTAAATAAAATAATCATTAAAAAAAACTCTTACATAATTTAAGAGAAGAATAATATATGCCAAATAAAGTAAAAACAAAATCTTATAAAAACCTCCAAATTTTTTGTTTTAAAAGTAGGTTCCTTTACCTTCTCCGGGGTATTAAAAAACAAAATCTAACTTCAAATAGCTAAACTTCTTTAAGAAAAAGTTAATTGAAATCTATATTTTAATGATCATATGTTTTTGTTTAAAACAACTTAACAGTTAATTACCTCCAAGTTACAAAGCTTTACTTTTTGGTCTTCACCTTCGCAATAACGGCCTCCTCCTGACTGCTGTGGACTATTACAAGACCTACGATTTATTTGTATTCCTAGGAAAAAAATACCTACTAGATCACAATTAAAACTTAACAAAATATTGTGGAAATAATTAAGATGTGTCTGTTTTGAAAATAACAAATATAAGACGAGAACCTCCTCCACAAGTTCTGGAACAATCACTCCAGCCAGTAAAATCACTCCACCCTCCATCAATTGCGTCTGGCCTTTGGCCTTTTGATACACATTTAGAATTCCAACACCACTACAAATGATTATAATGTATAAACTTATCAGGTAGATTCACTAAGAAGATATAAGACTTAGAACCGATCTAGTTGCCATGAAGGTTGACCAGTAATACTTTACTTATGAAATTGTTATAACTTATATTTCATATATCAATAACTAAATGCTCCTAGTGAAACATTAAGGGTAATAGGATAACTGTTCCCCCAAAATAAACAAAATTTTTCATTTTAACTGGTTTAATAGAAAGCAAAAATGATTTTTTTTTCTTATATTTTAAGGTTCAAAACTTGATTAACTTATTGTTACATTGGTCACTTTAAACCCTCTACTGTCAAACTAGACCGGTTTTAAAGTTAGATCATGTTAGTGAATTAGGCGGTATACGTTTAGGTCTCAATAGATCATTTAATATAAAATGCTTAAAAATCGTTTCTTTATTTCCTTTTTTTAAATAGATTAATAAAATTATGCTTATTCATTTAACTTCAAATTTAATATTCCATTTTCTAGAATACTCAGGGGAGGTATCCTGTTCTGAGGACAAGAAAAATGTTCTTTCTGGCGATTAACTAATTTAAAAGTAAAAACTTTATTTATAACTATTTGACTGTTTAAAAATATATTGAGGTAGTTACTCAAGATTCAATTTTTGTTGAAAAGCAGCGGAATAACGGCGATTATTTAGAAACATATTTCTACATTATTTAAAGTCAAAAAATCCCCAAAGCTCTTTCTACATGTTGTAAAGAAGACTGGGAGAGTTTTGATGCATTCTCGTAAACATAATGAGTCTTTATAGAAATATTGTACAAATGAGTCATCATTGTTTCTTGTAATACCTAGATTTGTGTTTTCTTGTATATATATATATATATATATATATATATATATATATATATATTCTTCAAATGTAAAATTAGAGAATCAATCAAAATTTATAAGTATCCAAATAATATTAATAGAGATGCAGGTTACAGTTTACATCACACGTGGAAATCGATTGTAACGCTGGATCACGGTTCGCTGAGTACCAGTCGGGTATAAATACCGAGCTGTTGCTCCTAGATAATCATTCAGTATTCGAATCTCATGGAATAAAGATCCCTGAAGATGCCTCGTGCGATCGTAGGTGAAATGTCGGATAATAATAGCAATTTGACACGGTCTAAACCCAAGAACCATGATTTTAACCTTGACAAAACCCGTGAGAGCTTTCGTTGTTTAAAATAACAGTAGTTTAAGAAAATGCATTTTTTATTGTTTCAATTTTCAGTTTTTCATTAAGCTAAAAAATATTCTTTTAAAAAAGTTCATCAGACCCGACCAAGGACCTAATAAGAAAAAATTGTTTTCAAATTTTTAAATCGATCGGTGTAACAGTTGTGGAGATATGTTGTGAAGCGGCGTTTTTTTAAAGTAAATTATACTAAAATGCGTTTAAAATTTCTGGCAAAGCTGCAATATTTTCTTTTTTAATTTGCATAGGGTTATCGATTCGAAAAACAACTTTTTCGCCTGCCGCTTGATTACCACGTCACATACTTACCATTTAAGTGCGCGCCTTGGAATTTAAAGTTATTTAGAATTTTTTTTTAATAGTATAGTCTGTATGGACTTCGGCCTGTAAGGATGAATCTACATGAATTCACATACTTAGAAATTGGTATATTTGCATCCATATATTCATTTTTAATATTAACATACAAGCATTGCGGAAAGTGCTTGGTATGTATTGAAAATGGATCATAATGGGTATTCTCGACATTTACTATTCAACGTTTGTTATTAAAATAATGCATAATTGTATATAATAACTGTCATTGAAACCATAAAACCACCGTAAACATACGATGACGCCATGGCTGATGTTACAATTTCCAAACGCTTTACAATATGTGCTAAGCAGGCATGAGACTGTTTGTTAAGTTAGTAATAACCCTCCTCATTGAAACTTTATGTTACTACTTACCACGAAATGTAATATTAAAATACTAGTTTCGGCTGTCCAAGCTCACGTTAATAACGACCTTTTTCAAGACTTAAGCAAAATTATTTTAATAGATTATGTTTCTACTCTTTCAATACATTAAAAGGAAAATTAAGGGAAGATAATTTATTTCCTGCGAATTCAACTCTAGATACCTCTTCATACTAGGTTCGACCATCTAAAACTGTAATCTAGAGCAAGATTCGTAGGAAACAACGGGCAATATAAAATCTAAATTCCGAGAGATTTAGGGAGGATGTTAAATATGTAAATATTTTCGGTATCAGACCGTAAAATATCAACTGTCAAACGACTTCTCCGCATACACCGGTGCAGTGAGAAGCTTGAAAATAAAAATGTCTTGGTCAAAAAAGGAAAAAAAGACAAAGAGCTTACTTCTTCTGAATCCTCTCTCCATACTAGCTTCAATTATTTAATGCTTTCGTCAGTAGATTTGTAATAAATCCAGAGCAAAATTCACAGGAACCAGTTAATAAAATTCTGAATATTGAGATGTGTCTGCAAAAGGGTAAACCTGCAGACATTTCTTTATACCTTACCTATCCCGCCCTATGCATAGATTTCATTTGACTGAAAATATTCTACAGCCAGGCATTGAAAATAGCTGCAAGTTTAACATCCTGCCATACTTTAAAGATACTTTTACAAAAATTATAAGAACAGTCCACCTTATTTTCTCCACAAGGGGTGCCATCTGCTACCATATGATTAATTGTTTTGCAGCCCTTATTTTCACCATAATATTCACAGTACAAGTTCTCACATTCAGATGGATCGCCGCAAGTTTTGTTAGCTTCAAATTTTTTACCTTAAAAACACGGGTCTATTATTTCATTGATTTTTTGTTAATTACTTCACATTTGATATCTATAAAAATGGTTTAATTAGTTGTAGTTAATATTAAGAGGTAGGAAAACAAATTTTGTTAAAACAACTTGAATGTTGCAGTACCTTTTCTGATAGTGGAAAAATAACACTGATCATCTCTACCATATATAGCACCAATTGCTACATGAGGAAACTTCTTATTGGTTTTTTCGGGCTCATCATTCATACAATCGGCCCATCCTTGTCTAAAAACCGAAATATAAACCGACAAACTTACCGTTTATTCTATTGAGCTAAAATATTGGAACGAAGGATCAGGAAAATTTTTTGATACGCCCTTGTAAAAATATTATTTTGGTGCGTCCTTATAGAAATATTATATCGATGAATCACCGTTATTGCAATGTAAGGAAAGAAATACTATATCGATGAATCATCATAATTTGTTATGTTTCTAGTAGAATTCTGGGTTTGTATTCTCATATATTTCAGTAGATTTTATGGGTATACAAATAGGGATAGGATAAGCACAGTTTAGTTTTAGTTTGTGTTTGAACGTGAAAAAGTTAAGTAGGTATAAAAGAGTTGTTATTTATTAGTGAAAAGTTTAGTTTTTTATTAGTGTGACTCAATGAATGATGTTAAAAAGATAAAATCTTAATAATCGGTGTCACAGTGAGAATTATTACCTGGTTTCCGGAAAATTCTATTGAAAATTAGAAGATAAAAGAAAAACGGATTTGACTGTTAGATTTGTTCGAACTAAGAATATTAGATTAACTTTCGATAAAGTTCTAGAACGTTGGTTTTTGAAACTCAAAAAGCTAGCAAAAAACGACCTTTACCATAGGATTTATCATTAAGAAAGAAGCTAAGAAACGAATTATTGAGAAGTTCTAGAACATTCTATTCGGAAACTAGAAGAGATAGCGGAAAACTTACTTCATTGTTGTATTTTTCACCAAGGAAGAACTTCAGAAACGAGTTTTAAAGAATTTCTAGAAGTTTCTGCGGTAAATACTAGACAAGAAACATCCGTAATAGAACAAATAAATAAAATATTAGGTGGTTTTATGGAAGTTATAAAAGTCATAAAGACAAACAAGGAGAAAAAAAACAGAAAATAAGAAGAAGGAAAAGGTCATCTTAAAAATAAACAAGAGGAAGAAAAAGGTTGCCAAAAAGAAGAAGAACATCACATTAAAAATGAAGATAAACTTTGCTAATGGATACAAGAGGTCATTGTACAAGGACAGACAACATTTGACCTAATTGTACTGGGGCAAAAGCAAGAGTTTGGGAAAAAGATTGGATAAAATGCGACAAGACACAGGAGAAGTTCGATAAGACAAATTTTCATAAGAAATAAAAGAAACTGTCGACGGGATTGAATTAAAAGTATGCCAAGAAATAAATAGTGATGGATCAAGAATAGATATTATAAATTCAAAAATAAAGGACTTTCGGATAGAAGTCAATAAAATAAAGAATCATGGCCCTTCTGATAAAGTAATATCCATCGGACAGAACAACAAAACCCTAACTTACGACGGTCAAACGTCTTGAATAATATACAAGCACCACTTTAAAGCTATCATTAGGGCAAATAATTGAAACTACGAAGAGATGGCTACTGCATTAGTAACTGCACTTCGTGGACCAGCACTGAAGTTATTGCAAATCATTCGTACAACATAACAAAAAGACTATGAAATTCTCAGTGCTGCATTGAAAAGAAGATTTGGAGATCAACATCGGCGTCAATTATATCAGTCACAACTTAAGGCAAGATATAAGAGAAATAGAGAAAGCTTGCAAGAATATAAAACAAATGACAAACGCCTTAATCATTTGGATGGAATCAGATATCAGAAAATACAGACTATGTAGTGTATAAGCAAGTTTAGTTATTTTAGTGAACCGTTGGATAGGGTTGTGGAAATAAAAGCAACCTATAATGTATCAAAACTAAAAATAAAAGCTGTTACTATAGTGGAAAATAAAGATTTACCGAATAAAACAATGGAAATAATGGTCTCTGAAATCCTTAAAAACTAGACACAATAAGTGGTATCTCACGTTATAGAAAGAACCAGATCACGTGATACAGATGTGGACGAACTGAACACACGAAAAGGAGCTGTTGGATACGATCAAGGTCTTATTCATTATCCAGAGACCAGGAAAAAATACAACAGTGCATTCTAGACTCAAACGTAGAAAAAGAGATACTTCACGTTATATCAGAAATCAGATCGAGTGCTAGAGATGTGGACACGAATTGCAGTTAAAGTCAAGTTCACCATCCAGAGAAGGCGCAGATGAGAACCAAGAAAAACTGCAACAGTACAATTTTAACATCAAATGTATATCAGGAAGACTGCGTAACAATGCAGATACCTTGTCAAGAAGACAATATCAGAAAGAATAGAAGCACTGCAACAAAATAGAACAAAGATAAGGATTTACTATTATAAGAATCACTTTTAACTTTGAAACAGAATGGAGTACAGCTCAGATGAGAAAAGTCCAACTTGAAGACAACTTAAGGGAAGAGTTAATGTTACACCTATTACCATAACTGTTGACACTGATATTGTAATATCTTTGAACAAGTCAAGCCTTGGTAAAATTAAAATCTTAATATTGTCGAGAAAAGTAATCTTAATAACTGTAACTGGCGAAGCAACTGATGTGATTAGAGAAACGCAAGTAGAGGTTCAACTTGGAAATCTAAAATTAAACCATATGGTGTTAGTTGCCGACATAGAAGATATGTTTATTTTGGTTATGGACCTTATTCGTTAACATGGATTCTTCTTGGACAACAAGCTTAACATTTTACGTTTTGGCACCGAAGAATTTTTTCTGTCGAAGAACCATAATACTGAATCAATCAGAGTCATTCTCGAACAAACAACCAGAATAAAGGGAAGTACGCAGAAAATCATTTACAGAAGATCGAAAGAGGGTTCTGGAAGCCACGTCGGATTAGCTTAGTACTCTAACAAATCCTGTAAATACCTGGTAGCGAAGGCATTAGTCAATTCAAGGCAAACTCTGTAGGGTTCCAGTAAGGTGAAAGCGTTTGGTTATTGTACCACGGAAGTATAGAAGCTAATCGAGACGATCAAAATTATGATGGAAGCAATGTAATGAAAGACTAAGAGAAGTTTTTGATGTGCACTTGAAGAAATATTATTTTGATGCGTCCTTATAGAAGTAATATAACTATGAATCATCGTTATTATGATGTAACAAAAAAAATACTATATCAATGAATCTTCATAATTTAACATGTTTCTAGTATTACTCTGGATTTATATTCTGAGATTCTATAAGTATAAAAATAGAGACACGATAAATGTGGTTTAATTTTAGTTTGTATTTAAATGTAAAAAAGTAATGTAGTTATTAAAAAAATATTACTTATTAGTGAAAAGTGCTATGTTTTATTATATGGACCCAGTGAGTGATTTTGAAGAGATAAAATCGTTTAAATAATTAGACAAAACTGACAACTTTAGATAAATCTCTTAAGTAAAACTTTCCTATAATTGGTTATACTCAACGACAACTTCTAAATGTACGTGTCGCTGGGCTATTAATAAATTTGCCTTATTAAAGAAATAAATAAAGCTCTCATATATTTTTGTAGGACAAAGATTACAAAACCTGGCTTTATTAATTTCTAATTATTAATACAGGAGTTAATTAGAGATCGAGTTCCAGAAAAATAATAAAAAATAACCTAATAAACAATTAATTTAGAGGTTGGTCATAATTAATCGGCTAAACAAACCCTGGAATATAAATAATTTAAGATTTTTATTCTCAATCGTTATTGATATATTACAAACATATTGCGCTGATTGTATGCCAGTCTTGATTTGTAAGCAATTCATTGTAACTATGGAAAATTTACGGCTCATGAAGTAAAAATAACCTCAGTGGAATGTGAAAGAAGTATCAGAATTATATTAAAATAATAATGTGAACTTCTACCTCATAAATGAACCAGACATTGCTCTAGAACACTCTGACCATCCACGATAAACTGCACTGACATCCACAACTGACATTATCCATACTTTTTGTCTACCGGTAACGTTGGTTGGATTTGTACACGGTTTTCCTAAGCCTTCAGTACCATCATGTGTAATACCAAGCCTAACAAATAATAGCAAATCATATTATCCATTATTTATTGAAAAAAGAAATTTTTGAAGGAAGAAAATCTTCATAATTTCATATATTATTTATAAAAAGTTAGCTTAGAACTCTGTCTCTCATCTTAAGCATGAGATAGAACTATATATTTTTTTTTGGAAAATTTAAACGATAATATTTAACATAAAAACATAACTTTTCGAATTTTAATTGTTTTGTTCTTATTCAAAAAACACAACCAGTAAATAAATATCGGTGAGATCAACTTAGAAATAAGTTATAAGAAAATGAATTTCTTCGAGTTATTTAAAATTTATGATTATTTTGTAATTTTTAAGATTTGATTATTACACTTTACTCACAAATGTCCAGTTTCGTGTGTCATAGTCATGGCAAGTTCGTAAACACCGTCATCTTCAACGACATTAGCAGAATTATTTGATTTGCATACTCCTCCAATCTTGGCTACACCACAGACGACGCAATCCTTAAGTTTGGGACCGTTACACATATCTACTCTAAAAATATTAAAAATCATATATTAACATAAATCTTTTTTGCAGGTTATAAATACTTATTTAAAAAATATGAGAATGGTCATCACGAAATTAAATGTCTTAAATCTTGATGAAGTAAGGTATGACACTCATGATTGCGGTTTGTTACTCCATAGCAAAAATTGTGACGCAGTGGCAAAAACACGTTTATTTTAAACGAACACAGCTGGCCAATAAATGATATGTAGAGGTATACTTTATATTAGCTTTGACGTGGAAAGCCTGTAGACCAACGTTCTAATAAAGAAGTCACTTAAGATAATAGAAAAGAAACTTTAAGAAGACTAAACCTTAGCAAGTGATGATTATCTAATAATTATGCAAAATTTATTAGAGCTAAGTGACCAACAGGATCATAAAATCAATGAAATTTATCTACACCCTACAAGCCACATGTTGCATATATTTAATAAAGTAATAAAACGTCGGAAGGCAATTGTCTAACAATATTGGATTTGGAATACGAATTAGAAGAAAAATAAAACGATAAATGTTTTATTTATGAACCAAAAACGAGATAACAAATGATTGAAATGTCATCACCCAAAATCGTCAATACAATTATCAGTAATTTTTCACACTTTATTGGTATGCATATAAATCATTTGATAAAATGGTTTGAATTTAGTTGGTACTACTGGTTTCCGATACTTTCTAACAAATCATTAAAATAATAGGTTAAATTTAAATCTTTTGAAACAGTAAATACAAAGGTCAGATTTCAAAAAAGATTAAATTTCCAGTCAATAAAAGACTTACAGAAATCCAAAGAAAATCTACTAATAATGACAGAGAATTTTCTGTGGAAAATATTGCTGAAATATGGCAATATATACTTAATAATGCTTGGGATAACTTACCAAATATATAAAAAATATATTCTTATTTGCTCCCTGTTCCCGCAACTTCAGGTTCCTCTGAAAGATTTTTTTCTCGTAATGAATGTGAAGGGGCAAGAAGAGGGCAACAAAGCATCCATACGTTCAATAAAAAATGAATAATTTATTTATTTATATGTAGATATAAATTGCAAAACGAGCTTTCAAAGACAACTAAAAATTCTCAGCATATGCTAAAAGTACTAAAAATATGTGTTTAAGGTAAACAAAACTTAAATTTGAAAAATGCTTTTTTTACAAATATTTTTTTTCTTATTCAAAAGATTAGTTACGTTATTTTTCTCAGGCTGCCTATTGAAGATTGATACGGAATTTTTGTAATTTCGTCACTTTATTTTTTCTAACACCCTCGTAAGACTTATAAAATCAACTAATTAGTCACGTGATGATTATCAATGGCAAGTAGACGTAGTTTAGTGCACCATTTATTCACATTTGTCAGTGTTTTGCTTTCAGAAGGAAAAAGGTAATTTTTTTATACCACGTAACCCAACTGGTTTAGAAGAGTTTTGGATTGCTTTTGTTGGTTTAGTCATCTTTTTAATTCAGTTGGTTTGTTCGGCCAAATAAAAAAAAAATGTCAAATTTCCTGCGCTGACTATAAAGGAACGAGGTACGTACATTTGTAAGTTTTTTTTTCAGGTTTAGCAGATTATCTTCCCTGAGATATAAATTACCTTTTGTTGTTGTTTAAATATGTCTAATTGTATCTGTAAAGGATACATTTATTTGATTTTTAAGAATAATGTTTATTTTACAGTAATTTTTTCTTAACTCCTGGTTGGTCATCTCGACATGAGTCCATGACAATTATCTCAAAGATCTGTCGCTGGTCTTATTACTTATTTTCTTTATTAAAATTACCTGTCACTAAAGCGTTTTGGCAACCTAGTGTGGTATTAAGAATTATACTGTCTAGTTTTATGTTTCTTAGCACCATCACCAGGGTATAATGTATCTAAAGGGCAATGGCCATTGTGCCATCAAAGATTCGTGGGCTGATAGATGTTTGTATGAGGAAATTTATCTGATAAAAACTCTACGAAAGACATTTGAGCCAAAGCTATATGAAAAAGGATACTCAAGTTCCAATCTACTTCGTCAGGAAAACTGTAGGTAAGTCCTAAAATCTTTTACCTTTTGCTTATTTGAAACTAATCTGTAGAATTTTGAGTCTACCGGTTAGTCTGTTCCAAGTTTAAGGAGCTCTACTATTCTTATCCTAACTTATTGTGTCATTGCAGAAGACACATTATTTTAAAATACTTTTAGCTATATTGTCATGAAGTAAGAGTTTTATTTGATTTATCTTATTACATAGTTCACCTACAAGTGTCTATTTATGGGGGCCACTGTATTTTTTTTTGTATTCAGCTAATGTTTGACTAACTTTCCTCTCTTGTTTTGTATTATATACTATGATAATTTTTTTCTCTTGTTTTATTACTATTGTAAGATCTTTATAGTATCTTGTCAATATGGTGAATGTTAATTTCAAAATGTATTTATTGATTTAAAAAAAATACATAGGTCAACTGATTTACCTTTCGACATACCGCCGGGTCGGTACAACAAGAATTTTTTTTTTTTTTTGAAAAATTTAAATTTTTGATGCCATGTATTTTGTCAAAATTTTCTAACTAACCTTTTAGCATATCATTTCAATTTTTTTTTGTGTAGAATTATTTCCAACACTTATTGCTAATAAATTGTTACTTTTGTTGACTTTTATTTTGCACACACTCTTTTTAAAAATAATATCCTTCACACAACTTTAAACTTTATTGCGTAGAAATAAAGTTGAAATTGATAAGCACGAGTTCATCCCCCAAATTTCAAAATTAAAAAGTTAAAAAAATATATAAGAAAAAAATAACACTGTCCCAAATTTTAGCCGATTTATAATAAAATTGATTCAAAAACAAGGCAGTAATGAACACACATGGGAACAATTGTATAAATATATATATATATATATATATATATATATATATATATATATATATATATATATATATATATATATAACATCAAAAATTGAATATCCTCTTAAATAGTGTTTTAAAGTGTTGTTTGTTTTTTAAATTGTAGACATGTTTGTAAATGAATTTTTTAGTTTTGTAAAAAATATTTTTAGGATGAAAAATGAATAAAAAAATAAAAAATTTTCGAAAATGCCTTAAATAGAGGGCGAAACGTCAAATTGTTTGGTTTTTTGTTAAATATTATATATATATATATATATATATATATATATATATATATATATATATATATATATATATATATATATATATATATATATATATATATAAATTCATGCTAAGCCGACTTGGTAAAGTTTCTCGGTTTCCTTATAATACACATCAATACATCTGTATAGAACTAACAGTAAGATTGGAACTAAGTTAAACTATGTACTACCTTGAACTCAGTACAGCAACATCATGATGCAGAGGATTATCTTCAGGGAAGTTAATGATCTCCGCAAATAGATTAAATGAAGCTAACGTATCATCAATCGAAATTGAAACATTTAGGTCTATATCTTGTCCTTCCTTTTCTAAGTAAATAACTCTTACTAAACTTAAGGTCATTTCCGATCCGAAAGAAGCATCCCGAAAAGCATTAAATGCCTAAAAAAAGTTATCTTCTATTAAATTATAAAGGCTGTTATGTTTAAACTATCACGAACAATGATATATTGATATATTCAATATTCATTTCCTATAAAATTCGGCAAAACGATTTTATTGTCACTTCTCCACTGTTATCAAGAATAAAATTTTTCGAGAAATCTATCATAAAATATATTTACAGCCACTACAATGGATTGGCGCAAACACGCATGTTACTACTTCGTAAAGTTTATTTAATGAAACTGAAGAAAATTATTATACATATAATTATTTCTTACAGTATTTGCTGCTGTGAGTATATATACATCGAGATCTCTATGCCCTTTATGAAAATCTATGAATGACTTATCACATACTATGGTTGTTTCCATATACTTTGGCTTTATGGAAGTTTTATTGTCAGCAACATTTTCCCTTTTTTCTAATATGTTGAAGACTCTAAAAAGGATAATATGAATATAATCCTACTCGCAAACTTTTTGTGTTAATTTCCTCAGTATCCTTTTAGACACAAATAATTTATAGAAAGTCAAGCAAATGTATATTATATATATATATATATATATATATATATATATATATATATATATATTTATATATATATATATATATATATATATATATAATATATATATATATATATATATATATATATATATATATATATATATATGTATATATATATATATATATATATATATATATATATATATATATATATATATATATATATATATATATGTAATCACATAAACCAAGACTGTGGCTACCTTACGTGGAAGACACATTCGTTATTTGGCCACATGGGGAAGAAAATCTCAAAAGTTTCCTGGAACACATAAACAGTATACATCCGAAAATTAAATTCACCATATAGACAGAACAGGAAAGAGAACTACCGTTTCTGGATATCCTGCTGAAAAGAAAAGAGGATGGCTTGCTTTCGCACACTGTCTACCAAAAGCCCACTCACACCAACAAGTACCTCAACGCCGATTCACATCACCACCCCGCCCAATTATTTGCAGTAGTAAAATCACTTGCGTTTCGATCGCAGTCCCTTACAGATCCAGAAAATTATCACAAAGAGATGAACATACTGCAGGAAGCCCTAACAAAGAACGGTTTTAAAAAAGAACACATAGACAAGGCTCTAAAAAACAAACACTTGGCCCCAAAAAATCGCCAAAACCAAGAGAATAGCTCCAAGGCTTTTGTTCCTTATATAAGAGGCACCACAGACAAGATCGCAAGAATTCTCAGGAGACACAACATTGAAACCATTTTCACCACAGACCGTAAAGTAAAAGATCTCTTGCCAACACCTAAAGAAAGAATCCCTCTAGAAAACCAGGGAGTGTACGAAATTCCATGCGGAGACTACAGCTCATCTTACGTAGGCCAAACCAACCGTAAAATAAGCGCCAGAAGAGACAAACATATAAACGCTGTCAAGCAATAAACAACTTCTTCTGCTCTGGCCCAACACTGGTTAAACGCAGGACATAAGATAAATTTCTCTGGAACAAAAATGCTATCGAGATGTCCTGTCCTGTCCATAAGAGTTATAAGGGAGGCTATTGAAATTGCAAAGAGGCTCAGCAACTTAAATAGCAGAGATGATAGCCAACGTGTGCCTAATACTTGGAAAAATCTGCTTACAAAACATCAACCAGTACCACTTGGTAACGAACGAGATTACAACTCGGCAACGCAACCACAAACACTGGCAACAGGGCCGAAGACGCGCAGCAGGTCTCGCCACCTGATGGTCCGGAACCATTCGGAAAACGAACGCCTCCGACGCGCACACGGTACTGACAACACCGGAGTCACAGGTTTCAGTTCGCTCGTAGACGCCATACAGTAAGCTTTGAAATGGTGAATGAGATTTTACCGAAACGTCAGCTGCCTTACAGTCCTGAGAGGGACTCAGCACATACATGGGATGCCCGAAAACCTTCGATTACACATCACACCCGTGAGAGTATCCGACATAACATATATATATATATATATATATATATATATATATATATATATATATATATATATATATATATATATATATATATATATATATATACAGAGAAAATGTGGGAAATCTGCCGGATATGAGAAAACTCATGAGAGGAATATTACAACTTCATATAAACTTTTTTCGTATTGGCCTCCGCTTTGGAGATATGGGCTTGCAAAGAGCTACAATCAAATCACGCTTTTTACTTACACCAGGTAAGACCCTTCAGATTAGTATCATACGTACATAATAAAATAAACATTACAAAACTGGATCGAAAAATAAAAAGTATCTTGAAAAAAGCGCAAATAAATGAACTAAATAAGTTGAGATATTAATGTACTAACGAATCTCGAATTCTATCTTCAATACTACTTTCCCATTCAGCTTCGTCATCTTGAACGGCACACCAGGAAACGCTGGAGCTACTTCTTTTATTTCTATATGTTTTTTTCGTTAAATCATAAATTGCATGAAGGTGATGACCTTCGTCATTTGGACCATATCCTTTAATCGGTTCTATAAAGTAATCTGTGTCCCCAATACGAATATTTCCTAACTAAAAAGTAACATTTAATACATTTTAAAATGACATATTTCATCTAGAAGAATTTGAATAAAATTTTGATCAATTTTCTGTGCGAATGTTTCATAATATCAATAGTTACACCCAAATTCACCAAAAAATTTTACAGCTAAAGTCACTAAAGTGGATACTGAAGCGTCTCAAGAGGCAGCAGTGGGTATAAGAGCAAATGAAGGGAGTTAAGATTGTCAAGGAGGAAGGCATATAGGTCAACTGATCTATAACCAGCAAGCTCAGAAGATGCGAAATTAGATTTTTAGCGAAAGGTCTGCAAATTTCTACAAGAAACCAAATGAACGAACAGATATATTTCCGGATTAATACTGAATCAAAGTGCGGAGAACTCCAAGACAATAGAGACGCTTCGGGTCCGAAAAATAGCAACAGTGGTGTTTCGTCGCAGTATGAGACTCATCAGATCATTGCGGTCAGTTCAAACCATCATTTTGCAGTTGTACCCTATAAACTGATTCTAAAATTAAAAAATAGTAAACAAGATACAATAGAGATATCTCGATAGATCACTCAATAACACAATAGTAACACACGCCAACAATTTTGTCTAAAACTGCCATGTGATGGCGCGACGGTAAACTAAAAAAGAAATACGTTATAACTCGATATACGAAACAGGCTGTCCAAAAGATAGAGGTCGCATAATTCGGAGCCGGTGACCAAAATAATCACAAGTATTGCAGTTCAAGCAAGGTGTAGCATTAATGATCTCCCCATGAGAGCCGCTGTGTGTTTTGTCCGCATAGACGAGAGTTTCCTATTTTATTTTAAAATTACATGGATGAAAACTTATCTCTTCTTCATGTATTTGTTGGTTAAAAATACACCCAGCAGCGCATATAGGAAGACCGTTAATGCAACATCTTGCTTGAACTGCAGATCTCGCGGTTAGTTTAGTCACCAGAGCCGAATGACTTCTATCCATTGGATAGCTATTTCGTGTATCCAGTTCTGATACTCTTTTTAATTTACCGTCACGCCATCACATGATGGTTTTATACAACACTGTTGGTTTGTGTCACTCTTGTATTATTGAGTGATCCGTCGAGATGTCGCTGATATGTCTTGTTTAATATTTTTTAATTTTGAAATCAGTTTATAGGGCGCAGATGATGGTTTCTAATGATCACAAAGACCTGTTGAGTCCCAACCTAGGACGAAAGAAGTTGTCGTAATTTTTTGAACCCGGAGCATCTGTATTTTCTTGAAGTCTTCGGTACTTTTTAACACGAGAGTAAAGTTTATCAACTATCTTTTGCCCGTAAAAATTTTCTATTTTATCTGAAAACTACACGAACGAAAACTTGTCTTATATATATATATATATATATATATATATATATATATATATATATATATATATATGTATATATGTTAAAATGTTGGTATAAGCGTATAGTCCCATGACTCTATAAGCAAAATAAACCAAAAACTTGATGAAGTGCTCTTACAATGTAATTTATACGACTCATCTCAATAATCGTTTTAATTGAGCCATAAGGCCCTAAAACCCTCATAGCTCCTCAAGCTCATGACCCTTTGGTCTTATAACCATCAAAACTCCATAAGCACATAACTATACCGCCCCATAAGCTTCTAAACCCCTATAATCACAACGATTTTTCTCTATTTCCGTAATCCTATAGTCCCATAATCCTTGGACCCTAAACCACCAAAATCTCATAATCCAAAAATCCCCATTCTAGCTACGTCCAATTAAAAATTTGAATATGCATCATATCTTATCTCACAATACCACGCTTCATTCCAAAAACTGCATTACCACGTTGTCAGTATCCAAAAACTCCATAAAACTCATAACTTTCTTCTTCATTTTGAATGGATTACAAGATCAAACTCATTAAGTTATGGTTTTTATGAATTCAAGAGCTTAGTTAAAATTAACTGGAACTCCGAACTTATCTTTAATAAAGTTTTTACTTACGAGTCCATCACAAGTGGAAATAGCCGCGGCCGAATCCATATCATCATGCACTTTACCAGTATAGTAGCATAATTTTTTTCCCAGCAAATCGTTTACTTCCCATTTGTGTATTGGTTTGTTATCTATTCTTTCAAAAACAAAGTTTGGATTCAAAAATTCCCTATTTGGCCATAAATCCAGCTGTTTTAAATGATTGTTTATCCAGATTCCGTAGTGAACAAGTTCAGGATCACTTAACGATCTTCTTTGGATTCTTTATATACGCAAAAATATAAAAAATTTGAGTAGTTAGTTATAAAAGAGTTCTTATCTATACTAAATTTAATATTTTGATCGCAGTGAGACTATTGTGGTAATATAATAGTATAATAATAAGAATAATAAAGTCCATGGCAGGGTGTTGAGGTAGTAGAGTCCTGTCATACAAAAAACATTCATACCACAACATGAAGATTTCCACCCATAGAAGGTGCAGTGCAGCAATTTCAGCAGGCGCGTACTCAGGAGGAAAAATTAAAATAGCGATAAAATGAACTGTGATAATATAAATGCTCATTTTTAACAGGGTAACATGTAGGCTGAGAGATGATTGACCATAGCGACATTATAATATCTGCAAGGGGTACCCATACATAGAAGTGACGCAACAGCTAAACATGATCTACGTCCAGAACATAATGTCCAAAAAAAACCGATTGATAATACTCGACAGGACAACACGGAACTTTACAAGAAACTATTCAATGAAATAAGTATGGCGTGTTAGAGTATAATAAAACCACTCCATTATATAGATCACCTAAAAGATTAGGTAACGTATTAGATATATTATGAACAATTATTCATAAGCTATAACATGTAAACATGCAGATCTACTAATGTCTAGATCTCGTTGTGCACTTTACATCCCACCATGGCTTCAAGTTAATCCAATTAACCAATCCTATGAATATGGCACGGTAGGTCCTGTCCACAGCCCTACCTCAATTCGGAGCTCCGTCCTTTTTAAAGAGAGAAGCTTCCTAGTAAGCCATCCACTAGGTCCAGTTATATACTCCTTGGCACGTACAACTTCAAGGGCTCCTCTCCACTATCCAATAAATTTAATTTCCAGCAATAATTTAAACTCTTTAACTCTCTTCTACCAACAGTAATTGGAACAGGTAAAATTAGTTGGGGTCCCTAGGATTCAATCGCGTATCCCATTTTTGTTAAACCTACACGAGCCTGATTACGCAGCCGTTCCTTATCAGACTATCTAGTACATTCTTGTACTCAGACACCAGTCGTGAAATTACGAACTAGAATTCAGTGCCAATATAGCAGCCTTACTGTCTGAGCATATATTTATTATCTTATTACTATTTAGGTATCTTCTCACTACAAAATACCATATATTTTCGCTGAAAAGATCATCACACGTTACCCAAAAGGGTAAAACTATATTACTAACGTGATTCTGTCAAACACTCCTGCTCTAGCTCTATCATCTTGTCAAGATCCAAAAGCATCTCAGGAGAGTGGTTGGCTTTTAAAAGCAGCGCCATGTAATCTCCACACTACACTTTCCAGCCACATGAATAGCTGCGAGTTCCAGTTCCGAAATGTCTTAGGTAACTGAAACGATAATCAGCGTTCAGTGCCTCGTTCTCTATGTTTAAGTGAAGGGGAGGTAGGTTTATTAAGACCCCCAGAGCCCTGGTGGGGACAGTCCTCATTACACTCATTGTTCCCACACAAGCCAGCAGTGTACATAATTGCACGGAGGATCCATAATGTATCAGATATCCTTTTTTCTTAATGGAGTACCTCATGTCAACCCAGAAAATTATAATCTAAATGCGAATATCTCCCAGCAAAAACATTGCGAAAGCTACAATTCCAATACGAAAGGGAAGTCATTAAACCCATTGTGGTTTTGCCTTCCAATGAACCGAAATGGTAAGATAAAATAACTTTTTGTATATGGATAATATTCAATTAATGGTTGCCACCATAAATCAACTGAATCAAATGCTAAAAATCTTATTGAAATTCCCTGGATTAAGATACAACCGGTAATACAACAATGGCAACAGGGTAAATGTGAAAGTATCTGGGCATGAAACAGGCACAAAAACTTAATGAAAAATCTTGAAGATTGAATAACCTGAACTAACGAGTAAGACAGGTCTTGCAAAATAACTTAAATAATGAACATCTACTTAAGGAAGTCTATACATAGGCATGCTATGCCCCCAAGGAATATTAGGATTGATACTGGGAAAAAATTAGATCAACAAGTATTAAACCTATGTTGACATTTTCGCAGTTAAGTAGACTCTTCAGTACTTTATCAGAAAATATTCAAGGCAGACCGTTTTGGCGCCGCTACAGACTAAGAGAATCATTAAGCCATTCATAGACAACATTGGGATATCCAAATATAGTCTTCCAAGAAAATGTCGGCAATTTTTGCAGCGAATTCCAGTTGACGTCAGGGTAAATATTTCCACAGCGACTCCTCAATTCACAACCAATCCCGGTCATCGGAGACATTCCAGCACATAATGGAAGGATGCCGAACATTTGCCGCATCGGAGATAAAAGAGACAAGGAGAGACTCGATTTAGTCGCTAAAATACTTCATCAAAAGTTAGCAAAGGAGTTAAAACAGGGTAAAAAATGCCATAGCTTCACTAATAACGAGTTTGAGGTTAAACCTGACAGTTTGTCATAGGAGACCAGCCTTTATTTTCATACATAAAACATCCAAGCGAGCAACATTAATAAAAGTCATTATTCCTAACACTTCGGATTCTGGAGAAAACTTTAAATACAAAAGTTATAGTATTTTGCCTTGGGAATCTTTTGGTGAACTTGTCTTTCACCTTGATCTCAACCTTTGGGATCGCCAGAAAATGACCATGGAAAAAATTCTGCAATAATTTTCTCTAATTTCGGAGTTACTTACCCGACTCTACATTTTATACTATTGAAGTATATTTGACCTTTAAATAACCTCTAGATAGAACAAAAAAATTAAGTATATCAAATATCGTTGAATCTTTCGCATATTTCGATTCCGCATTGAAAAATAAAAGTCTGATTTGAAAAAACCAACTAAACCTGGAAATAACATTGAAGACTGATATCAAGGTCAAACTCAAGGTAATTAGAAGAAGTTCAATTTAAGTGGAAGAATTATAGCTCTGAAGGCTGAAAAGAACGAGGATCCATTGTCACTTTCCTTTGGCCCTTAATTAAACCATTCCGGGACATTTGATCAAACCTGTATAGGGTGAGTCAACGATTGGATGAAGTAGGTTTGTGCCTTTTCGGTGAAATTAACAAAGAAACTATATTTATTGTTTGATACCGTTTATTTTTACGCAGATTTTAAAAATATTTAAGACTCTACAGGGTGAGCCAAAAAACTAGGACAGCATAAAGTTGTATTTTTTTAAATAGAACACCCTATATACGAATCGTATTTTCGATTTAGCTTATAATTTTAAATCTTTTTTATTAAGGGTTTACTATAACAAAACTTTATAGTTTCTGAGATAATTAAGTTTAAAGAAAAAAAGTCACATTTTCAAGCATCAATTCAATCCTAAATAACGTTTTCAATTTTGTGATAAATATATTCAAATTTGGAATTTAGCAAGGCCAAGGACAAGTTAACATAATTTTTACCTAACATTTGCAATAAAAGCTACAGGGTGTTGAACACATCGGCTCAAATTTGAACAAGTTTAAATGAATAAATATCTTTTTTTTTTAAATGGTACACCTTGTATATTTTCATGTTATTTAATAGAGTAATAAAAACCCTAAAAGTTTTGTTCAATATATCCTATACCTATTTATAATAGTTTTTGAGATATTTCAGTTTTTATAATTTTCCATACTTTTTTACAGAAATAGTCTTCATTATCATAGTAGCCATGGCAAAAACAATGTAAAAGAACATTTTTCTGTGTGTCAAATTTATAACCGCAATCGCTTCTTTTGGTTTTTATGTAGTGTAGTTTTTTTTGCATTCATCTTATATTGTAAAATGAATTTTCCAAAGAATGAGTTAATAGATATGATTTATACAATAGGAGAGGCTCAAAAAAATTGCCTTCTTGCTCAAAGAATTTACAAAATGAAGTATCCTGATCGACGCCAGCTTAATACCCATACTTTCCAAAACTTAATGCAAATATTTGATTATTCTGGTACTGTTGATTATCCAAAACGTAAAGTGGTCAACAAACCAGTAACTAATGAAGAAAAAGAACTACAAGTATTGTTAAATGTTCAGGAAAATCCTTATATTGGTAGCCGTCAGTTAGCAGCATTATGTGAAACATCACAATCCACCGCTAATCGTACTACCAGGAAATATAGGTATCATCCATATCACATGGAATTACACCAAGAATTGCATGGACAGGATTTTGAAAGTCGTGTAAACTTTTTTCGTACAATAAATGCGGAGATTCAATTAAATCCAAATTTATTATGCAAGGTAATGTTTAGTGATGAAGCTACTTTTAGAAGTAACGGTGCCGTAAATAGACGCAACATGCATTATTATGCCACAGAAAACCCATTTTGGATTAGAGAGGTGCAACATCAAAACCACTGGTCATTAAATGTTTGGTGTGGTATTCATCATAATCGAATTATTGGACCCCACTTTTTTAATGAACCACTAAATGGCCATAGTTACCTGAACTTTCTACAAGAATAACTACCCCAACTGCTTCAAGGTCTCGATAGGGATGAGTTCGACAGTATGTGGTTCCAGCACGATGGTGCGCCTCCGCATTACCATCGTGAAGTTCGTGAGTTTTTGGACCAACGATATCCGCAAAAATGGATTGGACGTGGGGGTTTCATTGAGTGGCCACCAAGGTCTTGCGACATCACCCCATTAGATTTCTTCCTATGGGGTTATATTAAAAATAAGGTGAATGTTAATCCACCAACAACAGTGCAAAATATGCGAAACAGGATTAGGGATAACTGTAGAACAATAACGCCACTAATTTTGTCCAGGGTCCGAGAAAATCTGCAAAAAAGACTAAATTTGTGCATTGCACAAGAGGGTCGTTTATTCGAACACTTAAAAAGAAATAATTAATCTCAGTATTTAATAGGTAATTTTTTTGTTTCAATTTAGTATAAAAGTAAATATGTATTTGCCTTGTCGTTATTGTTGTGTTAATTTTTTCACATTATGTTTAATTAAACTATTGCCGTTGTAATATAACGAATAATGTATTTCATCATATTTAACCACATTCTGTTTGTTTCTGTAGTTTCTTTTTATTATTTTACATGGCTACTATGATAATGAAGACTATTTCTGTAAAAAAGTATGGAAAATAAGAAAAACTGAAATATCTCAAAAACTATTATAAATAGGTATAGGATATATTGAACAAAACTTTTAGGATTTTTATTACTCTATTAAATAACATGAAAATATACAGGGTGTACCATTTAAAAAAAAAGATATTTATTCATTTAAACTTGTTCAAATTTGAGCCGATGTGTTCAACACCCTGTAGCTTTTATTGCAAATGTTAGGTAAAAATTATGTTAACTTGTCCTTGGCCTTGCTAAATTCCAAATTTGAATATATTTATCACAAAATTGAAAACGTTATTTAGGATTGAATTGATGCTTGAAAATGTGACTTTTTTTCTTTAAACTTAATTATCTCAGAAACTATAAAGTTTTGTTATAGTAAACCCTTAATAAAAAAGATTTAAAATTATAAGCTAAATCGAAAATACGATTCGTATATAGGGTGTTCTATTTAAAAAAATACAACTTTATGCTGTCCTAGTTTTTTGGCTCACCCTGTAGAGTCCTAAATATTCTTAAAATCTGCGTAAAAATAAACGGTATCAAACAATAAACATAGTTTCTTTGTTAATTTCACTGAAAAGGCACAAACCTACTTCATCCAATCGTTGACTCACCCTGTACACAGAAACAACATCCAGATGATTCCCTTTTATATTAACATTTGTAAAACCAAAGAGTTTTCATTAAAATATGAACGGATTAACCTTAGGTATAAGGTTATGAAGAAACTATAGTACGTGTGACCGGAAGCTTGTGTGTTCATACTTTCACCTAAGTACCGAAGACGTGAAAAGGTCCCTTACTGAGTTCGATTCTTTTGATATTTGAGTATATATGGGATGAGTAAATGTTCTCAGAAAAAAGAGTGCAAGAGTAGTATGACCATGTCTATTGGAAAATAATAAAATCAATGTTAATCTACAATTTTAATTGTTCAGTTATTTTAATGTCTAATCGTAAATTAAGGATTTTAGACAATTAGATATGTTAAAAATAGTGTATTACAAAGAAATGTATTTTCTGCATATATTTTGGTAGCTATGACGTGTTTTACTAAGTAAAAAGCAAAAATATTTATATATACGAACGAAAATACTGAAATAAACTAAACGGAAATCTGCGGCTAAACAAATTATATTCTTTTACCTTCTTGCTTGGAATTCATGATCAAAAAATTGGTTAACATGGAAAGATTTGAAATTGCCATCACTTGAGCATCTATGTGGTACTAAAAGGTCGAACTCTCTTATTTCGTCATGATATTTCCCTAGAAATATTATAGAGAGAATTTTTAAATATATTGCCTAAAAGAATTACCTTACCATCTATGTAATCTCTTCTACAAATAACAACGACATTACAAATTATAAGTGGTAATATTTTTAATAACATCTTGTCATGTTTGTTAGGTTAAATTTTTGTTGTCAAAATGTTTTGACTGATACTTCACCTTTTGATCGAAAAAAAAAATATAACAAAAAAATATTAGTAAATGTAAAAAAATCTTATTTTGTGATATTTTCGGCACAGTAGCAATCGCTGTAGCATTTACTTGGAGCAAGCCAACTGTCTGTCAAGTTAGATCTTATCAGTTTGAATGCATTTTTGCTTTCATTACTTTTAAGTATCATTGTTCGTGAGAGCTACTAGGCGAGAGTCTGGTATATTGTACTGCCTGATAAATTGTACCACCTGAAAATTTTACATTTAGTGTAACTTTTCCTCTTCCTGGCAACACGAAACTGAGCGCTGACAGCGCCCTCTACTACTTCTCATTTTGTAATGGCGTCCGGCAAGTGCATTCATTTTTAGAGAAAAAAAAGTTTTTGTAAGTGCTTCATATAAATTTTGACGTGTAGCTAAGGACATTACTCAGTGAAAATATAAGTAACGATTTTGCTATATTTTTTATTGATTAGCTCTATAATCACCGCTTAAACCATAAAGTTACAAACGTATTATGTTTAGAGGTTATTTTGTGACAAATATTTATTTTTCAAATCTCTTTCGATTCGGTAAATTGTACCACCAACAGTTGTTTAATTTGTACTGGTACAATTTACCTAACTTGGTGCGATATTTATTATTTTGTATTTTTCCAGATGAATGATGAACAAAAAAATTATTATAAATGGAAGGAGGAGGATTTGGAAAGGGCATTGTTGGCTCTGGAAAAGAAAGAGATAAGCTTGAACCGGATATCTGCAACTTATTCTATTTCAAAAGCAAGTATTTTACATCATGCCAGAAAGCGAAATAAGTTTGCCAATGATTTAAGTATCCATAAAGGGAGACCCCACTACTTTTGATATGGAATTGGAAAATATGCTAGTCAAACACGTTCTTGACTTAGAAAAGAATTTGTTTGGACCGACAATCAGTGACGTTCGCAAAATCGCATTTGATATATCAGAAAAACATCATATCTCTCGCAAATTTAATAAAAGTAGAAAAATGGCTGGCAAAGCTTGGTTTTACGCTTTTAAAAGCCGACATCCAGAACTGAGCATAAGGCAGCCTGAAAGCACATCCATAAATAGAATAAAGGGCTTTAATAGATACAATGTTTATCGTTTCTATGATCTATTAGAAAAGATAATTGATGAAAATGGCCTAACAGCTGTAAGTATATTTAATGTAGATGAAAGCGGATTTTCCACAGTCCAAAAGAAACCACAAAAAATAGTTGGCTTAAAAGGCAAAAAACAGATTGGCACAATCACAAGTGGAGAAAGAGGGGTTAATACAACTGCAGTTTGCTGTGCTAGTGCCGCGGGACAATTTGTGCTACCAATGCTTATTTTCAAAAGAATGAGACAAAACTCAGAGTTGGGCAATGACGCTCCTGAGGGTGGTCTTGTTACCATTTCAGAATCTGGCTACATAAATTCTGCCCTGTTTGTCGAATGGATTAAGCATTTTATTAGTGTAGTCAAACCATCTCCTACAAACAATGTTTTGCTTCTGCTCGATGGTCATACAACACACTCAAAAAATCTAGAAGCGTTAACCTTGGCAAAAGATAATGGGATTATAATGCTCCAACTGCCTGGACACACTACTCACCGGCTTCAACCATTGGACGTTTCTTTTTTTAAGCCAATGAGCATATATTACATACAAGCTTACGGACGAGCTGCAGTGATTGGTACAATTTGTAATGGATTTAAGACATCTGGTGTGTGACCAGTGAACAGAATTGTCTTCCCAGAACATTTTTTCGCAGCTGCTGACAATATGGACGCTTATAGTTCCAAAACTCTAAGCAATGAAAGTACATCCATTTTGCAGGATTCTGCGACTTTGATAGCAAATAATTATCAGGAAAAAAACAGCATAACTCAGACAGAAAAAAGTGTTGAAAAAACAGAAGACAACATTATCAAAGGAGAGGAAAGCTCCCCAGCATCATCATCACTAAACCAACAACCATCGACTTCAGGATTGAACACTAAAAATATTAGGAAATCGTTAAACTCTTTGTGCCCTATACCCAAAAGTGCACAACACAAAAAAAATACTATTCAGAAAGCAGTTGAAATTACATCAAGCCTTTATAAAAATAAATTGGAAGAATCAGTAGCAGCTAAACGAGTAAAAACCACAGGGAAATTAAAGAAGATACCCGGAACTACTAATAATATTACATTAATAAATAAAGAAAAAGCACAAAATATTAAAAACGAAGAACGAAAGAAAAAGACTATTAAAACTCAGAAGAGAAACAGATCTTCTACAAGCAGTGAAGATGTTGTTTTAGAAAAAAGTAGGAAGGCACAAGTGAATGTAAGAAAAACTAAAGCAATAAAAAAAGGACAAGCACAAAATAATAGAAACGTACTTATAAAGAAAAAGATAAGAAAAGACAAAGATCTTCATCGACGAGCAGCGATGACTGTGGGGATGTAGTTCTAGAGCTGACAGACGACAATGATAATGATGATGTCGAGGAAGATGTTTGCGCAATATGTGAGATTCACTATTTTGACAAAACTGGGCCAAACATTGACTGGATACAGTGTGTTCGTTGTCATAGATGGGTTTACGAAACCTGTACATCGAATACCGATATTTGCGATAATTGTTTAAACTAAAACAGGGTAAAAGAAAATAAAGAATTTGATCTCAGTATATTAGTAGATAAATAATTAATGACGGACTAAATAATACTCTTAAGTAAAAGTGATTCATTCCATTTTCATATATCATTTAATTTTAGAAAGAAAGTATTTAAGTTTGATAAATGTTAAATTCTATTGAAGAAATATTTAATTTTTGTTAGCACTTTTTCATTAATAATAAAAATATAATCAATACATTTTGTGTATCATTAAAACCATTTTATTTTACTTTATTATAACGTTTAGAAGTCTCTTAAGTCTTAGTGGTACAATTTACCTAACCCGTGGTACAATTAAACCGACTGGTTGGGTAAATTATTCCAAAGGAAAGCCTTTAGGAAAACGCATATTTTGTGAAATCCGTTAAGAGTATGGTGTTGATGTTGCGGTACATGTTGAATGAGATTCTAAACTATGTGACTCATGATAAAGAGCTTGTTTTAATTAACACCAAAAGATATTTTGCAATAACTGAAAAATGGTAGAATATATCCGACTCTCCCCTATGATATTATAGACAACAGCCAGAGACATAGAAGTATATAGACTGCGGGTTGGCTCTTACTTAGAAAGAGACAGAGCGAAAGAGGACACTACTACTTTGCTTTTGAGACCCAACCGCTCTTTTGAGACACTTTTGCCAAGTAGTACCTATTATGGGTAATTACCTCACTTGCAATTTGCCAGTATAGTTTTTGATGCTCTTTTGGCCCTGGTTGAAAGATTGGTTTCATCATTTGTTGTTGAGTCAGGGATAATGCCAGAGTCTGGAGATTCACCTGAAGGAATATCTCCAAGGTATTCTCATCAGTCTCTGTAGAAGTCCTATTCGATTTCCGCAGGATCCCTGCAGGGTTAGAGATATTTTTAGCTAAAGTCTCATATAGGAGTGATGATTCACAAATGCTTTCCACCTCCTGATACAGCCTCCACTAGACATTTCTTTTCGCTTCGCTTTTTTACGTTGTAGTCAATAAGTGTTTTAGAATATTAGATCTATTCAGCGGTTGTTTTCGCTCTATTAAACAGTTTGTGTGTTTCTTTCTTTAACACTGCGAAACAATTATTTCACCACCTGACTTTCTAGCTAGCGGTCTTCCTTATAAGAGGACAACTGTCGGAGTAAGAGGTTATAATTGCTTCCTGCAGTTGAGCAAAATTAACTCTGTTTTGACATTGCACATGTTTAAAATTAGGTGTTATATTTCTCCCAGTTGGTGCATGTTGGATCACATTAAATCGTTCGGTCTTTCCACATCAACCACCTTCATGCACATATCTTTATTATTCGAGAGGCATGGCTCCGAGGTGCCACTCTGGGTTAAGAACATCAAATCTGTCTAGATTTTCGTTTATATATATATATATATATATATATATATATATATATATATATATATATATATATATATATATATATATATATATATATATATATATATATATATATATATTACAGTTTATCTGTAAGTAAGAGCCCCAAACATTGCTCATTCCACTGATCCCGTTACTCTTAGTTTTTCTTCTTTCTATCTGAATGGGGCCATCGTTTTTAATCCGTAGATAAATACCGGAAATATGCAGCTATCGTATACTTTCCGCTTTATGGTAATCGATACCTATTTTTATAATATACAGTAAATATAACTTCATAATTTTAATAATAAATCAACCAACTAATTTTGAATTGAAATTTGTTTCGGTATTATTTTTGGCAATTAGAATTAAAATACAACCGAAAAATATTACAAACTTACCACATTCATTTTAATTTAAACAAAAGAAAAAATGGCATAATGCACTATAAATTTGTTTGTGGTATATTTTCCGGTTAAAACAACTTGAAAACCTTACATAAAAAAGAATTTATTAAAATTTTACAGTTGATTGCTGATTGCTACTAGGCAAGTTATTACTAAAATATAACTTTTCTTTAAAAGTTGAAAATTCAAAGTTTAGTCCAATTGTTTTCTTCTATCTAATAAAAAGAAATGTGGATTCGCGTGATATTAATATCGTTAATAATAGCATATAGTTATGCTGTGTCTTACAGTTCTTTAGTACAAGAACAATGGGAAGAATTTAAGGTAATATTCATCTGTATTTCAATTTTATTTTAGATAAGAGTATCACTGGATTGAAAATAAAGTTATTTATTTCAACATTGTTTCCCCATTAATAATGTAGTATATATAAGTATAAAATTTTTAAAAAATTTTAACAATTGTATCTCTTATGTGAAATCTAATATTGTTATTACATAACACGTTAGCAGAATCTGTTTTGACACCTGTATTTACGTCTAGGGAGGTTTATGTAATTCAAAAAGTGACCGCAAAATTAGCCTATTTCGAGGAGTTCGACATTTAGATAGGGTAAAACTACCCCCATACAAGGAAAATGGAAATAAATTGGAAAATATCTCAAAAATATTGTGTTCATAAGTCATAATTTAAGCTCATCATAAAACAGTAATCTCCATATTTTTGTCGTTCATTTTTAATGAATGAAAGAGTAAAACTACCCTCAAACCACCTTCGAATCCGAAAAATGGCAATAAATTATAAAGCATATGAAAAATAGTATATTAGGCACCCAGGAAGCAAAAATAAAGAATGTCTTAGATCGCATGGAAATTATCACCCAAGCCGAAAGCGAGGGTGATAAACATGCGATCTTAGGGATTTTTTTATTTGCTCTCTTGATGTATATACTATTTTTCATCATAACCCAGCCATAACATGACATTTTTTCTCAGCGCAGCGGGTCAAACTTTTTTGCAATCAAGTTTCATCCAAATAAAAACCTGCAGGGTCAGAAATAAAAAAACAAAATTCTATTCTCACCCCTATTTTGTGGTAAGGATACATGCTTTTGGAACTTAGGTCCATTGGATCAGCATGCTAAAAACGCAAAATGATTTTAGTTAGAACATAAAAAGATCTATCCCAGCGAAGCAGAAGAACAATTTCGTATGAAGGTCTTCATGGATAATATGCACACAATTTTAGACCATAACAAACTTTACGAGCTTGGTGTTTCCAGTTACAATATGGGTATGAATCAATTCGGAGACCTTACTCACGAAGAGTTCATGAGATATTATGGCGTGTAAGTAGAACAACCTTACATTATCTATTTTATTCAAATTGTTAATATTTGTTGCAGAACATAGATATGTTTTTTAAATTGGTAGAGCTAAGATAATACTATAATATTATAGATTTATTGATTATATATATATATATATATATATATATATATATATATATATATATATATTTGGCATCTTGTGTGCTTGGTGGTTGTAGATGGTTGTTAATCTACAACCACCAAGCGCAGAAGATGCCAAATGAGATTTTGGCGAAACGTCTGCAAACTTCTACAGGAAACCAAACGAACGAACGGATGTATTCCCGGATTAATACTGAATAATAAATATATATATATATATATATATATATATATATATATATATATATATATATATATATATATATATATGACATTTCATTTCAACTGGATCAGTGGTGCCGCTAAAATTTAAAGCGATGAATAAATATGCATAGGAGCTCATTTTGAAGCTTGAACAAGAAGCTTCGAGAAGACTTAAGCGTCTTGACAAAAATTCATACGGCAGCATCAACATGGCGACCATAATCTCAAAAATTTTAAGAACTGAACAGAATTAGTGATGCCTCCAAAATTTAAAGCTATGAAAAATATATACAAGTGCTGATTTTGATGCTGAAATTCTGGACTACAAAATGGCGTATGCGCCTTTACAAAAACAAAGGTGGACGTATCAGAATGGCAAACAAAAGCTCAAAAACAGATTCCATATCACAAAATGACTGACTCTAGATGGCGAAAAATTGGTCAAAATGAAATTATTTTAGGAACACCGCATCGCTTTAAAAACAAATTTATGTGGGTTTACTAAATTGATAGTTACAAATTGGATGTAACAAATTCCAAGTTACAAAACGGTAGATTCAAGTTGTCTTAAGCCAAAGTTCGGATAAATTGTCTTTAAAAATACTGTAACCCTTTTCAGATTGGGTTTAAAGCGGTTTTAAGCTCGCTTATTACAAATTTAGCTTGTAAAAACCCCTATCACAAAATAGCATATTACAGATATGGATATAGATGTATACACAATACTGATATTAATTGCTGACAATGAAAAACTCAACAACTGTCCGAAGAAGGATCGTATAATTTTTGATTGATGTTCAGTAGTCCTTTTTAGGATAGTTGAAAGGCACTTGTCAGTGTGAGAAGATGGGTGATAAGTTTTCAAAAGTCCTTTTTAGGATAGCTGTTGAGTATTTGAAATGTTGCTAGGATAGTTCGATTTCATCACTCAATCAACGGTTCGTTTAAGATACAGACACAGCTATATATGAATACTGACACAGACACATAGAGGTGCAAGCAGATACAGACACACAAATACTGACAGAGCCATATATAGATACAGACGGATACAGATAAAAACTATGCAGATACAGGCAGATATTATCAAAGAGAGGCATATACATACTCGCAAACAAATTCAGATTTACACTTATATAGACACAGATAGACACAGATGCAACATATTTTTACTCATTCTATAATTTTTAGGAAATGAGGATTGATGCGTCCTTAATCCTGTCATTCTAGCAGGTTTCAGCATATTTGTATCCCTTTTTTACATGCAAAAATAATGATTTTCTGTTTTTTTGTCTTGAAATTATGGTAATATATTCCAAAATTATTGTAATGACTCGTTGAAGCATTTTCCACCACTTTATATGCCAAGATTAGTCAAAAATCGAATCGTTGATCAATTTTTGGAAATTCTATTACAGTGGGCGCCATCTTAAAAGTGCTATTTTGTGATTGGGATTTTTATATACTGGATTTCTAATGAGCGATCTTAAAACGCCTTCAAATATCATCTCAGACGTGTTCCAGTATTTCTAAAAGAATTTTAAACGATTTTCGGCTCTAAGTTCAATACCTTGTATCCGCCATTTTGTAATTTGAATTTTGTCACATTCATTTTTCAAATATTAATCTTGAAAGTTCACGTAAATCCATTTTCAAAGCGATCCGGTGTTCCTAAAGAAATGCCATTCAAATTTCAACCACTTATGAGCCATCTTGGGTCTACCACACTGTTATTTGGAATCTGTCACATTAGATTTGAAATGAGTGACATTCCAAATCCCTACCAATCAGTTTTCAAATAAATATGGTGTGCCTAAATGCATTTGCAACGAGTTTTGAGTTCGAATCCACCATATTGGATCGACCATTCTGTAATTTGAAAATTATTACACTAGATCACTGATTATTACTTCCGGTAACTACTTTTAAATTGTTTTAAGCATGATTGTATATATTGGAAGAAGCTTAGATTGAAGGATCTGGTGATTTATTAAAATTTTTTGCGTTTTTGATAGTTGATAGTAACTTCAAACTGGGTCATCATTTATATTTTTTATCGCTTCAAATATTGGCGACAACACTGAATCGGTTCATTTTCGAGTTTATGGCCGCCATATTGATGCCACCATTTTGACATTTGTGAACGTGCATACGGCTCTTTTTAGTTTAATGTTTAAGTTTCAAAGTTATACATATGATTTTATCGCTTCAAATTTTAACAGCTGCCCTGATCCAGTTTAGATGGAATATCCCTATATATAACCATTTATTATATGTATCAATATGTTTTTATTTGTATTCTTGGGGTCAAATTCATATGTGAATGTTAAAAAACAACGTGTTTTGATGTTTAAGGCATTTTCAAAAAGGTTTTTTTTATATTATGTTCTTTAATTTAATAACATAAAATTTAAAATTCATAAATTATGGTTAAAATTCCACACATTAACAGAAAAAGTGAAAAGGTTAAAAGACAATTAAAAAAATTTTTTAAAAACTTATTTTATCATTAAAAACTTTCATTTTAAAAATATTTAAATTTTTATAAAAATCGGGCGCACCTTGAGCTTGCCATTTCTATTTCGATACTGACTGAAAAAACTTATTGATTGTGGTATTAGAACAACAATTCCTTTTTTATTCCATTATTTTTTAAATCAATACTTATGGAATTTTTATTTTTTTCTTTATTTTAAAATTAATAACATTTTGTTCTAAGAGGATATTCCCATCTATTGACTTTTAAGAAGGTATGTTATTTTTTTCCCAGATTTGTGCAAATGTGGTTTAGGTTACTTATAACAGTAATGACATTGACTGCGTCTTTTTCTTTTTTTATTTTCATTACCTCCTTTACACTCAATTTGTTATAATTATGGTCAGGTTCAAGTATTGCTGTATTGATGTAGTTGAAGGAATGACCTGTTTCTCGTACATGTTTATTTAATGCAGCCGTAGCATTCTGAGTATATTTGTGTCCATTTAATCTATTTTTAAGTAACTGTGTGATCATTCCTACGTATTTTTTTGGACAATTGGTGCAAGAAATTGAAAACACAACATCAGAGTTATTCATTTTAGGAGCTTTACTTTTCAGTTTGGTAAAAAAAAGGGTTGAACTTATTTTGTCCTCTGTAGCAGATAACGATACTATGTTGGTTCAAAATGTATTTAATTTTTTCTGAAAGTCCATTTGTATACGGCAAGGTAATAAATTTCTATGTATCATTTTTGTTGGGAGGATTGTTAGAATTATAAAACTTGTGTATGCGCTCTTTTATTATTTTATCAATGTCTCTGAGTTTAAAGTTATTCCTTAATAAGGTCTCTTTCACTTTTCTTAAAGCAAGAGGTCTAAAATTAGGGGCAGTTAAAGTGATGGCTCTGTCTACGAGACCAAAAATAACATTCCTTTTCTGAGACACTGATTTTTAATAGAAATTCAAGTATTTCCCCGACCATGTGAGTTTAGTATACCACTCAGTTAAGATTTTTATTTTTTCTTCGGATAAGAGTCATATCTAAAAAGTTTATTTTACAGTCTTTCTCTATTTCTGGTGTGAATTTCAACATGCTGTGAAAGCTGTCATCCACATATCTTTTGAAGATTATTATATTGAATTTAAGATCTTTGATATCTCTTTCTTCTAAATATTCTGTAACTAACTGAGCAATATTTATATATATATATATATATATATATATATATATATATATATATATATATATATATATATATATATATATATATATATATATATATATATATACAGGGTGAGTCAACGATTGGATGAAGTAGGTTTGTGCCTTTTCGGTGAAATTTACAAAGAAACTATATTTATTGTTTGATACAGTTTATTTTGACGCAGATTTTAAAAATATTTAGGACTCTACAGGGTGAACCAAAAAACTAGGACAGCATAAAGTTGTATTATTTAAATAGAACACCCTATATACGAATCGTATTTTCGATTTAGCTTATAATTTTAAATCTTTTTTATTAAGGGTTTACTATAACAAAACTTTATAGTTTCTGAGATAATTAAGTTTAAAAAAAAAGTCACATTTTCAAGCATCAATTTAATCCTAAATAACTTTTTCAATTTTGTGAAAAATATATTCAAATTTGGAATTTAGCAAGGCCAAGGACAAGTTAACATAATTTTTACCTAATATTTGCAATAAAAGCTACAGGGTGTTGAACACATCGGCTCAAATTTGAACAAGTTTAAATGAATAAATATCTTTTTTTTTTAAATAGTACACCCTGTATATTTTCATGTTATTTAATAGAGTAATAAAAACCCTAAAAGTTTTGTTCAATATATCCTATACCTATTTATAATAGTTTTTGAGATATTTCAGTTTTTCTTATTTTCCATACTTTTTTCAGAAATAGTCTTCATTATCATAGTAGCCATGGCAAAAACAATGTAAAAGAACATTTTTCTGTGTGTCAAATTTATAACCGCAATCACTTCTTTTGGTTTTTATGTAGTGTAGTTTGGTTTTTTTTGCATTCATCTTATATTGTAAAATGAATTTTCCAAAGAATGAGTTAATAGATATGCTTTATACAATAGGAGAAGCTCAAAAAAATTGCCTTCTTGCTCAAAGAATTTACAAAATTAAGTATCCTGATCGACTGCAAAGATTTGATTCTTCTGGTACTGTTGATAATCCAAAACGTAAAGTGGTCAACAAACCAGTAACTAATGTAGAAAAAGAACTACAAGTATTGTTAAATGTTCAGGAAAATCCTTATATTGGTAGCCGTCAGTTAGCAGCATTATGTGAAACATCACAATCCACCGCTAATCGTACTACCAAGAAATATAGGTATCATCCATATCACATAGAATTACACCAAGAATTGCATGGACAGGATTTTGAAAGTCGTGTAAACTTTTGTCGTACAATAAATGCGGAGATTCAATTAAATCCAAATTTATTATGCAAGGTAATGTTTAGTGATGAAGCTACTTTTAGAAGTAACGGTGCCGTAAATAGACGCAACATGCATTATTATGCCACAGAAAACCCATTTTGGATTAGAGAGGTGCAACATCAAAACCACTGGTCATTAAATGTTTGGTGTGGTATTCATCGTAATCGAATTATTGGACCCCACTTTTTTAATGAACCACTAAATGGCCATAGTTACCTGAACTTTCTACAAGAAGAACTACCCCAACTGCTTCAAGGTCTCGATAGGGATGAGCTCGACAGTATGTGGTTCCAGCACGATGATGCGCCTCCGCATTACCATCGTGAAGTTCGTGCGTTTTTGGACCAACGATATACTCAAAAATGGATTGGACGTGGGGGTTTCATTGAGTGGCCACCAAGGTCTTGCGACATCACCCCATTAGATTTCTTCCTATGGGGTTATATTAAAAATAAGGTGTTAATCCCCCAACAACAGTGGAAGATATGCGAAACAGGATTAGGGATACCTGTAGAACAATAACGCCACTAATTTTGTCCAGGGTCCGAGAAAATCTGCAAAAAAGACTAAATTTGTGCATTGCATAAGAGGGTCGTTTATTCGAACACTTATTAAAAAGAAATAATTAATCTCAGTATTTAATAGGTAATTTTTTTGTTTCAATTTAGTATGAAAGTAAATATGTATTTGCTTTGTCGTTATTGTTGTGTTAATTTTTTCACATTATGTTTAATTAAACTATTGCCGTTGTAATATAACGAAAAATGTATTTCATCATATTTAACCACATTCTGTTTATTTCTGTAGTTTCTTTTTATTATTTTACATGGCTACTATGATAATGAAGACTATTTCTGTAAAAAAGTACGGAAAATAAGAAAAACTGAAATATCTCAAAAACTATTATAAATAGGTATAGGATATATTGAACAAAACTTTTAGGGTTTTTATTACTCTATTAAATAACATGAAAATATACAGGTTGTACCATTTAAAAAAAAGATATTTATTCATTTAAACTTGTTCAAATTTGAGCCGATGTGTTCAACACCCTGTAGCTTTTATTGCAAATATTAGATAAAAATTATGTTAACTTGTCCTTGGCCTTGCTAAATTCCAAATTTGAATATATTTATCACAAAATTGAAAACGTTATTTAGGATTGAATTGATGCTTGAAAATGTGACTTTATTTCTTTAAACTTAATTATCTCAGAAACTATAAAGTTTTGTTACAGTAATCCCTTAATAAAAAAGATTTAAAATTATAAGCTAAATCGAAAATACGTTTCGTATGTAGGGTGTTCTATTTAAAAAATACAACTTTATGCTGTCCTAGTTTTTTGGCTCACCCTGTAGACTCCTAAATACTTTTAAAATCTGCGTAAAAATAAACTGTATCAAACAATAAATATAGTTTCTTTGTTAATTTCACCGAAAAGGCACAAACCTACTTCATCCAATCGTTGACTCACCCTGTATATATATAAATATATATATATATATATATATATATATATATATATATATATATATATACATATATATTGGCTTACTCTTGTTGGTTCTGCGTTATTACCCGCCGGTTTTGAGTAAATAGTCGTCAATTCAATATTTTTTGAAATTTATAACACTTTTACAATTTGCTCCAATTAGTAGCCACTGAGATATTGAGATGGCTTATTTTAAGACAATATGTTGAATAGATTAGTTGATTATTTTAACTATAAAATTAGTACCTAATAACTTATTTCAGACCGTACGAAAATCCATCAAATGATGAAAATTCACAAGACTTAATCAAAGAGTATCATCCAGAGTACTTTCAGCTAAACAAACCCTTACCGAAACACTTAGACTGGAGATTGGTAGGAGCAGTAACTAGAGTAAAAAATCAAGGAGAATGTGGTTCCTGTTACGCTTTTAGTGCCGTAAGTTTTACTTTACGTTAGTACTCCAGTTTTCCTATTGAATTTGTAATGATTTCATGTAAAAATTTATTGTATATATCTGAATGTTTCAAGTCGTAGGGGGCACTCATTAGATGATAAATACGTAAAAAAGTAGAGCTAGATCGGTCCTGTTTTTTTATAAACAACATGCAAAATCGGAAAATTCGATGTTCTGTCCGTAGAATTTTTCGGTTATATTTTAGAGAAAACTTGTTTAAATGAAAGTTGTGTATATTGAAAAGATCTTTAAGCTCTTTTTTATGTGTCAAAATCGATAAATAATTTATCGAGATAATGGCGAAAAACCACCTTCTTGCACTATTTTATAAATGTTAATAACTTTTGCAAGAAAGGCCCAAAGTTATGTATAACTCCTTGATAATAAGACCTTTATGTGCCTTTATAACTGTGCTAAAGCTGAACCAAATCAGTTTGGTAGTTTATGAATAATCTTAATTGTTTATCCCAGACACTGAAAGCTTAAACAATTGTCCTTGCCCAGAGAATGATTCTACAGATATTTGCAAAAGCGAAATTGATTCTTTGAAGTTGAAACTACAAGCAAAGATGACAAAACGATGGATTTAAAAAACACTGTTGTTAAAAAAACCGTTTAAAGAATGGGTACCTTTTTTACGTATAAACAATTGGAATAACTTCGTTAATTTTAATGATATAAGCTTGTGAATAAGTGGACCTGAAAGCTGGTGAAAAAACGCGAATTTAAAAAAAAAGTCTCCTACGACCAATAGGAGCTAAGATAGCATTTTTTAAAAAAATCATATCTCTTTTGTTTATAAACATTAAGAGTCGAAATTTTCACATATTCATACATCGTTAGTAAAGTTATAGCTCTTCGAAGTGAAGGTACTTTTGCAAGTGCGTTGTAGCAAGTGGTGGAGGAAGGTCGTTTTTCTTACGGTGTTCTTTTGAAATTCAAAATCTCGGGTTCCAGATAACGTAGAGCTTGCCTTATTTTCATTATCATAGGAAATCGGGAAATACCGGAAAATTTACACTTAAACGGTTTTTTTAACAACAATTTTTTAAAAAATCCATCGTTTTTTTATCTTTGCTTGTAGTTTCAACTTCAAAGAATCCATTCCGCTTTTGCAAATATCTGTAGAATCATTCTCTTGGCAAGGACAATTGTTTGAACAATCAGTGTCTAGGATAAACAATTAAGATTATTCATAAACTACCAAACGGATTTGGTCCAGCTTTTGCACAGTTATAAGAGCACATAATAGCCTTATCATCAAGGATTTATACATCACTTTCGGCCATTCTTGCAAAAGTTATTAACGTTTATAAAATAGTGCAAAAAAGGTGGTTTTTCGTCATTATCTTGATAAATTATTTATCGATTTTGACGTGTAAAAAGTGAAATTAAAGGTATTTTTAATACCCACAACTTTCATTTGGACAAGTTTTCTCTAAAATGTAACTGGAAAATTCTACGGACAGAAAATCGAATTTTTCGACTTTGCATTTTGTTTATAAAAAGACGAGGCTGATCTAGCTGTACTTTTTTACGTATTTATCATCTACTGGGTGCGCCCTATAACTTGAAATATATGTATTTTGAATCATCGAATTCAATTTTAAAATGAGAGCTCCCCACCCTTTTTTTAATTTTTCACGCGCGTGGGTGATGTTCTTTTCATTTTTTTATTAAAGTTTCCGATAACATAAACATTTAAATATTTGTATAAAAAAAGAACTCGACAAGACAAAGTTTTGGGTTCAAGAATCAGTATTGTTAATAGATTCACCGTAACAGGCTGTCAACTTTGACAGTTTGTATCTCGGAAACCAATTGACGGATTTGAAGTTTCTTTTCATAAAAAGAAGCGCCTTTTCAAGTACTTTCAAACCATGTATTGCAAAAAAAAATCCAATGAAAATCCGAAGAGATAATCTATTTGTTTATAAGCAAAAATATCAACAATGCCATTAAACAATTCCTGAGGGCGTCCAAATCATCCGATTTTGATTCTGAAAAAGTGTTAGAAAACTTGAGTTCCCTGCTATATGTCGAAAATAAATTTAAATACGTTAACGTGATATTTTGGACTCAGACAAGCTTGAACCATGGTCAATTTTTGTAAACGAAATCGGATTGCAAAATTATTGTGCAAAAACTATCTATTCGATCCTAACGAATTTCAGAGTGTTATTTTATCAAGGCATAAAGTTTTATTTGCTCTAATATGAAGGTCCTCAGAGAAATTTAAATAGTAGAAAAAAATTAAAAAACTGTTTTTTTACCTTTTTTTTATTATTGCTATTTTGCAATAAGGAAATATATTTTAAGATTTCCGACCAACCCTACCTTATGGAAAATTTTATTACGAAACTTTTTTTCCTTTTTAGCTTTTCTCTAAAATGAATACGTTCAAAGTTACACGAGAGAAAATTTGAAAAAAAAACGTTACTTTTCGCTAATTTTATATTTAAAAAAAAAACAATGTTGTCCAACTTTTTGAATTGATGCATATCAAATTTATCGTTACTTGGGTTATTCTGAAGGCTCTCATGCAAAAATCTCCATGTACCATTTCACATCCACCTAAAAACAGACAGGGGCGGATCCAGCCTCTCTCTTTGGGGGGAGCGGTGATATCACGAAAGCAAATTGTCGACGGGGGGGGGGGAGAGATAACAGCAACATTCCCATTTTTAGTGTAAAAGGCAGGGTCGGATCTATTTTTCTGAATTTGAAGCTCTAGGAGAGGGGGGGGGGCGAAAAAACAAGTTACCGACAGGGGATAAGATGCGAGCAGCGTACACAATCGTAGTATAAGAGGCAGAATCGTGTCTATTTTCCTGAATTCAAAGCTGTTAGGAGGTGGCTATCGCAAGAAAAACAAGTTGACAACTGTCGGGGGAGGGGGAGTGCCAGCAGCATACACATTCCTAATATAAAGACAGAATCCGGTCTATTTTCCTGAACTCAAAACTCTTGGGAAGGGGAGGGACGATCGCAAGCATACACATTCCTATACTTTATTGAAGAACTAGAGAGAGTAATAAAACTGTTACCGAAACCTCCAACGTACCTGCTCCGGTGCCGCAGGTAACTGAGGACTGCCGTAAATCTATTTATATTTAATATTATTTAAATTTTATAAGCTTTTATAAATTTACTGCAACAATAAAATTTCTGATAGTTCAATTTAATTTCCGTCAGTGAGCAAAATACACCTTACAGTGTGTCCTTAGTGATTTATCTTGTTTGTGCTTGTTTTTATATATTATTTGAGATTAGTGAGAGACCCAAAAGATATGGATGTCACATTTATATTTATTCCAAAATCGTTAAACCAGACCGTTTTTTCCCCAACGAAAAAATTATTACGATGAATGTTTACGATGCCTTAAGATATCAACATCTAGATAGTAATGTTAAAAGCTCTATTGAGATGTGTTTCAACATGACAGGAGTTGGAAAATCTACTATGTACCGAATACGGAAGGAGAAGAAAACTACTAGAATTGTTAGTACTCCCAAACCACATTCGATCACAGGCAGACGAAAAACCTCGTTGGAAGAAGAAATGTGAACTGCAATAAAAGGAGTTGTACATACATTTTATTATGAGAAGCAGATCCCAATCGTCGGCAAAATTCTAACTAAAATCAATGAAAATCGGGATTTACCTGAAATTAAAAGAACTGAGCTCTGAAAATTGCTCAGAGAACTTAATTTTTGCTGGGAAAAACCAGATAGGAAATCGGTTCTTATAGATAGTCCCGAAAATGTCCGTTGGAGAAGAAAATATATCTCTCAAGTAAAAGGTAGATTTGCTATAAACAACACAACTTACAAAATTAGTAATTTGACTGAAGTTTTGAAAGATCTTTTTGAATAAAGTTACTGTTGAAAATTGGGAAAAATCCATATAATAAAGGAATAAAAGAAAATGTGGAAACTCGATCTCATGATTGGTGAGATAGAGGAACCAATTATAATTAATTTGAGAGAAGATAGATTCACTGATTTTGCTTAAAATATTAGATCCGTAATGTTTACCAGCGTAAACACAATTTATTATTTAAATTTTCTGTAACATATAAAAATTAATTATATTTGAATACCTTTTTAGTGTTTAATAGTAATTCTGCAGATGGTTTAAGGAATAAATAAACTGAAACATCAAATATCCTAAAAATGTTTTTAATTAATAATAAAATGACCGACAGCCCCAAAAAATTTTAATATTATATGGACGAATTAATTTTTTTTAAGTATGTTTAACTTCTTGTATTTTTGACATTGGGTATTTTGTAAGTATTTAAATTATAACTATAACATAAATTTTTTGAGAGAAAAAGGCTACGTTTTATTCTGAATGTGCCTAAATGCCTATGCCAAAATTAAAAATAATAACAATACAGTTGTGATTTGTGTTAAATATGTCAAAATTATCTATATTTTCTAATGTATGTGAATTATTAAGAAATCAGAAGAAATAAAATAATATTACAATAACTTTTTATTTTAAGTTTATTACCGAAATAATATTCTATGTTATAAATACTTAGTGATAAAATAAGCCTCCTTCCCACGCCTATGATAAAGATTAAAATCCTTTTTAACACTTCACACATCCAAATATTTATCGTTATCCAACCCAAATAGTCCATTATTATAGACCGGTATTTCTGATTATAAAATTTCTAACCCATTCCTATGAAAAATATATGTGTCTAACAGATTTTGCCAAAGACACCGGAGTAAAGAACACAGGTAATTTACGAAGAAAAAAAGGGTAAAATATGATCTATTACTCTCTCTAGTTCTTGAATGGACGATACACCAATCGAATGTGGTGATTAAAAATCAAAATAACAAAAATTAAACTTTATACACATGTGTAGTAAGCAGTATAGGCGTCATATACTTTCGGAATTGATTAAAAATTTAATTATTTATAACGCCGTAACATTGCTAATAAATGAGGTATCGATTTTGAATCTATGCTATTTTATTTCAAATTTAATGACGACAGTATTTTCAAAATTGAAATGATTTATTACTCTCTCTAGTTCTTGAATAAACTATAGTATAAGAGGCAATATCAGGGAAATTTTCCTGAACTCAAAGCTCTTGGGGGGGGGGGGGCGATGCCCCCCCCCTTGGATCCGCGCCTGAAAACAGATAAGCCCTGATCTATAACAGCGTTGGATGGAGATGCATACACTTTTGTATGGGTGATGTTGTTATCATCCGATAACAGTTGATGTACTTTATTAACGTTATTCGTTACCACACTTCTGACATTTACGATTAAATTAGTTCCATCAACATGGTAAATCATACATATACTCAACTAACGATTTATTATATCTTGATCCTTTAAAACTTTTTTAAAAATATATTTTCACACAATTATTCTTTTTTACAGACAGGTGCACTAGAAGCTCAAAACTACTTCAAAACAAAAAAATTAGTTTCACTTAGCGAACAAAATATTGTAGACTGCACTTACAAGAAAAAGAAGTACAATAATAATGGTTGTCTCGGTGGAAGAGTGGATAAATCCTTTCAGTACATTATTGATAATAATGGAATTGATACGGAAAAATCTTACCCTTACATAGCTAATAGGAATAGAAAATGTAAATTTAATCCAGATGACGTTGGATCAAGAATGTCGTCATATGTTAATTTACCTTCAGGTAATGAAACTGCACTTCAAGTAGCAGTTACCTTAATAGGTCCAGTAGCAGTTATGGTAGACCACAAGAATATGAGATTCTACTCTGGAGGAATTTTTGATGATCCCACCTGCAGTAGTAAAGAGTATACCCATGGAATGTTGGTGATCGGCTATGGAGTTTATGGAAAATATGAATATTGGATTGCTAAGAATTCTTGGGGAGAAAAATGGGGAGAATTCGGATATATCATGATGATGAGGAATAAAAAAAATCAGTGCGCTATTGCTACTGCTGCACTGTATCCATTAATATAAAAAATGTAATAAAAAGAAGCAGTGTTTTAATTTGTAACTAATTTGTTATAAATTTATAATAATATGTCACTTGAACTGTGAATAACTTTATATTCGTTAAGAATTTTGTGTTTTATTTAATGAAATAAAGAACTTTTTGGTTCAAATTTTCTTTTATTTCTTGAGTTGACGATTATGATCATTATCTCGATCACCACACCCTAGGAGATCTTGAACCACGCATTTTTAATCGAATTTCGTCAGTGCTGCAATACTAGAAAATGCTAATTTATTTGTAATAATAAAATAGGATTATAAAACATAGTAGTTTCAAAGCTAACAACAGTACTACTTCTACTATCTCGCTACCTATCTCATCGTAAAGTGCAAGCACGCGATTCTTCTCTAGCGTGTTTCATTGAGACGTGTCCTGTTAGTTTTTTCACATCAACTCACTATCATGTTCGTGGCCTTCCTCTGCTTCTTCAGATTTCTTGTCGCCTTCCTTATATGATTCCGCTCAACTCCACTTTAATATACAAACCCTTTATAGAACCTCGGTAAATTTGTTCTTTTTCTGTTTCTATAGTGGATATGTAACCATTTAGTTTACTGTTTAATATTCTTCTTTCCATAGCCCTTTGTTTCACTTGTAGTTAGTGTACAATACTTTTGTTTAGCGTTAATATTTAAGTTTCATAAGTGAAAGACATATTGATCAAAGACTTATGCATTTAGTGTGTTTGGTAGGATAGGTTTAAAGACTCCCCGAAGTCATACAAACATTTTGACAGAATTTGATCATAGACTCCTGCTAATGACATATTGAGGTAGCGTTAATCATTTTATCTATAATCATTTTTTGCCCCTTATTAATTAGTAACTATTTTAATAATCTACAATTAAAATTTCACCGTAATAAAGACACTCTGGAAGTCTGGTCGTGCATCTTCTCTCTTGCAGCCTTAGTACCAAACACTACGGTTATTAAAGCTTACCACAACCATGACTCAGATCTTCAGGACTCAGGAAAGGCTGTTAATTAGTTGGACAGTTGACATTTCTTGTTTTGTAGGTCTCGCAACAGCGCGCCCGCAAGTTAATTCGCGTGAAGGTTTTAATTAAATTGAATAAAACAAGTTTCTCAAAACACAAATCTATTTAACAAAAACAAATAGAAAAACAAACTATTTACAATGAGAAACTTAAAACTAATAACAATTACGAAAACTAACATAATTGGTCTTCTCAGCCATTATTTTAACCAAAAACGTAAAACCCAATTTTGAAAAAAACATGTATAAATAGCTTAATAAAATATTAAACAAAAAAGAAACGAAACGCGAAAAAAACAGCTGTTTATATTACTTAATCGAACCGTATGAAAATCGCGAAATGCCTCACTAAAATAACACATGATACTCCCTTAACTTCCCGAATTAAATCAAAAACAAATCAAACAAAGAAAACCTTCATTCCCGCCGAATATACCCTACGGCACTGGGCTTAAAGAACAGTACCGATCACCCTAATTCGACTTTCAGATTGGTACTGAAATTTACTATTCCTTAAAAGAGTGTCTTCGAATCTTACACCCCTCGACACCCCTCTGTTTCCCGTTTGTACCCATATTACCCGATGAAACCTTGAAACGTCAATTTATTTCCCTTAAAGTTCGAAGGTTTCCATCGTTACGTGCTGAGGGCGTTAGCTATTATATACCGGATGCTTGAATCCCGAATTTGCCTCTGAGCATCTTAATAATAATTTTTATATAAACACAATTAATAAAACTATTCTATTTCTTTCTATAACTAAAGGAATAAGATAATATAATGTCTATGAAAAAACCTGAGTGCCCTTTTATTCCTATTGCTGGTATTTAAAGCATTCTTTCTTGCAATCAGGAAAAGCAGACGCTACATACCTCCTTTCACAGATCAAACGTTATATTACAGTATAATGAGTTTATTTCATTATTCTTTTGTTTCCTAATAATGGGAAAATCGTTCAATATTTTAATATATTTTAACGGTATTTCATATACCATATGTTAAAAATTACCCTTCACATGTCTGGTTTTACTTACATAATCAGAGTAGGATTATTTTGACAGATTTATAGCCAAATCTTAGAAAGGGTCCTTTAGTTTTATGACTTCATAAATTTACTGAATTTATATATTTTTAAGAAAACATTTAAACCACAAAGATAATAAAAGTTAAGCTCGATAACTGATTTATTTTTCCTTTAGACTTTCGTAGATAGTGATAAAAAAATATAACTACCCTATTCCCACGGGATATCTATTCACAGAGTGATTATTTAATTATTTATTTTAACAGAATATAGTTGACATTGAACAATGAAAAATAATTAGCATTTGTTTCATTACAACATTGATTATACCAATGAACCTCTTCGTTTTAGATCGCCTATTCGATTGTTCCTAGAGAGCTTAAATTTTTACCCTGTGTTCTATCGTAAGAATTTATATTTGCAAGGTGATGCGTTGAATTCAACCAGGAGAAAAAAAAACATAGCTGCTTTTGTGGGGAAACTTTTTCTCTTCAAGCGAAATCTGGATAAAGGTTGTTCACCCACTTTTCATCATTTTCAGTAGTGTCCGCTGAACGGGAAGATATACTTACGGCCAACACCTGAACATTCTTCACGCTGATTTTAAGGAGAGATTCTAGAATATTGTAAACATGAATATACTGAGTTGAATTGTAGATCATTTTTCAAATTCAGGTATAGCAGAATAATCAAATAGGTAAAAATTCGTATTGCGTGGAAAGTAGGTAAATGTCGTTTTTTTGAAAAAATTTCGGTACTTACCCCTTACTTCGAGATAATAGAATACGATTCTGACCTCAGTTTTTCATAATTTTTCTTCAATTTTGCGGAAACCTGTTTCTTTTTTCACTTTAGGTTCAATTTTTTCCACTTAATCCTTGAAATTTTTTCCAAATCCATCACAAATTCCACATAAATGAAAACTTCTGTATTATATAAAAATTGAAAAATATACTCTCTTTTATCGAAAAAATCAGAAAAATTAGCAAGACAGAAATCAAAACCAATAAAAACAAAACGGCTGTCGTCATTAAATAATTGCTAGCTTGCATAGTTCAGATAAAGATGGAGTGCTTGTTGAGATATGCAATGTTGCCAGATTGCAAAAATGATTTCTTTGAAATTCATATAAATTCTTCTCTTTTTATTTAAATTGGAAAGAACTTACTAACTCTGACCTATGCCAATATCCCTTCCTAGCAGAGATTTTCCCACCTCCACGTAGTCTCTTCAGGACAATAACATTTTTTAATTAATAAATCTGGGTCAGTTTAGGTTAGTTCAGGTTAATTTCGGTTTTTCAAGTATACCAAACCAAGCTAAACGTATGCTAACCAGAATTAACCAAAAATTTTGGGTAGTTAAGATTAATTTTACCCTTCTTTATATATTACAAACATTAAACTATGTTGTTAACTGTAATGGATACATTTTATAGTTTATAACAGGAAAGTATAAATCTAGGTTAATTTAGGTTAGTTCAGGTGAGTTTCTGTTTTCCAAATTAACTAAAATCAAGCTAGAACCGAACTAACCAAAACAACAGTTCGGATTAGAGTAAATCTAGAGGTTAATGTCATTTTGGTTTCTTGTTTTGATTTTCTTTTGATAATTTTCTTGATTTTTCCGATAAAAAAAGTGCACTCTAATAGAAGCATATGTATTATATAAAAATTCATAAATTTGCACTTTTTTATCGGAAATATCAAGAAAATTATCAAAAACAAATAAAAAAAAACAAAACCAAAATGGTTTACACTTCTAGATTAATTCTAATCCGAATTATTACTGTAACCAAAACCAACCAAAAATTTTTGAGTGGTTAAGATTATTTTTATCCAGAAACTGTATTAAACATAAAAAAATTAAACTATGTTGTTAACTGAGTTTATATAGTCTATAGTATATATATATATATATATATATATATATATATATATATATATATATATATATATATATATATCACGAAAATATTTTACATCCGACAACGTTGCGCCCTTTTTCGCGAATCTGATGGTTAGTTTAGATAATCTGAAGTTGAAAATACAAGTTTTTCTAGATTGGTTTGCCAAAATTTGTCCAAAAATATTTGAAATATATTACATACCATATATTTAACGGTGTTTTAACTGAATTAAAGTGTTTTGTGAAGCGACGCTTCGCTTTTTTGAGTTCTCCGGAAAAGTGAGGAAAATAGTTAAAAATCAGGGTCAGAATCGTATTCTACGACCTTGAGATACAGGATTAGTGTCGAAATTTTTTCAAAAAAGTCGCTGTCCTGCTTTTCACTCAATACGAAATTTTACCATAAAATTTAGAATAAGGACTCAGAGTAAAATTCAGAAATGGGTACCAAGTGTTCTAGCTTAAAAAATCAATACCATAACTTTAACCTAGATTATGGGAAATAGTACAATTTTTTTCAATTGCATTTCGGCACATTTGGTGGAATGCTATCGCAAATTTACTTTAAAAAAAATCAACAGACTGGCGATTTGTGACAATTATTGTTAGAATTGGATCCCGATGTTAACAAATTCTTTAGACTCCACCTATCTCAAGCGATTCATAAATTTTTTATTACGCTCCTCAACATTGAAAAAATTTCCAGAGGTTTGGTAACGTTTTCGTTTAAATTAGGGATTCTGATTAAAAAATAACCATCGTTTTTTTTTCGAGCACCTCTAGTTTTTAATTTAAAAACAGACACACCTTATTTTAAAGAGTTACTGTAAATGAGTATGCAATTGTCTTTTATATGACTTTCTTGAAGGAGGGGCCTGTTCTGGATCCCAATGAAGTTTCCAGCAGCAATCTGATACCATGTGGGTGTCCCTTCTTCTTTGGTATCATTTTTCCACTGAACGAATTTCTTGGTGAAATCTTTCACCCTGTTCTTCACTATAATCGCCAAGATTTTCAGGAAATCGACCTAAATAGTGAATATAAATAACGAACTTTAATGCTTATTATACACCTTTCCAAATTAGAGAACTGTTTCCTTATTGTAAATAGATTTCTAAATTCTTAAGGAAATTGTGGATTACCATGTTCGCGGTTCTCTGTGTCGTTCATATATTTGACAGAATTTGGATCTTTAATCAGCTGTCTAATCTATGTCCATCGACAATACCTGCTTCCAACATTCCTATGCTTAGCTCATGAATTTTATTTTTATTTATTTATTTACAGTACCGGGTGAGTCAACGATTGGATGAAGTAGGTTTGTGCCTTTTCGGTGAAATTAACAAAGAAACTATATTTATTGTTTGATGCAGTTTATTTTTGCGCAGATTTTAAAAATATTTAGGACTCTACAGGGTGAGCCAAAAAACTAGGACAGCATAAAGTTGTATTTTTTTAAATAGAACACACTATATACGAATCGTATTTTCGATTAAGCTTATAATTTTAAATCTTTCTTATTAAGGGTTTACTATAACAAAACTTTATAGTTTCTGAGATAATTAAGTTTAAAGAAAAAAAGTCACATTTTCAAGCATCAATTCAATCCTAAATAACGTTTTCAATTTTGTGACAAATATATTCAAATTTGAAATTTAGCAAGGCCAAGGATAAGTTAACATAATTTTTACCTAATATTTGCAATAAAGGCTACAGGGTGTTGAACACATCGGCTCAAATTTGAACAAGTTTAAATGAATAAATTTCTTTTTTTTTTTAAACGGTGCACCCTGCATATTTTCATGTTATTTAATAGAGTAATAAAAACCCTAAAAGTTTTGTTCAATATATCCTATACCTATTTATAATAGTTTTTGAGATATTTCAGTTTTTCTTATTTTCCATACTTTTTTACAGAAATAGTCTTCATTATCATAGTAGCCATGTAAAATAATAAAAAAAAACTACAGAAACAAACAGAATGTGGTTAAATATGACGAAATACATTATTCGTTATATTATAACGGCAATAGTTTAATTAAACATAATGTGAAAAAATTAACACAACAATAACGACAAGGCAAATACATATTTACTTTTATATTAAATTGAAACAAAAAAATTACCTATTAAATACTGAGATTAATTATTTCTTTTTAATAAGTGTTCGAATAAACGACCCTCTTGTGCAATGCACAAATTAAGTCTTTTTTGCAACTTTTCTCGGACCCTGGACAAAATTAGTGGCATTATTGTTCTACAGGTATCCCTAATCCTGTTTCGCATATCTTCCACTGTTGTTGGTGGATTAACATACACCTTATTTTTAATATAACCCCATAGGAAGAAATCTAATGGGGTGATGTCGCAAGACCTTGGTGACCACTCAATGAAACCCTCACGTCCAATCCATTTTTGCGGATATCGTTGGTCCAAAAACGCACGAACTTCACGATGGTAATGCGGAGGCACACCATCGTGCTGGAACCATATACTGTCTAGCAGTGAAGCAGTTGGGGTAGTTCTTCATGTAGAAAGTTCAGGTAACTATGGCCATTTAGTGGTTCGTTAAAAAAGTGGGGTCCAATAATTCGATTATGATGAATACCACACCAAACATTTAATGACCAGTGGTTTTGATGTTGCACCTCTCTAATCCAAAATGGGTTTTCTGTGGCATAATAATGCATGTTGCGTCTATTTACGGCACCGTTACTTCTAAAAGTAGCTTCATCACTAAACATTACCTTGCATAATAAATTTGGATTTAATTGAATCTCCGGATTTATTGTACGACAAAAGTTTACACGACTTTCAAAATCCTGTCCATGCAATTCTTGGTGTAATTCCATGTGATATGGATGATACCTATATTTCTTGGTAGTACGATTAGCGGTGGATTGTGATGTTTCACATAATGCTGCTAACTGACGGCTACCAATATAAGGATTTTCCTGAACATTTAACAATACTTGTAGTTCTTTTTCTTCATTAGTTACTGGTTTGTTGACCACTTTATGTTTTGGATAATCAACAGTACCAGAAGAATCAAATCTTTGCATTAAGTTTTGAAAAGTATGGGTATTAGGCTGGCTTCGATCAGGATACTTCATTTTGTAAATTCTTTGAGCAAGAAGGCAATTTTTTTGAGCCTCTCCAATTGTATAAATCATATCTATTAACTCATTCTTTGGAAAATTCATTTTACAATATAAGATGAATGCAAAAAAACCAAACTACACTACATAAAAACCAAAAGAAGCGATTGCGGTTATAAATTTGACACACAGAAAAATGTTCTTTTACATTGTTTTTGCCATGGCTACTATGATAATGAAGACTATTCCTGTAAAAAAGTATGGAAAATAAGAAAAACTGAAATATCTCAAAAACTATTATAAATAGGTATAGGATATATTGAACAAAACTTTTAGGGTTTTTATTACTCTATTAAATAACATGAAAATATACAGGGTGTACCATTTAAAAAAAAAGATATTTATTCATTTAAACTTGTTCAAATTTGAGCCGATGTGTTCAACACCCTGTAGCTTTAATTGCAAATATTAGATAAAAATTATGTTAACTTGTCCTTGGCCTTGCTAAATTCCAAATTTGAATATATTTGTCACAAAATTGAAAACGTTATTTAGGATTGAATTGATGCTTGAAAATGTGACTTTTTTTCTTTAAACTTAATTATCTCAGAAACTATAAAGTTTTGTTATAGTAAACCCTTAATAAAAAAGATTAAAAATTATAAGCTAAATCGAAAATACGATTCGTATATAGGGTGTTCTATTTAAAAAAATACAACTTCATGCGGTTTTAGTTTTTTGGCTCACCCTGTAGAGTCCTAAATATTTTTAAAATCTGCGTAAAAATAAACTGTATCAAACAATTAATATAGTTTCTTTGTTAATTTCACCGAAAAGGCACAAACCTACTTCATCCAATCGTTGACTCACCCTGTACAGTACATTACAGATCTAAATCAAAATAGTACATTGTTGTCAACGCTAGTTACAGATTAAAATTAAAATACAATAATACATTGAAAATTTAAACTAGTTTAATAAAAATACAATAACAGTTAAAAAAAATATATCTATATATACTCAATCACAAACATACAACTCAACAACACAGCTAACATCAGAGTCGCAATCATCACGGTATCTCTGAATGTCAGACATCGTCAGATATGAGTAAATTTAGTTTTCGTTTAAACATTATCACTGTACCGTTGAATTCGGTGTCAAAGGGGACATAAATGTTAAAATAATGCATAATTTTATTCATAACACTGTATCTGCCGACATCTGTTCGGCTCCTGTTAACCGAAAATCCCTCGGTGAGACGAGTGCTTCGTGAAGGAACCCGATAATTAATAAGCGCCAAGAGATCAGAACAGTCCATAATATTTGTAATTATCTTAAACCCAAAGAGTAAACTCAAGAAAATTCGGCGTTTTTCTAGGCTGGTCATGCTCAGAATTGATAATCGCTGCTGGTATGGTAAAAGACTCTTATCAAATTTGCAAATTTCGACTGAACCCGCTCCAAGCGCTTTAAGTAAATTCCCTGATACGGTGATCAGACTACAAAGCAATATTCCAAATGACTTCGGACAAGAGAATAATATAAGGATTTTAGGACTTCGGTGTTGGAAAATTCCCAGCAGCGTCTCATTAAGAATCCAGCCATTTTAAAAGATTTTCATAAAACATAATTGATGTGATCTTTAAATCTCAATTCTGAATCAAAAATCACACCTAAATCATTAATTAACTGTACTCGAGGGACTGGAGTGTTTGATATAAAGTAAGTATGTGATATTGGCACTTTCTTCCTTGAGAACGAAATGATTTTACATTTAAAAATCCGGTTTTCAGTACACCAGTCATTTATTTTACGAAGTTCAGATTACAAAATTAAGCAGTCGTTAATACTTATAACTCTTCGGAAAATTTTTAGATCATCTGCATAGAGAAGAAACTGGCAACCCTCAAACACATCCGTGAGGTCGTTGATGAAAACAAGGAACAGAATCGGACCCAGGTGTGAACCTTGAGGCACTCCCGAAGTCAACCTAATTTCATTGGAGATAGTATTGTTTATTTTAACTACTTGTATACGGTTATGAAGATAACCATGCCAATAAAGGACCACCCACACCGTATGATTTTAATTTACCGATGAGAATACTGTGGTCGACACGGTCGAAGGCTTTTTTAAAATCGAGGTATACGCAGTCGACTTGACCACCCAAATCAATAGCAGATGATAGATATTGGGAATAGATACATAAATTTGTTTCACAGGAGCGATGAGGCAAAAATCCATGTTGACGGTCAGAGAGAATATTTTTTAGATTAAAAATGAGTTTGTTGACGACTACAGATTCAAGGACTTTTGCCATACAGTCTAGACCAGATATCGGACGGTAATTGCTCACGTCAGCTTTATCTCCACTCTTGTGAATCACGGTGACATAAGCTGACTTCCATATGTTAGGGAATAAACCTTGATTTAGGGAAAGTTGATTTTGTTCATAATCTATGATTGCTTTCTAAAGTGTAAGATTATATTTAATAGCTCTTTCTAATAATGTTCTCATCATTTGTAATTGAATCACGGTAATATATCTCTGTCTAAAACCTGCCCTATCTAATTTATTTGTTGATCTTTGTGTAATAATCCTTGAGAAAAATTTGTAGAGTACGGATAATAAACAGATGAGACTATAAATCTCCAATTTGGATTTTGTAACATTCTTTAAAAATGAGGACTGCGATAGCATTGAACTAATTAGTTGTTATTTTTATTTTTCAGACAGCAATTAAAAAATCTTTCCTAAACCGGCTAGGTCCAGGTGCACACTTTTCGAAATTTTGGAGAACAAAGTTTAAAAAATCTCTCAAAAAAAAAACCAAAAATCTATCTGATCAACTTTGATTCAAAAATTTAGTTAAAATTAGCAAAGGCAAAAAATCGAAGAAAACAAGTAGACGAAGCAATCATACGCACAATATACGAACTGAATTCCAAAAACACCATGGTAATTAAAACAAATAACACTCTAATAGAGGAAATCTCTCTATCCATAGGAATAAGACAGGGTGATAGCCTAAGTCCAACACTTTTCAATGTAATCATGGACGAAATCATTGATGAGGTAAAAAGCACAAATATTGGGTACCTAATGGGACATAATACCGTTCAGATTATATGCTTTGCAGATGATGTTGCCTTGACAGCAGATAGCGAGGACAACTTACAAAGAATGCTTTTCCATCTCAATCGAACAGCCAAACAGTATAATATGAAGATATCTGTGGAGAAAACCAAAGCAATGGTAATAGCAAAAGAACCGAAAAGATGTAAACTAATGGTTGATGACAAACATATCGAACAGGTTGGGAAGTTTAAATACCTAGGAGCACATATAACAAGTAACGGAAGAAGTACGCACACAGGCCAACAAAGCGGCCATGATATCAGGCCAACTAAGAGACATAATCTGGAACAATAAACATATGACGGTTAAGAGCAAAGCAAGAATTTACAAGGTCTGTGTAAGACCGATACTGACCTACGGCACAGAAACAAGAAATGAAACCACAAAGACAAAACAAATTATGAGAACCACAGAAATGAAAACGTTGAGAATGATCACGGGAACAAGTTTAAGAGATAGAATAAGAAACGCAAAAATACGCGAAGACAGTGGAGTGGGGGATGTTGTGAAGTGGGTTCGAAACCGTCGTAGGCAGTGGAGAGATCACGTGGAACGAATGGACGATGACAAACTAACAAAAACCCTGATGAGAGAGAAACCAAACACCAAACGGCCGCCTGGACGGCCCCCCAAAAGATGGAGAGACAGCTGGATTTCGACTTCAAACGAGGATCGATGAGGCATTGTATAGATAACAGAACTTGGTTCTACCCAGAAGAAGAATTTCTTTTTTTCTCCACTAAAACTTTTAAAAAATTACAAATTTCACTTGCGCCTGATACTATCTAAATGTAATTGGAAATAACTTTCAAGCGCTTTTTTAAAAATTATCGTAAGAGCACTCCTTACTGAAATATAAAACTTCGAAACTCTAGTTGTTTTTACGTAGGGAGCGCAAAAGTGATTAATGGGAGTGGATATCGCTGATTTTGTGAATTCCATCGTGCCGTCGTTCGCTCACGGACGAGTTGCGCTTATATATTTTTATAGAAATTTAGTATAATAGAAACTGAAAAAATACCGGAAAACCTTAATCTTATCCAAAATGTTTAGAAGTTGAAATCTAAAATCATTAATTGTAGGTAAGAAAGAAATATATTTAACGTTTTACAGTGCATTTTAGTAATAGTGGAAACAAATATTTCAAAAACAATATAACTAAATAAGTTTTATTTTATTTATACATACGACATTAAGTACAAATTCAATTATTAACAATTTTATTGAGAGTATTATTCACAAAAAAACTAACATATAATTAACTTAGAGCCATCAAAAGTTTTTTAATAAAGGCTCAAATATTAGAAGCAAATATTGCAGGAAATTAAGAAAGACCTACAGGCAGAGTTGTCAGATTTTCGGAGAATTCGAAAGAAGCACTGAAGTTCATGCTTTTTCGCGTGTTAGTTATAAGGAACAATTTTAAAAAGCTATAAAACCCTGTATAAACATGTGGACGGAAACACATGGAAGTGGAATCTGAGTACGAAGTTTCTGTATACAAGCGGGTTACAATTCGTCCTTCGTTAATTTTAGTAATAAATATTACTTAAGCAACTATTGGCAGTTCAAAGTAATTCTGAATTGTGCTATTATTTTACATTATAGAAGTATTTCCATCCACGAATGAAAGGAGGCTTATTACCATGTGATCTTGATTTTAAAGAGTGACTTAATTTACTGCAATGTGTGAAAGTTGCAACCCAAAAATACCCATCACATAGAAATGTTTAGGGAACAGTATCTGAAAAATTTCCTGGAAACAATGGTTTTGATCTGGCAACTCAACCTATAAGTATATGTGTAATTTTAGTGGTAAGCAGCATATGAGCAATAATAGGCTCTTAGATTACAGGATATAAAGCTCTTGTTGCGATTCCACATTGATTTCGCCTGTTTCTAGCCATAAAAATGTAACCAAGTGCACCCCACCTTCTTCCATAGGAATTTTTCACGATCCAGTAAGTCGGACCGTATCCTACAACTAACATTTCATGATTTAGACGAGATTTGCTACATAACGCATCATAGTAAATTCCGTGTTTGTAAAATTGGAACTTTTTATTGCTAGCATCTACAGCTATAGATACAGGTCCGATTGTAGCTACGGCAGCTTGCAAGGCGCTTTCATTTCCACTCTGTATTTTTACAACTGTACGAATTGTCGGATTGGAGCGATGACTTTTGTAATGACAGAACCATGACTTCTTTCCATACCAGGGGTATGTTTGGTTTGTATTTACCCCATGGTTAAAAAGGATGTATTTGTAGGAGTTAAAGGCTGTACCATTGCGGCAACCATCATTTCCATATTTGTCGGAACAATCCAGGATGTTTTGTTCACTAAGGGCTGTCAAATTATGAGTTTTGCGGAAAACCTGACCCTCGAGAGCACCTGTCTGCAAACAAATATCGATTGTAATAAGATTTTTCAGGATCTATTATTAATTCATTTACAAGGTGTCCGGGAAAATTCGGGAAATTTTCCGAATATGAAAAAACATTTGAAGAGAATATTACAAATTCATATAGACTTCTTCTTCGGAGAGATGGGCTTCCAAAGAGCTGCAATACAATCAAGTTTTTTACACATAATTATTGAACCACGAGGTATATTTTAAAATTTTTAATATGATGTATACCAGGAAAGATCTTTCAAATTACGGTCCAAAAAATTATTGTGAATTACTCACAACTGCAGGATGGACTAGTTGTGTCACCCGTGACCCCATTTTTTTACGCGCTGTATGATAAGAACTTTGGACAACGTTTTTTACATACCTTTAGCTATTGATTAAATATTAAGTACTCTTTATTCATGTCGTTAATCCCAACGGTTGTCGAAAAAACGTCATTTTATTTACACTTTTAGTCCCCTAACTTATGCCTGGTTGAATATGAAAAACGAGGAATTTTTCTGGTCACAATAGTTTCAGTAAAACGTTAAACTAACTGCTTAGTTAAAAACCTCGTAAGAGGGTTCAACATAGACTTCGTGAAGTCTGATATACTCGCGGGCACAACGAATTGAGGACTGCCATACCCACCTCATTAACTCAGCATTGTTTCTTATTTTGTTCACAATGAAACGTAATTCTTCGTGGAATTTCCTCCTTACTATCGATCGGAGTTTTGAAGTGACCCCAAAGGTAAAAATCTAACGGCGTTAGGTTGGGAGATCGAGGAGGCTAGGCAATAGGTCCTCCTCTACCTATCCAACGGTTTGAATAGACTTAATGCAGGTGCTTCCGCACAGCAAAGCTGAAATGAGGTGGTGTCCCATCGTGAATATAATACATGTTTAGGCGGGTTTCAAGTGGTAAATGCTCTACTAAATCGTGAAATGCGTTCTGGAGGAACTCCAAATAAAGTTCTCCATTCAGTTGTGCCGGCAATACGAATGGTTCAATCAAAAAATTGCCAATGATCCTGCCCAGACATTAATAGATTGGAACTGATGTTAATGATACGACACAATAGTTGCATGAGGATTTTCATCAGCCTATACATGTGAGTTGTGTAAATTTATGATTCCATTTTTAATAAACCCTACTTCATCTATGAAGATAATAGTGCTAATGAAATTTACATTATTTCGTTGCTGATCTAATAGCCAGTTTGCAATCTATATCCTATGGTGAAAATCTTCAGGAATCAGTTCATGCCCTTCTTTCAAATGATATAGATATAACAGCTGTTTTTGAAGAATTTTATGTACTATTGTTTTCGACGTATTAAACTGCGTTAATTATTTTCGAATGCCCTTTAAAGGAGCGTCCCTACATCATTTAAAATATTTTCCTTTAATTGCGGCGTACGTACTGTCCTCCCCCGACCAGGATCAGTTCTTTTTTCTCAAAAATTCTTAAAATTATGAAGAAATTTAATAATATAAACTTATTAAATAGATTCGCATACCATTCTCCTTCAGACGTTGGTCAACTCGTTGAAATGTTTTCTGATCTGGAAGAGTATCATTAGGCTATCTGTGTTGATATAACCTCTTGGCTTCCAAAGCATTGCAAGATGCAAGTCCATACATCAGATTTATATCTGTATACTCAATAACCGTGTATTTCATATTTCGAATTATTTCAAGTTTAAATACCTAGGAGCACATATAACAAGTAACAGGGCAGTAACAGAAGAAGTACGCACACAGGCCAACAAAGCGGCCATGATATCAGGCCAACTAAGAGACATAATCTGGAACAATAAACATATGACGGTTGAGAGCAAAGCAAGAATTTACAAGGTCTATGTAAGACCGATACTGACCTACGGCGCAAAAACAGAAATAAAACCACAAAGACAAAACAAATTATGAGAACCACAGAAATGAAAACGCTGAGAATGATCACGGGAACAAGTTTAAGAGATAGAATAAGAAACGCAAAAATACGCGAGGACAGCGGAGTGGGGGATGTTGTGAAGTGGGTTCGAAACCGTCGTACACAGTGGAGAGATCACGTGGAACGAATGGACGATGACAGACTAGCAAAAACCGTGATGAGAGAGAAACTAAACACCAAACGGCCGCCTGGACGGCCCCCCAAAAGATGGAGAGACAGCTGGATCGATGAGGCATTGTATAGATAATAGAACTTGGTTCTACCTAGAAGAAGAAGAAGAAGAAAAAGAATTATTTCACAACTAATTTCACCACGAATTCCAAAACTTAGTAAATTAATATCCAAGCAAAGAATCAATATATCAGCAATGTGAAGAATGACAAGTTCTCAAATGCAGGATATTTATTTCTTTCATACCTAGTAACATTTGCAACAACCATACTTAATTTTTGGTGCCGATAAAATAAAACGTACTTTTTTTTGCGAACCTAGCTCGAATTGCAGTTCACAGAATTAGAAATTTCTTACTAAGGTAAACTCTAATTTTGGATCGAATTTTTTTTATTATAAGGTTGAAGATTGAACATTTGATAGGACCAAAGATATATCTTTTATCGAAATATGCCAAATATATTATATAAATAAAATGACGTTTTTTCTAAAACGGCTAGGATGACATGAATAAAGAGTGCTTAACTTTTACTCAATAGTTAAGGTATGTAAAAACCTTGTCCCAAATTCTTATTATACGGGGCGTAAAAATGTCACAGCTAGTCCGTTCCTGTAGCTGTGAGTAATTCACAACACTTTATTGGAAAATAATTTGAAGGGTCTTTCCTGGTATTCATCATATTCATAAAAATTGAAATATACCTGATGGCTTAATAATTATGTATAAAAAGCTTGATTTCGTTGCAGCTTTGTGGGACCCCAAGTCTCTGAAGGGGAGGCCAATACGAAAAAAAATTTTATGAACTTGTGGTATTCCTTTCACGTATTTTTTTATATTCGGAAATTTCCCACATTTTTCCAGACACCCTGTTTATATAAATAAAGATTGTTATCACTTAGCTTGTCTCTAATATGTTTAAATGCATAAGAACTTTAAAAATATATTTTTAAACATCTTAGCAACATTAAGAATGATAACAGGCTGCATTTCTGAAACTGTACGGCTTTGAAAAATGATATTTGTAGTAAAAATGGCCCTAAAAATTTACTGGAAAATATTTCCAAGTTTTTAGGATGCCGCTAAGAGCATAACAGTGGTCGCAAAAGATAAAAATATAGACCGAAAAAGTAACCTTGACAGTTTTCAGATCAAAAAAGATTTCAATGCTATCTTTGTCAGTGGTCAAGTAGAATGGTGAGAAAAAGTTAAATTTTTATTTAGAAAAATGCTAATAACAGGCCTGATCTTTAGCTTTATAAAATGGGGTTGAATGGCATTTACAAATACCGCAAATGGGCGCAGTCTTAAAAATTGTCCTTTTTACAAAAAAACTTAAATACAGTAATATGGATTTTTTAACATCATTACATAGAGCAAGAAAGAATAATAATGTCGTATGAATAAATGAACGAAAACCACAATTCGATATATTTTTTCGAAATTGGACATTTAAGCAAGCAATTTTTTCACCATTGATGTTATTAACGAGGTTCTAAATTCTAAATGATATTATATAGACAACTTTTGAATAATTTAATATTTAATATTATTATTTTTATTAATTTTCATAATAATATAAGAAAAATAAACTATTGGTCCAATTCCTTTTTACTTTATTTCGAATAAACAAAAGCCACATTTTTTTATTTTATCTGCCCGCCACTGGTTCGATTTTCCTCATTAACGTACTTCCCCAGATGTTATATAAAAATAAGTTTTAAAGGATTTAAAGTTTTTTAAATAAAGTTGCTTACTGGATTAGCAGAAATGGTTTATTATACTTATTATTTTTTGAATATAAATAAGAATAAGTAAAAATAATTATGTTAAATGTTAGTTTTCTGCAAATAATATTTAGAAACCTAGAAACTCCATAGTAACGTCAAGTTTAAAAAAAAATACTTATTTAAATTTACAGATCTCCGTTTTCCGTTCATATCTTTTCTATCTGCAGGTTGAAACAATTTATCCAATTTTGGCCTTTGCCGGTTTTTTAGTATCTTTTTAGTCTGTGTAATAATGTTTAGAAACATACATCGTTGAATTTAACCCTCTAATTCACTAACATGGTGTTACTTTTAAAACCATTCTAATCTGACCAGTGCCGGCTCGTGACCAGAAAAATTATGGATTCGTAGCACTACAACCCAGGGTGGGTCTTGGCTGCCTCGACTATCTGCCTCCACCTAGAACGGTCTTGTGCCAGCTCCCTCCATTCTCGTTGGTCAACTTCAAGAATAGCTAGATCCTTGTGGATGTTATCTCTCCATCTAAGCCTAGGTCTTCCCAGTGGTCTTCTTCCTTGTGGTGCTTCCTCCCATACCCGTTTTATTAGTCGATCGTTTTGACTCCTTTGTATATGACCTGCCCATCGTAGTCTTCTGGACTTTATTTCTTGAATAATGTCAGGGCTTTGATATATTTGCGCAAGCTCTATGTTGCTTCTCATTCTGTGACGGCCTGTTTCAAGGTCTCGGTATGGGCCATATATTATGCGCAGGATTTTTCTCTCAAACCTTCTTAGCAGCTCCATATCGTGGACTATCAGGGTCCATGTTTCACTGGCGTAGATTGCTACTGGTCGTATTATTGTTCGATAAATTTCGGTTTTTGCCTTTCTAGTGATAAATTTTGACTTAAGCAAGGTTTGTATCGCAAATGTACATTTATTTGCTTGTGTGATGTGCTGTTTAACCTCTTCCTGCATATCATTGTTTGCCGTTATCACTGCGCCCAGGTACTTGAAAACTCGCACATGCTCAAAATTATAGTCATCCATGGTGACATTCTGCCTGATTCTGTCTCGGGCGGGGTTGCGGGAGACGTGCATGTATTTGGTTTTTCCTTCATTTATTCGGAGCCCTATTCTCTGAGTTTTTTTCTATCTTTATGAAGTTTTCCTTCACACTGACTGTGCTTTCTCCTATCGCGCCCATATCATCCGCGTAGGCCAAAATAAGTTTATGGCCACTTGGTCCAAAAACCTCCGCGTCAACTGATACTGTTCTTATGGCTTTCTCCAGTGCAAGGTTAAACAGTACTGGCGACAAAGCACCTCCCTGTATTAATCCTCTGTTGATAGAAAATGTTTGGCTACACTCTCCTTCAATTTTGACATAGCTTTTTGCCCCCTCTAGACACGCTCTACACAGTCTAATCAGCTTGTGTGGGATTCCAAATTCTTCCATAGCTTCCCACAATCTTATCCTAATAACACTGTCATATGCTTGCTCGAAATCTATGAACAGGGTATGTAAGTTTTTGTTAAACTCCCAACATTTCTCCAGCATCTGTCTGATAGTGAAAAGCTGGTCAACTGTTGATCTTTCGCTTCGAAAGCCACATTGGTAGTCTCCGATAATCTCCTCGGTATACGGAGAGAGACGTTGAAGGAGAATGCTGGACAATAATTTATAGGCGTGGCTTAGAGTCCAAGTTGTTATTTCATAGTATGTCCAATGATCAGTGTCTGGTTTCTCTAACGTAAAATTATAGAATCAATCAAAGTTTGTAAATATCCAAATAATATCAATAGAGATGGACGTTCCAGTCTACATCACATGTGGAAATCGATTGTAACGCTGTCGGGTATAAATACCGTTGCTCCTCGATAGTTATTTAGTGTTCTAATCTCGTGGAGTAAAGATCCCTGAAGACACCTCGTGCAATCATAGGTGAAACGTCGGATAATAATTCCAATTTGATACTGTCTAAACCCAAGAATCAAAATTTTAAACTCGACCAAAGCCTTGAAAGCTTTCGTTCTTTATTAGCATTGTGATTCTTAGTTTCTGAGATACAGACCTGTTTACCATTCTTCACGGGACACCTAGAATGTATATTAGAAGATTTACAAATATTAATATTGGTATACCAAAATTAATAACAATAATTAAACCTTAAAACTGAAAAATGTCTCAAAATATGAGAAAGACACGGAAGTAGCTAACAGGTGTTTCTTACCGCACTAAATAACCAAGAAGCTTTACAGCTTCCTTGATCTTTTACAGGTGTAACAGCACCAATTCTTCGCCAATCAACCATGGTTGGTAACAAAACATTAGCTGGAGGCATATAATCTATGTAATCTTCATTTGATGATTCCTTTTCATTTATGTCCAGATAATCATAATCATCGTCTCGAACAGTGGGTTCATCATTATAACGTACTGTTGGTTCACTGCGTACTGTCGGTTCATTACGTACTGTTGGGTCATTACGTACTGTTGGGTCATTACGTACTGTTGGGTCATTACGTACTGTTGGGTCATTACGTACTGTTGGGTCATTGCGTACCGTTGGATCATTTCGTACTGTTGGGTCATTACGTACTGTTGGTTCGTCATTTTCCTGTGTATCAGATGATTTGGTGAAGGATGTGTATTGTTCTAAAACAATAATGAAATTTTTAGTATAGATGCTTTTTGATTTTTCTTAATATATTTATTACATTTCACAACAAAATATTTTTAAATATAAATACTCAGTAGAAAAGTAAATTGGAAAATATGCATTATTTTTAGTATCTGATAAAATTTTAACCTTTTTTTAAGGATATATCAATGATAACAAGATCAAAACATCAAAATTGTAATAGCTTCAGGACAAAAAACAAAGTCTAGCTGGAAAATTGTGGAGTGAGCAAGATCGCATAAGGCAGTTGCAGTAAAAAATATATGGGCCAAACCGAAAGAAGAATATTAGTAGGGCTAAAAGAACGTAAACCAAGCAAAAGAAATAAATGAACAATATCAGCTCTTTTTCAAAATCAACTAAAGAAACGGTAAAAAATTGATTTTGGCAATTCCTAGCAAACCACCAACATAGCAACAGTACAAGGCCGAATTATGCGATAAGAGAAATCATGCTCTCAACCTACCTTCTCCCTGAATATTTCTTTTCAAGCGACTGACAATATGTACTAGAACCACATATAAAAATACGTGAATGTTTTAATGTATGCTTGCCATTTACAAGAAAATATTAAAAATCTTCTAAATATCACGCTAACTTCCTGAACAAAGCAATAAACTTAACATAACTGGCATGCAACCGATAACTTTCAAGTTCATGATCGAAATCGCGAGCTAAAATTTGATTGGAATCATTACCTGATCTTAAGACGTGTCTTCAGAAATAATATAAAACCGGTACCCTATCGTATATGTACGTTTTTCCGAATTTATTTACGGAAAAAATAAGTGCCAGACCCAAGTTAATGTCACTATTAATCACCTAAATTAATTTTCTCATGGTGCTTATCCGCCTTATTTGCATGACTTTGCACCATGCGACTTTTATCTATTCCCCAAGGTTAATTCTGCATTACAAGGAACAAGATTTCTATTCATTGAAGCTGTGAAAAATAGAGACACGTGTCATATATAAGCTCACGAAAGAAGACTTCCAGCACTGTTTCGGACAATGGAAAATCGCATAAATAATAATAAATAAATATGTATAAATTTAAAATAAAATGTCTTGTATTAATAACCTCGTCATTTTAACCCTCGTACGACTTAGTTGACTTACCTAAAAATTCCTCATGTGTTAAGTCTGAAAATTCATTGTGTCCAAGTCCATAGGTTGACAAGCCCTTATTGTACAGGAGATTATGATCATCTATAAACTTAGAATTTTCAATGAAGATTTTCAATCGTTTGTGTTCTTCTTCATAGTTGTCGTAGTATTTGTTAAACTTATTCTGTAACAGACAAAAAAATATGAATGGGTAGCTACGTGTTTAAAGACATAAGCCAACATGTTTGATAAAGAAGATTGATTTTTGGTAAAGTTTACGCGGAGCTTTAATTCCATGTGGCTTATTTTACAGGTAAGTATATTAGAACAAAAAAAATTAACCATCTAGTATTTTATTTAAATTACTTTAGTTTGTTATTCTTTTCCGAGTCATAATATACAAAGATTTAGCACTTTCATGACTTGAAATTATTGACTTGGTCCAAAAATATTAAATGTTTTGTTCGGTAAAACTTCTTATTTCGGCCACCCCCTAAAAGCTGTTACCCCTCTGAAGGGCCAGTTTGGGGCTTCTTAAAATCAATCTTATAGTTTTTTGATAACAAAAGAGGTGCCAATACCGGAACCTTGCAAAAACGGTCACAGTCACGACAATCCGTGGATTTCAGGTAAATAACCCTTAATACCGGCCATAAACCGCACACAATGGGTACTTTTATTATTGGAAATACCAAAGTAATTGTTGAAATATAATTATATAAATAGGTTTTTAGATAGTTTGTTCAAATGTTTCTATTTATAATTTATAATTTATTCAGTTAAAAGTTAAAACAATAATCAATACGTATCTGAAACTTAAAGGTTTATCTCTTAAAGAAAAAATGGAAATCATCGCGGAAAGTGAAAAATATAGTACTAATGCACGAAAGTTAGCGGAAAAATTTGGTGTTAGAAAAACAGAAGTGAATGATATTCTAAAAAGTAAACTCGAATTAAAAACATTTTTGAAGACTGGGGATTTCATGCAGATCAAATAGGAAGTTTCTAAAAACAGAGGGATTGGCGAGTCAGGTGATCTAGACCTGGAAAAATATCTTCTAATTGACCCAGATATCTCAACAGAAAATCCTACTATTAATAGGCAGGAAATAATTCAAGAATTAGCTTACCAAGAAAGCAAGACTGACTCTCCTGAAGAGGAAAACTATGACAGTGAAGAAGGCCAAGAGATTCTTAGTTCGTCTTTGAAAAATATGAGCGAAGTTTGTGAAAAATTAGGAGACGTACAGAAAGTTGTTGAACAAAAAAAATAGCGATTTGGCCCTTGATATTTCCAGCATTTTAATAAAATGTGAGAGTGGAGTAAAAAAATGAAATTCCGCCTTTTGTGATAAAATTTTGTATGCAAATGCTTTCACTTACGTCAATAGGAGACCTCAATGAAATTGCAGAAAAAAAAACTAATAACGACAATAACTGTTGCGGCATTCTAACATAATGTATATCTGACCTATTCTACACCAACTTTTTATTTGTATGAAATAGTTCACAAACCTTGTACCGTTGCCATTGTTCTAAATACTGAAATTCTTCTGAACTTTCTGACCAAAATTGCTTCGAAAAACTAATGGTCTGTAAACTTCCTTGTTCTGCCCGTAATTCCACTTTTGTTGTTGAATTACCCAGGAAGAGAGTTGTGATTAAAACAAGTAAATTCATATTTCCTAAAAATATATTAGAAAAATTAAAAAACTGGCATTTGAAATTTGCAAATAATTTCGGGGATATATGCAGAATATCCTGGAAAAAATATTTATTATATATAGATTACCTTCTTGTTCTACTTATTAATTAAATGTGTAAATGTCAATGTACCGGGTTTCCCAAATTCGACTTCGTTTATGAGGTTTCTAGTTAACTATGAAAGTTAGCAAAAAACTAATGTAGCATTCACAAGCTATTTTTTAGGGAAACTAAAAATTCCGCCAACAGAAATTAAATGTTTTCTTTTGTTTTGAAGCTACAGGGTCAAAATAACACTACTTTATCAAAGAAAAAAAATTCCTAAAGTGCCCCTTAACGGACATACAGATCCCCAAAGTTGTATACAACGATTTACCTTAACGGCTCTAAATTTTGAACTGCGCGAAGTTCGCCCGTAAGCACCGTACCGTGAGTTTTGAAAATGGTGAATGAGATTTCACCGAAATGTCAGCTGCGTTACAGTCCTAAAAGGGACTCAGCGCATACACGGGATACCCGATATATATATATATATATATATATATATATATATATATATATATATATATATATATATATATATATATATATATGTATATATATATATATATATATATATGTTTATGCGGTTTTCACGGATTCCTCCTGTGTGAGATGTAATAGCAGTGGATATATCCACATTATGCCGTTGTAGTGCTGAAATCACATTCAGCAAACGTACAACTATATGCAGCTCCGTATATGAATGAAGCAAAACGCGAACAGTAAATGCAAACTTCGTTCCAACCATATCCTTTCCGTGTTGGAGGTTGCATAGTTGGGAAAAATTGCTAAGGAACACAATTTATCCTATTCCACCACCATCGAGATGATGGCCTACCTGTACCACCATACCGAGAAGAAAGTCAAAACTTACCCTCCCCGCCACAGTGATACAGCAGAGGTACATGTTTCGTCTCTACTAAACTCATCAGGTTTCGCCGACCTCCCGCCGGATGGCGTATACATGTTTATGCGGTTTTCACGGAATCCTCCCGTGTGAGATGCAATAGCAGTGGATATATCCACATTATGCCGTTGTAGTGCTGAAATCACATTCAGCAAACGTACAACTATATGCAACTCCGTATATGAATTCATATAGGATCAGTACTGGGACCTTTATTTTTTAATATTTTTATTAATGACATTGTTTCTCTTGTTGACACGGATATTTTATTACATGCCGATAATATTAAGCTATATAAGAGGATAAATTGCTTACAGGATTGCGTAGAGCTTCAATCGAACCTGGAACAGGTTAGCAATTGGTGTTCCGAAAATGATCTGCAGCTCAACGTGGAAAAGTGTAATGTTCTGACTTTCACTTCGAAATTTTCTTCATTTCGATATGAATATTCGTTGAATACCGTGCTACTCTCGCGGGCAGATCTTTTTAAAGATCTCGGAGTCGCTTACGATCCCAAGCTTTCATTTTCTTTCATATGAATAGTATCGTTCCTGAAGCCTCTAAAGTTTTTGGATTTATCTTGCGTTGTACAGGGTGAGTCAACGATTGGATGAAGTAAGTTTGTGCCTTTTCGGTGAAATTTACAAAGAAACTATATTTATTGTTTGATACAGTTTATTTTTACGCAGATTTTAAAAATATTTAGGACTCTACAGGGTGAGCCAAAAAACTAGGACAGCATAAAGTTGTATTTTTTTAAATAGAACACCCTATATACGAATCGTATTTTCGATTTAGCTTATAATTTTAAATCTTTTTTATTAAGGGTTTACTATAACAAAACTTTATAGTTTCTGAGATAATTAAGTTTAAAGAAAAAAAGTCACATTTTCAAGCATCAATTCAATCCTAAATAACGTTTTCAATTTTGTGACAAATATATTCAAATTTGGAATTTAGCAAGGCCAAGGACAAGTTAACATAATTTTTACCTAATATTTGCAATAAAAGAACACATCGGCTCAAATTTGAACAAGTTTAAATGAATAAATATCTTTTTTTTTAAATGGTACACCCTGTATATTTTCATGTTATTTAATAGAGTAATAAAAACCCTAAAAGTTTTGTTCAATATATCATATACCTATTTAAAATAGTTTTTGAGATATTTCAGTTTTTCTTATTTTCCATACTTTTTTACAGAAATAGTCTTCATTATCATAGTAGCCATGTAAAATAATAAAAAGAAACTACAGAAACAAACAGAATGTTGTTAAATATGATGAAATACATTATTCGTTATATTACAACGGCAATAGTATAATTAAACATAATGTGAAAAAATTAACACAACAATAACGACAAGGCAAATACATATTTACTTTTATACTAAATTGAAACAAAAAAATTACCTATTAAATACTGAGATTAATTATTTCTTTTTAATAAGTGTTCGAATAAACGACCCTCTTGTGCAATGCACAAATTTAGTCTTTTTTGCAGATTTTCTCGGACCCTGGACAAAATTAGTGGCGTTATTGTTCTACAGGTATCCCTTATCCTGTTTCGCATATCTTCCACTGTTGTTGGTGGATTAACATACACCTTATTTTTAATATAACCCCATAGGAAGAAATCTAATGGAGTGATGTCGCAAGACTTTGGTGGCCACTCAATGAAACCCCCACGTCCAATCCATTTTTGCGGATATCGTTGGTCCAAAAACGCACGAACTTCACGATGGTAATGCGGAGGCGAACCATCGTGCTGGAACCACATACTGTCGAGCTCATCTCTATCGATACCTGGAAGCAGTTGGGGTAGTTCTTCTTGTTGAAAGTTCAGGTAACTATGGCCATTTAGTGGTTCATTAAAAAAGTGGGGTCCAATAATTCGATTATGATGAATACCACACCAAACATTTAATGACCAGTGGTTTTGATGTTGCTCCTCTCTAATCCAAAATGGGTTTTCTGTGGCATAATAATGCATGTTACGTCTATTTACGGCACCGTTACTTCTAACAGTAGCTTCATCACTAAACATTACCTTGCATAATAAATTTGGATTTAATTGAATCTCCGCATTTATTGTACGACAAAAGTTTACACGACTTTCAAAATCCTGTCCATGCAATTCTTGGTGTAATTCCATGTGATATGGATGATACCTATATTTCTTGGTAGTACGATTAGCGGTGGATTGTGATGTTTCACATAATGCTGCTAACTGACTGCTACCAATATAAGGATTTTCCTGAACATTTAACAATATTTGTAGTTCTTTTTCTTCATTAGTTACTGGTTTGTTGACCACTTTACGTTTTGGATAATCAACAGTACCATAAGAATCAAATCTTTGCATTAAGTTTTGAAAAGTATGGGTATTAGGCTGGCGTCGATCAGGATACTTCATTTTGTAAATTCTTTGAGCAAGAAGGCAATTTTTTTGAGCCTCTCCTATTGTATAAATCATATCTATTAACTCATTCTTTGAAAAATTCATTTTACAATATAAGATAAATGCAAAAAAAACCAAACTACACTTCATAAAAACCAAAAGAAGCGATTGCGGTTATAAATTTGACACACAGAAAAATGTTCTTTTACATTGTTTTTGCCATGGCTACTATGATAATGAAGACTATTTCTGTAAAAAAGTATGGAAAATAAGAAAAATTGAAATATCTCAAAAACTATTATAAATAGGTATAGGATATATTGAACAAAACTTTTAGGGTTTTTATTACTGCATTAAATAACATGAAAATATACAGGGTGTATCATTTAAAAAAAAAGATATTTATTAATTTAAACTTGTTCAAATTTGAGCCGATGTGTTCAACACCCTGTAGCTTTTATTGCAAATATTAGGTAAAAATTATATTAACTTGTCCTTGGCCTTGCTAAATTCCAAATTTGAATATATTTGTCACAAAATTGAAAACGTTATTTAGGATTGAATTGATGCTTGAAAATGTGACTTTTTTTCTTTGAACTTAATTATGTCAGAAACTATAAAGTTTTGTTATAGTAAACCCTTAATTAAAAAGATCTAAAATTATAAGCTAAATCGAAAATACGATTCGTATATAGGGTGTTCTATTTAAAAAAATACAACTTTATGCTGTCCTAGTTGTTTGGCTCACCCTGCAGAGTCCTAAATATTTTTAAAATCTGCGTAAAAATAAACTGTATCAAACAATAAATATAGTTTCTTTGTAAATTTCACCGAAAAGGCACAAACTTACTTCATCCAATCGTTGACTCACCCTGTACTCGCGAGTTTAATAACACTGACTTTGGAGAGGGTCCAAAGAAGGTTTTTGAAATACCTCATTCTTAAGAGTTTTGGGGTTTATTTTAAGCAAGGTTTTTCAGATGAACTATTGCTTTAAAAATTTAACTTTTCATCTTTAGAAGTACGCGGGAATTTTTCTTATTAATAATTCTTTATACGGTACTTGACAATTTTATTCACTGTCCAAATATTTTAGCTAGGATAAACTTAAGTATCCCTCGTATAAATTGCAGAAATTTTAACGTATTTTATCTTAGAACTCTCAGAACTAACGCGCTCAAATTTTCGTCGCCTCTATATTTCATGGGCGACACTTACAACAAGAGTAATAGCTTTGACATATTCAGCTCATCTCTGGAAACTGTCTGCCAGATTTTGGCACATTGACCTTGGAATTTCTTTCTTTTATCTCTTTTTTTTTCTCTTTTTCATCCTTAACTGATTTGTATGTTCACCTTTGTATATGAAAGTATATAGCATAACATTGTATTGTACATTTAATATTAGAATTAATTATTTTAGTTAAATTTTTATTTGTATTTAAATTGATATATATTTTTGTCGTTTGATGCTAATTTAAAATTGTTCGTAGACGTATTATTTGTGTAATCGCTGCCTTGTAGTTGGGTCTCAAGATGTGCAGGGTAGTTATTGTAAATAAATAAATAAGTTAATAAATAAGTAACACACGCAAAAAAATCAACTGTTAATACACCTAAAAAAATTTAAGAAGGAAATGTGGAGAAAAAATTTAAAATAAAAGAGAAGATGAAAATGATAGCGGAAAGGTAGAAGAAATAGAAAAGGAAACCGATAGGGAAAGGAGAAGTTCGAGGGTAAATCAGCAAGAAATAAAGACTAAGTAAAAAGAATTAAAAAAGAGTATTAAGTTCTGATACAGAATTTCAAACTGAGGAGAGGTATGTCCAATTTGCAATGAATTCTGTAGTGATTTAAATAAAAGCGAATGGATAAATGAATGAATTTTTTGAGAGATGTGGATACATGTAAAATATGTGACAGGAAATACTATTTCCTTTATTCGTATCAACTGCAACGCTGATCAAAATATAACTTATTGATTAAGAATCGTATTCAAAGTCTAATTATTGTATTAGATACATTTTAATATGTGAGATATAAGGAAGTAATAATCAAGAGGTTTTGTTCAGATGTACCTAATTGCACTTACTCTATTTAAAATGACACATTGATTATAAGTATAGCTTAACAAACTAAAGAAAAAAGTAGATAAAAAATGAAATATTATATGTCAATTATTTTTGGAGAAGTATACTTCAGTTTAGTATTTGATAAAAATTGGAATTTCTGTAAAGGATTTAGTTTTATAGTTGAAGAACACAAAAAAATAAAAGCTCAGATGTGTTGCATTTTCGATTATTTTTACTGTTACTACCAGCCCCAGTAGATGTTACAATAAACCCCAAGTATGGATGAGATGTACCATTGCACTTTTTTGATATAATGTTAGCTATGAAATTAGTACGAATAGTTATGGTACTTTTTCCTCTTTAATACAGGAAGAGTTAAAGATCGACAAATGTTCAGCTATTGGCAATTTAGTTTATAGATCTTAAGATATATACAGGGTGTCCAAGATAAGGATCCTAAGCATGGGGATCTCGGAAACAGTTGGAGATACGAGGTCGGTTAAATTAGAGAAAAGTTGCGCAATTTAGTGCTAAATTAAACGCAGTTAAAAAAATTTAAAAATTTCAAACAGTTCCGGAGATTTCCGGAAAAAAACGAAATTTGGCAAAATCGTTTTTAATTTTTGCAGGCTTTATTTAAAGAGATATCGGAAAATAAAAGGTAGATTCTCATTGCCACTTTCTATTTTTTATACTTTGGTCTAAACAAAATTTAAATCCGACGTTTCATTTCTGAGATACCATCATGAACTTTCATTTTTTATATGGAACAAAAAAAAGTATTCCATGTATTTGATAGCATTTTTTATTACAAATTCAACGGTGTATCACCCTTGCATATCGAATATGTAGTTCAAGTACTTTCCATAAGAGCTCCGTGAGAGCGAGAGAGAAAGGTATATCAGTTTTATAAAAGCCAATGAACTACACACTTGATATGCAAGTGTGATACACCGTTGAATTTGTAATAAAAAATGCTATCAAATACATGGGATACTTTTTTTTGTTACATATAAAAAATGAAAGTTCATGATGGTATCTCAGAAACGAAACGTCGGATTTAAATTTTGTTTAGACCAAATTATAAAAAATAAAAAGTGGCAATGAGAATCTACCTTTTATTTTCGGATATCTCTTTAAATAAAGCCTGCAAAAATTAAAAACGATTTTGCCAAATTTCGTTTTTTTCCGGAAATCTCCGGAAGTGTTTGAAATTTTAAAAATTTTTTAACTGCGTTTAATTTAGCACTAAATTGCGCAACTTTTCTCTAGTTTAACCGACCTCATATCTCCAACTGTTTCCGAGATCCCCATGCTTAGGATCCTTATCTTGGACACCCTGTATAGTATCCGGTAAGTACTTCTTAATTTCTGGGAAGCATACAGGGGAGGTCAAAATAACCTTACCCCTTAACGAAGATACAGATCCTAAAGGGGTATCGGCTTTAGGTTTAGAACCGACTTGTATAATTTAGTGAACTTTTAATATTTTAAAGAGGCCACAAAGACTCATTAAACCATACTATAGTAGATGTTTAAGATTATCATAGAAAGCAGGAACGGACTTACAGCCGCACTCGTTGGGCCGGGAGATTTTAAATTCTTTGGTCATTCCTTTTCAAAAAAAGTTACTCTTAATTTATTTCTATAAAATTGTCGGTTTTCGAGATAAATCGGTTTTTATATGAAATACTCAGAAGTTTAATCAGGTTGTTATTGTTAATACCTACATAATGAATTACTATTGACGGAACTTGTCAAAATCGCCTTCAAGTGAAAATAATTTAAAAAATGGAAGAATATTTTTACCTAAACGCATTTAATTTATGGTGAACCGCTGTCAAAAATTTGAAAGGCAAAAATACTTTATGCTGAAAGATTTCCAGTTCCAACATTATCAACTCCAAAAATCTTTCAAATTGTTAATCAAAGCATAAGGGAAACAGGTAAAAATTGATTAGAAAGTAATTATTAGAGTTAAAGAATTAATTTTTCACTTATTTTATTCAGGTTCTTTTTTGCCGCGACGTGGAGTGAGGGCCCTCCCAGGAGAGCACAATACTTTAGTATAAGAACAAATTTGCAAAATATTGCTGATAATCCTTCAAACAGCATAGGAAAGCTCGCTACACAAAAGAATGTTATTGAAATTTACTGTACATAAAACTCTAACAGAACAGTTACTTCACCCATACCACGTAGAAAAAGTACACGCTATGTCTTCGGATGATTATCTCGCAAGACTTCAATACTTCAACTGGTTTATACAGCAACATAACCTAATAAACTAATACAATTTACAAAGTTGATGCTGGTAGACGTTACCATGTGGTAGTTAATCATCTTCAGGAAATGTTTAAAAAGGAACTACTATGTTTTATAAAACTAAATTTATTAAGAAAACAGTGACTGCAGTTTCAATTCACAGAGTCATTTTCAAACTGAATTACAAAGGTAGACTAAGTATTCAATGCAGAAACATGAAAAAATTTAACAATAAATAAAAACTACTTGAAAAATTACATTATTACCAAGGCCCTAAATTTTCACCTCACATAAAAAATAAAAATATTATCGATTCCATCATATCTGAAAGTACTCTAGCTCTAAACAAAATAGAACATACCAATAATTTGACTTAACTACCGGAACAATTAAAAAACATATAAAATCCATTAATTTAAAATCCAATAATACAGCTTTAGACACAGTAAAAAGTATAAGAGAGAAAGTAAAAGATAATGATCTAATAATAACAAAAGCAGATAAATCAAATGCAACAGTTATTTTACTAAAAATTGAATATGTCAATAAAATAGAGGCATTTATTCAATCCGAAAGTATTACAGAAATTAAAAGCGATCCTACAAAAGTTTTTCAAATAAATTTGAAACAAACCTGTCAAACATAACAGCCATTTTTTCAGAATTCGATAAAAAAAGAATAATCAATATGAACCCACAAGCACCAAAACTCTATGGCCTTATAAAAAATAACAAACCAGGAAATCCAATTCGCCCAGTCGTTTCATACATAAATAGCCCTACGAGCGAACTCAGTACGAAACTAAATTCTACCTTCAAACAAATAAGCAACTTTAAACCAAGTCACAGTTTAAATAATTCAGTAGATCTTGTCCAAAAACTAAACAACATAAAAACCTCAGATAACTCCATACTAGTTTCTTTTGACATAAAAAGCATGTTTTCTAATATTCCAATAAATGAATGTTTTATACTTATCCAAGAAATCTTACAGGAACGAAATATAAATCCAATAGTTACTACTGAAATCTTGTCTTCTTTTCAACTTTGCCTATCACAAACCTATTTCCAGTTTAATAACAAATTTTATTTACAAAATTCAGGCCTACCAATGGGTTCTCCTCTTAGCCCTCTCCTAGCAGACATTTTCATGTCAAACATAGAAAACAAAATTCTTAATTCCCCTTTAAGCAAAAACCATGTTCAATTTTGGTACAGATATGTTGATGATGTTCTAGCATGTTTTAAAGGCACTACTAGACAGCTTCAAAAATTCTTACAATACATTAATAATTGCCATCCAAAAATTCAATTTACTCTGGAAACTGAAAATAACCATAAAATAAATTTTCTTGTTCTCACCGAATCTCACCTCAATAATCAGTGTAATTTTAAAATTTTTAAAAAACCAACGTGTACAGGTAATACTATATCTAATGACTTTTTCACCACATACAACACAAAATGGCTGCATACAATTCAATGATACATAGAGCATTCTCTTTGCCTCTCTCTGAAGAAGATCTTCAAGAGGAACTAAATATCATTGAAAGAATTGCAATATCAAACAATTTCTCTCAACAAAACCATAAAGAAATTAATAATAACTAGCTTTTAATTCAATATATCCCAAAATAAAAAATAATAAAGATAGTTCATCTTATATATCTTTGTCGTACTGTGGTACCCTATCAGAAAACATAGCTTATACTCTTTCCAAACATAAAATAAAAGTAGCCTTTAAATATCAATACAATCTGTCCACTATTCTTTACAACGCTAAAGATAAAATTAATAAATTTGATAAATCAGGAGTTTATAAGTTAAAATGTTCAGAGTGTGATAGCTTGTATATTGGACAAAGTGGTAGAAGCTTTAAAACTCGCTTTTCAGAACACCACCGATCATATAGACTACAAAAAACAGACTCGAGCTTTGCCAACCATTGCTTAGAACACAACCACAGTTTTCTTAATTTAAGCAATACTGACATATTATATTATTCAACAAAGGGCCAAAAGTTAAATATTCTTGAATCTTTAGAAATATATAAACATAGTAAAAATAAAAATGTAAATTTCCTTAATGACCAGACAGAACTTGGTTTTTCCCCGTTATTTGTTGTCGCCAAATAATAATTAGTTCCCAAAATTTAGTACCTCCCCTTTGTAATAATGTAACTTCTCAGGTAGTTTTTATTTATTGTTAAATTTTCTCATGTTTCTCTATTGAATACTTAGTCTACCTTTATAATTCCGTTTGAAAATGATTCTGTGAGTTGAAACTGCAGTCACTGTTTTCTTAATAAATTTAGTGGTATAAAACATAGTAGTTCCCTTTTAAGCATTTCCCTAACACAATTTATATTTATGGGGTTATGAAAACCCGCAAGTTATAATTCAAAACAAACACCAATTAAGGTTTATTGTAAATGTGTGGGCTGGCATCATCGGAAATGACTTTATAGGTCCGTTTGCTTCGAAAAGAAGACTCAATGGTGACATTTATTTACAATTTTTACAGCAAAATTTAAATAATTTATTGGAAGACGTACCTCTTGATAGAAGAATGTAAATATGGTACATGCATGATGGTGCTTGACCTCATTTTAACCGTATAATACGTCAACTCTTAACAAACGTTTTTGTCTTCCGATGGATAGGTCAATGTGGGCCTGTTTTATTGCCACCAAGGTCTCCAGATCTAAATTCCTTAGACCTTTACTTCTGAGGACATCTAAAAGAGCTGATTTATTTAACAGCAGTAAATACTAGAGAAGAACTACTAGCGAAAATAGCACAGCATTCTAACGAATTCCGTAATAATGTCGAAATATTATTTTTAGTGCAGTGGAAAAGTATACGAAGAATCAAAATTATATTGAAGTAAGTGGAGCCCATATCGAACATTTGTCAAAATACCATTTAAAAGTTTTCACTGTTTTTGCATTTTAATAACATTGTAAATTAATTGAGCCCCGATCAGCCCCTTGAAAGATTTCTGGGCTTGACAATGTCTAAGTTGGAAATCTTTCAGTATAACGACTTCTTGCTTTCGAAGAGTTACATAGCGCTTTCCCATAAACTAAAGCACATCAACACACCCTGCGTATATTATTTTTACCTGTTTATTTTCAGCATTAGTAACTTATGAGTTTTTCGCATAAAAACCGATTTATCTCGAAAACCGTCAGTTTTATCGAAATATATTAAAAGTGCCTTTTATGAAGAGGAATGACCGAAGTATTTAAAAAATCAGTTTCAAGCTCTGTAATATGATACCTGTCAAAAATTAGACCCAACGAGTATGGCTGCCAGTCCGTTCCTGACTTCTCGAATGATCTAAAACATCTATTGAAGTATAGTTTAATGAGTTTTTATGGCCTCTATAAATATTAAAATTGCATTAAATTATACAAATCGGTTCAAAACTTTGAGCCCATAAAATAAATGGCTTAGTACCCATTTAGGAGTCTGTATCTCCGTTAAGAGTCACTTTAGGATTTTTTTATTATGTCAAAGTAGAGTTATTTTTACATAAAGAACACAAGAATTGACGACAACGTAGAAGAAATTTGGAAATCGTTTAAGGAACTAACCAACAAACTAATAACTGAAAATACTGTACCGAAGAACAAACCGAAAAAGCAGAAATGCATGACAGCAGAAATATTGGACCTCATGGAACAAAAGAGATAGTCGAAAACAAATCGAGTGGAATATAAAAGAAGACAAAGAGAAATTAAACAGAAAATTCGGATACCCAAAGAGAACTGTATCGAAATGGAAGATCTAGAAAGGGAACATGACACATTCAACATGTACAAAAAGGTCAGAGAAATAGCAGGTCTATATAATAAGAATACCACTAATACCCTTGTGAACCCTGATTTTAAAATTATCTTGGACGAAAAAGAAATTTTTGAAACATGGGTTAAATATGTGAAAGAATTATTTGATGATGACAGACCGAATGAACACAACTCCGATGATCTCACTAATATAGACGCTAATATAGATATGGGACCGGAAATTCTAAACAGTGAAGTTCTATCTGCCATAAGATCTACAAAAACCAGGAAAGCCATCGGGCCTGATAATGTCCCAACCGAGCTGTTACAAATGATCCATGAGGAAATTATAGGAATCTTGGTCAAACTGTTTAATACCGTTTACGTGACTGGAGATATACCGGAAGATTGGCTGGGGTCTGTATTCGTGTCAATCCTAAAAAAACAGCGAGCAAAGCGATGCAGTGAGTACAGACTAATAAGTCTAATTAGTCACACTTTGAAGGTCTTTCTTAGAATCATCCACAGTAGGATAAGATCTAAATGCGAAGCAGATTTGGATGAAACCCAGTTCTGATTTAGAAACGCCCTAGGTACTAGAGAGGCTTTATTTGCTCTAAATATACTTCTGCAAAAATGCCGGGACCAACACAAGGATGTACTCGTATGTTTTGTCGATAACGAGAAGGCCTTCGACAGAGTACAGTACAGAAAACTCATAGACATTTTAAATAACGTAGGGCTAGACAGCAGAGACGTAAGAATTATTAAAAATCTATATAGGCTAGGCTAAATGGAAAACTCGCAGAAGAAAGTAAAATTCTGCGAGGCGTCAGACAGGGCTACTATCTCCACTCCTTTTTAATATATATTCAGATAAAATCTTTAAACGGGCTACTCACGGACAACGAATGAGAGTACAAATCAATGGAGAATATATAAATACAATACGATATGCTGACGACACTGTTATCCTAAGCGACAAACCACAAGACCTGCAACATCTATTAAACTGTGTTAACACTGAGGGTCAAGAAATGGGGCTCAACATAAATATCAAAAAGACAAAATTTATGGTCTTTAGTAGACAACCTCATCTTAACGCTTCAATACAAATAGAAGGAAAAAGTATAGACAGCGTGACTCATTTTAAATATCTTGGATGTTATATCACCGAAAATCTAAACCCAGATAAAGAGATAAGGTGTAGAATAGAGACTGCTAGAGCAACTTTTCAAAAAATGAAACCACTTTTCTGAAATGATAACCTCAACCTAAAACTACGACAGAGAATGATAAGATCATACGTCTGGCCAGTGTTACTATACGGGGCAGAGATCTGGACAATTAAGGCTGCCACGATTAATCGGTTGGAAGCTCTCGAAATGTGGTTACACCGGCGAATGCTGAGAATACCTTGGACAGCTAGGCAGACCAACGAAATGGTACTGAATAGGGCCGACCCAACTCGTCTACTGTAAAACACTGTGAAGTGTAGAAAAATCTCATATCTTGGACATATATTCAGAGGGGAGCGATATAGAATTCTTCAGCTAATCATGATGGGTAAAGTAGAGAGACATAGAGGGGTAGGAAGGAGACAGGCTTCCTGGTTGAGGAATATTCTTGAATGGACAGGTATACGTAGCGCGGGGGAACTGTTCCAGCTAGCGCAGGACCGTGAAAAACTTGCTAATGTAATTGCCAATGTCAGGGGGACCTGATATGGCACTTGAAGAAGAAGAGTTATTTTAATCTCTCCTGTATGCACCTGAGAAATTAGGAGATACTGTATTCGTTCGTACGGAAGATGCCAAACGAGAGTTTGGTGAAACGTCTGCATGACTCTACAAGGGATCGGACCGGTATACGGATATTAGGGAATAATAAGAAGTTTGATAGGAAATGTTACTCAAAAGTAATAATGACTATTTTTGTGCTCTTAAAATCTCATGATGAAGAACAATACTACTACTACTACTAATAGTAAAAAATTAGTAGAAAACAAATAATTTTTAATCTATAATTTAAAAAGAAGGTAATCTAATTGCTCTTTATAGTACTTACCTGTAAAAAAATAGATACACCACACCCAAAAGATCATGTAGAATAAAATAGAAACTAAATTTTACCAAGATTCTAAAATTATATTTGAAACCGCATTTCTTTATTCAGCTCACTACTTATTATTTATTAATTTAAAAAAACAACTGTCAGAAAACCCAATATTTTGTGGCATTTAAAAATAATTGGCGAATACCATAAAAAAGGAAACCAATATTTAAATTGTAATATTTCTAAATTTTAAATATTAATAATTTTATTTTTGTTATTACCAATATCCTGAATGAATAACAATTGGACAAAAAATGTTTTATTTTAAAAAATCTATTCACCAAAATGTAAATTTTGACTTATTATTGTAAATTATTTATAATCTACAAAAAACCATTAGCAAAATCAGCTTTTCCAACCAAATAGTCGTATAACCAGTAAAATTTTTGGCGTCAAAAATGGTTTTATTGTTTTTAAAATCATCTTCACAATGATCAATATAATATACTTTTATATGAATTTGAACCAATCCTAATACCATTTTTGAATCTGTGGAAATGGTATTCCCAAAATATGGTGTTTTAACGCGTCACCTGTTTCTTCTGGCGCAGAAAACAGCTGACCATGTTCTTGATGTTCAGCAACCAAAATGAACCATTTGGTACCAAAACAGGGCTGTGCGGCAGATGACTTATCAAATCTATGTTTTAAGTGTTAATAAATTATTTGTTTAAGCCAACAAGTGAGAGCTCGCAGTGTCGTGGCGGAAAATGATCCGTTGTATCTGGTTTGTTTCCCCAATTCACCGAAGACTTCCAGCAAACAAATGGCTGTATATTATTCATAATTGACGCTTTAATGATACTCTAAAGCCACAGTTGTGGTATAATCAGTTCGTCCAAAGGAACAAGCGATCATTTGCTTCAAAGTGCTTTATAGGCAAGCAACTTTTGTTGGCTTTGACTCATCATGGAAGATCCATACGATCGATTGGGATTTACGTTCGGGTTCATACGCATATATCCCAGAGTAGTGACAGGTCACTACTACATAAATTATTTTTGAAGTACCTTGATTGTACTTTTTGAGCATTTCCATGTACCAATCGACATGAGCCTTTTTTTAAGAGGTTATCACTGCGAAATATTCATGCGATATATTTTATACGTTACTATTACTAATACCTAGTGATGTTACATGATGATTTTGCATTTACAAACATCATCAATGTTTTCTTGGACTACAATCGATTTGGGATGACCTTCGCACTACTCGTTCGTGGGCGAACTACTGTTGCGATTAAATTCACTAAAAAAACGATATAAAATGATTTCTGTAGATGCTTTATTGCTATGTAAAAAATTAAGCTCATCGATACACTCCTGTTAGATAGACCATGTCAAAAATTCTGAAAAATACCCGCATGAAAGTGTTCAAGAGTTAATTCCTTGATTTTCCGCAATAAAATTTTCATGTTTCTGTAAATAACATAAATAGCGTCGTTACGTCAATATATTTTGAGTACGTATGCAATCTAAAATTTTTTATTAAATATAGAACCTAAACCCAAGGAAAGACAAAATAAAGAAAAATTATATAATCTATGGTTCAAGAATCAAGAATATATATATATATAATATATATATATATATATATATATATATATATATATATATATATATATATATATATATATATATATATATATATATATATATATATATTGTTTCGTATGGCTGGTAATTACACATTGATATTGGCACTGAAGTCCAGTGTCGTGACTTCGCGATTGGTGTCTGAGTGCAAGGATGTACTAAATGGTATGACAAGGAAAGCTGCACAATCAGACTCGTATGGGTCCCGGGTCACTCGGGCATACGCGGGAATGAGGAAGCAGACCATCTGGCAAAGTTGGATTCGGCGACCGAACCGTATGGACCCCAACCAATATTACCTGTGCCAATTGCTATTGGCAAAAGGGAATTAAAATCGTTGCTGGATAGCAAATTTATTGAATCTTGGAGGGGAGCTCCTGGAATGAGGTGTGCTAAGGAACATATAAGTGGGCCTAGCGCACGGCGTACTAAGGAGCTTCTTTCCTTGGGAAGGAGAGAGCTGCGAATTGTGGTCGGACTGTTGACAGGACATTGTCACCTCAGGGGCCATCTTCATGGAATCGGTGTCGAAGGCGACCCGATATGCAGATGGTTTTTGGAGGAGGATGAAACTGTTGACCATATTCTTAGAGAGTGCCCAGCACTCAACGGACTGAGACAGAGATATTTCGGAGAAACAGTTTTGTTACCGGAAGCAGTTAGGCAAGTTCAACTAACGAGGCTGCTTAGATTCGTAAGGGCGAACGGCCTAGAATAATCTGCAGATATGGTGGGATGTAAAGGGCCCAATGAAAACCTAGGCATCGATGATTTAGTATCACCACCCCTTTTTCATTCATTCATTCATTTAAACTATTGTAACTATGTTCATAATAATCAGAAAAATATTTAGTATAGTTCATTGAGAAGTCACAACAATTTCCTTCAATTTAGGCGTCTATAGATCTCTATTATATTTCTAAAAGCTGGGTCATGATCGATTAAATAAGGGTAGAATTGTATTTTGCCATATTTTTACACTAATTTGTACTTATTTTGTAATTAATATTTTTTAAAAATTAAAAATCCAAGATATTTCTAATAGAGTACAATCGATTTGGCTGAGAAGAGAAACCACAAATAGCCAGGGTAATTGTTTATAGACATTTAAACAATTAAATTTTTAAAAACAAACAACTGACAGATTTTATTCCTCGTTCCGGTAGAAAAATCGATTTTCCTGGTCAAGAAGCAAAAAAATATTTTTCAACATTGAAGAGGCCTAAAAGTACTACAATCCCCCCCCCCTAGTACCCGAACTATCTCGTTTGTGAAGAAGGATTTTCAAAAATCTAACAGATAGAAACCACTTACTTACTATCTTATAAACTGTATAAAATGTTATCCGTAATAAAGTCCATTTTCGAACTCCACTTTAACATTTCGGAAATTGTCCGGCATGCTTCTGTAATTTCTATTCAAAGGTCATCAATATCAGAAGGTTGTGTTAAATAACGGATTTAAGATATCGCCAAAGGAAGAAGTTTAGGTGAGTTAAATCCGTTGATCTCAGAGGACATTCAATTGTTTCCATTGTGTCAATGCATCTGTTTGGGAATCTGTCGTTGGTCTACTATCAGGTGGCAAGAAATTAATGAGGTGGAACAGTATTCTGCTGAAAATGCAAAAATCTTTTTCTAAAACTAGTTTACCTGCTGCGTCAGACAGAGTCTCTATCTTGTAACTTATAAGAGTTAATTTATGCATATAAAGGTACAGGTCGGCGAAAAAATTTCCTTCAATAAATTGAGGATCAATAATGACGTTTTCAAGAATGCCATTACTATCATTAATTTTTTGTAGCTGATGTGTATACCATTAAAGAAAAATATACAGTTTTGGTCACTCGAATAGCAACAATTTTTGTTTATTTACATTTACGTTTAGAGACGATGTACATTCATTGCTAAAACAGATATTTGGCAGAAGATTAGAGATAACGATGACTAGGTTGGATATGATTTCACAAAATCTTATTCTTCGAACAAAATCGCCCTTAAAGAGCACTTGAAGTATGTTATAAGTTCGTTGAATTCATATTTCGAGACAAGCCGTTGTAAAACCTACAATAGTTAAAATGAAAATTTTCTGGTACTATGATGTCTGATGTACACCAGGAGTTCGTAGCTCTCGACATATCATAGTGCAGTTCAGCAGATCCGGATGTAAATGATCTCCGATATATATATATATATATATATATATATATACATATATATATATATATATATATATATATATATATATATATATATATATATATATATATATATATATATAAAATAGAATAAAATATTGGCGAAGCGGACGTGAAAATTTGTCAATCTACATGATTCTCGTGTTAAGAAGTGCGGAGCACTCCAAAATATGGAAAACTCCGGGTCCGACAGATAGCGACAGCGCTGTTTCGTCTGTCGGACCCAGAGTTTTCCATATTTTGGAGTGCTCCGCACTTTTAACACGAGAATCATGTAGATTGACAAATTTTCACGTCCGCTTCGCCAATATTTTATTATATTTTATTTTAAATTACACGGACAAAAAACTTATCTACTTATTTATATATGTATATATATATATATATATATATATATATATATATATATATATATATATATATGTGTGTGTGTGTGTGTGTGGAGTAAGGCAGGGTTGCGTTCTGTCACCCTGTCTCTTTAATGTATACTCTGAAGAAATCATTAGGGAGGCTTTGGATGACAGATAAGAAGGAGTAAGACTAGGCGGACAAGTAATCAACAATATTAGATTTGCTGATGATACGGCCATTCTTGCAAAAAGCATCGAGCATCTTCAAACATTAGTAAACCTAGTCAATGAAGCGAGCTGCCGAAGAGGCCTCAAAATCAACATTTCAAAAACAAAGTGGATGACAGTTGGAAAGGTTACTGTAGATGAATGTCAACTTTGGCTCGATGGGAAGAGGGTAGAGCGTGTAAACCATTTCAAATACTTTGACGGTTGGTTGAATGTAAATGGGGACTCAAATGAAGAGATAATAGCTAGGATAGAAATATCGCGGAAGGCTTTTATGACATGGAAACCAGTTCTATGCAACAGGAACTTATCAATGCATATTCGTAAAAGAGTCCTGAAATGCTGTGTATGGTCTATTCTATTATACGGTTGGAGACATGGACACTAAAAACCACAACGCTAAACAACCTGGAAGCATTCGAATTGTGGTGCTATCGTCGAATCCTAAAGATCATGAGTTTCGCTCACTTCCAACGAGGATGTTCTCAGAATGATGGATAGAGATCGACTGCTCTTGAACATTATAAAGAGGTGGAAAACAGAATACTTCGGTCACATAATTAGAGGACCTAAATACCAACTACTTCGCCTTGTAATACAAGGAAAAGTGGAGGGAAAAAGATGGATAGGCCGAAAGAAGCTTTCATGGCTGCGTAACATCAGGCAGTGGTGTGATTGCACGGTAGAAGAACTATTTCGCGCAGCAGCCGATAGAGAAAGATTTCAGGAAATTGTAAACATGATGACCACCATATATGTATATATATATATATATATATATATATATATATATATATATATATTTATATATATATATATATATATATATATATATATATATATATATATATATATATTTATATATATATATATATATATATATATATATATATATATATATATATATATATATATATATATATATATATATATATATATGTCAGATTTTTAAAATTTTTCCAATAATCTAATCGAGTATTTTTTGAGATATTTATAAAAAAAACACATATCTGAAAATATTTTTCAAAATTAGACAGCCTGAGTGCGAGGACACTGCCGCCAAGTGACAAATAATAACAGGTATTTCCTACCGTAATTCTTAGATATGTTTAATGTTAATATTGTAATAATATAGAATACGACTTTTGATGCTTTACTTCGGTCACAATTTTCGTCTTTTTCATATTAGTTTTACAATAATTTTTTTCTACTTATTATTTTTAACATATTAATTATTTATAAATTATTAATAAGTTCTAATGGATAAAACATTAATATAATATCCATATCAACATATATAACAAAGAAAATTCTTTATGTTACCAAAAATGAAAAATAAATGCAACTTTTATTCATAATTAATTTAGGTTTCCTGTATGTCTCACGAAATTATTTTTACAATTTACATATATGGAAATATACTGGGTTTCCTGCTGTAAACGCCAAAAACCCAATTCAATATATTACTTTTAAAAATCACTAAACCAATAGTTGTCCCTTCTTTTAAATCTGATACAATGTGGTTTCACAATTAGCCTCGATAAACCAATATATGTTAAATATTAACAAAATATTATTTAATACTTTACCTTTATATATATATATATATATATATATATATATATATATATATATATATATATATATATATATATATATATATATATAAATGCTTATACGGCTTTCACGGATTGCTCCGTGTGAGATCCATTAGCATTGATTATATCCACATTATGCTGTTGTAGTGCTGAAATCAGATTCAGCAAACGTACAACTATATGCAACTCCGTATGTAAATGAAGTAAAATGCGAAACAGTAAATGCAAACTTCTCTCCATCATATCCTTTTTTTTTGTTAGAGGTTGCACATTTAGAATAAATTGTTAAAAAAACAATTTATTCTATTCCACCACCATCGAGATGGTGGCCTACCTGTACCACCATACCGAAAAGAAAGTCAAAGCTTACCCTCACCGCTACAGTGATACGGCATGTCAGTATCCTGATGAGTCTAGTGAGAGGCGAAACACGTACCTCTGTTTTTGAAAAAAACGTGGTTCTCTATAATCTACTGTCTTTTAATATACCGCAACTATAATACACAAAATTGACATTGAGAAAGATAAATATACTATTAAAGGTTCAATAAAGCGCATAAGTAAATGTCTTATACAGGATGGCAAAATTTTGCCCATTTAATGAAATAATTTTTTTTTATTATTTAAACGTATTACCCTATATACATATAACTATATTATTATTGACAGTTATTATTCCTCCATCACTTCGTGAAGTGTCGCTATACCTATTAGCGTTAGAGCTTCTGGTATATTCATTTTTATTAATTGGATATGAAAATACATTAATCTGTTCAAGCAGAAAAAAGGGAAGAATACATATTTACAATTTATTTCCTGCAAATGCAATGCTGGTTCTCTCTCCATACGCGTTTCTATTACTTTACGGTCTCGTTAGTGAAGCTGTATCGAACCGAGAGCAACATTCATAGAAAGCACGTCTGTATACCGGGTGTAACATAAAGGTTGAGAATAAAATGTACAGTAAAAAATCAATTTTAAATCATGATGTGCTTTAACCGTCTGAAGTATTCGTTCCTCGAGCTGCACTGTCCTTACATTTTGAGGTCTTCCGCTGGAGATACAAGACTTTAAGGAGTCAGATTTACATTCTTTAAAAAGTCTTCCTATTCGAAATGCGTCCAACCGGAAAACGTTCGGCATACAGACGCGCAGCTAACATTGTATTTCCGGCCATAAACATAATGCATATCTGTTAATTTTTCAAATGAGTAGTCCATTTTTATCAAGTAACAAAATTAAAAACGCGTATTGAAAGCTTATATTAATGATGTTTTATCTTAAAAGAAAAATAAACATCATGGTAATAGCATACTGAATAATGACTGTGTTTTCTACATTTTTCTGTGTATGCAATGGAAAAAATGGTATTTACAAAAGGCTTTATTACGGGAAAATGACGAGAGATACAAAAAAAGCGCCAGAGAAAAATTTTGCTTAAAACGAAAAATCAAATTTGAGAAAATGATCAAAAAAAAATTATCAGAGGCGTACTACTTCTTGTCTTTCAAACTATGGTAATATCCGTACGCACGCCACTGGATAACTATCAGCAAATATCTGGAATGTTCTTCATAAAACTTTGTAGCATGCTCCACGAATAATAAACAAATTTAAATAATCTTTGTGGGTAATTATTTAACAACCCCGATATGATTTTTATTAACGATTGTCAGATATACTCAAAACGCTGTATATCTTTACGTCAAAATTTGACAAATGCATCAAACTGGTAACATTTTTTTTTGGCAATTGTAATAGGATCGGAGTGGCTCATTCTACTATTTTATTTTTCGATTATTTAACAAGAAATTTGTCGAATGATTTATAAGCAAGTTTCGCAAAATAAATATCCTTAAGAAAGAAAAATGTTATACACAAAAATTGTAAAATCGAAGTTCCACCTTCTGTATAGACATATCGATAATTTTATATCCCGTTTGTATAGACTTATTCGATGAGGAGTTTAAGTATGTATTTATAATGGGTTACGTATTTTAAATGAAGTTTTAAATATGAGAGATTTTAAAACCTGATTAAAATAATCAACAAAAACTAAACTGAACATCAAGTAGAAACGATATGACTAAAAATAATGCTTTTTTCTAATTCATTGTCTGACCAGCTTCTAGCCTGTTTTTTACTAGCACTTAACCGCGGTTTCACCTGCGTATATATAAGAAAAAGGAACAACGGGTAATTAATATTTTTACTGAATAGGTTATTAAATATTTAATTAATATATCCCTACATTCTGTAAGTTTCGAAAACCCCTAATTCGTTTACATACGTGTCTTTTTCATTTATTACTTTAGTGTTTTTTCTACTCTAAAACTTTATTTTATCGGTCTGTAATTAGATATTTTACTGCTGATGATTAAAAAGTTGTAAAGGGTGTTTTTTTATAGAGGTATAGAACTTTTAAATGGAATAAAACAAAGATGAATTTTTTAAATTGACATGAAATTTACTTTATTCGAAAGATAACCTTCTGGCATTATAATTTAAATATGACTTCTGGCATATGACCGCCACGGCTGGCTCGGACGTAGTCTAATCCGGAGGTCCAATTTTCGATAACTTTTTCCAACATTTGTGGCCGTATATCGGCAATAACGCGGCGAATGTTGTCCTCCAAGTGATCAATCGTTTCGGGCTTATCGGAGTAGACTAGCGACTTCACATATCCCCACAGAAAATAGTCTAGCAGCGTTAAGTTGCACGATCTTGGAGGCCAATTCACGGGTCCGAAACGTGAAACTATGCGGTTACCAAACTTTTCTTTCAATAAATCAATTGTGGCACGAGCTGTGTGACATGTTGCGCCGTCTTGTTGAAACCACAGCTCCTGCACATCATGGTTGTTCAATTGATGAACGAAAAAGTCAGTAATCATGGCTCTATAGTGGTCACCATTGACTGTAACGTTCTGACCAGCATCGTTTTTAAAGAAGTACGGACCAATGATTCCACCAGCCTATAAAGCACACCAAACAGTCAGTTTTTCTAGATGTAACGGTGTCTCAACATACACTTGAGGATTATCATCACTCCAAATACGGCAGTTTTGTTTATTGACGTATTCAAATAAAAGTGAGCTTCATCGCTAAACAAAATTCGCTTATGAAAATCGGGATCAACGGCAATCTTGTTTTGGGCCCATTCACCGAATCTACGCCTTGCTAGGTGATCGTGTGGCTTCAATTCTTGCACGAGTTGGATTTTGTAAGCACGCAAACAAAGATCTTTCCGCAAAATCTTCCATAAAGTGAATGGACTCATATCCAATTCCTGTGCACGATGGCGGATAGACTGATTCGGGTCTTCCTCTACGCTACGCTCTAAAGCAGCAATGACTTCTTCTGTACGCACTGTACGACATCTCTGTGGATGCGTATTATCATTTAGAGTAAACGTGGTGCGAAAACGTTCCATAGTTAATCGAATTAATTGCTCTGATGGATGAATATGTTGACCGTAAAATGGACGTAGTGCGCGATACGTATTTCGAACAGAACCATGATTTTTAAAATAAATTTGCACAATTTGAAAGCGTTGTTCTGGCGTCAGTCTATTCATGTTGAAATGCCAAACCAAACTAAACATAAATCACTTGACAGCTGACAAAATAGCCTCCAGTTAAAAAAGTGTTGCCAACTTAAAGTTCTATACCTCTATAAAAAACACCCTTTATAATATTACTACTCTGAGAGATGTACTACTGCCAAAAATAATTTACTTAACGTATTAGTACATTCTTTAATAAGCATTGCCTTTTTAATATGTTGTTTTTAGCTAATAATTTTGAAATAGTCGAAACTATTGTACTAAAAATTTTAGATACAATCTTTTTAATATTGGAATTAGTAAGGTGAAGTTTGAAGGTACAAGTGTGCGTGCTTGTGTGTATGTATGTATGTATGTTTTCTTTTTTAACAATCTATGATATTGTGATGTTTTACCTATGAAATCTATGACAACAAAAGCTTTATTTATTTATTTTATAAAGTAAATGGTTTATATTCTAAATTATTGGTAACTATTTCGGTAAAAAATATACGCAATTTGTTTATAAAGTTCTTTTTTTATTATGATACTCGAATTAGGTATAACAATATTAGGGTAGTCTAATTAAAAATTAATTGACTGTTCTAATAGAATCGAAACTACAAAAATAATATTCTTAGAAACAATGGGTAAGTATACAATATAAATAAAAAATGAATGGGTGCCCCAAAAGGTAAGATTTAACAAAGCGCGACTCTTGGCTCTGAGTCTTTTATTGACATCATTTCAAGATTCCATATGCAACATCCTCACACATAAATGTATAAGCATATAAACATGTAAAATAATGAAAGGGGCTCGGTTGGGGGCATCCAGATGTGATACAAAAATCTAGGGCCCCCATATTGCATCAGGTTCACTGAAACTGAGTAACACATACATAAAAAATAATACTGCCATAAAAAAATAGAAATCGTAAATGAACTAATTACAATTAAGATTAATTATTTATTTATATATAATAGATATAAAAAAAAGGCAACATATTCTTTCTTGTTTTACACTACTAATGCAATGGGCAAAAGAAAAAAATATTCCATATAGAATTGGAAAAAGAAAAAACGAAGTGCATAAAAAATGCCAATTAAAAATTTGGAAAATACGTAAAAAAGAATTGTATAAGAATACTTTAGAAGTTAGTAACTTGTTACATTTTTATGTATGAAAATGCTAAAAGAGATTTAAAAAAAACAAATGAAAATTATTAAAAATGTCTGTACACCCACATATTATCAATAACTGAAAAAAGAATTAAGGATCAAGACGACTTCTCTTATTCTGAGGAATCGCTATCACTCTCATCAACATTAATAATAAGTGGTTGTAAAAGAACTAGAATTTTCTTTTCAATTTCCCACTGCTTTTTAATAACATTATTCGATATAGTTAGCCCAATTCTGTTTTGTCACTGTTCCTAACACCTTTTTTCAAGCCACTATTGGTTCTTTAACTTGTAGAATCAGTTTGTCATAACTTCTCTTTGCCTGGCTCCAGTTGGGTTAAATTGGCAATGATATGGAGGCAAGCGTAAAACTTTATATCTAGAAGATCCCATTAATTGATCTACTACACAGTATTTTGCAGGCTTTGGTACCCAAGATATTAAAGACCACAAATTATGTTTTGTAGCATATTCCCCTAAGTAGATATCTTTTTCTTTCAGCCATCCTTTTATAGCATCTTTGCTCCAACCCTTTGTTAACCATTTTTGAAGTTGTCTACTAGGATAGGGAGCATTATCTAAAATAATTAAAGAAGGTATTTCCAGGAAAAAAACCTTTCAACCAATCTTCAAAGTTTTCCATGTTAATCTCTATTAATTGACTTCGATTTAAAAATCAGCATTGTATATTCAAAAAATCCATTTTCATTTCCTGCATTCAGTACTATGTATCTGAAAAAAAGTAGAATAATATGTGGCAGTTCAAATTATTTGAAATATTTTCAACTGTTTACAGAAACACAAATTGGTCTTAAAGAACGGAAACTTTCAAGGTTTTGGTCAATTGTGGTTGTTCTTAAGTTTATACTAAGTCAAATTTGAACTGTTATGCGCCGTTTCGCCTAGATTGCACGAGACACCTTCGGGGATCTTTATTTCACGCAATTTGGACACTGAACATTGCATGTGTTGATGCTCTTAGTTAAGAGATAATATCAAAATTAATTTATTTTTCTCAATTTCTATGTCATTGTTGCCTTGAAATTGGAAAATTTATTTCATTTACTTATTTTTTAAAAATATGATACATTGTTAAAAATATACTATATTATACCCATTTTTGGTTTATTTTTAAGCACTTTTAGGTTCTACAAATTATGGGTGAAGAGTGTGCAATTAAATAATTATAATACTTATTTCAAATTGGCTTTTTTTAGCACCATAAAACATGATACCATTTCAGCAGTTTCGATTGGCGAAGCAACAAAGTTTTATCGATTAGTCTGAGAACTTTGGCAAAAACAGTGGCGTACCATACTTTTATATAAAAATATTACTCGTGTTTCCTTAAACCGAAAGAGATTAGATTCTACGTATTACAGATTTGCTTCACGTTTCAGCAAAATACCTGCAAGCAGTTTTTACATTTTGATAAAAATATATATTTTTTTTAAATTTCAACACCCAGTATTTTGAAAACGAGATATTTTAAACATATGTTTATATTAAATTCTTTACAACCGCTTAAATTATTTGGTTCACTTCCACTTATTAAGGAAACAATTTTTATCAAATAAAGTAAAAATTTTTCATAAAAAAATTCAAATTTGCTCGAAAAAACTTATACAGAAATTAGTGTTAGTTGGCTAATTCAATCTCCCCAGGAAATAAAGCATTAAAATAAAAATTTAATATTTAGCATGCTGCTAAGGGGAAATGATCTCAGGATTATTTAAATAAAGTTTTTTGCAATCTGTTATTAATGATGAAATAAATTCAAATTATATAAGTGCAAATACCTGATATATTAGTTAAATCCCTCCCTGTACTGATGGAGTGCCATTGTCCTCTCATGATCGTCTGTAGCTGCCATTGTGAAAAATCCATGTCTCGTCTATAAAAAATGGCTTAAATTTTTTTTGTTGATTTTCACCCACTTCTTATTGTCATTAGGTTTTTAGTTTTTTGAAACACTAAATTATACGTATTTCATAGTAAATTTCAGAAAAGTTTTCCGGATATGACTTAATTTTTTAGAAAACTAAAGCCAAATTTTTGAATTTGTTAATAGTGTTGCCAAATTTTGCATTCATTGTAACTATGAACAAAATAAAATGTGTGCAAAGCAAAAATCAGTAATTATTGAATTTAGTGGAAATCGAAGAATATGACGTATTTCTTAAAAAAAAGCGTTTACTTATCCGCTATTACGAGGACATATAACACGATTTAAATTTAGGTTTTTCCCAATTTTCTATATTTTTCTAGAAAACAGAAAAAAGCTAAATATTTGTTGCAACGTTGCGAGATTTTATAAAATTTGTCCACCTCAGTCAGCATTTTTTTAATTGTTCGTAAAAACACTCGATAATAATTCGGATTAGAATAAATCTAGAGGAGGGTACATTTCAGTTTTGTTTCTTTTGATTTTTTTGACAAAACAGTGCACACTAATAGAAGCATCTGTATTATATAAAATTTCATAAATTCTTATCGGAAAAATTTAAAAAATATCACAAATAAATAAAAAGTAACCTAGACATATTGATTAAAAAATGCTATTGTACAAAAGATCCCCAGAAATTTTACATAGATCATATTTATGCTATAACATCAGAGCAAATTTTATATTTCTAGCAGATATACTCGGGGGTTTTATTTTCAAAGTTTTTTAGTAGTTTTTCTTTTAGTTTTCTGGTTAAAAAAGTGCAAATTTATAAAATTTTATATATTATAGAGGTTTTTATAAGCGTAAAATCTGTGGCTGTAATAAAGTAATACCAATTTAGTAAAACAAATGAAACCAAAAGTGAAAGTGTTTCTCTGTGTTTTCTAGAAAAAGAGGAGAAATTCACAATAATACACGCAAAATCGGGTTCTATGACCTCCTAGATCTTCACTAAATCCAATAATTACCCTAAATCTAAAACATTCCTGTAAAAATTACTAAAAAATTTGTGTGTGAGTGTTTTTTGCTTATCTCGTTATTTTTCTTTTCCAAAATTAAGCATTTCAAAGATATGTTTCAAGGAACTGTTTCTCTTATTTTCAGCTAATACTTCTTAGTTAAAATATTTTAAATATTTCTAATCACATTCTGTACAAGCTATATTAACTTAGTGTCCAAATACTGTGTATTTCAATAAAGCTCAACAGAATGTTGTTAAACGTTTTTGAAAGAGATACTGCAGTGCAACACAAGAAATAACCTCCTATTAGTTACTTACCAGTATATCTTCAAGCTGGTTAAAATTTTTCATGTGCTTCCAAATAAAGGTACACTTAAAAAAATCAAATCTTATAAAAACAAGCACTATAAAGTGTTTTTTATTAGAATAGTCTAAAACCTTCAGGGTATCCAGAGTTAAAAGTCACAAACACTTAACACTACAATGTTAAATAGCGGCACAAAGGGTCTGAACTATTTTATATCTTAATATAATAAAAACATCACAACGTTGTTGACAAAGAACATAAAATGTGTTTAATAATATTTTATAGCAGTTACTACAGAACGACGAAGTAAATACGCAATTTGTCTGAAGTGAGGTTATGTATTAAAATAGTTGTCAAAGAAAACATTTGGTTTTTGGGTTTCTTCTTTATTGCGGCCCTGTTAGGTAATCTTTATCTCTTTCATTATTATGGATAAAAATAAGGAGAGAAAATCTGGGGCACGAAAAGTTCGTGATCTGGAGTAGGTAAACGTGATAACCTTCATATTTTTATAAAAATGTAAACGGGATATTTTGTGGAATTATTAAATTTCAGATAACATAACATGTTAAAAATTATAAAATAAATTTTAGAAAAAACTTATTTTTATGTACTCCGAGAGGAAGACAGAAAATCGAAATAAATACCCCTAGTTACATATACGAGGGACATTTTTTTTGGATGTATGGCAACTAAAAACCGTTATAATTACTAATATAATAATTATAATAATTTTTAAATATACAGCGTTTTGACTATAGCTAGAAATAGTGATATTTCTGTAGTGCTCTATTGTTTTCTTTCACCGAGTTTCGCTATCATGACTGTCGCAATTAGCAATGCCCCTGGTGGTAAGGACATGTAGCTAGCGGCTCATCAGTGGGATCCACCGGTCTCTTTTTCAGACATCCTTGTACTTTCCACAAACTTGGACCTCTATTTAAGTCCAGTTCTGCCGGAAAGCGGTGGTGAGATGTTAGGTTCCACAACATGGCCAACTAGTAACAAACCATTTTGCTCTTTTACACTGCAAAAGTGAGACTTAGGTATAGGACGTTATATATGAAATATGTCTTTATAGGCCAGGAAACGAAGCGATTGGGAGGTAAAAATGACTCAAGTACTGTCTGCGATCTGATTGCAGAAATGGATAGGGGAAGGTAGTAGAAATGACGTCTCACCTCGTGTCTCACCAAATTTTGGTTGGAACATTTGTTTTTAACAAATAGGTCGAAAAATGATTTTCACCGGTTTTTTGGATTTTACGGAAAATCTAAAGGATTTAGAGAAAAATGTTCCATAGGCGAATTATATGTCTTGAAAATATCTTAAAAATGAGTTTTTGTTTGTGCAAATTAGTCTGTAAACAAAAAAGTTATTGCAAATTAAACATTGAAAATGGCTTATTTTTCAATTGTTAATAACATTGTTAATATTTATTGAATTGTTTTCAACTTTTACCAGAATGTGAGTTTTAAAGTGCTTAAAAAGTGTGCGGAAGCTGGGCGCTGTCGGTCCAATAGTTTTTGTATAATTGCAATATTTTGTTTATGCAAAATCGTCATGATGATATAAGTAGTTTTTCGCTTATAAATAAATTAATTAACAACCGCATTTTTTGTCCGATTTGTTGATTAAGCATATCATTGGAAAGCCGGTAAAAAACACGAATTTTGAAAAAAAAAAGTCTCTACGACCAATAAAAGTCGAGTTAGCAATTTTTTTTCAAAAAATCAACCCTCCAGGAAATTGCTAAACTAAGGGTACATGCTGGACTCCAGATGAAATAAGTTGGAGGGGGTAACCGAATCTCACCGAGTACAAAGTGAGAGCGCGTCTTGAAATCGGTGCGCGCTTGAAAAATTAGGAATATCTCTGATTCTAAATAACGTAGAGCTTTCATTCTTTGATTTTTTTAGGGTAGCTCAACCTTCTCGGACCCCCCCCCAAAAAAAAAATTGAATTTTTTACATTTACATTTTTTTTACTCGTTTTACATATATATATATATATATATATATATATATATATATATATATATATATATATATATATATATATATATATATATATACAGGCGCGGATCCAAGGGGGGGCGATGGGGGCGATCGCCCCCCCCCCCCAAGAGCTTTGAGTTCAGAAAAATATACCCGATTTTACCTCTTATACTATAGTTAATTCAAGGACTAGAGAGAGTAATAAATCATTTTTAACCCTTTTTCCTTCGCAAACTACCTGTGTTCTTTAGTTCGGTGTCATTGGCAAAATCTGTTAGATATATATATTTTTCCTAGGAATGGGTTAGAAATTTTTTAACCAAAAATACCGGTCTATAATAATGGACTATTTGGGTTGGATAACAATAGACATTTGGAGGTGTTAAAAAGGATTTTAATCGTTGTCATAGGCGTCGGAAAGAGGTTTATTTTATCACTAAGTATTTATGGCATAGAATATTATTTCGGTAATAAATTTAAAATAAAAAGTTTTTATATAATTATTTTATTTCTTATGATTTCTTAATAATTCACATAGAGTACAAAACACAGATAATTTTGACATATTTAACACAAATCACAACTGTATTTTTTATTTTAAATTTTGGCATAAAAACCGTTTTAGGCACATTCAGACTAAAACGTAGCCTTATTCTTTCAAAAAATTCGAAGTTACAATTTAAATACTTAAAAAATACTCATTGTAAAAAATACAAGAAGTTAAACATATATAAAAAAATAAATTCGCCCATATAATATTAAAATTTTTTGGTTGGCTATAGGTCATTTGATTTTTAATTATAAACATTTTTAGGAAATTTGACGTATCAGTTTATTTATTTCTTAAATTAAACACTAAAAAGGAATTTAAATGTAATTAATTTTTATATGTTACAGTTAAAATTAGATCTACTTATTTTTATTTCTATTGCACTGGTATCAATTTAATTTCCTTTATTATATAAAATATCCGATAGGCTTAAAAAAATAAAAGAAATGTGTTAATTCTACACGCTTAAGAAAAAGACACAAATATAATAATAAAATAATAAAGAAATTACGGCTAATTGGAATTAAACATATATAAAATTAAAAAATGGGACACGCTGAAATAAAAATATATATATAAAAAAAATATATATAAACAACATTAAACAATAAAATACAACAAAAACAAATTGTGTTTACACTGGTAAACATTACGTATCTAATTCGTAATTAAATTCAGTGAAGCTATTGTCGCTCAATTAATTGAGTTTCAACATTTTATTTTATTCTTTTATTATATGGATTTTTCCTAATTTTCCGCAGTAACTTTGTTCAAAAAATCTTTCAAAAGTTCAGTTAAATTACTAATTTTGTACATTGTATTATTTCTAGCAACTCTGCCTTTTACTTGAGAGAGATATTTCCTTCTCCAACGGACAGTTTCCGGACGATCTATAAGAATAGATTTCCTATGTGATTTTTTCCATCAAAAATTAAGTTCTCTGAGCAATTTCTAGAGCTCAGTTCTTTTAATTTCAGGTAAATCCCGATCTTCATTGATTTTAGTAAGAAATTTGTTGACGGTTGGGATCTGCTTCTCATAATAAAATGTATGTTCAACTGCTTTTATTGCAGTTTTCATCTTATCTTCCAACGAGATTTTTCATCTGCCTGTGATCGAATGGGGGAGTACGAAACATTCCAGTCATTTTTTCTCACTCAGTATTCGGTACATAGTAGATTTTCCTGTCATGTTGGAACACATCTCAACAGAGCTTTTAATATTATTATCTAGATATTGATATCTTAGGGCATCATAATCATTCATCCTAATAAGTTTTTCATTGAGGAAAAATGCCTTGGTTTAACGATTTTGGAATAAATATAGAAGTAGAGGCAATATTTTTTCGGTATCTTACTAATCTCAAATAATATATAAAAGCAAGCACAAACAAGATAAATCACTAAGGACACACTGTAAGGTGTACTTTTCTCACTGACAGAAATAAAAATGAACTATCACAAATTTTATTATTGCAGTAAATTTATACAAGCTTATAATATTTAAACATAATTAGATTTACGGCAGTCCTCCATTATCTGCGGTACTGGAACAAGTACGTTGGGGATTTCGGTAACAGGTTTATTACTCTCTCTAGTTCTTGAATAGAGTATAGGAATGTGTATGCTTGCGATCGCCCCCTCCCCCCTCCCAAGAGCTCTGAGTTCAGGAAAATAGAACCGATTCTGCCTTTTATATTAGGAATATGTATGCTGCTGACACTCCCTCCCCGTTGACTACTTGTTTTTCTTGCGATAGCTTTGAGTTCAGGAAAATAGACCCGATTCTGCCTCTTATACTAGGAATGTGTATGTTGCTGGCATCCCCTCCTCTGCAAGAGCTTCAAATTCAGAAAAATAGGCACAACCCTGCCATTTATACTAGAAATTGGAATGTCTCCGGTGTCCCCCCCCCCGTCGATAACTTGCTTTCGCTTGCCATAATGTACTTTTGTGATGTCACCGCCCCCCCCCCCCCCAAAGACAGAGGCTGGATCCGCCCTTGTATATATATATATATATATATATATATATATATATATATATATATATATATATATATATATATATATATATATATATATATATATTTACTTTTATGAACAATTATATTCGGCCCCCTCTTACCCCCCCCCCCCCAATTATATTTTCCAAGGTTTCGCATTTTTTGCTTTTATTACATATGTATGAACTACAAATAATAATATCGTGCTAAAATTTGAATTTTCTTATTATTGTATTGAAATAATATTTCTTGAATAATGTTATTGTTACAAAATAAGATTGTATTAAAAGTTATACAATAATCCATTAAATCATAATTAGCCACTTTTTTTACTACATGATAGCTTAAGTCTTTACGAAGAGAATAAGCACTGACAGAACTCTGTAGCAGTTTCCTAGACGACGGTACAGCCAATCAAAAATAGTAACTTTTTTCGTTTTTCTAATAAACAATTGCAATTTTACAAAAACTATTGGAACAATAGCGCTCAACTTCCGTACACTTTTTAAGCACTTTAAAACTCATATTCTGGCAAAAGTTGAAAACAATTCAATAAATATTAAGAAAGTTATTAACAATTGAAAAATAAGCCATTGTTAATGTTTAATTTGCATTAACTTTTGTTTACAGACCGATTTGAACAAACAAAATCTCATTTTGAAAATATTTTCAAGACGTACAATTCGTCTGTGGAACATTATTCTCTAAATCCCTTAGATTTTCCGTAAAATTCAAAAAACCGGGGAAAAATCATTTTTCGACCTATTTAAAAAAAAAAAAAAAAAAAACAATATTCCAACCAAAATTTGGTGAGACACGAGGTGAGGCGTCATTTCTTCTATCTTTCCCTACCCATTTCTGCAATCAGATCGCAGGCAGTATTTAAGTTTTTTTTAACACTCCGTTTCCTGGCCTATTAATTCCGCGTAGAATCTAAAAATAAAATATCAAATTGCGTTATTCATTTAAAATAAGCAAAATGAATTTTAGGATCGCCCTTATTGACTTTAGTAAATTGCCAAGTTTACAAAAATTTTCTAAAGTCTGGAACACACTGTATGAGGTCTTTTTTATATTATTGAAATTTCCCAAAAATTAATAATTAAATTGTGGTTTATGGCAGCACTTTTTGGTAATTCATCTTTTATACCTCAAATCATTAATATTATTATTCAAATTATGGTTAACAAATTTAAATTATCTATGGGAATTTAACTATAAAACGCATTTGTTACGAACCAGGAAACACTAGTCATCAAATTCTTTATTGTAGTGTGATAGGTAACCATGTATAGTTTAGTAGTGTTGTTGGCAACTTTAGTGGCCTATAGTCAGGCCATTTCTTACCAGGTCCTAGTACAAGAACAATGGGAACAATTTAAGGTAAAACATTTTTATAACTCATGGTTCATCTTGCACCTTTTTGGGGTTGTAGTGATTTAAAATGTAATAAATCTTAGATTTAATAAATTATGTAAGTTTACTGCTCTAGTTTACGAATCACTAACAGTGCATAAGTATTTTATCTTGATAATCTGACTGTAAAATTCGTCGCTTACATCCACGAACTTGACATATAAAATTGGACTGTAGTGTAAATAATTGTCAACCCCCTTGCTAACCGCTATTACGTCGAAATATTTATATGGCACCATTGAATTCCCTGCTTCTTTCCTACATTAACGTGAATGTGTCATGTATGAAAAAGTCAATTCTATTATCTATATAATGGGTTTCACATTATATCTAAAAGAATAAATTGCTCTTCCTTGTTTTAAATGATAGGTTAATTGAGAATATTCGATAAAAAATACTGAGAAAATTAAGTGTTTCTGTAGAACAATATATGTAACTTGAATTTCTCAATTTTAAGTTTCCTCAAAATTATAATTTATCAGTTAAAAGTAATTCCTTTAAAGATAATTTTTGAACCACTTTGGAAGAGAGTAAATCTTGAAAATGGAACTATGGAATAGAATATGTAGCAATTTTATCATTTTTGGATAGCAAATACGGAATCAAGCGCGGATTCAAGGAGGGGGGCGGTGGGGGCGATCGCCCCCCCCCCCCAAGTGCTTTGAGTTCAGGAAAATAGACCAGATTTTGCTTCTTATTCTATAGTTTATTCGAGAACTAAATAGAGTAATAATTCATTTTTTATCCTTTTTTTTCCACACAAACTACCTATGTTCTTTAGTCCGGCACCTTTGGCAAAATCTGTTAGACATATATATTTTTCATAGGAATGGGTTAAAAATTTTATAATAAAAAATACAGGTCTATAATAATGGACTATTTGGGTTAAATAACAATAGATATTTGGATGTGTAAAGTGTTAAAAAGGATTTTAATCCTTGTCATAGGCGTCGGAGGGAGGTTTATCTTATCATTAAGTATTTATGGCATAGAATATCATTTCGGTAATAAACGTAAAATAAAAAGTTTTTATAATATTATTTTATTTCTTATGATTTCTTAATTCACATACATTAGAAAATATAGATAATTTTGACATATTGCACACAAATTACAACTGAATTTTTATTATTTATAATTTTTGCATAGAAACCGTTTTAGGCACATTCAGACTCTCAAAAAAATTCTAAGTTATAATTTAAATACTTACAAAATACCCATTATCAAAAATATAAAAAGTTAAACATATACAAAAAATAAATTCGTCCATAAATTTTTTTGGGGCTATCGGTCATTTTATTATTAATTAAAAACATTTTTAGAACATTTGACAATTCAGTTTATTTATTACTTAAACCATCTGCAGAATTACAATTAAACATTAAAAAGGGATTCAAATGTAATTAATTTTTATATGTTATAGAAAGCTTAAATAATAAATTGTGTTTACGCTGGTAAACATTAAGTATCTAATTCGTAATCAAAGTCAGTGAAGCTATCTGCGCTCAAATTAAATATAAATGGTTCCTCTATCTCACCGACCATGAGATCATGTTTCTACATTTTCTTTTATCATATGGATTTTTCCCAATTTTCTATAATTATTTTATTCAAAAAAATCTTTCAAAAGTTCAGTTAAATTACTAATTTCGTAAGTTGTGTTATTTCTAGCAACTCTACCTTTTACTTGAGAGAGATATTTCCTTCTCCAAGGGACGTTTTTCGCACGATCTATAAGAACAGATTTCCTATCTGGTTATTCCCAGCAAAAATTAAGTTCTCTGAGCAATTTCCAGAGCTGAGTTCTTTTAATTTCAGGTAAATCCCGATCTTCATTGATTTTAGTTAGAATTTTGTAGACAGTTGGGATCTGCTTCTCAAAATAAAATGTATGTACAACTTCTTGTATTGCAGTTTACATCTCTTCTTCCAACGAGGTCGTTTTTTCTCCTTCAGTACTCGGTACATAATAGATTTTCCAACTCCTGTCATGTTGGAGCACATCTCAATAGAGCTTTTAACATTATTATATAGATATAAATATCTTAAGGCATCATAAACATTCATCATAATAAGTTTTTCGTTGAGGAAAAAATGCCTTGGTTTAACGATTTCGAAATAAATATAGATGTGGAATCCATGTCTTTTGGGTATCTCACTAATTTCAAATAATATATGAAAACAAGCACAAACAAGATAAATCACTAAGAACACACTGTAAGATGTATTTTGCTCGCTGACAGAAATTATATTGAACTATCAAAAATTTTATTGTTGCAGGAAATTTATAAATGCTCATAATATTTAAATATAATTAGATTAACGGCAGTCCTCAGTCACCTGCAGCACTGAAGCAGGTACGTTGAAGGTTTCGGTAACAATTTTATTACTCTCTCTATTTCTTGAATAGAGTATATGAATGTATATGCTTATGGTGGCCCCTCTCCTTCCCAAGAGCTTTGAGTACAGGAAAATTGAACCGATTCTGCCTTTTATATTAGGAATGTCTATGCTGCTTGCATCCTCCCTCTCTGCCGGCAACTTGTTTTTTCTTGTGATCGCCCCCCCCCCCCACATCTCCAAGAACTTCAAATTCAGAAAAATAGTCACGACCCTGCCTTTTACACTAGAAATGGGAATGTTGCTGATGTCTCCCCCCCCTCGATAACTTTCTTTCGCTTGCCATACAGTACTTTTATGAGATCACCCCCCTCCCAAAGAGAGAGGCTGGGTCCGCCCCTGCACGGAATGTTAGTTCTTACGAATAAATGAGAATGCTTTATCTATGATTATGATATGATGATGTTTATATATTTTATTTTTTATCAACAGACTCTTTCTAGCATTTTTTGTTAGGAATAATTGACTATTGACTATGTGTTTGAGAATAAAAACTTAAAAGTTAAAGTCTTTTCATTGTTTTATACGTTGACTACAGAAAATTTGTAGACAATGAAATTTTCAAATGAAATGGTATCTCACAAAGCGCAAAAAGTCATTTTTCAAGAAAATATACCCCCAACCAAAATTAAAACACGGCAAAAAAATGTAAGCTTTTTTTTTCATTTTTACCCATAATTTTTTACCAAGTAAAGTTAGTGATAGGTATTGCTTTGTAAGAAGGAAGGCTAATATTATGACCGTTAAAATGAGTTCCAGTAAAAGTCTATACGATAAAAAGTAACAGAGATACGACATTACAAACTTTGCTACTTTTCTCGATATTAGCAAATTTTTACTCTTTTTTTGCAAATTTTGTCTCACAACTCTTGGTAAGTGAATTTAGCCCTTCAAATGCACTTTACCTAATTTTATATTTTTACGTGAACATTTTTCATTATTCAATGAACAAAATTATTTTAGGATGTTTAATGACAGAAATAATTATATTTAAAAAAAACTTTTAATGTGGGGTACGAAATTTAAAATAAAATTAATAATTACATTATTTAGTACCTTTTTTAATTTATTTATTTTTATGAGTTAAATTAGTTTCAATAGTTTTGTCAATTTCTTCGTCAGCATCTTCGAGATATTGTCGTAAGTAATGCCAAGTACATCTGGATTTTCACATTTTTTGCAAAACATGGGGCAATTGATTCCCAACATCCTGCATCTACAATTTCCTTGGCAACCTTTAGGGTACCTACAGGCTATTCTTTCATGCAAGGTGTGTAGAAGGTTTATTTGTAAAAATTGGTATCAATCCATTTTTCTACCTTTTCCAACCCCAGTCGAAAGAATTTAAAATGTCCCTTTTCGATTGTTGCATTCGCATGTTTTTAAGCCATGCTGTTAGGTAGCATCAGTTGTTAGAGGCAATAGCGATAAAGTAAATGTCGAACTCTCAATTTTCAAGCAGTATAATAGAGTTATAATGCATCCAGATGTAGAACTGACGTTTTCAGAAATTGCATTTCTCCCAAAATACATCAAAATATAATTATTTTTATTATTAATTACCCTAAAATAACACTAGAAAACAAATACAAAAAAAATTGCAACTGATGTCATAATAGCTGTCTGTGAGAGTTTAAAGTACCCTTATTGCGAATTCAGCAACGAAATTTTACCCCACGTTATTTACAAAAACATATGAAAATCAATTATAGTAAGTCTTTTGTACATAACTGTTTTGCAAATGTTGTCTTTCCTATATATTTCTGATCGCTTTCTCTTATAACCAACCAAATCCCCTATCATTACTGGATCCCATCTGTCTTGGTAACGTTGCTCCATTGTTAATATGTCTTGGTGGAACCTTTCTCCTAGCTGGTCGCTAACCGCCCCCTAATTTTCTAGAAAAAAATTTAAATGGGAATGCAAAAAGAGTAATTTAATACCTTCCAAGTTTCCCTTCTACAAGTTTTTCGTAGTTTTCTACTTTTTTGTTTCCTAGAAACTTCTTCGAAAAAATCGTTTTAAAAGAACTCCACGCAGCTAATTCAACAACATTTAATTTTCTATCAAACTGTTGATCTCTTGGTATTTTTAACCGACTTCTAAAAGAAGAAGTTTTTTTATGTATGTACACCGATTACTCCAAAACGGCGGCGCCGATTTAAATAAAGTTTCTTACGTTATGTTCTGGAAGTTGCTGCGGTGGTCCCATATTTTTTTGGACAAAATTGATGCAGTAATTTCCAAGATGGCGCTGACAATATGGCGGACAAAAAAATCATTGTCCGATTTTTTCAAAAATTTGTACGAGGGAGTTTTCAGGGTCGTACATAATTAATCTAAAATTATTTTTAAGAAATTCAATATGGCGGATCCAATATGGCAGACGAAAAAATCAATTTTGTCCGATTTTCTTCAAAATTGGTACGGGGAGTTTTCGTTGTCATACATAACGAATCTGAAATTATTTTTAAAAAATTCAATATGGCGGTTCAAAGATGGCTTATTAAAGATTGTATATCTGCCGATTTTATCGAAAATCAGTATTGGAATATTTTTGTTAGTGTTAATTATGAATTTAAAATATTTTTGGAAAAACTCAATCTGGCAGATTCAAATAGCGGCCTAAAAATTTTACTTTTTTCGATTTTCTCCCAAACTGATATAGGGGGATAAATTATGAATTAAAAAATATTTTTTCAGGATTCGTTCAAAGGTGGAACTGAATTCTTTTTGAGGATGTAAATAGCGAATATAAGTCTAGAAATTTTAAGTTTCATGATTTCATCCAAAATTGGTACTAGGGGGCTTTGAAAGGTTTAGATTTAGATTAGATTAAGACTTAAAGTTTTTTTTTTCAAATTAAATATAGTGGATGCAATATTGTGGGTTGAAAATTTTACCTTATTCATATTTTTTCAGATTTGGTATTAGAGGGTTTTTGGGGACGTGTATTACGAATATGAAGTTAGTTTTTTTACAACTATTAGGTTGATAAGACACAATATGAGGGTAAGAAAATTTTACATATTCCGATTTTGTCTAAAATTGATATTGCGGGGTTTTTGAGTCGTATACAAACTCAAAATACAATACAAAATATATCGAGCTAAGAAATTTACATCTCTGGTTCTTTGAGCATGGATATTGGTAGGTTTTGAAGCCTATATTACCAATCTAAAATCAATTTGGAATTTAAGATAGTGGATTTACTATGACAGACTAAATATGTGTTTGACACAATTTTACTGGTATTTGGAAAACACTAAGAACCAAAGAATTTTTAGTGGTTCATTTTAGGGTGATTTACAACTTTGGATAAAATGAGTACCTTTTTGCCATCTTGGAGTCATGGCAAGGTTCACTAATCTCGATTAGTACTTAGTTCAAATAATTTATGGATATCATAATGAATTTTAAAATTAAAAACAGAAAAATAAAATTTTTATAAAAAAATGGAACCGACTTCTAAAAGTGTGCTAAAAAGTGAGAAATAACTAGAAATTTTTATATTAAATTGAACTTTTTGAAGTCGGCGCCAAATTATTTGTAAATGAAATAAATAACTACTAATATATACAAATTATGGTAAAAAAGCAATTCAAATAAACTATTTTTAATCTGTTTATGCAAATCACATTTTGTCAGGTATTAGTTTGGCGCCGACTTCAAAAAGTTCAATTTCGTATAAAAATTTAGAGTTATTTTTCAGTTTTTAGCGCACTTTTAGGTTCAATTTTTTTATAAACATTTTATTTTTATTTGTGTTTCAACAAATATTCCTTCCTTAAGCTTAGCATCATTTAGTTTAGGAAAAATTTGTTTAAGGTGTTTAAATGCATCTCCTTCTTTATTTAAAGCTTTAACGAAATTTTAAATCAATTTCAGTTTAATGCGTAATGAAGGAAACAGTATTTTTTTGGGATAAAAGATAAACATATTCTTTACGTTAGCTTAACCTGGAATAGATTGATTTCTCGGAAGCCATTTTTTTACTTGTTAATAGTTCTATATTGCCCTACTGTTTCAAAGACAAAGACAACAGCAAGACTTCATAAATTCACCCTGAAGCTCTAATAATAGTCCTATGCCTTTTAGGTCACCACATATTTGCCACTTATACGTATCGTAGATTATTGCGTTTAGAATACGTGACATTTTTTCGTACGTTTCCTTTATGTCAACTGCATGTACGGAAAGAATAGAGGGTCTTTTGTTGCCATGCCAAATCCTAATTTTTCCATAATACTGTTTGGATTAACACAAGTACACATTTTATACTGCAGAGTAAAAAACGAGGTTCGCTCCTGAATATTGTAACTTTGGTTCCAGCGACCAGTAAATTCCATTGTAATTTAGACCCTGATATTTCAGCATGCTCTTTGGTCAAGTGGAGGTCCTTAACTAGATCATTTAATTCAGGTTGTTCGATTAAAAAGGATTATTTTCCGTTACTTTCGGTTAAATAAGAATCGTCCTTTTCTGATACATTATCGGGTTCTGCTTTATCATCATATATTTCTAAATCTTCCTCCCATTTTGCTTGGAGCGCTGGAACTGGTAAATTTTTTCCATGAAGAACCGGTTCTATTAATGAGGGAACATCTGGATATTCAATATTTTGTTTGCTCTTTCTTGAAAAACCAGACACATTGGTCGTGCAAAAGTAACAGTCGTTAAAATGATTTGTTGGTTCTTGCCAAATCATTGGAACTCCAAAAGGTATACAATAGCGTTTATCATTTAACCAGTTACTTAGAGTGGCTGCATAGATTTGGCAACATATGTGAGTAGCCCAGTCACGATTTTGATCGCCGACATCCAAAATGCTTATGATAATCTACTTTGGTCATTTTGTTAATTGCCCTTTTTTTTGCGATTTAGTGGTAAACTGACCACATATCTCGCAAAGGCTATCCGCAGGGTTAACACAGGCACATTTCCATACTTTTTTGTATTCTCGCTTACATAGGTTCAAAAATGTGATACTACGTTTACAGGTGTCACCTAACTTTATTCAACACAAAAATAGCACTAATACAAGGCTCTTAGTATTGGCTTTTTTGTTTTCTATCTAATACTGACCACTATTACTCTTGCTAAACCAATACTGATGATATGACTGCCCGCCAGCTGCTTTTTTAGCCGTTCCGCACTTTTGAAATTTTTTATAAATATCGGGTACCAGAAACTCGAAAAGGGACGGGGTATTTCTCGTATACAGAGGTTATCTCTAAGTAATTTTAGCTACGGGACAGAGTGAAATTTGAAATTATATGGGCTTAAATGGTATCGCAATTAGCAATGCCCCTGGTGGTAAGGGCATGTAGCTAGCGATCTATTTTTGACCACCGCAGTAAATGTATGGATGTTTCGTCCCGATACCGGTGGTGGACTCATCAGTGGGATCCACCGGTATCTTTCCCAGACATCGTTGTACTTTCCACAAACTTGGACCTCTATTTAAGTCCAGTTTTGCCGGAAAGCGGTGGTGAGATGTTATATTCCACAACAATGGATACTTGCTTTATTTTAAGCACTAGGGGTTGAGACTTTGTGGTTGATTTGTCATCCTTAGACAACCCCAGGTAGTGCCAGATTGTGCACAATTTTCCTAACTTATGGAAAACGTAAATTTGGCAATGTTCCGTTCCGGTATATTACAAATACGCACTCACCTTTGCTGAAAAAATCATGCGTTTTTACCATCATTTTCTCATTTAGAGACCAGAAATTAACCAAAGACTCTCTATTATACTACAGTCGCAAATTTGCTGTCAAGGAGTGTTATTAGAAAGACATGTTTGTTGTAATCGTGTATAAGCTTCTCAAAATACCATATTTTCATAAAACGGCAAGAAAAAGAATTAATTTTCTCTAATTTTTAATTATTCCATTTACAGTTAGAACATGGCAAAGTATATGAATCAGAATCAGAAAATGAATACCGCCAAAGTGTCTTCATGGAGAACCTCTTCCAAATCAATGAACATAATAAGCTTTACGAAATGGGTCTTTCGTCTTACCAAATGGCTATGAATCACTTAGGTGATTTAACCAAAGACGAGTTCATGAGAATCTACACAGTAAATATGCCTCAATTACCTCAATCCGAAAATTTATCTGATTCTGAGCCGTGGCTGGATCTGCCTCAAGATCTGCAGGGCTTTGTCACTTATGCCCTACCCACTAATTTGGATGAAGTAGATTTGCCTACAGATATTGATTGGAGACAAAAAGGTGCTGTTACTCCAGTTAAGAATCAGCGCAATTGTGGATCTTGTTGGAGTTTTAGTGCTGTAAGTAAATTAAAAATTTTCTCGGGAAAAAAAATGGATCGTGAAAATATAATGTGTTATCTAATTTATATATAGTTATATATACTTAGATTTTCGTTAAATACTTCTTGCAATTATTTACTTAGTAATGAATTTCTTATGAAAAATTATTCATTCATTTTTTTTTCATTAAATTTAAAAAGCGAGTTTTTAATCGAATTAAATAAATTGCATTCAGCATTTTCTCGCACCAACAGGCACGAGTTTTTCTTGAGCGATTGATAAATTATGCTGAATCCAAAGCGAACATCGCATTTCAAGTCACTAAATCAGTTTCCGTTCTACAACTAACAATCAAAGTGCCTGAAGTGTCGGGTTCCGATTTTAATGAAACTTCAATATGTATTAGAGGGTACAAAAATAAGAGACACTTATTTCTTTTTATATCCGGAGATTCATTTTAACGTGGTGAAAACCTCCCCTAAAGTTCACCCGTAAAAACAGTATTTTTGACAAATATCTCTGGTTCTAAGTGAGATATTTTTACAAAACAAAATCAAAATTACTCGTTATTCGAAATGATGTTAAACTATGGTATTTTCACCCCCAAGGATATCATCCCGTATTTTTTAGGACATAATTTAATTCTAAAAATTAACTTATTTTGATGGAATGGTTTGAAAATATCTTTTTTACGAATACCATAAGTAACTTAAAAATAAATTTGTGAAAGTGGGTGAGCCACCCCTAAATACGTTTTTTTTTCATGTTCTAATTGAGATATCTTTACAAAACAAAAGGGAAATTATTTATTATTTCAAATGGTGTGGAATTATAGTATTTTCTCCCTCCCAAATTTTTTTATTAGGATAAACCATATGTTTATGCACGTAATTTAATTCTAAAAATTACGAAATTTAATGGAATTGTTTGAAAATATCTTTTTTACGAATACCATAAGTAACTTAAATTAACGGGTTTCGAGGTTTGTAAAAATAAACTAGTAAAAGACGGTGAGCCATCCCCAAAATACGTTTTTTTTTAAGTTCCAGTTCAAATTGACACAAAACAAAATGAAAATTATTTGTTATTTGAAAATATGTTAAATTATGGTCTTTTTACCCTCAAAGATATCATCCCTTATTTCTTATAACGGTAAACTGTCTATTAGCGCAAGTAATTTAATTCTAAAAATTTAGAAATTTAATGAAATTGTTTCAAAGTATGTTTTTCACGAATGCCATAATTAACTCAAGTTGTCATGTTTTGGAGTTTCAAAAAATGTAAAAGAGGGTGAGTCGCCCCCAAATATGGTTGTGTGAGGTTATTTGTGTTGTTTCATCCTCATAGATATCATCCCTTATATTTTATGAGGGTTAATCTTGTAATTCATTTACATAATTAAATTTTGGACATTACGGAATTAAACCAAATTTGTTGATACTTTTTTTTTACGAATACAATAGGTAACTTAAGTTGGCGTGTTTCTGGATTTCTTAAAGTAAAAGTAGAAGAGAGTGAACCAAAATGCATTTTTTTAATATCTCCAGCTTGAATTAAGATATGTTTATGAACCAAAATTAAAGTTACTTGGTATTTAAAATGATGTTAAATTAAGGTATTTTCACTCCCAAGGGTATAATTCCTAATGTTTTATAAAAGTAAGCCATCATTTCATACATATTGTAGAATTTTAACTTAAATGAACGTTACAGAATTACAAATCACTATCTGACATGAATTATAATAATTTACAGATATGAATGCTTAACCAATGACATAAGTTTATATTTTCTTATTAATTAAAAGAAAATATTTCAGGAAGCTCTGTAACATTTGTATCAACTGCAATTTGTCAATATTAAGAATAGTTATTCATGTATTAAATGACATTTTTCGAATGATATCTTTGCGGGTGAAAATACTATAGTTGGACTTCATTTCAAATAACACGTAATTTCCAATTCGTTCCGTAAATTTATCTCAATTAAATCTTACTAGTTTATTTTTAGGGACCCCGATATATGACAATTTAAGGGACATATGGTATTTGTGAAAAAAATATTTTCAAACAATTTCATTAAATTTCGTAATTTTTACAATTAAATTACGTGCGTAATTTACCCTTAAAAAATAAGGGATGATATCCTTGGGGGAGAAAATACTATAGTTTTGAATAACAAATAATTTTCATTTTGTTTAGTAGAGTTATTTTAATTAGAACTTGCGATATTAAAAAAAGTGTTCGGAGGTGATTCACCCTCTTTTCCTAGTTTATTTTTGGAAACCCAGGAAAATTCCTACTTGAGTTAATTATGGTATTCGCGAAAAAAGAATATTTTCAAACAAATTTATTAAATTTCGTAATTTTTAGAATTAAATTACGTACGCGAATATAGGCTTTACACTTATAAAAAATAAGGAATGAAATTCTTGGACATAAAATTACCTGTGTTCAACATAATTTCAAATAACAAGTAATTTCCATTTTGTTTTGTAAAGATATTTCAATTCGAACTTAAGATTTAAGAAAAAAAATATTTGGGGATGGCTCATTCTCTTTTACTAGTTATTTTTAGAAACCCCGAAACCAGTTAACGTTCGTGAAAAAAATATCTTCAAACAATTATATTAAATTTCATAATTTTTAGAATTAAATTACGTGCGTGAATAGAAATAATACTCCGGTATTATAACAAAGTATATATGCCGTTTAAAATGTAAAACTTTACAACAAATATGTCAGAGGGCCTTAGTAACGCCAATGTTGTCGGTCCCCGAAATAAAAACGGGCGCCCCCATAATTAAAAAAAAAACAGGTTTTTAGGGAAGAACTTTGAGGATAGTTATCATACCCCACGAATACAATTCAGGAAAAAAATACGTGTTTGATATTTTTAATATTTTCTAATATATCACAGAATAAGACAAATTGGAGGCGACCCTTGAGTATGTGAGTACTAACAATATGTTTAGGATTTGTCGGTATAAAACATGAAATTTTGAAAATAGCACATCAAAGCTGGGTACTGTGGTATTACGAAAAATTTAAACGTTACTTTGAAATTGTTAAACTTATAAATAATTATTCCTACCTGTCACCTTTTAACTAATCGACTCATCTATTTCAGACTGGTGCATTGGAAGCACAATGGTTTAAGAAAACCAATAAACTGATCTCGCTAAGTGAACAACAACTCGTCGACTGTTCTGGAAGATATGGTAATCATGGTTGCCATGGTGGCTGGATGCACTGGGCGTTCAGATACATCAAGGAAAATGGAGGAATTGACACCGAACAATCATACCCTTATACAGCAAAAGATGGACGTTGTGCCTACAAGCCAGGGAACAAAGCGGCTACAGTTTCACAGGTGATCATGGTGCCAAGAGGTGAAAATCAATTAGCAGCGAAGGTCTCTTCTGTTGGACCAATTTCTATAGCTGCCGAAGTCAGTCACAAATTTCAGTTCTACCATTCTGGAGTTTATGATGAGCCCCAATGTGGACATAGTTTGAACCATGCTATGTTGGCTGTCGGTTATGGTAGTATGGGTGGCAAGAACTTTTGGTTGGTGAAAAATTCATGGGGTACAGGATGGGGTGATCAAGGATATATAAGAATGGCTAAGGATAAGAATAACCAGTGTGGTATTGCTTTGATGGCTAGTTATCCAGGTGTTTAATTAGAATTACCGTTGTATTTATTTTCTTTATTTTTAAAGAAGATAACCTGAGAGTTTTTGTTTAGATTCCAATTTGATTTATGCTATAACAATTGCTTGTATTTTTTTGTTAATAAAAACTTTTTTATACTTATAGGTAATAAAGTGATGCCAATTAGCACATCGTCGTTCTTTTTATGAAATCCTTGTGTACTTTAATTTTTATTGATTTTACTGTTAATTAGTTTTAGAGTATTTTTTAAATCATTTTAATTTTTTGTCATTTAAGAAAGATTATTTGAAGAAGTCCTACTCATAGTATTAAAAAGATAAAATAAAGTGAAATGCAGAATTAAAATTGCTCTTTTTTGGTAAAAAGCATTTTTACAAAAATCACATAACACAATTTAATTTATCTGCTTATTAAATCTAAGGGACAGAAGTTGACGTTCTATTTAGTTATTATAGTAAGTCAATCAGTTCAGAAATATCTCTGCTGGTTAGGACAATATCATGAGCAAAGCATAAGTAACTCAATATATACCATTAAGTCTTTAGTCTTCTAAGATAGATTTTTTGAAAATTCTCTCTAATACTAGAGTAAATAATTTGCTGAATTTTTCAATAATTTTTACATTCATTCAATAATAACTGATTAAAAAACCATCTAAGAGGTTATGAAAATAAATTTCACCACCTAAAATATTTAAAGATCATCTATTTCCAATAATTATTTAAATAAAAACTGTTAATACACCACCGTCTTTAAAAGGACTAAAAAGTATGAAATAATTTCTCTTGGCCACTGCGTTATATCAAACATCCAAGCATGCACATAACGCTTCTTCTAGCAAGTGTGTCGAGAATTTAAATCAGATGATTGTTCAAAAGAGTAGAGATCTTGCGGACTAGAAGACGCACTGAACTGACACAGAAAGCATTAACAGGGGTGAAAATCAAACTCTAACATAGAGGAATTTGATTAAGATATGATGATTACTACAAAATGGATTCAAATAATAAGACTAAAATAGCCCGAAATGGGATAATGCAAAAAAGAATCCCCTTATAGAGGACTATCCAGAAATTTGACATTGACAGAAAAACCCTAACTACAAAAAAAAATAAATATAAACAAGCAGAGAGCGGAACTGATTAAAATAATTTCAAGACAAGTGCCATACAAAAAGATGGAAGGAAAACTTACACTCGAATAATAGACAAGAAAACCCAAATTTAACTGGAAAAGGGTAACAATCTGTTCAACAACAATAGAAATAAATACAAGCACCCACAGGCTCGTGAGTGTCAAGCAAAACAACACAAATAGGGATGAAACAGTGATAATTAAACATAACATAAAATTTTATTTTGAAGTGTAAAAATGTGGCCAAGATTCAGGATGACAAAATAATTGAGCTGGGAAAGAAATTAACGAGGAAGTACAACCAAAAATGATATGTTTTTATTTAAGAATTGTATGACAGATGCATAAAGAAAATAATATTTTGTCCATAATGTGAGTAAGAGCCAGTTCCGTTCCTGCTGCTTATTCAACTACGTGTTACCATCTTCAGGCTCAAAGTTACGGTAGAAGCTGGATTTCGTCTGGATCTATATCAACGACATCTAAGATACGCTATTTGAAATGTACACATTATTTTTAATTTATTGAAATATTGAAATATTAATTTTTAATTACTAAGGGTACTTTTCTTATCAATTTTATAATTTCATCTAATATTTTGTACGTAGTTAGCAGTTTATTTTTCGAAAATAACAAATTGTTTTTCAAAATAGGTTATTGACTATGTTTTCATTATTTTATACGTTCAATTGACCTTAAAATATGACAAAATCACTATGTGCTGCCAAATTAAGTAGCGTGTTTTTGTGACTAAGGCAGATTTGTTCACTTTTCATTTTATTGACATTTACCCGAATACTATGCATTTTTCGTAGATATATATATATATATATATATATATATATATATATATATATATATATATATACTGAAGAACAAATTTGCTTTAATACAAATAGTGACGATTTTAAATAAGAATAAAAAAGTTTTATTATCATTTACTTTTAAAATTATAATAGCTTTGAGCACTGCTACCTGTAACTGTGTCTTTTTAATGTCCATATTGTTAATTAAACTAAGAACTCTTTCAGTCCATGCATTCGTGCCGAGTAGATGCAAAGCATATTTAATAAATTTACAAAAATGCAAATTATTATTATTTTTGAAATGGTAGAATAGTTTACCCAACGATTTTTAACTGCTACATTTAAGTCGTTTCCATTCTGAAACCTTCTCTAACGTGACACAACTTGTAATAAGTAAAAACTCATCATACATTTCGGCAGGGGTGATGTGTTTAATTTTTATATTATGATTTTTTATTAGAAAATTTGGGTATTTTCAATTAAACTATTTTCTTAGTATTAATGTTAACTACTTTTAAACACAAACTGCATTTTCAAAAATAGTTAAAGTTACCTTAGTCAGGGTCATAAATAAATAAACTTTTCATCACATGTTACCAAATTTTAATAGCCCTATTTGGATTTTGTAAAAAAAAAACACAGATTTAATATGGCGCAACTTTAAAAAAAAATATGTCTGGAATGAAGCATTGTCAGAACTAAGAAGTTTTATGTAGGCTGCGTTTAACCTTATTTTGTAACAGTGGTGCAATTTAGAAAAAATGGACAAAAAATCTAAATTATCTTATACAACTGAAATTTTGCTTATGGGCTAAAAATTGCATTGAGGAAAACTTTATCCAATAATTTTTTTCGATATTTTGAGATATAACCTCACTTTTTTTTAGAAAAAAATTAAAATTTGATAGATAATGCTAATCACGTGACTATTTTCTTTTCAGTTATTTTTCATCTCGATCGAAGCAGAAATTGATGTCAAAGTCAAATTTCAAATTAAGCTATTAATAAAAAAATCTCCTGTATGAAGCGGACTTTACTGGTCCCCAGAAATTTGAATGCCTGGGGACAAAATGTCCGATTTTTTAAAATTTGCCAATATTCTAAGCTGGTATTAACACTCAAACTCAACAAGAACAGATTGTGTTGTACAATTCCAAACCCTCATCTACTATGAATTGTGGGCCTCTGAAATTTGAATTTATTAGGAAAACCGAACAAAAGTCTTTAGAGAAAATAGAAAATTATGAACTCGAACCAGACCACTTGCACCATATAAAAGAGTTCGCTTTTCCATCCGAGCTTCAGTACAGTACAACTTATTTATGAACATGGTAGACGGCTAGGTGAATGTTTTGGTTGGAGCGAAATCGTCCAACGTTGTTACCTCTGTCAAACAACACCTCAGTTCAACAACATTGATACTGTGTCCCAGTAAATACAGATTATTTCAAGCTACAACTGTTAACTCTACACGCATGTATTCGATTCTCCAAATGCTGCTTGCATTTGTCGTATCAACGTGACACCCAGAAGTGGTAAGCCCGTAAGCAGAAAGACAAAGAGGTGAAAGCACAGACAAAAACTACCATCCAACAGGCCTTTAAGGAGACAGATTAGGACTTTTTGTTGACATGCCAAAGAAAGGGTTAGGAAGCACTAACGACGGCAACACAGCTCGACGTTTCTTCGAGAACAGTGATGAGCCAGCTATAATAGCAAGAGTAAAGCGAAAACTGGTCCTCTGGTTTCCCGTCATTTTGCAAGCTATTGGAAATGGACATTAAACTGCAATAGAGAAGATTTTGGAATACAAATTTCAAACAGCAAGATTATTCTTCAAAGGATATTCTTGGTACAATATTCCAACAGGAAACCACAAATAACTTACTTCATTGACCAGACATCAAAGCATTTGCAATATTACCGATAGGTAAACTATCGAAAGATGCACCAAAATCAACGGACAAGTTGATAAGAAATTATCGCCTAGACTTTGCCCGAAAATCTTCTCGAGAAAAAATATGGCGGATGTGTTCCAAAACTTTTCGCGTCGATGGATTCTTACACTGTTTTTGACATAAGGATTCGGATAACAATTCATACGTATTGGAGAGTGAGAAAAGAGCTGTTAATAAAGAAGGCAGTGATTGAAAAGTTCTTTTTATTATTTTTATTACAATCGTATTATTTATTAATTTGTGTGAATCAATAAATATTATACTACTTATAAATTATTGGCATTGGTATTTATTAAGAAGTCTTAAGCATAGAGGAAAAAGTACTTTCGCCTTTTTAACGATTATCGATATCCGTGTATTTATTATTATAGTATTATATTTAAAATGTACCTTGAAGTCAAGCACAATATTTTATTCATGGAAATACAATTATTCTTTCTATTTCATTTTTAAAGCGTTGAAGCGTTTAGACGTTTTTCGAATTTATTTTCATGATTTTAAAGTTTCACTCTGCTATTGTTGGATCCGATTTTTATTTTTAATATTAAATCCGCGCTTTCGACCCACTGTGTTCTGAAGACCCGAAACCAGTGGAAAGTTCTTGCCCGACACCATTTTTGCTGGAAACTAGGAAGCAAGCTACGATACAACAGTATGGTTTATTTCGCTTCTTCAACAGAGCTAAACGGGTTGTCCGTCTCTTTCTCTTACCTTTCCATTATTTAGAGGTTCTGTTTTGGATTTTCCACACCCTGTATATATATATATATATATATATATATATATATATATATATATATATATATATATACATATTATGCTGATGTAGTGCTGAAATCGCATTCAGCACGTACAACTATGTGCAACTCCGTATGTAAATGAAATAAAATGCGAAACAGTAAATGCAAACTTCTCTCCATCATATCCTTTTTATGTTAGAGGTTGCGCTGTTGGAATAAATTGTTATAAAACACAATTTATTTTATTTCACCACCATCGAGATGGTGGCCTACCTGTATGACCATATCGAGAAGAAAGTCAAAGCTTATCCTCCTTGCCATAGTGATACGGCATGTCGGTACCATGATGAGTGTAGTGAGAGACGAAACATGTACTTCTGCCATATCACTGTGGCGGGGAGCGTTAGAGCTTCCGGTATATTCATTTTTATTAATTGGATATGAAAATACGTTAACTTATTGATAACTTTTTTCAAGTAGAAAAAAGGAAAAAAATGTACAAACAATTTATTTCTTGCAAATGCAACACTGGTTCTCTCTTCGTACGCGTTTCTATTACTTTATGGTCTCGTCAGTGAAGCTGTATCAAACCGAGAGCAACATTCGCAAGAAGCAACTCTCTATACCGGGTGTAACATAAAGGTTGAGAATAAAATATTCAGTAAAAAATAATTTTTGTTATATGTAGTTCTGCTCTACGAATATTCGTTACAGGGTGTTAAAAAATTTAAAAAAAAATCGTTTTACTGTAATAACTTTCGAACTCTGGAAGATAATGGAACGAAATTTTTGCCAGAGCTTAACTTGATACTGCCTAGTAAGAGTAAAAAATTGACTTCGTAGTTTACTCTGTGACGTGCGTACGGATATTAACGTAAGGTTTAAAAAATGTGGAATGCCTCTGGTAAAATTTTTTTCCATTTCCTCAAATTTGATTTTTGTTTTAAACAAAATTTTCCTCTTGCGTTTTCTTTGTATCTTTCGTCATTTTTCCGTAATTAGGCCTTTTGTTAATACCATTTTTTCCATTGTATTCAGAGAAAAGTGTAGAAACATGAATAAAAATGTAAAGAACTCAAACACTATAGGATATATTGTGCCCCTTTTTGAAAAACTTGTGGCATGGACATTTAAAAAGATTCTTAGATGTTTGAAATAAAATATTACTAATTAATTAACAGTAATAAATGTATTATTAACTTAAAAACTTAACATAATTGATAATTATCAAAAATATTCTAACAAAAAAATATCACAAAAGATGCTGGAAATATTGTCCTTCTGCTGCAATACATTTTCCAGTGCGTTTCCTCATGGATTCCCTTACTCGTGCAAAAATTCCAGGCATCTCTAGAATTTGTCGACATACCATTTCAACTCTTTGACGAACAGTCCGCACGTCAGGAATTTCAACGGAATAAGTTATGTTTTTTAATTGCCCCCATATGTAATAATCCAAAGGATTAAAGTCAGGGTCCTCCACGACCTATCCATTTATTTCTGAATATTTCATTAAGGTATTCCTTCACCTCTCGTCTAAAGTAAGCTGAAGCGCCGTTATGCATAAAAATCATCCGCGAGCGTGTTTCAAGTGGGACTTCTTCTAATAAAGGTTGCAATCCATTTTGATGGAAATCCAGATATGTTGAGCCACCTAGTCGATTCGGTAGTACCACAAGACCAACAAAAAAATCGCCAGTTATTCCTGCCCAAACGTTTATAGAAAATCGTTGTTGGTGCCAGGATTATATTATTCCCTGCGGATTTTCATCCGCCCATAGATGACTATTATGGAAATTAATTATATCATTCGTTCTAAATCCAGCTTCGTCAGTAAATAAGATGGATGAGTGAAAGAAAAATTCTGATTGATCTTATTTAAAAACCAGTTTCAAAATCTGGTACGTGGAGCATAATCCTCGGCATAAAGTGCCTGCACCCTTTGCAGATGGTAGGGATATAACAAATTATCATGAAGTATTCGTTGGACAGTTATATGGGTTACTCTCTTCATTCTTCTAATTGTTCTTGTACTAGAATCAGGATTTGCTTTGACCGTATGAAGTATTCGTTCCTCGAACTGCACTGTCCTTACATTTTGAGCCCTTCCGCTGAAGGTCTCTCTCTCTCTCTCTCTCTCTCTCTTTGTCAACCTCTGTCCATTCACTCCTGGATGTTTCCATCTTTCTCTATTCTTCGTCAATCTCATCCACTGTTTGCCCGCCACTGTCCTTATGTCGTCCACCCATCTTTTTTGAGGTTTTCCCGTGCTTCTTGTTGTCTCCCTCGGTCTCCATTCCAGGATTTATCGTGTCCATCTGTTGTCCTCATATCGGGCTATGTGACCAGCCCATTGCCACTTCATCTTTGCAACCTCCTCCACGATGTCCTTGACTATCGTTTTGCGTCTTATCTCGGTGTTTCTAATCCTGTCTCTTAATGATATTCCAAGCATGTTTCTTTCCATCGTTTTTTGGACTGATTCTAATTTTTTAACGGACTTTTTGGTGAGGGACATGGTCTCTAATCCATACGTACACACCGATAATATGCATGTGTCGTATAGATTAATGGGAATTGAATTATTTTTCAGGATGTGTGCAAGTTTACCGAAAGTGGCCCATGTCAGCTGTATTCTTCTTTTTATTTCAGCATCCTGGTTTGATTTCCCTAGTCTGATGTCATGACCCAAGTATAAATAGTGTTCGACGTTTTCTATCCTCTGTTTCTGTATTGTTATGTTTGCCTGTTCGTGGCTCATTATTTTTATGTTGTTGTAGTTCGTTTTAAGGCCTACAGATGCCGATACGTCATTTAGCTGTTATAGCATTTTGTTCAATTCTTGGAGATTACTTGCTATTAAGATTATGTCATCAGCAAATCTGAGATGGTTCAAGTATATTCCATCGATGTTTATACTTTTGATGTCCCATTTAAGTTTCTTAAAAATGTCCTCTAGGACTAGGGTGAACAGTTTTGGCGAGATAGTGTCCCCTTGTCTCACTCCCCTTTGTAGTTTTTTGGGGTTCGTTTTCGTCTTATCGTCTATTTTTATTTGAATGGCTACATTTTCGTATGTGTTCTTTATGATGTTTATGTATCTTGAATCGATTCTTGCCTTTTCTAAGTATACTGTCCATATTTCGACGGAGTCGAATGCCTTTTGGAAATCTACAAAAGCCATATAGAGCGGTACGTTATATTCGGTGCACTTCTCAATTAGTGTCCTTATGGTGTGTAGATGATCTGTCGTGCTAAAGTGTTTTCTGAATCCAGTTTGTTCGACAGGTTGGTAAAAATCGAGTTTGTTTGTTATAAGGTTGGTTATGATTTTGGTTAACAACTTGTAGGTGTGTGATAGTAGGGATATTGGTCGGTAGTTTTCAATATTTGTCTCCATTTTTGAATATTAAGATTACTTCAAAGTTATACCAATCCTGTGGAATTTTTCCCTCTTCAATTATTTTATTAAATAGAATCTTCAATATGTACTCTATTTTTCTGCCGCCAATTTTCAGCATCTCTACTGTAATTTTGTCTTCTCCTGCACATTTATTGTTCTTTAATTTATTTAGTGCCATTCTTATTTCTGAGTTTGTTACTTCTGGAATTTCCTCTGAGCCTATGTTGAGTATGGTCCTTTTTGTGCGTTGTTGCTCTTGTTGTGCGTGTGGCGATTATATCTTGGTGTAGAATTCTACTATGGCTCTGCTTATTTCCTTTTCTTCTTGGAAAGTCACGTTTTTCGCGTTTTTTATTTTTATATTCTTGTTTGCCTCTTAAGTTTTTTGTTTTTAGTACTTTCATATTGCAGTTTTCACTTATTGTGTCTTTTATTAGTTTATTGGTGTAGTTTCTATTGTCTTTTCTAATTTCCTTTTTCACTTCCTTGTTTAGAGTTTTGAAACTGTCTGTTGTTCGATATGTCCTTTTTCGTCTTTCTTTGAGAAGTCACAAGGTATTTGATTGTAGTTTGGAGGTCTTTGTTATTTTTGATTTTGAGTAGACTTTTTTAACCGATATGTTTATGGTTTATTTTATTTTCGTGGCTAGTTTGTTTATTTGCATTTGCTTTATTGTCTCTATTGGTGTTAGTCTTTTTTCTAATTCATTTTGATAGTTGATTAGTTCTTGTGTCAGAGTTTCCGTGGTAGCGGTCTTGTTTGATGAGCTTGTTGCGTTCTCATGTGTATCATTTTTTTTCTGGAGGTACAAGGATTTAAGAAGTCGGTTTTACACAAACGAGGGTAACTTCTTGAAAAAGTATTTCTATTCGGAATGCGTCGAACCGGAAAAAGTTCAGCATATAGACGCGCAGCTAACATAGTATTTTCGTTTACAAGGCCATAAACAAAATGCATATCTGATAATTTTTCAAATGACTAGCCCAATTTTATCAATTAACCAAAATAAAAACGCGTAATGAAAGCTTATCTTAACTGAAAATGACGTTTAATCTGAAAAAAAAAACAAACATCATGGTCATAGCATACTAGGTAATGTTTGTGTTTTTTTACATTTTCCTGTGCTTGTAATGAAAATAATGGTATTTACAATAGTCTTAATTACCGAAAAATGACGAGAGATACAAAGAAAGGGCATAAGGAAAAAAAATCTTGTTTAAAACGAAAAATGACATTTAACGAAATGATCAAAAAATTTTTACCTAAGGCGTATTACTTTTTTTTTTAAATCTACCGTAATATCCGTACGCATGCCACTGGATATCTATCAGCAAACATATCGCATGTTGTTGATAAACCTATATTACATTCCCTATGGATAATAAACAATTTTAAATAATCTTCGTGCGTATTATTTAACCACCTTGACATGATTTTTATTAACGATTGTCAAATGGCAAGAAATTGTGATATTTCTGTAGTGCTCTATTGTTTCCTTTCACCGTCATGGCCAAGTAGTAACAAAACCTAAAAGCCGTATAGCGTTTTTACAATACAAAAATATTAAATTGCCAATATTTCAAAAACTACAAATTTTTCGAATAGATAATCCTATTCAAAATTACCCTCATCTTTAATGCTTAACAAAACAACATTTAAACAAAATTTTTATAAAAAAAATTGAACCGACTTCTAAAAGTGCACTAAAAAGTGAAAAATTAAAAAAATAACTATAAATTTTTATACGAAATTGAAATTTTGAAAGTCGGCGCCAAACGAAAACCTGTAAAAATATGATTCCCATAAACAGATTAAAAATACTTTATTTGCAATTGCTTTTTTACCATAATTTGTATATATTAGTAGTTATTTATTTTATTTAGAAATAATTTGGCACCGACTTCAGAAATTTCAATTTCATATAAAAATTTATAGTTATTTTTTATTTTTCACTTTTTAGCGCACTTTTAAAAGTCGGTTCAATTTCTTTTTATAAAAATTTTATTTTTGGTTTTTAGTTTTGAATTCATTATTATATTCATAAATTAATAAGTACTAATCAAGATTAGTGTACCTCGCAATGACTTCAAGGTGACAAAAAAGTACCCATTTTATCCAGAGTTTGTTACGGTTAAAAATTGGGTTTAAATAATAAATATTTTCGTTTACATTTTTCTACATTAAATTACAGGTTCAGATTAATAAAGTAATAAATAGATTTTTGTTTCGTACGTAAATTTACAGTAAACGATGTTTTCTACTATAAAACTAATGATTACCTTTTGTTTTTCATTCATTAATATTGGTTTCATCTATATTCAGATCATTCCTTTTGTTTACATTTTGAAATTTTGATTGACATCGAAACTTAACATATTTCTGTAATTTGTAAATTTCGTTAGGTACCTCGAGACAATGTATCACAGATTGGGGAAAAGCGTTTTCTTATTGATTGGATAAATATAACCAGTGTTTTTTTTTTGTTTTCTTGCTGATTTTCCATCTTTAGGAAATATTTGTTTATTGTCACATATTAGCTGTTTGAGATAATCAGGTCCACTGAATTGCGTGAAAGTTTTTAGGGTTGCCTATAAGAGGGCACATCAGTTGAATATTATCGAAATTCTAAATTTGAAATAAGATTGTATTGACTTTTTTCATTATGCTGTTTTTAGTTTATTAGTTGAATATTTCCCCTTTACTTTACTAGTTAGAATTTTTGGTAATTATAATATTGTAAATTAGACCCTCGAACTATCTCGAACTATTTCGAACTAATTGGATTTCATTTTTTAAATATTTCGAACCCATTAAGTAGTTTGTTATTGAGTATTCATTTTGTAGGACGAGGCAGGTTAGATTATTAAGATATTGGTTATCTCGGTCTGATTTTAGTACTGGCCAGTTTAAAATTGAGATAGAAGAATTTTTGGTATATATTTCCGGAAGTAGTTCAAATTGTATGATAAATTTCAAGGGTTCGAGATTATGGCTACGAGATTAAGGTTATTTTTTTTGGATAGATTTTTGATGGACGTTTTTATTAAGTTTTTTTGGTTACTTCCGTTGGAAGAAATGTGCTAGTGATTTGAGAGAAATCGTTCTCTTTTGGCTATCTGACGCAAGAGCGTAAAGAAGTGGTTTTAGTTTTACTACTTTCCCAAGTTAAGGGACTTGGTCATAAATGGCCGATTAAAGTAACAAAACCAAGTCGGGGTGCAAACAATTTTTGGTGATTTTGGTTGTTTCACTCCACAGCCAGTTTGGCGATTATTTTTCTTCAGCCAGCCAGAAACAACGGCTTATCAGTTAGCAGATGCCACCATTTTCTTGAGTTCGAGGTATGTACATATTTCTTTTGAAACAATCAGTTTTTGTGTTTAAGCAAAATTTAGCTAGGTTTTGCGTAGGCCTTTTGTACGACTGATTGAGTAGGAATTTTTATTTCTTTCTTTTAGGGTATTTGGGAAAACTATAGTATGTTTTTGAAATAGTATGTTTTTGAAATAGTCACAATATACAGTGTCTTTGGATTTCTTCAGTCTTTCTTTTTTTTTTGGATGGAATTTTATAATGTACAGTTTGGGTTTTCGTGCTGCACTTCTGGGATTGTGAGCCTCTGAAGGGGACAATCTCCATATTGAGCCAGGTCAACGTCCTTTCTGTTTGAAAGTGATTCAGCTAAGTGCCTAATTTTAGCCAAAGTATGTACACAAGAGTTTCTGATTGTTGAGCCTAATGGGTATTAAACCTGTATTTTGAATCGTTTAGTTATCTAAACAGAGTTTTCTGTTCGATTACCTAGAGGGCTAACAGGTAGGGGATTCTTGTGTATATGATTTGGAAGCTTTCTAATTAACAGATTTTAAATATTCGGACTTTAATATATTTTTTTTCTAATGATATTTATCTTTTGGTAATTTACCATATTATATAATATTTGCGGCGAACCAGTAAACTATGTAAGGTGAAACGCAGTCGACTTCGTTGCGCTACAATCTCAAATTTAAATGTTTTATTTTTGCGATACTCTACTGTAATTGAGGTTTTTTTTTTATGGTTCTGTTTTAGAGTCCCAGAGTGGCCAAGCACCCATTTAATTATTGTTTAAAATAATGAATATTATAATGATACATTTATTGAAAATTTCAATTGCTTAACAATTGAATATTTTGGAAACTAATTATTTTGTACAAAATTGTAACAAACTTTTCAGTAAAATTTTGTCAAGATTTTAACCACTTGAGCGACAGTTATAAGTTGATTTCTATGATCTAATTTTTGTAATTATCTATCATTTTTTTTTGTGCTACTTTCTATTGCTTATATTTTTGTTAACTGTCATTATCTCTTTCATTATCAATTTTCTAATTCTTTCTCTTTGCAGATACTTTTGTACTTTTTTGATATTGCTTATTTTTTTTATTACTGCAAAGTTGATAGTCTTCTGCATTGTTGGGCTTATGGACCTTCATAGTCTAGTTTAAAATAGAGTGTGTTCTTTTCTTCTATAACTAGGCTATGTCGACGTAAACCTTCCAAGTGTAGTTGATTTGTTTACTTTTGGTTCGGTTTGCCGTTCACGGTGCAGGACACTCTCAAGTTTAATTTACTATTCTTTTGTTTTAATATTCACATTTTGCTACGTCATAGAAAGACAATAACTTTCGACTAAGTCAACAAGGTTTATTTATTGCCATTTACTATTTGTAATCGCAATTCTATCAGATAGCCCCATTAGAGGAGCTTGCAATAATTCACACGGGTGATAACTTTTTCCAGGGGTTGTACTTATTATTTGGGAAGGGGTATACCGTGAGAAATAAATGTATTGGCCTCTGTTTAATTGGTTTGATTTCCTATAATTTTTAATTAGGATCTTTTAAGTACTTAGACTCTGCGATTTATTTACCCGGATATGACATATTAAATATTTATTCTTTTCCAAGTTTTCTTTACTACAATTGCTCGTAGTATAATCATTAGGGCTCATTTTAAAGTAAAATTTGGTGGCGCCTTTTTCCCGATTTAGACATTTATAAAACTTACACAGGCAATATATTAAAATTAGTGGAAAAATATAAAAACAACGAATCTACCCTGAGATGAGCTAGCGTATAGGTAAATTCCAGTCAGCATTAGGACAATCATTAGGTAAGTCTGAACTGAGGTACCTTACAGGGTGTTGCCAGGATTTGGTAAGGCGTTCATAGTTGGTAATAATATATTATATTTCATGGTAAAATTTTGAGATTTCATTTGCACCAAAAATTCTTGATTTCACTGGCGCGAGATTAATCGCAATTTTAATTACCCAGTTTAAGTTTTTTTTTTACGAAGCAATCCTTATTTTTCAAGTTGTAAATCACTCTAAAATGAACCACTAAAAATTCTCTGATTTTTAGAGTCCTCCAAATACCAGTGAAATTGTGTCAAGCAAATATTTAGTCTGTCATAATAAATCCACTATCTTAAATTTCAAATTTAATTCAGATTGGCAATACAGGCCCCAAAACTTTCCAATATCGATATTTAAAGAACTTGAAAAGTAAATTTCTTAGCCCGATATATTTTATACAGCACATTGAGTTTGTATACGCCCCAAGAACCCCGCAATATCAATTTTAGACAAAATTGGAAAATGTAAAATTTTCAGTCCCTCATATTGTATCTTATCAATCTAATAGTTGTAAAAAATTAAATTCATATTTGTAATACACGACCCCGAAAACCACCTAATACCAAATTTGAAAAAATGCGAATAAGGTAAAAAAAAACCACCATATTGGATCCGCCATACTGAATTTCAAAACAATTATTTTAACATCTTAATCTAATCTAAATCTCAAGCCTTAAAAGTCCCATAGTACCAATTTTGGATGAAATTCATTTCTTAAAATAATTTCATATTCGCTATTTATATCCTCAAAAACAATTTAGTCCCACCTTTGAACAAAATCGAAAAATGTTTTGGAGAAAATCAGACAGAAGTTGATTTTTTGTCCGCCATATTGAATTCGTCATATTGAATTTTTTTAAAATACATTGGAGACCTCGAAAACTTCCTCACACCAATTTTGGAGAGAATCGGACAAAATTAAATATTTTCGGCAGCCATATTGGTTGCGCCATATTGAATTTTTTTAAAGGAATTTTAGATTCGTTGTGTACGACCCCGAAAATTCTTCCATACCTATCTTGGAGAAAATCTGACAAAATTAATTTTTTGACCGCTATATTGTCAGCGCCATCTTGGATTTTACTGGACCAATTTCATCCAGAAAAATATGAAACAACCGCAGCAACTTCCTGAACATAACGTAAAAAATTTCATTCAAATTCAAAAAAAGAAGTAATCGGTCTATATACAAAAAAAAATACATAGTCGACGAATTGAGAACCTTCTTCTTTTAAAAGTTGGTTAAAAATAGACTTTTAGCGATTTTTCAAGTTAATATTCAATGTTAATTTTTGATCACTCTGTATGTATTCATTATCAAAATATCAACACAGTCGACTAAAATAGATCCCCTTCTAGAAGGAAACCAACCCCAATTAAATAATACAGACTTTCATATAGGACAAATTAATAGTTATGTTCTGACGTGCGAACGGCGTTTTTGACATAAAATTAAAAATATGTCAAAAACAGTTAGACTGAGGTACAGGACATTATATATGAAATAGATCTTTATTAATTTTGAGTAGAATCCAAAAATAAAATTTTTATAAAAAAAAGTTGAACCAACTTCTAAAAGTGCGCTAAAAAGAAAAAATAACTATAAATTTTTATCTGAAATTGAACTTTTTGAAGTCGGCGCTAAACTAATATCTGACAAAATGTGATTCGCATAAACAGATTAAAAATACTTTATTTGTAATTGCTTTCTTACCATAATTTGTATATATTAGTAGTTATTTGTTTCATTTAGAAATAATTTGGCACCGACTTCAAAAATTTCAATTTCATATAAATATTTATAGTTATTTTTTCTTTTTAGCGTACTTTTAGAAGTCGGTTCAATTTTATCTTAAGTTGTAAATTACCCTAAAATGAACCACTAAAAATTCTTTGATTCTTAGAATTCTCCAAATACCAGTAAAAATGTGTCTAACAAATGATTAGTCTGTCATAGCAAATCCACTATCTTAAATTTCAAATTAATTTTAGATTGGTAATATAGGCCCGAAAACCTTCCAATATCGATATTTAAAGAACCTGAGATGTAAATTTCTTAGCTCGATGTATTCTATATTGCATATTGAGTTTGTATATTGCTCAAGAACCCCACAATACCAATTTTAGACAAAATCGGAATAAAAATTTTCTGTCCCTCATATAGTATCTTATCAACCTAATAGTTGTAAAAAATTAACTCCATATTCGTAATACATGACCTCGAAAAACCTTTAATACCAAATCTGACAAAAATGCGAATAAGGTAAAAATTTAAACCCATCATATTGCATCTGCTATATTGAATTTAAAAAAAAATATATTTTGAGTCTTAATCTAATCCAAATCTAAATCCTTCTAAGTCCCCTAGTGCCAATTTTGGATGAAATCCGGAAATTTAAAATTTCTAGACTGATATTCGCTATTTACATCCTCAAAAATGATCAGAAATGAAAATTTGGGAAAATTCCCCATCTAACATGATAAAAATGTCATTCTTTTTTCACATCTAGAGGTCATTTGAAGGTTAGTCGCTTTTCTTGACATAAAAACGTGAACAGGTTTAGAAACCAATTACTTACTTAAGGTTTTTTTTTATTGAAAGGGCTTAACTTTTATGACCTTGAAACAAACCTTAAAATTGTATTTAAGGTCATTTCAAAAATAAATTTCTTATCTCAAATACGAACCATTATTTTTTTTATTGCAGAAAAGAGAAATAGAAAAAATTTCACGTCTAGAAGTCTTGCCTTAACTGGCTGGATAAATGAAGTCTAGAAATCCAAGGGAAAAATGTCATATTAATATCGTTTGACGGAGAATTTTTCATATTTTCCCATTTCTGCAATAAAAGAAAATAGGGGTTTTTATTCGAAGAAACAAAGTTGACTTTGAAATGACCTTTAAATTTACTTCCAAGGTCAGTTTCAACGTCTTAAACGTTGAGTCCTTTCAACATAAAGAAACGTACGTCTCTTTTCTGTTTTTCTGTCAAAGAAGTGCGATTGACATTCAAGCGACCTCTAGATTGAACGGGGAATTTTTAATACTTTCTTTTTCTGCAACATAAAATCGGAATTTCCATTCGGAAAAATATAAATTTGACTTTAAAATTGCTTTTAAATATAATCCTAAGGTCAGTTTCAAGATCGTAAATATTTATTTTCTTGCCATTAAACCGTTTGGTTTCTAAACCTTTTCAAAGGAGAGTTAAAAACTGGTGATGTTGACATACACATTCAAAGTCATATGTGAACAGCTATTTTTAAATTCAAAGACTCACACTATGCAAATTTGCTTAACTGCTTCCAGTAACAAAATTGTATCTCCGAAATGTATCTGTCTCGATCCGTTGAGTGCTGAGTACTCTCTAAGAACATGGTCAACAGTTTCACCCTCCTTCAGACAACATCTGCAGGTCGGGTCATCTACGACATCAATCTTATAAAGATGACCCTTCAGTTGACAATTTTCTGTTAACAATCCCAGCACAATTCGCAGCTCTTCCCTTCCTACGGAGAGAAGCTCCCTAGTAAGCCATGCACTAGGTCCTATTTTAGGTTCCTTAGCATACTATTCCAGGAGTTTCTTTTCACGATTCAGTAAATTTGCTTTCCAGCAACAATTTTAGTTCCCTTTTGCCAATGGCAATTGGGACAGGTAGAATTGGTTGAGGTTCATAAAGTTCAATTGCGGACCTATCTTTGCCGGACAGTCCACTTCCCCATTCCTGCATATGTTCAAGTGGCCCGGAACTCACACGAGTTTGATTATGCAGCCGTTCATTGTCTGACTGTTCAGTACATCCTTGCATCCAGACACCAATCGCGAAGTTACGACGCTGGACTTCAGTGCCATTATCGCAGCCTTGGTGCCAGAGCATATATTTATTACTCTTTCTTGTTTATCTTTCTCTCACAGAGATGGCCACACTGCAGAATAATATAAGTTTATGCTGCAAAGATCGTTATCTGAGAGAGTAAAACTTTTTGACTCCCATGCTCCTACCGAACACTCCAGCTCCAGCTCTTTCATCTTGTTGAGATCAGTTAAATACCAGGATTTATTTCTCGAAAGATTTTGCTCTCCTTCTCAGTCCTCTCTCTACTTAGCAGAAATATCTCAAGAGAGTAGTTGGGTTTGAAAAGCGACGCTATGGAATCTATTTGCAAGGGAGTGATGGACATCTCTCCATCATGCTTTTCTAAACACTTGAATAGCCGCTCGTTCCTCATTCGGAATGTCCTAAGCAACTGTGCCAATAAACAGCCTTCAAGGCTGTGTATAAGTGGAGAGGAAGCAGGCTCACCAGGACTTCTAGCGCAAAGCTGGACCCACCTTTGAACAAAATCGAAAAATGTAGAATTTTTAGGACACCATATTGAATCTGCCAGATTGAGTTTTTCAAAAAATATTTTAAATTCATAATTAACACTAACAAAAATACCCCAATACTGATTTTAGACAAAATCGAGAGATGTAGAATCTTTAATCCGCCATCTTGGATCCGCCATATTTAATTTTTTTTAAATAATTTCAGATTCGTTGTGTACGACCCCAAAAATTCGCCCATACTAATTTTGGAGAAAATCATACAAAATTAATTTTTTTGGCCGCCATATTGTCAGCACCATCTTGGATATTACTGCACCAATTTCATCCAAAATAATATGGAACCACCGCAGCAACTTCCTGAACATAACGTAAGAAATTTCATTCAAATCGGTGCTGCCGTTCTGGAATAATCGGTGTACATACATAAAAGAACATACATACACGACGAATTGAAAACCTCCTTCTTTTAGAAGTCGGTTAATAAAATAAAATATTGAGTGATTCATTTAAAATAAGCAAGAAAAATGTTAGGATCTCCCTTATCGACTATGGTAAATTTCCAAGTTTACAAAAATTTTCTAAAATCTGGAACACTCTGTATGGGGTATTTTTTATAATATTGAAACTTCCCAAGAATTAGTAATTAAATTCTGGTTTATGGCAGCACTTTCTGGTAATTGATCTTTTATTTATACCTTAAATTATTCATTTTATTATTCAAATTATGGTTAACAAATTCAAATCATCTATGTGAATTTAACTATAAAATGCATTTGTTACGAACAAGGAAACACTCGTCATCAAATACTTTATTGTAGTGTTGTAGGTAACCATGTATAGTTTAGTAGTGTTGTTGGCAACTTTAGTGGCCTGTAGTCAGGCCATTTCTTACCAGGACCTAGTACAAAAACAATGGGATCAATTTAAGGTAAAATATTTTTATAACTCACGGTTCCTCTTGCACCCTTTTTGGGGTTGTAGTGATTTAAAATATAATAAATCTTAGATTTAATAACTTATGTAAGTTTACTGCTCTAGTTTACGAATCACTAACAGTGCATAAGTATTTTATCTTGATAATCTGACTGTAAAATTCGTCACTTAACATTCACGAACTTGACAAATAAAATTGGACCGTAGCGTAAATAATTTTTGATCCCTTTGCTGATCGCTATTACCTCGAAATATTTATATGGCACCATTGAATTCCCTGCTTGTTTCCTACATTGACGTGAATGTGTCATGTATAAAAAATGTCAATTCTATTATCTATATAATGGGTTTGGATAATAACTATCTCTTTCACATTATATCTAACAGAATAAATCGTTCTTCCTGGTTTTAAATGATAGGTTAATTGAGAATATTCGATAAAAAAAGACTGAGAAAATTAAGTGTTTCTGCAGAACATTATATTTAACTTGCATTTTTCGATTTTAAGTTTCCTGAAAATTATAATTTATCAGTTAAAAGTAATTCCTTCAAAATATATTTTTGGAGTCATTTGGAAGAGAGTAAATCTTGAAAATGGAACTATGGAGCAGAATATGTTGCAATATTATCATTTTTGAATAGCAAATACCGAATGTTAGTTCGTAAGAATTAATGAGAATGCTTTGTCTATGATTATGATATCATGATTTTTATATATTTTATTTTTTATCAACAGACACTTTCTAGCTCTTTTGTTAGGAATAATTATCTATTGACTATGTGTTTGAGAATAAAAACTTAAAAGTTAAAGTCTTTTCATTGTTTTATACGTTGACAACAGAAAATTTGTTGAAAATGAAATTTTCAAAAGAAATGGTATCTCACAAACCGCAAAAAGTCATTTTTCAAAAAAATATACCCCCAAACAAAATTAAAAAAAGGCAAAAAAATTAAAAATTTTTTTTATTTTTTCCCCATAATTTTTTCCAAGTGAAGTTAGGGATAGGTATTGCTTTGTAAGAAGGAAGGCTAATATTATGCCCGTTAAAATGAGTTCCTGCAAAGGTCTATACGATAAAAAGTAACAGAGATACGACACCACAAACTTTGCTAATTTTCTCGATATTAGCAAATTTTTCCTTTTTTTTTGCAAATTTCGTCTCAAAACTCTTGGTAAGTAAATTTAGCCCTTCAAATGAAACCTGACATAACGCCCGTTATAATGGTCTCCAGCCGAAGTTTATACGATTAATATTAGCCGAGAAATTGCCGATCAAATTTTCAACTTCTTAAAATTTTTTACCTCCACTTTACCTAATTTTATATTTTTGCATGAAAATTTTTCATTATTCAATAAACAAATTATTTTAGGGTGTTTAATGACAGAAATAAATATATTTTGAAAACACTCTTAATATGGGGTACGAAATTAAAAAAAATAATAATTACATTATTTAATACCTTTTTTAATTTATTTATTTTTATGAGTTAAATTAATTTCAATAGTTTTGTCAATTTTTTCGTGAGAATCTTCGAGATATCGTCTTAAGTAATGCCAAGTACATCAGCATTTTCACATTTTTTGCAAAACATGGGGCAATTGATCCCCAACATCCTGCATCTACAATTTCCTTGGCAACCTTTAAGGTACCTACAGGCTACTCTTTCATGCAAGGCATCTGGTGTAGAAGGTTTATTTGTCAAAATTGGTATCAATCCGTTTTTCTACCTTTTCCAACCCCAGTCGAGAGGATTTAAAATATCCCTTTTCGATTGTTGCATTCGTAAGTATGCTTTTAAGCCATGCTGTTGAGTAACATCAGTTGTTAGAGGCAATGGCGATAAAGTAAATTTCGAACTCTCAATTTTCAAGCAGTATAATAGAGTTACAATGCATCCAGATGTAGAACTGACGTTTTCAGAAATTGTTGACTTTCGTTTATATTCCTGATCGCTTTCTCTTATAAGAAACCAACAATAATCCCCCATTATTACTGGATCTCATCTATCTCGGTAACGTTGCTCCATTGTTAATATGTCTTGGTGGAACCTTTCTGCTAGTCCGTCACTAACCGCACCCAAATTTTCTGGAAAAAAATTTAAATGGGAGTGCAAAAAATGTATTTTAATACCTTCCAAGTTTCCCTTCTACAAGTTTTTCGTAGTTTTCTACTTTTTTGTTTCCTAAAAACTTCGAAACAATCATTTTAAAAGAACTCCACCCAGCTAATTCAACATCATTTAATTTTCTATCAAACTGTTGATCCCTTAGTATTTTTAACCGACTTCTAAAAGAAGGAGGTTCTCAATTCGTCGAGTATGTATCTTTTTTTATGTATGTACACCGATTACTCTGGAACGGCGGCACTGATTTGAATGAAGTTTTTTACGTTATGTTCAGGAAGTTTCTGCGGTGGTCCCATATTTTGTTGGACGAAATTAATGCAGTAATTTCCAAGATGGCGCTGACAATATGGCGGCCAACAAAATTAATTTTGTCTGATTTTCTCCAAAATTGGTATGGGGGAAATTTTTGGGTCATACACAACGAATCTGAGATTATTTTTAAAAAATTCAATATAGCGGACCCAATATGGCGGAAAAAAAAATTTAATTTTGTCTGATTTTCTCCAAAATTGGCGTGGGGGAGTTTTCAGGGTCGCATATAATGCATCCAAAATATTTTTAAAAGATTCAATACGGTGGATCCAATATGGCGGACAAAAAATTAATTTTGTCCGATTTTCTTCAAAATTGGCGTGGGGGAGTTTTCAGGGTCGCATATAATGCATCCAAAATATTTTTAAAAGATTCAATACGGTGGATCCAATATGGCGGACAAAAAATTAATTTTGTCCGATTTTCTTCAAAATTGGCGTGGGGGAGTTTTCAGGGTCGCATATAATGCATCCAAAATATTTTTAAAAGATTCAATACGGTGGATCCAATATGGCGGACAAAAAATTAATTTTGTCCGATTTTCTTCAAAATTGGTACGGGGGAGTTTTCGTTGTCGCACACAACGAATGTGAAATTATTTTTATGGCGGATCAAAGATGTCATATTAAAGATTCTATATCTCCCGATTTTGTCTAAAATCAGTATTGGGGTATTTTTGTTAGTGTTAATCATGAATTTAAAATATTTTTTGAAAAACTCAATCTGGCAGATTCAATATGACGTCCTAAATATTTTACATTTTTCAATTTTCTCCCAAACTGATATAGGGTGTTTTTGAGGGTGTAAATTATGAATTTCAAAGTATTTTTTCAGGATTCAATATGACCAATCCAAGATCGCGAATTAAAAATTTTACATTTTTCGATTTTTCCCAAACTGAATTGTTTTTGAGGATGTAAATAGCGAATATAAGTCCAGAAATTTTAAATTTCACGATTTCATCCAAAATTGGTACTAGGGGGCTTTGAAAGGTTTAGATTTAGATTAGATTAAGACTTAAAGTATTTTTTTTTCAAATTAAATATAGCGGATGCAATATCGTGGGTTGAAAATTTTACCTAATTCGCATTTTTTCACATTTTGTATTAGAGGGTTTTTGGGGTCGTATATTATGAATATGAGGTTAATTTTTTACAACTATTAGGTTGATAAGATACAATATGAGGGAGAGAAAATTTAACATATTCCGATATTGTCAAAAATTAATATTGTGGGGTTCTTGAGACGTATACAAACTCAATATGCAGTATAAAATATATCGAGCTAAGAAATTTACATCTCGGGTTCTTTAAATTTTGAAAATTGATATTTGGGAAGCTTGACGCGTATACAAACTCAATATGCAGTACAAAATATATCGAGCTAAGAAATTTAAATCTCCGTTTCATTAAACATCGATATCGTAAGGTTTTGGGGCCTATATTACCAATCTAAAATTAATTTGGAATCTAAGATAGTGAATTTACTAAGACAGACTAAACAATTTTACTGGTATTTGGAAAACACTAAGCACCAAAGAATTTTTAGTGGTTCATTTTAGGGTGATTTACAACTTTGGATTAAATGGGTACTTTTTTGCCTCCTTGGAGTCATTGCAAGGTACACTAATCCCAATTAGTACTTAGTTCAGGTTAGTTCAGTTAGTGAACCTATTTCTAAAAGTGCGCTAAAAAGTGAAAAATAACTATAAATTTTTATATGAAATTGAACTTTTTGAAGTCGGCGCTAAATTATTTGTAAATGAAATATATAACTACCAATATATACAAATTATGGTAAGAAAGCAATTACAAATAAAGTATTATTAATTTCTTTATGCAAATCACATTTTGTCAGATATTAGTTTGGCGCCGACTTCAAAAAGTTCAATTTCATATAAAAATTAATAGTTATTTTTCACTTTTTAGCGCACTTTTAGAAGTCGGTTCAATTTTTTATAAAAATTTTATTTTAATTTGTGATCCAACAAATATTCCTTCTTTAAGCTTAGCATCATTTAGTTTAGGAAAAATTTGTTTAAGGTATTTAAACGCATCTCCTTCTTTATCTAATGCTTTAACGAAATTTTAAATCAATTTCATTTTAATGTGTAAATGGAGGTAACGGTACTTTTTTGAGATAAAACAGAGATATATAGAATAGAGGGTCTTTTGTTGCCATGCCAAATCCTAATTTTTCCATAATACTGTTTGGATTAACACAAAGATACATTTTATACTGCAGAGTAAAAAACGAGGCATGCTCCTGGTTTCTAAATATTGTAACTTTGGTTCCAGCGACCAGTAAATTCCATTGTAATTTAGATCCTGATATTTCAGCATGCTCTTTGGTCAAGTAGAGGTCCCTAACTAGATCATTTAATCAGGTTGTTCGATTAAATAGGATTTTTTTCCTTTACTTTCAGGAAAATAAGAATCGTCCTTTTCTGATACATTATCGGGTTCTGCCTTATCATCATACATTTCTAAATATTTCTCCTATTTTGCCGGGAGCGCCGGAACTGGTAAACTTTCTCCATGAAGAACCGGTTTTAGTGATGAGGGAATATCTGGATATTCAATATTTTATTTGCTGTTTCTTGAAAGACCAGACACATTGGTCATGCAAAAGTAATGGTCGTTAAAATGATTTGTTGGTTCTTGCCAAATCATTGGAACTCCAAAAGATATACAATAGCGTTTATCATGTGAGTAGTCCAGTCTCGAATTTGATCGCCAACAAGACATCGAAAATACTTATGATGATCTACGTCATTTGGTTAATTGCCTTTTTTTTGCGATTTAGGGGTAAACTGACCACATATGTCGTAAAAACTATCTGCGGGGTTAACACAGCCACGTTTCTATACTTTTTTGTACTGTCACGTACATAGGATGTGATACTACATTTACAGGCGTCAACTAACTTTATTCAACACAAAAATAACACTAATACAAGGCTCTTAGTATTGGTTTCTTGGTTTTCTATCTAATACTGACCACTACTCTTGCTAAACCAATACTGATGATACGACTGCCCGCCAGCTGCTTTTTTAGCCGTTCTGCACCTTTTGAATTTTTTAGAAACATCTGGTATAAGAAATTTGAAAAGCGACGGCGTATTTCTCGTATACAGGGGCTATCTCTATGTAGATTTGGCTATGGGGCAGAGTGAAATTTGAAATTATATGGGTTTCAATGGGTACTTGTTTTATTTTAAGCCCTAGGGTTGAGACCTCGTGGTTGACTTTTTATCCTTAGACAACCCTCAGGTAGTGCCAGATTGTGCACAATTTCCCTAACTTATGGAAAACGTAAATTTGGAAATATTCCGCTCCGGTATATTACAAATACTCACACACCTTTGCTGAAAAAAGTTTTCGTGCTAGGATATTTTTACTATCATTTTCTCATTTAGAGACCAAAAATTAATCAAAGACTCTTTTTTATACTACAGTCGCAAATTGGCTGTCAAGTAGTGTTATTAGATATACATGTTTGTTGTAATCGTTTATAAGCTTATCAAAATACAATATTTTCATAAAACGGCAAGAAAAATAATTAATTTTCTCTAATTTTTAATTATTCCATTTACAGTTAGAACATGGTAAAGTATATGGATCAGAATCAGAAGATGAATACCGCCAAAGTGTCTTCATGGAGAACCTCTACGAAATCAGTGAACACAATAAGCTTTACGAAATGGGTCTTTCATCTTACCAAATGGCTATGAATCATTTAGGAGATTTAACCAAAGACGAGTTCATGAGAATCTACACAGTCAATATGCCTCAATTACCTCAATCCGAAAATTTATCTGATTCTGAGCCGTGGCTGGATCTGCCTCAAGATCTACAGGACTTTGTCACTTATGCCCTACCCACTAATTTGGATGAAGTAGATTTGCCTACAGATATTGATTGGAGACAAAAAGGTGCTGTTACCCCAGTTAAGAATCAGGGCCATTGTTTGTCTTGTTGGAGTTTTAGTGCTGTAAGTAAATTAAAATATTATCTCGGGAAAGAATGGATCGTGAAAATATAATGTGTTATTCAATTTAGATGAGTTAAAATTTTGTTAAATACTTCTTGCAATTATTTACTTAGTAATGAATTTCTTAGGAAAAATTATTCATTAATTTTTTTTTCATTAAATTTAAAAAGCGAGTTTTTAATCGAATTAAATAAATTGCATTCAGCAATTTCTCGCATTCAGCATTTTCTCGCACCAACAGACACGAGTTTTTCTTGAGCGATTGATAAATTATGCTGAATCCAAAGCAAACATCGCATTTCAAATCACTAAAACTGTTTCCGTTCTACAACTAACAATCAAAGTACCTGAAGTGTCGGGCTCCGATTTTAATGAAACTTCAATATGTTTTAGAGAGTACAAAAATAAGAGACACTTATTTCTTTATATATGCGGAGATTCATTTTAACGGGGTGAAAACCACCCCTAAAGTTCTCCCCTAAAAACAGTATTTTTGACATATTTCAGGTTCTAAGTGAGATATTTTTACAAAACAAAATCAAAGTTACTCGTTATTCGAAATGATGTTAAACTATGGTATTTTGCCTCCAAGGATATCATCCCGTATTTTTTATGCACATAATTTAATTCTAAAAATTAACTAATTTTAATGGAATTGTTTGAAAATATCTTTTTTACGAATACCATAAGTAACTTAAACTGACGGGTTTCGAGGTTTGTAAAAGTAAACTAGTAAAAGAGGGTGAGCCATCCCCAAACACGTTTTTTTTTAATTTCCAGTTCTAATTAACACAAAACAAAATGAAAATTATTTGTTATTTGAAAATATGTTGAAATATGGTCTTTTCACCCTCAAAGATATCATCCCTTATTTCTGATAACGGTAAACCTTCTATTAGCGCAAGTAATTTAATTCTAAAAATTTAGAAATTTAATGAAATTTTTTCAAAGTATGTTTTTCACGAATACCATAATTAACTCAAGTTGTCATGTTTTGGAGTTTCAAAAAATGAAGTAGTAAAAGAGGGTGAGTCACCCCCAAATACTTTTTTTTTTCAAATCTCAAATTATAATTGAGATATCTTTACAAAATAAAGTGGAAATTACTTGTAAGTTGAAGTGAGGTTATCTATCTTGTTTTAACCCCATAAATATCATCCCTTATATTTTATGAGGGTTAATCTTATAATTCATTTACATAATTTAATTTTGTACGTTACGGAATTAAATCAAATTTGTTGATAATATTTTTTTACGAATACAATAAGTAACTTAAGTTGACGTGTTTCTGGGTTTTCGAAAATAAAAGTAAAAGAGGAGAACCACCCAAATACGTTTTTTAATATCTCCAGTTTGAATTAAGATATCTCTATGGAACAAAATTAAAATTACTTGTTATTTAAAATGAAGTTAAATTAAGGTATTTTCACTCCCAAGGATATTATTCCTTATTTTTTTTTATAAAAATAAGCCGTCATTTTAAACATATTGTCAAAGTTTAACTTAAATAAACGTTATAGAATTACAAATCACTATTTGAGATGAATTATAATAATTTACAGACAGGAATGCTTAACCATTGCCATAGGTTTATATTTTCTTATTGATTAAAAGAAAATATTTCGGGAAGCTCTGTAACGTTTATATCAACTGAAATTTGGCAATCTTAAGAATAGTTATTCATGTATGAAATGACATTTTTCGAATGATTTCTTTGAGGTCGAAAATACTATAGTTTAACTTCATTTCAAATAACGCGTAATTTCCAGTTTATTTCGTAAAGCTATCTCAATTATAACTTGCTAGTTTATTTTTAGAAACCCTCAAATATGAGAACTTAAGGGACTTATGGTACTTGTGGAAAAAATATTTTCAAACAATTCCATTATATTTCGTAATTTTTACAATTAAATTACGTGCGCAAATATATGATTTACCCTAAAAAAATAAGGGATGATATGCTTGGGGGAGAAAATACTATAGTTTGATATCATTTTGAATAACAAATAATTTTCATTTTGTTTAGTGGAGCTATTTTAATTGAACTAGATATTAAAAAAAAGTGTTTGGGGGTGATTCACCCTCTTTTCCTAGTTTATTTTTGGAAACCCCGAAAAAATCCTACTTGAGTCAATTATGATATTCGCGAAAAAAAATATTTTCAAACAATTTAATTAAATTTCGTAATTTTTAGAATTAAAATACGTGTGCGAATAGATGCTTTACCCTTATAAAAAATAAATAATGATGTTCTTCGACATAAAATTACCTTAGTTCAACATCATTTTAAATAACAAGTAATTTCCATTTTGTTTTGTAAAAGTATTTCAATTCGAACCTAAGATTTAAGAAAAAAAATATTTGGGGGTCGCTCACTCTCTTTTACGAGTTAATTTTAGAAACCCCGAAACCAGTTAACGTTCGTGAAAAAAATATCTTCAAACAATTATATTAAATTTTATAATTTTTAGAATTAAAGTACGTGCGTGAATAGAGATAATACTCCGGTATTATAACAAAGTATATATGCCGTTTAAATGTAAAACTTTACAACAAATATGTCAGAGGGCCTTAGTAACGCCATTGTTGTCGGTCCCCGAAATAAAAACGGGTACTCTCATAATTAAAAAAAAAAAAACAGGTTTTTAGGGAAGAACTTTGAGGATAGTTATCATACCTCACGAATACAATTCAGGAAAAAAATACCTGTTTGATATTTTTAATATATCACAGAATAAGATAAATTGGAGGAGGTATGTTTCCTTGCGAGTACTAACGATATGTTTAGGATTTGTCGGTATAAAACATGAAATTTTGAAAATAGCACATCAAAGCTGTGTACTGTGGTATTACGAAAAATTTAAATGTTACTTCGAAATTGTTAAACTTATAAATAATTATTCGTACCTGTCACCTCTTAACTAATCGACTCATCTATTTCAGACTGGTGCATTGGAAGCACAATGGTTTAGGAAAACCAATAAACTGATCTCGCTCAGTGAACAACAACTCGTCGACTGTTCTGGAACATATGGTAATCATGGTTGCCATGGTGGCTGGATGCACTGGGCGTTCAGATACATCAAGGAAAATGGAGGAATTGACACCGAACAATCATACCCTTATACAGCAAAGGATGGACGTTGTGCTTATAAGCCAGGAAACAAGGCAGCTACAGTTTCACAGGTGGTCATGGTTCCAAGAGGTGAAAATGAATTGGCAGCGAAGGTTACTTCTGTTGGACCAATTTCTGTAGCTGTCGAAGTCAGTCACAAATTCCGGTTCTACCATTCTGGTGTCTATGATGAGCCCCAATGTGGACATAGTTTGAACCATGGTATGTTAGCTGTCGGATATGGTAGTATGGGAGGCAAGAACTTTTGGTTGGTGAAAAATTCATGGGGTGCAGGTTGGGGTGATCACGGATATATAAAAATGGTTAAAGATAAGAATAACCAATGTGGTATTGCTTTGATGGCTAGTTATCCAGTTGTTTAATTAGAATTAACGTTAAAATTTGTATTTATTTTCTTTATTTTTAAGGAAGATAAATGAATATACCTGAGGGTTTTTGTCTAGATTCATTTTTTGATTTATGCTAGAACAATGCTTGTATTTTTTTTGTTAATAAAAATTTTTTATACGTATAGGTAATAAAATGATGCCAATTAGTACATCGTCGTTCTTTTTATGAAATCCTTGTGAACTTTAATTTGTAATGATTTTACTGTTAATTAGTTTTAGAGTATTTTTTAAATCATTTTAATTGTTTGTCATTTAAGAAAGATGTTTTAAAGAATTCCTACTATTGTATTACAAAGATAAAATAAAATAAAATGCTTAATTGAAAGTGTTCCCCTTTGTTAAAAAGTGCTTCCACAATCTAACGGGCAGAACTTGATGTTTTATTTAGTTGTTAGAGTAAGTCAAACATCCACGAATATCTCAACCGATTAGGACAATATCATGAGCAAAGCATAGGTAGCTCAAATATATCCCGTTAATGATTATGTCTTTAGCCTTCCATGATAAATTTTTTGAAAATGCTCTCTAATACTAGAGTAAATAATTTTCCTAATTTTGCGATGATTTTTACATATCTGCAATAATAACTGATCCAAAAACCATCTAACAAGTTAGGAAAAAAATTCCGCAACCAAAAATATTTTATCGTTCTCTATTTCTGATGATTATTTAAATAAAAAAAATGTTAATGTACCACATTCTTTAAATGGACTAAAAAGTATAAAATAATTTCTTCTAGCCACTGCGTTATATCAAACATCCAAGCGTGCACACAACGCTTCTTCTTGCAAGTGTGTCCAAAATTTAAAGGAATTAATTGCTCAAAAATGACCCAAAAGCGTTTTTCTGAAAGTTTGGGGACCATGCGGACTAGAAATCGCCCCAAACTGACCCAGAGAAGCATTAACAGGAGTGAAAATTAAACTCGAACATAGAGGAAAATGATTAAGATATAACGATTAATACAAAATGGATTAAAATAATAAGACTAAAACCATAGGCCTGGTATAGAGTAGACAAAATGTAAACAAACTTTGTGTGAAGGCTATTTATGGTCAGTGGGGGAAAGGGGAATAACGCACAAAAAGCGTAGTTGTCGAAATGAGACAAAAGTTATTTTATTATTTTAATCGAGTAAAACTATTGGTACTAAAATAAATGAAAACTTATACAGTAGAACGTCTCTTAAACTCTTATTTACTGCATCTGTACCTTATTTACTATTTTTTCGATAAGGTAAAAAAAACATATGTTTTATTCCTCTGGTTAGAGTCCTAATAATAATGTCAAAAGAAAACGTTTGAAAAACATATAATTCACTTGGCAACGTCGCTAATCCAGTTGTTGTCGGTTTAAGATAGGCAACCCCTAATGAATATTCTTTTGTTTGTTTTCGGTTTTTTTGTTTACGGTTTGGTGAGACATTTTTTATGCCTATTGAATACTTTGTGGTGAAATTTGGTAATAATTAAAGGCATAGTGTGTGATAAAATTGATAAGAATCAGTAGACCAACTAATTAAAACGTTCTTTCCAAAGGTAAGTACAATAGAATGTTTACCGTTTGAAACGTAACCTATATCCATATTTCAACCCATCATATTGCATCCGCTATATTGAATTTAAATATATATATATATATATATATATATATATATATATATATATATATATATATATATATATATATATATATATATATATATATTTTAAGTCTTAATCTAATCCAAATCTAAACCCTTCTAAGTCCCCTAGTGCCAATTTTGGATGAAATCCGGAAATCTAAAATTTCTAGACTGATATTCGCTGTTTACATTCTCAAAAACGATTCAATCCCACCTTTTAACAAAATCGAAAAATGTAGAATTTTTAGGACACCATATTGAATCTGCCAGATTGAGTTTTTCAAGAAATATTTTAAATTCATAATTAACACTAACAAAAATACCCGAACACTGATTTTAGACAAAATCGAGAGGTGTAAAAAAAACTTTACTCCGCCATCTTGGATCCGCCATATTTAATTTTTTTTAAATAATTTCAGATTCGTAATGTGCGATCCCAAAAACTCCCCCATTTCAATTCTGAAATAAATCGGAAAAAATTAATATTTTATCCGCTATATTGGATTCGCCATATTGAATTTTTAAAGAATAATTTCAGATTCGTTATATGCGACCCCGAAAACTCCCCTGTACCAATTTTAAAGAAAATCGGGCAAAATTGATTTTTTCGTCCGCCATATTGGATACGCTACATTGAATTTTTTTAAAATAATTTCAGATTCGTTATGTGCGACCCCGAAAACTCTCCCGTACCAATTTTGGATATTACCGCACCAATTTAGTTCAAAAAAATATGGGACCACCGCAGCAACTTCCTGAACATAACGCAAAAAATTTCATTCAAATCGGTGCCGCCGTTCCGGAGTAATCGGTGTACATACATAAAAAAAAACATACATACTCGACGATTTGAGAACCTCCTTCTTTTAGAAGTCGGTTATTAAAATAATATATTGAGTGATCCATTTAATAGAAGCAAGAAAAATGTTAGGATCGCCCTTATCGACTATAGTAAATTTCCAAGTTTACAAAAATTTTCTAAAGTCTGGAACACTCTGTATGGGGTCTTTTTTATATTATTGAAACTTCCCAAGGATTAGTAATTAAATTGTGGTTTATGGCAGCACTTTTTGGTAATTCATCTTTTATATCTCAAATTATTAATTTTATTATTCAAATTATGGTTAACAAATTTAAATTATCTATGTGAATTTAACTATAAAACGCATTTGTTACGAACAAGGAAACACTCGTCATCAAATTCTTTATTGTAGTGTTGTAGGTAACCATGTATAGTTTAGTAGTATTGTTGGCAACTTTAGTGGCCTGTAGTTAGGCCATTTCTTACCAGGACCTAGTACAAAAACAATGGGAAGAATTTAAGGTAAAATATTTCTATAACTCACGGTTCCTCTTGCACCCTTTTTGGGGTTGTAGTGATTTAAAATATAATAAATCTTAGATTTAATAACTTATGTAAGTTTACTGCTCTAGTTTACGAATCACTAACAGTGCGTAAGTATTTTATCTTGATAATCTGACTGTAAAATTCGTCGCTTAACATTCACGAACTTGACATATAAAATTGGACCGTAGCGTAAATAATTTTTGACCCCCCTGCTGACCGCCATTACGTCGAAATATTTATTGAATTCCCTGCTTGTTTCGTACACTGACGTGAGTGTGTCATGTATAAAAAATGTCAATTCTATTATCTACATAATGGGTAGGTATATGTAGGTAGCGAGTAGATACTCATCTATAGGTGACAGATCTACTTCAGGGATGCGCGTTGCCTTACGCGAGCCTTGGTTCAATTTTACTCCCTAGCACCCATAGGGAAACCATTGTCACACCCTCAGTTCCTTATCCGAACCCAAACATTCCCCTTTCCAGTATCCCAGACCACAACTTGCCAACCCGCTCGGCAAGCGTGGCGTTTTAAGATGCCAAAACCTCTCAACATGAAGAAATCGAGTATCAACACGAGATTACCCCAGGTGAGTAGAGTAAACCACTCAGAATCTCACACTGAGCAACCAGTTAGCCTCACGGATTCTGGAGGAGGCAAATACTCGACTGAAAATACAGAAAGAAAACTCAACCCATTTTACTTCCCTATAGCCACATACAACACACGAACTATGAGGACCCAAGAACACCTTGACGAACTAGAACACGAACTAGCCAATGTCAAATGGGATATACTAGGACTTTGCGAAATTCGCTTGCCAGGAGAGAAATGCACGACCTTAAAATCCGGTCATATCCTATTCCAGAAGAACTCAGACGAAAATAGCCATATAGGTGGGGTAGCACTTCTGATAAATAAAATAACAAAATACTGCGCAGTGTCTAACAGGGTCATATACCTTATAATAACTTTAAACAAAAGATACAGCCTACAGATCATACACGGATATGCACCGACGGGAAACTCCGAAGACGAAGAAGCTGAAACCTTCTATGAAGATTTGGTAACGGCAAGAAGAAAAGAAAAAACACAATTCGTAATAATTACAGGAGATTTTAACGCAAAAATCGGCAAGAGAGAGCAGGGACACACACACTATAATGGCCACTTCGGGATACAATACTTGAGACGTATACAAACTCAATATGTAGTATGAAATATATCGCGCTAAGAAATTTACATCTCGAGTTCTTTAAATATTGAAAATTCATATTGTGGGGAGCTTGAGGCGTATACAAACTCAATATGCAGTACAAAATATATCGAGCTAAGAAATTTACATCTCCGTTTCATTAAACATTGATATTGAAAGGTTCTGGGGTCTACATTACCAATCTAAAATTAATTTGGAATTTAAGATAGTGAATTTACTAAGACAGACTAAATATTTGTTTGACACAATTTTACTGGTATTTGGAAAATACTAAGAACCAAAGAATTTTTAGTGGTTCATTTTAGGGTGATTTACAACTTTGGATAAAATGGGTACTTTTTTGCCACCTTGGAGTCATTGCAAGGTACACTAATCCCAATTAGTACTTAGTTCAAATAATTTATGGATATCATAATCAAATCGAAAACTAAAAATAGAAAAATAAAATTTTTATAAAAAAAATTGAACCTATTTCTAAAAGTGCGCTAAAAAGTGAAAAATAACTATAAATTTTTATATGAAATTGAACTTTTTGAAGTCGGCGCTAAATTATTTGTAAATGAAATATATAACTACCAATATATACAAATTATGGTAAGAAAGCAATTACAAATAAAATATTTTTAATCTCTTTATGCAAATCACATTTTGTCAGATATTAGTTTGGCGCCGACTTCAAAAAGTTTCATATAAAAATTAATAGTTATTTTTCACTTTTTAGCGCACTTTTAGAAGTCGGTTCAATTTTTTATAAAAATTTTATTTTAATTTGTGGTCCAACAAATATTCCTTCTTTAAGCTTAGCATCATTTAGTTTAGGAAAAATTTGTTTAAGGTATTTAACGCATCTCCTTCTTTATGTAATGCTTTAACGAAATTATAAATCAATTTCAGTTTAATGTGTAATGGAGGTAACAGTAATTTTTTGAGATAGAACAGAGATATATAGAATAGAGGGTCTTTTGTTGCCATGCCAAATCCTAATTTTTCCATAATACTGTTTGGATTAACACAAAGACACATTTTATACTGCAGAGTAAAAAACGAGGCATGCTCCTGATTTCTAAATATTGTAACTTTGGTTCCAGCGACCAGTCAATTCCATTGTAATTTAGACCCTGATATTTCAGCATGCTCTTTGGTCAAGTGGAGGTCCCTAACTAGATCATTTAATCAGGTTGTTAGATTAAATAGGATTTTTTTCCTTTACTTTCAGGAAAATAAGAATCATCCTTTTCTGATACATTATCGGGTTCTGCCTTATCATTATACATTTCTAAAGCTTTCTCCTATTTTGCCAGGAGCGCTGGAACTGGTAAACTTTCTCCATGAAGAACTGTTTTTAGTGATGAGGGAATATCTGGATATTCAATATTTTATTTGCTCTTTCTTGAAAGACCAGACACATTGGTCATGCAAAAGTAACAGTCGTTAAAATGATTTGTTGGTTCTTGCCAAATCATTGGAACTCCAAAAGGTATACAATAGCGTTTATCATTTAACCAGTTACTTAGATTGGCTGCACAGGTGTGGCAATATATGTGAGTAGTCCAGTCTCGATTTTGATCGCCAACAAGACATCCAAAATACTTATGATACTCTACGTCATTTTATTAATTGTCCTTTTTTTGCGATTTAGGGGTAAACTGACCACATATGTCGCAAAAACTATCCGCGGGGTTAACACAGCCACGTTTCTATACTTTTTTGTACTGTCACGTACATAGGATGTGATACTACGTTTACAGGCGTCAACTAACTTTATTCAACACAAAAATAACACTAATACAAGACTCTTAGTATTGGCTTGTTGGTTTTCTATCTAATACTGACCACTACTCTTGCTAAACCAATACTGATGATACGACTGCCTGCCAGCAGCTTTTTTAGCCGTTCCGCACTTTTAAAATGTTCTAGAAACATCGGGTATATAAAATTTGAAAAGCGACGGGGTATTTCTCGTATACAGGGGCTATCTCTAAGTAGATTTTGCAACGGGGCAGAGTGAAATTTGAAATTATATGGGTTTAAATGGGTACCGTAGAGGTTGAGACTTCGTGGTTGACTTTTCATCTTTAGACAACCACCAAGTAGTGCCAGATTGTGCACAATTTCCCTAACTTATAGAAAACGTAAATTTGGCAATGTTTCGCTCCGGTATATTACAAATACTCACACACTTTCGCTGAAAAAATTTTTCGTGCTAGGATGTTTTTACCATCATTTTCTCATTTAGAGACCAGAAATTAACCGAAGACTCTCTTTTATACTACAGTCGCAAATTGGCTGTCAAGGAGTGTTATTAGAGATACATGTTTGTTGTAATCGTTTATAAGCTTATCAAAATACAATATTTTCATAAAACGGCAAGAAAAATAATTAATTTTCTCTAATTTTTAACCGACTTCTAAAAGAAGGAGGTTGTCAATTCGTCGCGTATATATATATATATATATATATATATATATATATATATATATATATATACAGGGTGTCCAAGATAAGGATCCTAAGCATGGGGATCTCGGAAACAGTTGGAGATACGAGGTCGGTTAAATTAGAGAAAAGTTGCGCAATTTAGTGCTAAATTAAACGCAGTTAAAAAAATTTAAAAATTTCAAACACTTCCGGAGATTTCCGGAAAAAAACGAAATTTGGCAAAATCGTTTTTAATTTTTGCAGGCTTTATTTAAAGAGATATCAGAAAATAAAAGGTAGATTCTCATTGCCACTTTTTATTTTTTATAATATGGTCTAAACAAAATTTAAATCCGACGTTTCGTTTCTGAGATACCATCATGAACTTTCATTTTTTATATGGAACAAAAAAAAGTATCCCATGTATTTGATAGCATTTTTTATTACAAATTCAACGATGTATCACCCTTGCATATCGAATACGTAGTTCAAGTACTTTCCATAAGAGCTCCATGAGAGCGAGAGAGAAAGGTATATCAGTTTTATAAAAGCCAATGAACTACACACTTGATATGCAAGTGTGATACACCGTTGAATTTGTAATAAAAAATGCTATCAAATACATGGGATACTTTTTTTTGTTCCATATAAAAAATGAAAATTCATGATGGTATCTCAGAAACGAAACGTCGGATTTAAATTTTGTTTAGACCAAATTATAAAAAATAAAAAGTGGCAAGAAGAATCTACCTTTTATTTTTTGATATCTCTTTAAATAAAGCCTACAAAAATTAAAAACGATTTTGCCAAAATTCGGTTTTTTCCGGAAATCACCGGAAGTATTTTGAATTTTTAAAATTTTTAAATTGCGTTTAATTTAGCACTAAATTGCGCAACTTTTCTCTAATTTAACCGACCTCGTATCTCCAACTGTTTCCGAGATCCCCATGGTTAGGATCCTTATCTTGGACACCCTGTATATATTTTTTATGTATGTACACCGATTATTCTGGAACGGCTTAACCGATTTGAATGAAATTTTTTGCGTTATGTAAAGGAAGTTACTGCGGTGGTCCCATATTTTTTGGACGAAATTGGTGAAGTAAAATCCAAGATGGCGCTGACAATATGGCGGCCAAAAAAATTAATTTTGTCCGATTTTCTCCAAAATTGGTATGGAGGAATTTTCGGGGTTGTACCCAACGAATCTGAAATTATTTTTAAAAAATTCAAAATGGCGGATCCAATATGGCGGACAAAAAAAATTAATTTTGTCCGATTTTCTCCAAAATTGGTATGGGGGAGTTTTCGAGGTCATAAATTACGAAATCGAAATCTTTTTAAAAAATTCAATATGGCGGATCCAATATGGCGGACCAAAAAATCAATTTTGTCCGATTTTCACCAAAATTGGTGTGGGGCAGTTTTCGGGGTTGCACATGACGAATTTAAAATTATTTTTAAAAATTCAATATGGCGGATCCAATATGGCGGACGAAAAAAATCAATTTTCTCCGATTCTCTCCAAAATTGGTATGGCGGAGTTTTCGGGGTCTCACATAACGAATCTGAAATTATTTTTAAAAAATTCAATATGGCGGATTCAATATGGCGGACCAAAAAATCAATTTTGTCCGATTTTCACCAAAATTGGTGTGGGGGAGTTTTCGGGGTAGCACTTGACGAATCTAAAACTATTTTTAGAAAATTCATTATGGCGTATCCAATATGATGGATAAAAATTAGTTGTGTTCGATTTTTTTCGAAATTGATATGAGGGAGTTTTTGGGATAGCACATGACGAATCTGATATTATTTAAAGAAAATTAAATTTGGGGGATCTAAAGTGGCGGATTAAAGATCCTACATTTCTCGAATTTGTCTGACGTGAAGGGATTTTTGTTAGTGTTAATTACTAAATTAAAAAATTTTTTGAAAAACTCAATCTGGCAGATTCAATATGGTGTTCTAAAAATTTTACATATCTCGACTTTCTCCAAAACTGATATAGAGGGTTCTTGATGGTGTAAATTATGAATTTAATCCTATTTTTTCAGGATTCAATATGGCGAATGCAATATAGCTGACAAAAAATTTTTCATGTTTCGATTTTGTTCAAATGTGGAACTGAATCATTTTTGAGGATGTAAATAGCGAATATAAAATTATTTTAAGAAAATCTAATACGTCAGATGCAATATGACCGTTTAGAAATTTTAAATTTCTGGATTTCATCTAAAATTGGTACAGGGGGCTTTGAAGGGTTTAGATTTAGATTAGATTAAGACGTTAAAATTATTTTTTTTTAAATTCATTATGGCGGATTCAATATGGTGGGTTGAAAATTTTACGTTATCCACATTTTTATAGATTTGGTATTAGGGCATTGGAGGGTGGTGTATTACAAATATGAAGTTAATTTTTTACAACTATTAGGTTGATTAGATACAATATGAAGGACTAAACATTTTACATTTTCCAGTTTTATCTAAAATTGATATAGCAGGGTTCTTGGGGCCTGTACAAACTCAATATGCAATATAAAATATATCGGGCTAAGAAATTTACGTCTCAAATTCTTTAAATATTGATATTGGAAGGTTTTTGGGGCCTATATTACCAATCTAAAATTAATTTGAAATATAAGATATTGGATTTACTATGACAGACTAAATATTTGTTTGGCACAAATTCATTGATATTTGGAGAACTCTAAGAATCAAAGAATTTTTAGTGGTTCATTTTAGGGTGACTTAAAATTCTGGATAAAATGGGTACTTTTTTGCCACCTTGGAGTCATTGCAAGGTACATTAATCTCGATTAGCATGTAGTTCAAATAATTTATGAATAGTATAAAGAATTCAAAACTAAAAATCGAAAAATAAAATTTTTATAAAAAAATTGAACCGACTTCTAAAAGTGCGCTAAAAAGGGAAAAATAACTAGAAATTTTGATATGAAATTGAAATTTTTGAAGTCGGCGCCAAATTATTTTTAAATGAAATACATAACTACTAATATGGTAAGAAAGCAATTACAAATAAAGTATTTTTAATCTGTTTATGCGAATCACATTTTGTCAGGTATTAGTTTGGCGCCGATTTCAAAAATTTCAATTTCATATCAAAATTTCTAGTTATTTTTCCCTTTTTAGCGCACTTTTAGAAGTCGGTTCAATTTTTTTAAAAAAATTTTATTAATTATTCCGTTTACAGTTAGAACATGGCAAAGTATATGAATCAGAATCAGAAGATGAATACCGCCAAAGTGTCTTCATGGAGAACCTTTACGAAATTAGTGAACACAATAAGCTTTACGAAATGGGTCTTTCATCTTACCAAATGGCTATGAATCATTTAGGAGATTTAACCAAAGACGAGTTCATGAGAATCTACACAGTCAATATGCCTCAATTACCTCAATCTGAAAATAAATCTGATTCTGAGCCGTGGCTAGATCTGCCTCAAGATCTGCAGGGCTTTGTCACTTATGCCCTACCCACTAATTTGGATGAAGTAGATTTGCCTACAGATATTGATTGGAGACAAAAAGGTGCTGTTACTCCAGTTAAGAATCAGGGCAATTGTGGATCTTGTTGGAGTTTTAGTGCAGTAAGTAAATTAAAATATTTTCTCGGGAAAAAATGGATCGTGAAAATATAATATGTTATCCAATTAAGATGAGTTAAAATTTCGTTAAATACTTCTTGCAATTATTTACTTAGTTATGAATTTTTTAGGAAACATTATTAATTCATTTATTTTTTATTAAATTTAAAATGTGGCAGTTTTCCCCTAATAAATTACATTTCTCAAATTCATGTACAAATAACGAGTTTTTAATCGACTTAAGTAAATTGCATCCAGCAATTTCTAACATTCAGCAATTTTTCGCACAACAGACACGAGTTCAGCGATTGATAAATTATGCTGAATCCAAAGCGAACATAGCATTTTCAATCACTAAATCAGTTTCGGGTCTACAACTAACAAAGTACTTGAAGTGTCCGGATCCAATATTAATGAAATTTCAATATGTTTTAGAGGGTACAAAAATAAAAGACACTTATTTCTTTTTATTTGGAGATTCATTTTAACGGGATGAAAACCGCCCCTAATGTTCACCCAGTATTTTTGAAATATCTCGGGTTCTAAGTGAGATATTTTTACAAAACAGAATGAAAGTTTCTCGTTATTCGAAATGATGATAAACTATGGTATTTTCACCCCCAAGGATATCATCCCGTATTTTTATTAGGGTAAACCATGTAGTTATGTACATAATTTAATTCAAAAAGTTACGAAATTTAATGAAATTGTTTGAAAATATCTTTTTTACGAATACCAATACCTAAGTTGACGGGTTTCGGAGTTTGTAAAAATAAACTAGTAAAAGAGGGTGAGCTACCTCCAAATAGTTTTTTTTTTTAATTTCAAGTTCTAATTGAGATACCTTTACAAAACAAAATGGAAATAAGTAACGATATTCTTGAACATGAAATTACTTTAGTTCAACATCATTTCAAATAACACGTAATTTCCATTTTGTTTTGTAAAGATATTTCAAATCGAACGAAGATTTAAGAAAAAAATATTTGGGGGTGACTCACTCTTTTTACTAGTTGTTTTTTAAAACCCCGAACCAGTTAACGTTCGTAAAAAAAATATTTTCAAACAATTATATTAAATTTCATAATTTTTAGAATTAAATTACGTGCGTGAATAGAGATATTATAACAAAGTATATATGCCGTTTAAAATGTAAAACTTTACAACAAATATGTCACAGGGCCCTAGTAACGCCAATGTTGCCGGGCCCCGAAATAAAAACGGGTACCCTCATAATTAAAAAAACAGGTTTTTAGGGAAGAACTTTGTGGATAATTATCATACCCCACGAATACAATTGAGGAAAAAAATACGTGTTTGATATTTTTAATATTTTCTAATATATCACAGAATAAGACAAATTGGAGGCGACCTTTGAGTATGTTTCCTTGTGAGTACTAACAATATGCTTAGGATTTGTCGGTATAAAACATGACATTTTGAAAATAGCACATCAAAGCTGTATACTGTGGTATTACAAAAAATTTAAATGTTACTTTGAAATTGTTAAACTTATAAATAATTATTCCTACCTTACACCTCTTAACTAATCAACTCATCTATTTCAGACTGGTGCATTGGAAGCACAATGGTTTAGGAAAACCAATAAACTGATCTCGCTAAGTGAACAACAACTCGTCGACTGTTCTGGAAGATATGGTAATCATGGTTGCCATGGTGGCTGGATGCACTGGGCGTTCAGATACATCAAGGAAAATGGAGGAATTGACACCGAACAATCATACCCTTATACAGCAAAGGATGGACATTGTGCCTACAAGCCAGGAAACAAAGCAGCTACAATTTCACAGGTGATCATGGTGTCAAGTAGTGAAAAGGAATTGGCAGCGATGGTTACTTCTTTTGGACCAATTTCTGTAGCTGTCGAAGTCAGTCACAGATTCCAGTTCTACTATTCTGGAGTCTATGATGAGCCCAAATGTGGACATAGTTTGAACCATGCTATGTTGGCTGTCGGTTATGGTATTATGGATGGCAAGAACTTTTGGTTGGTGAAAAATTCATGGGGTGCAGGATGGGGTGATCACGGATATATAAGAGTGGTTAAAGATAAAAATAACCAATGTGGTATTGCTTTGATGCCTAGTTATCCAGTTGTTTAATTAGATTTAACGTTAAATTTTGCATTTATTTTCTTTATTTTTAAAGAAGATAACCTGAGAGTTTTTGTTTAGATTCCTTTTGTATTTTTGCAATTGCTTGTAATTTTTTTGTTAAAAAAATTTTTTTTATACGTATAGGTAATAAAATGATGCCAATTAGTACATTGTCGTTCTTTTTATGACATTCTGGTGTACTTTAATTTTTATTGATTTTACTGTTAATTAGTTTTAGAGTATTTTTTAAATCATTTTAATTTTTTGTCGTTTAAGAAAAATTATTTGAAGAAGTCCTACTCATAGTATTAAAAAGATAATATAAAGTGAAATGCAGGATTAAAAATGCTCTTCTTTGTTAAAAAGCATTTTTACAAAAATCACATAACACAATTTAATTTATCTGCTTATTAAATCTAAGGGACAGAAGTTGACGTTCTATTTAGTTGTTATAGTAAGTCAATCAGTTCAAGAATATCTCTACTGGTTAGGGCAATATCATGAGCAAAGCATAAGTAACTCAATATATACCGTTAAGTCTTTAGTCTTCTAAGATAGATTTTTTGAAAATTCTCTCTAATACTAGAGTAAATAATTTTCTGAATTTTTCGATGATTTTTACATTCCTTCAATAAGAACTGATTAAAAAACCATCTAAGAGGTTATGAAAGTAAATTTCACCACCTAAAATATTTAAAGATCATCTATTTCCAATAATTATTTAAATAAAAAACTGTCTATACACCACCGTCTTTAAAAGGACTAAAAAGTATGAAATAATTTCTTTTGGCCACTGCGTTATATCAAACATCTAAGTGTGCACACAACGCTTCTTCTGGCAAGCGTGTCCAAAATTTAAAGCAGATGATTTTTCAAAAGAGTAGAGATCTTGCGGACTAGAAGACGCACTGAACTGACACAGAAAGCATTATCAGAGATGAAAATCAAACTCTAACATAGAGGAATTTGATTAAGATATGATGATTATTACAAAATGGATTCAAATAATAAGACTAAAACAGCCCGAAATGTGATAATGCAAAAAGGAATCCCCTTATAGAGGACTATCCAGAAATTTGACAGTGTCAGAAAAAACCTAACCACAAAAAGAAATAAATATAAACAAGCAGAGAGCGGAACTCCTTAAAATAATTTCAAGACAAGTGCCATACAAAAAGATGGAAGGAAAACCCACACTCGAATAATAGACAAGAAAACCCAAATTTAACTGGAAAAGGGTAACAATCTGTTCAACAACAATAGAAATATATACAACCACCCATAGGCTCGTGAGTGTCAAGCAAAATAACACAAATAGGGATGAAACAGTGATAATCAAACCTAACATAAAATTTTATTTTGTAATGTAAAAATGTGGCCAAGATTCAGGATGACAAAATAATCGAGCTGGGAAAGAAATTAACGAGGAAGTACAATCAAAAATGCAGCTAACCTACAAATAATATGTTTTTATTTAAGAATTGTATCACAGATGCCTAAAGAAAATAATATTTTGTCCATAATGTGAATAAGAGCCAGTTCCGTTCCTGGTGCTTATTCAACTACGTGTTACCATCTTTAGGCTCAAAGTTATGGTAGAAGCTGGATTTCTTCTGGATCTATATCAAGGACATCTAAGATACGCTATTTTAAATTTATACATTATTTTTAATTTATTGAAATATTAATCTTTAATTATTAATTTACCTAAACCTATAATGATATCGGTAGTATACGAAGTAGTATTAATAGATCATAATGCAACAAACTTACGTATAAGGTTTGCGGTCAAAGGTAGGTTATGTAACATTATTTTTTTGATTTGGTCTTATACCTAGCGCTAGCATACTATATATATTTGATATATTCGCAATTTCTTTTTTGGCTAAATATTTGTGATATATTTCCATAGATATAATTATTTATAACATATGTACAGTGTAATTTAGGGTAGTGTACTTTTCTTATCAATTTTATAATTAAGGCATTTTGTACTAAACTATAAAACCCAACTAGGTAGCAAATTTTTTTAGTTTCAGCAAAATAAACTCGCTATTCTGGTATTATCTAAACTTTCGTGTAAATATTTAAATCAAAGTGGTTACAAAGAGTATAAAAAACAAAGAAATTTATTTTTGGCAAATTTTTATTACAGTTAGAATCATGTACGTTATATCTCTATTGTCAATTATAATTACCTACAACGAAGCTATTTCCTACGAAGGGCTAGTTCGGGTACAATGGGAAAATTTCAAGGTAAGTGTTTATAAAGGGTGTTTTTTATAGAGGTATAGAACTTTAAGTTGTTGTCAGCTGTTAAGTGATTTATGTTTAGTTTGGTTTGGCATTTTAACAGGAACAGACTGACGCCTGAATAACGCTTCCAAATTGTGCAAATTTATTTTGAAAATCATGGTTCTGTTCGAAATACGTATCGCGCACTACGTCCATTTTACGGTCAACATAATCATCACTCCAAAACTGCCGTATTTGGAGTGATGATAATCCTCAAGTGTATGTTGAGACACCGTTACATCCAGAAAAACTGACTGTTTGGTGTGCTCTATGGGCTGGTGGAATCATTGGTCCGTACTTCTTTAAAAACGATGCTGGTCAGAACGTTACAGTCAATGGTGATCGCTATAGAGCCATGATTACTGACTTTTTCGTTCATCAATTGAACAACCATGATGTGCAGGAGCTGTGGTTTCAACAAGACGGCGCAACATGTCACGCAGCTCGTGCCACAATTAATTTATTGAAGAAAATGTTTGGTAACCGCATAGTTTCACGTTTCGGACCCGTGAATTGGCCTCCAAGATCGTGCGACTTAACGCCGCTAGACTATTTTCTGTGGGGATATGTGAAGTCGCTAGTCTACGCCGATAAGCCCGAAACGATTGATCACTTGGAGGACAACATTCGCCGCGTTATTGCCGATAAACGGCCAGAAATGTTGGAAAAAGTCATCGAAAATTGGACCTCCAGATTAGACTACGTTCGAGCCAGCCGTGGCGGTCATATGCCAGAAGTCATATTTAAATTATAATGCTAGAAGGTTATCTTTCGAATAAAGTAAATTTCATGTCAATTTAAAAAATTCATCTTTGTTTTATTCCATTTAAAAGTTCTATACCTCTATAAAAAACACCCTTTACTAATGTCTGAAATAAATTATTTTATGATAATGATTATTTCATCTAATATTTTGTACGTAGTTAGCAGTTTATTTTTCGAAAATAACAAATTTGTTTTTCAAAATAGGTTATTGACTATGTTTTCATTATTTTATACGTTTAATTGACCTTAAAATATGACAAAATCATTGTGTGCTGCTAAATTAAGGGGCGTGTTTTTGTGACTAAGGCAGATTTGTTCACGTCTCATTTTATTGACATTTACCCGAATACTGTGCATTTTTCGTAGATATATATCTACTGAAAAGTTGTAAGTAATGAATTTTCTGCCGAAGTTGTATCTCATAGGTTTTCTGTATCTCTCTAAAGAACAAATTTGCTTTAATATAAATGGTGACGATTTTAAATAAGAATAAAAAAGTTTCATTATCGTTTACTTTTAAAATTATAATGGCTTTAAGCACTGCTACCTGTAACTGTGTCTTTTTAACAGTCCATATTATTAATTAAACTAAAAACTCTTTCAGTCATCATGCCGGGTAGATACAAAGCATATTTAATAAATGTACAAAAATGCAAATTATTATTATTTTTGAAATTGTAAAATAGTTTACCCAACGATTTTTAACAGCTACATTTAAGTCGTTTTGGGAGAGGCGGTGATATCACAGAAGTACAGTATGGCAAATGAAAACAAGTTGTTGACGTGGAGGAGGGAGGGAGACACCAGCAACATTCCCATTTTTAGTGTAAAAGGCAGGGTTGGGTTTATTTTTCTGAATTTGAAGCTCTTGGAGAGGGGGGTCGATCACAAGAAAAAACAAGTTGTCGACAAGGGGGGATGCCAGCAGCATATATATTCCTAGTATAAGAGGAAAAATCGGGTCTATTTTCCTGAACTCAAAGCTCTTGGGGGGGTTATGGTAGAAAAACAAGTTGTCAACGGGGAAGGGGAATGTCAGCAGCATACACATTCCTAATATAAAAGGCATAATCGGTTCTATTTTCCTGAACTCAAAGCTCTTGAAAGGGGGGGGGGGGTGATCGCAAGCATACACATTCCTATACTTTATTCAAGAACTAGAGAGAGTAATAAAACTGTTAGCGAAATCTCCAAGGTACCTGCTCCAGTGCCGCAGGTAACTGAGGACTGCCGTAAATCTAATTATATTTAATAACATTTAAATATTATAAGCTTTTATGATTTACTGTACTGATAGTTCAATTTAATTTCTGTCAGCGAGCAAAGTACACCTTTCAGTGTGTCCTTAGTGATTTATATTGTTTGCTCTTGTTTTTATATGTTATTTGAGATTAGTGAGATACCTAAAAGATATGGCTTCCACCTCTATATTTATTCCAAAATCGTTAAACCAGGGCATTTTTTCAACGAAAAACTTATTACGATGAATGTTTATGATGCCTTAGGATATCAATATCTAGAATATAATGTTAAAAGCTCTGTTGAGATGTGTTCTAACATGACACAAGTTAGTAAATCTACTGTGTATCGAATACTGAAAGAGAAAAAAACCACTGGAAATATTAGTAATCCCAAGCTACATTCGATCACAGGTAGACGAAAAACCTCGTTGGTAGAAGAGATGAAAACTGCAATAAAAAGAGTTGTACATACATTTATCATGAACGGTGAGATAGAGGAACCAATTATAATTAATTTAGCGAAGATAGCTTCGCTGAATTTGATCAGGAATTAAATATCTACAGTTTACCAGTATAAACACAATTTATTATTTAAATTTTTGTTTTTGTTTTATTTTATTTTTTTAATGTTGTTAACAGATATTTTTTTATTTTCATTTATATTTTTATTTTAGTGTGTCCCACTCTTTAATTTTAGTGTAGAATTAACATGTTTATTTTATTTTTTTGGAGCTCTCGGATTTCCATATAACCAGGTAAATTAAATTAAAATATATTTACAATAGAAATAAAAATAAGTAGGTCTAATTTTAACTGTAACATATATAAAATTAATTACATTCGAATGCCTTTTTAGTATTTAATTGTAATTCTGCAGATGGTTTAAGAGAGAAATAAACTAAAACGTCAAATGTCCTAAAATGTTTTTAATTATTAATAGAATGACCAATAGCCCCAAAAATATCTTAATATTATATGGACGAATTTATTTTTTTATATATGTTTAACTTTTTGTATTTTTGACAATGGGTATTTTGTAAGTATTTAAATTATAAGTATAATTTTTTGAGAGAATAAGACTACGTTTTAGTCTGAATGTGCTAAAACGGTTTCTACGACAAAATTAAAAATAATAAAAATACAGTTGTGATTTGTGTTAAATATGTCAAAATTATTTACATTTTGTAAAGTATGTGAATTATTAAAAAATCATAAAATAAAATAATATTATAAAAACTTTTTATTTTAAGTTTATTACCGAATTAATATTCTGTGTCATAAATACTTAGTGATAAAATGAACCTCCTTCCGACGCCTATGACAAGGATTAAAATCCTTTTTAACATCCAAATATCTATTGTTATCCAACCCAAATATTCCATTATCATAGATCGTTATTATTAATTATAAAATTTCTAACCCATTCTTAAGAAAAATATATGTGTCTAACAGATTTTGCCAAAGACACCGGACTAAAGAACACAGGTAGTTTGCGAAGAAAAAAATGATAAAAAATGATTTATTACTCTCTCTAGTTCTTGAATAAACTATAGTATAAGAGGCAAAATCTGTTCTATTTTCCTGAACTTAAAGCTCTTGGGGGGAGGGGGGCGATAGCTCTCCCCTTGGATCCGCGCCTGCATTTTGGTATTCTTTTCACGTTGAATCAACCATGATTCCATTAAAATGTCCATCACTTTTCTGATTGCTTCCCATGTTGGAATCGTGGACAAGTTGACTCACTCAAAGTGATGGAAATCTTCAAGTAGGATGTTCATTTGCTTAAATACTAATGGAGCAGGAGTCTTAACAAATTCTTTTTCTAAAAAACCATCTTGATACAATTGAGCCATTGAGTTGCATACAGTCAGAGAAAGGGATTGTGTGTTTTGATCCAAAATTACATTTTGCTTCAACTGGTCAACGTCTCTTGCAACCTCAATGGCAGAAATTTTTTGACCCTCAATCTTCAAAATCACATCATCAAAATTGGATGCTTCGGTATGAATAAAATAGAGCCACATTTCTGAGCTAGGGTTTAAATATATATTAGATATTAGGGCATTTGTCGATGCTCACAAAGGAAGATTTTACACCTGTTCTTCTGTTTTATAACACTGGCACTTATATGGAATACACTAAATTCTGTTCAGTACAGATATCTTCTTTGTAAGTTTTTATTAAAAATGCAGTTTCGCTTTGGCATTGTAAAAGAAACTGGTCTCACTTTATATTTGTTTACAAAATAGAACTTGAAACATTTCTTTGAATTAAAGAAATTTTAGTTGGAGATTCAAACACTTTATCTCTATTATTACCGCTAATTCTCTATCTGCAACTCGATAAGAGATATGTCCACGTCATCTGTTGACCTGCATATATAATACTCGCGCCCCGTTCTAGACCATGTAAAAGACTAACCTGAATACACGGGAAAATTCGCTGCCACGGGAGGCGGGATCAACGAGTTTTGATGATTAGAATCATAGAAACAAAGCACACAATTCCTTTCTCTGACTGTACGCAACTTAATGGCTCAATTGTATCAAGATGGTTTTTTAGAAGATGAATTTGTTAAGACTCCTGCTACAAACTTTTTAAAAACTTGCCATTAGTATTTAAGCAAATGAACATCCTACTTGAAGATTTCCATCACTTTGAGTGAGTCAACTTGTCCACGATTCCAACATGGGAAGCAATCAGAAAAGTGATGGACATTTTCATGGAATCATGGTTGATTCAACGTAAAAAGAATATCAAAATGCAGGCGCGGATCCAAGGGGGGGAGCAATCGCCCCCCTCCCCCCAAGAGCTTTGAGTTCAGGAAAATAGACCCGATTTTGCCTCTTATACTATAGTTTATTCAAGAACTAGAGAGAGTAATAAATCATTTTTACCTTTTTTTTTCTTTGCAAACTACCTGTGTTTTTTAGTCCGGTGTCTTTGGTAAAATCTGTTAGACACATATATTTTTCATCGGAATGGGATAGAAATTCTATAATCAAAAATACCGGTCTATAATAATGGACTATTTGGGTTGGATAACAAGATATATTGGGAGGTGTGAAGTGTTAAAAAGGATTTTAATTCTTGTCATAGGTGTCGGAAGGAGGTTTATTATCACTCAGTATTTATGGCATAGAATATTATTTCGGTAATAAACCTAAAATAGAAAGTTGTTATGATATTTTATTTCTTATGATTTCTTAATAATTCACATATATTAGGAAAAATAGATAATTTTGACATATTTAACACAAATCACAATTGTATTTTTATTATTTTTAATTTTGGCATAGAAACCGTTTTAGGCACATTCAGACTAAAACGTGGTGTTTTTCTCTAAAAAAATTCTAAAATATAATTTAAATACTTACAAAATACCCATTGTCAAAAATACAAGAAATTAGACATACAAAAAAATAAATTCGTCCATATAATATTAATTTTTTTTTGGGGCTATCGGTCATTTTATTATTAACTAAAAACATTTCTAGGACATTTGACATTTCAGTTTATTTATTTTTTAAACTATCTGCAGAATTACAATTAAAAACTAAAAAGAGCTTCAAATGTAATCAGTTTTTATATGTTACAGAAAAATTAAAGAATAAATTGTGTTTACGCTGGTAAACATTACATATCTAATTCGTAATCAAAGTCAGTGAAGCTATCTTCGCTCAAATTAATTACAATTGGTTTCTCTATCTCACCGATCATGAGATCGAGTTTCCACATTTTCTTTTATTCTTTTATTATATGGATTTTTTCCAATTTTCTGCAGTAACTTAATTCAAAAAAATCTTTCAGAAGTTCAGTTAAATTACTAATTTTGTAAGTTGTGTTATGTCTAGCAACTCTATTTTTTACTTGAGAGAGATATTTCCTTCCCCAATGGACATTTTCCGGACGATCTATAAGAACAGATTTCCTATCTGGTTTTTCCCAGCAAAAATTACGTTCTTTGAGCAATTTCCAGAGCTCAGTTCTTTTAGTTTCAGGTAAATCCCGATCTTCATTGATTTTAGTTAGAATCTCTTCTTCCAACGAGGTTTTTCCTCTGCCTGTGATCGAACGTGGCTTGGGAATACTAACAATTCCAGTCATTTTCTTCTCCTTCAGTATTCGGTACATAGTAGATTTTCCAACTTCTGTCATGTTGGAACACATCTCAACAGAGCTTTTAACATTATTATCTAGATATCGATATCTTAAGGCATCATAAACATTCATCATAATAAGTTTTTGTTTGAGGAAAAAATCCCTTGGTTTATCGATTTTGGAATAAATATAGATGTGGGAGCCATAACTTTTGGGTATCTCACCACTCTAAAATAATATATAAAAACAAGCACAAACAAGATAAATCACTAAGGACACACTGTAAGGTGTACTTTACTCACAGACCGAAATCAAATGGAAGTATCAGAAATTTTATCGTTGCACTAAATTTATAAACCTTATAATATTTAAATATAATTAAATATAATTAGATTTACGGCAGTCCTCAGTTACCGGCGGCACTGGAGCAGGTACGTTAGAGGTTTCGGTAACAGTTTTATTACTCTCTCTCTAGTTCTTGAATGGAGTAGTGGAATGTGTATGCTTGCGATCGCCCGTCCCCTTCCCAAGAGCTTTGAGTACAGGAAAATAGAACCGATTCTGCTTTTTATATTAGGAATATGTATGCTGCTGGTACTCCCCCCCATTAACAATTTATTTTTCTTGCGATAGCCCCCCCCCCCAAAAAGCTTTGAGTTCAGGAAAATAGACCCGATTCCGCCTCATACTAAGAATGTGTATGCTGCTCGCATCCCCCCCCCCCCCAATCGGCAAGAGCTTGAAATTCAGAAAAATAAACCCGACTCTGCCTTTAACACTAAAAATGGGAATTCTGCTGGTGTCTCCCCCCCCCCCCCCCGTCGATAACTTTCTTTCGCTTGTCATACTCTACTTTTGTGATATCACCGCCCCCCCCCCCAAAAAGAGAGAGGCTGAATCCGCCCCTGGATAGCGAAAACGGACCGATAAATTTGTGCTTTGAATAATGGAAATACCCTGAACTTTGTACTTTTGATTGATTTGCTTTTCTAATTAAGATAGGAAGCAGGCATAATTTTTTAAATTCTTATTTTATTAAAAAACAAAATTATCGGGTTACAATAAATTCAGAAAATGGAATCTTCAACGTTAAGTTTTCAAGATATGTTCTTATTTAGATGTTAAGTTAGTAAGGTTTTTTTCTATTGTTTCTTCTTTAGTTCGAAATTATGTTTTCTTATTATTTTTTTTTAGTTAAAATATAGCAAAACATATAATTCAGAAAATGAAGATCAATACCGTCAAGCTATTTTTATGGAAAATCTTCATGAAATCAACGAACACAATAAACTCTACGCGATGAACTTAACATCTTACGAAATAGCTATGAATGAATTTGGAGATCTATCTGAAGAAGAGTTTTTGAGATTTTACACAATGGAATTATCCGAATCGAATGACATGGAAAATGCATCTTCTTTAAATCCCTTGATAGATCAATCTCTAGAAGATTTTATCATTTATGCTCCACCCTCTAATATGAATATATCCGCTCTTCCAGCAGAAATTGACTGGAGACAAAAAGGTGCTGTAACTCCAGTAAAATTTCAGGGACGTTGTGGAGCTTGTTGGAGTTTTAGTGCTGTAAGTACTTTTTTGCCCAAAATCTAATGTAAACTTCCTTTCCTTATAAATATACCTTTAATATATTTTTTTCAGACTGGTTCTCTAGAAGGGCAGTGGTACAGAAAAACTAAAAAATTGGTTTCTCTGAGTGAACAAAACCTTATAGATTGTTCTTGGAAATTTGGAAACAAAGGATGTCATGGTGGTCGTGCGGATTTGGCTTTATTTTATATAAAAGCCAACGGAGGCATTGATACTAGAGCATCTTACCCCTACAAAGCAAAAACTGGCCAATGTCGCTATCGGCCCAGAGTAAAAGGAGCTACAGTTTCCAAAGTAATTATAGTACCAAAGTGTGAAAAACAATTACAAATAAAAGTTGCTACTGTTGGACCCATGTCCATTGCTATCGCAATTGGTCGTAAGTTTCGATTTTATCGCAGGGGAGTATACGATAATCCCAGCTGCGGCCGTAACTTAACTCATGCAGTGTTAGCTGTAGGTTATGGTTCTCAAAGGAATAAAAATTATTGGTTGGTAAAAAATTCTTGGGCCAGAAGATGGGGAGATAAAGGATACGTACGCATGTCTAGAAATAAGAATAACCAGTGTGGAATTGCTTCTCAGATTAGATATCCGATAGTTTAATTTTTTCCTTAAAAATTTGAATTCAGTTGTTCGAAAAAATTGGAATTTCAGAAAAATTTGAAAAAACTCAACTAAACTTTGACTTTTTATTTTCAAACAATTAGTGGGTGGTTTATATCTATATCCAATAAAATATTAAGTCATCATGGGTTTCTTTTCTTGCAAAAAATGGTATATATATATATATATATATATATATATATATATATATATATATATATATATATATATATATATATATATATATGTGACAGAATTTGATCATAGACTCCTGCAAATGAAATACTGTGGTAGCGTTAATCATTTTATCTATAATCATATTTTGCCCCATATTAATTAGTAGCTATTTTGATAACCTATAATTAAATTTACCAGTAATAAAGACACTCTGGAAGTCTGGACGTTCATCTTCTCTCTTGCAGCTTTAGTTCCAAACAACTACCGTTATTTAAGCTTACCAACCACAACTCAGAACTTCAGGACTCAGGCAGAGCTGCTCATTAGCTGGACAGTTGACATCTCGTGTTTTGTAGGTCTCGCAACAGCACGCCCGCAAGTTAATTCGCGTGAAGTTCTAATTAAATTGATTAAAACAAGTTTCTCAAAACACTTAAATCTATTTAACAAAAATAAATAGAAAAACAAACTATTTAAAATGATAAACTTAAAACTAATAACAATTACGAAAACTAATATAATAGCTCTTCTTGGCCGATTTAATAACCAAAAATATAAAACCCAATTTTAAAAAAACACGTAAAATAGCTTAATAAAATATTAAACAAAAAAAGAAATAAAACCCGAAAAACAGCTATTTATATTACTTAATCAAACCGTATGAAAATCGCGAAACGCCCGACTAAAATAACACATGATACTCCCTTAACTTCCCGAATTAAATCAAAAACAAATCAAAGAAAGAAAACCTTCATTCCCGCCGAATATACACTACGGCACTGGACTTAAAGAACGGTACCGATCACCCTAATTCGACTTTCAGATTTATACTCAAATTTACTATTCCTTAAAAGAGTGTCTTCGAATCTTACACCCCCTCTCCCTCTTTTTAGTGATTTTTTCGGTCATACGTCCTGTAACCGACAATTTTATTCCCTTAAAGTTCGAGGGTTTCGATCGCTACGCACTGAGGGCGCTAGCTATTCTATACCGGATGCTTGACTCCCGAATTGGCCTGTGAGCGTCTTAATCTTAATTTTTATATAAACACCGTTAATAAAACCATTCTACTTCTTTCTATAACTAAAGGAATAAGACAATATAACGTCTGTGCAAAAACCTGAGTGCCCTTTTATTCACATTGCTGGTAATTAAATAATTCTTTCTTGCAATCAGGAAAAACAGTTGCTATATTCCTTCTTTTATAGGCCAAACGTTATATTCGAGTATAATGAGTTCGTTTGATTATTCTTTTGTTTCCTAATAATGGGAAAATCGTTCAATATTTTAATATATTTTTACGGTATTTCATATGCCATATGTTAAAAACTGCCCTTAACACGTTTGGTTTTATTTACATAATCAGAGTAGGATTATTTCGACAGATTTATAGCCAAATCTTAGAAAGGGTTTTTTAGTTTTATGTCTTCATAAATTTAGTGAATTTATATATTTTTAAGAAAACATTTAAACGACAAGGATAATAAAAATTAAGTTCGATAACTGATTTATTTTTCCTTTATACTTTCTTGGATAGTGATAAGAAAATATAACTACCCTATTCTCACGGGAAATCTATTCACAGAGTGATTATTTAATTATTCATTTTAACAGAATATAGTTCACATTGGATGCTGTTAAATAATTAATATTTGCTCCGTATATATATATATATATATATATATATATATATATATATATATATATATATATATATATATATATATATATATATATGTTATATCGTAGATTTTCACGGACGGTGGAATGAATAATTTGGTTATTCCGGGTTTCAGTCCGTTCGTTTTATTAAGATTCTTTCGATTGTGTCGGTTATGCCTTATATGTATGGGATTATGACTTTGTTTCTGCTTTGTTGTGGTCTTCTCTTGTCTTTTTATTGCTTTCTTTATATCTGATTGTGAAAAACCATTCCGTTCTAGAGCTGAACCCATACATACTGACCGATATCTCAATGCGGAACCACATAATCATTCCTCTCAAAAACAGGCAGTAGTCAACCCACTAATATCAAGATCTCTCCCCCTAACAGAACGCGACACAAACAAGACATATTTCAACAGCTCTAAAACGGAATGCTTCTTCACAATCAATTATAAAGAAAGCCATAAAAAGACAAGAGAAAACCACAACAAAAACCAAAGACCAAGATCAAACAAGGAACAAAGTCGTAATCCCGCACATAAAAGGAATAACGGACAGAGCCGGAAGAATCTTAAGAAAACACAACATACAGCCCATATTTAAACCCCAAAAAACAATAGTCAACATCCTGGGAAATCCCAAACATAAGATCAACCTTGAAAATCATGTCGTTTGCAGCATTTCATGTGCAGACTGTCATGAAACATACATAGGACAAAAAAACAGGCTCACATCACCAAGAATTCAAGAACACAAGAATAGTCTCAAAAATAAACAACCTCAGCTCTATTTCAACATCACCAAACAACCGAACACACCATCGATTTCGAGAAAGTAAAAGAAGTAGCACCAGTACAGAACTATAAGGTAAGCGTCAAAAGAGAGGCCCTAGAAATCGAAAAAGCGGAATAACAAAAATTAACAAATATACGAGAGAACAGCATACAAGAACCAAATATATGCGAAGCCGCTCGTCCAATCAGAAAGCAAGCCAGCTCAATAAAACTCGAAATTCAACAGAGGCCACCATCAGTTCTTAGTAGATAACAACTTTAAAACACAACTGTAAACGGCACTCAGACCCTCGGTGTCACCTTTTTTATTCATGGTGTTACTTTCTTGGCTAATGTGCACCATTTTAAGGAAGAGCCTTTTGTGATAAGAAGGAACTTTCCAGAATCTCAGTGCTATTCCAGTTAATGCTGTGGTCTTGATGACAAACATGTTCAGAAAGAGAAGAAGAGGATAAGCCTCTATTAATGTCACTACGATGGGAAATGAGTCTGCCTTTGAGGCTTCTTGAAGTCTGGCCAATGTAAACTATTTGACAGTTGAAACAGGGAACCTTATAACTATGAAGGACGTCTCATTTAGCTGTAAACGCGGTTTAGTTTTAGAATAAATTTTAGAGAGAGTAAGTAATTATTTTCTTGCTACTGTGATATCTCTATTTTTAAAAGTATTCATCAATTTTTCAGTAAGATTTTCTATATGTGGTAATGTGTAGAAAAACTTAATTTGTACTGTTATATTTGAAAGAGTGTTAACTGAGTGTAAAGATTGAGTATATAACAGAAACATTTGAGATGGTACTTTAAAAATCTTTTCTGGAATATTGTTTTTGTATTATAAAGAAATTTTCTAAAAATGTTGTTTGGGTAAGAATTCTTCAATAGTATATCAATAAGTTCGCGTAATGCTTCTGCTCTAAAATTCGGGTATGCCAGTTTGACAGCTCCATTTTCAATTCCTAAAATGAGAACAGTATGGTTTTCTATACCATTTAGTTCTTAGAGTATTTTCATTAGTACGTATAACTAACATATCCTAAAATAGAATACTCTTATTAGTTCCTTCCTCAACTGAGAATTGAATAATAAAAGAGTTAAATAAATCCAGAGCTATCTCAATTCTACCCACAGGTACAGCAAGCAATAAGACATCTACATATCGCTTTATGAATGGAATATAAAAAGGCATGTATTGGAGACAATCCTTAACCAGATCATCCAGAACCTAATTTTCTAAAATAGGAGAGATTTTAGAGCCCATTGATGTTCCAAAAATCTGTTTGTAGTAGTTGTCATTGAACACTAATACGTTGGAATCGAAAACAAATTTCAGGAGTTGCTCAAAGAAGTCATAATTGATCTCACAGTACTGTGATACGTCATCCCATTATTAGGTAATTGAAAATTATTAATGAATGTGCTAAATGAGAAGGAGTCCCTTACATAAAGTTCATTATCAAAATTTTAAGCTGCAGTTCAGATGTCCGTAAGATATTTAGCTATAGAACCATTTGGACAATTAATTGAAGAGACAATGGGCCACATAAGGTTTGCTTATGAATTTTAGGCAAGGTGTAAAATCTAGGACATACTATGATAAGTTGTTAATTTAAATTTACCATCCTCATCAATAGCGCACCTGTCATACAGAGATTTAACCAATTTGTTAGCTTTAAATTAAAGTGTATATATACTGTGGGATCGATTATGACTTCTTTGAGCAACTCCTGGAATTTATTTTCGATTCCAACGTATTAGTGTTCAATGATAACTATTACAAACAGATTTTTGGAACACCAATGGGCTCTAAAATCTCTCCCATTTTAGTCAGCTATGTGTTGGATGATCTGGTTAAGGATTATCTCCAATAGATGCCTATTCATATTTCATTCGTCAAGCCACATGTAGATGACTTCTTGCTTGCTGAGCCTGCGGGTAGAATTGAGATAGCTCATGAATTCTTTAACTCCTTTAATCCCCATATTCAATTCACAGTTGAGGAAGAAACCAACAACAGTATCCCATTTTGAACGGTATAGAAAACCATACTGTTCTAACAGGTTTATCCGTTACCATTCGTACCATCCTATGAAATCAAAAATCACTCTCATCTTAGGAATGGAAAATAGAGGTGTCAAACTGACACACTCGAATTGTACAGCAGAGATATTACGTCAATCTAATGATATAGTATTGGAGAATTTTTACCCCGGACAATATTATCAAAAATTTTCTTTATAAAACTAAATACAATATTCCAGAAAACATTTTTGAAATATCTTCACAACCGTCTCTGTTACATACTCATCCTTTAAACCCAGTTAATACTCTTTTAAATATAACAGTACAAACTCAGTTTTTCCACACATTAATATACATAGAAAATTTTACTGACAAATTGATGAATTTTTTTCTTTTTCTTAGGAATGAAAAATAGAGGTGTCAAACTGATACACTCGAATTGTAGAGCAGAGATATTACGTCAACTTAATGATATAGTATTGGAAAATTTTTACCCCGGACAATATTATCAAAAAATTTCTTTATAAAACTAAATACAATATTCCAGAAAACATTTTTGAAATACCTTCATAACTGTCTCTGTTACATACTCAATCTTTAAACCCAGTTAATACTCTTTCAAATATAACAGTACAAACTCAGTTTTTCCACACATTAATATACATATATAGAAAATTTTACTGACAAATTGATGAATTTTTTTTAAAAATACAGATATCAGAAAAGCAAGAAAACAATTACTTACTCTCTGTAAAATTTATTCTAAAACTATACCGCCTTTACAGCTAAGTGCGATGTCCTGCATAGTTTATAAAGTTCCCTGTTCCAACTGTCAAATAGTTTATATAGGCCAGACTCCCATCGTAGTGACATTAATAGAGGTTTGCCCTCTTGTGCTCTGGCTGAACACGCTTTTCATCAAGATCACAATATTAACTAGGATGACACTGAGATTCTGGAAAGAGTTCCTTCTTATCACAAAAGGCTCTTCTTTGAGATGGTGCACATTAACCAAGAAAGTAACACCATATACAAAAAAAAGTGACACCGAGGGTCTGAGTGCCATTTACAGTTATGTTTTAAAGGAGGAAAAAGAAAAGTATTTGAGCCTCCTGGACAGTCCATCTCCAGAGGAATAAATTTTTATTAAATTCTCTCATATTATGTAAAAAAATCAAACAAGTAATTTCTTAACTTTATTTTTCTATTTTTGCTACATATTTTGCTTGACTATGCCGCTGTTTACGGTATCCGTATTTTCTCCCACTACTTACACCACCCACCAGGCGCGGATCCAAGGGGGGGGGCGGTGGGGGCGATCGCCCCCCCCCCCAAGAGCTTCGAGTTTAGGAAAATGGACCCGATTTTTCCTCTTATACTACAGTTTATTTAAGAACTAGAGGGAGTAATAAATAATTTTTTACCCTTTTTCTCTTCGCAAACTACCTGTGTTCTTTAGCGAAAACAATAAATATATTTTTCATAGAAATTTTACAATCAAAAATACCGGTCTATAACAATGGACTAAAACGTAACCTTAGAGCCGTTTTACACACACAAGAATTATTCCAAAAATTATAACGAAAATTTTCAGCAAAATTTTGCCGAAAATTTTTTGCAGATAATTTTTACAATAAAATATCACCCTATTTGATACGTACAAGAAATCTGAATATAATTTTGGTGGTAATTTTGTCGGTGCTTATGCGCATTTTCATAACATGTGACGTTCAAGCAGTTAAATAATCTGGGAATAACCTTAAAATGTCATAAATATGAAAGTTTCCAAACATATATAATCAAAAAACCTCAAAATAAGGGATATTTTGTGCAAGAAACAATTAGTAAACATTGAGATTAGGTTGATTACCAAACGCGGGTTGTCAATTCACATATTTTATTCTGCGTCGATTTTCGCGCACTTTCTGCATTTTAGTCATAAAAATATAGAACACGTTCTATATTTTTATGCCGAAAATTTTCACCAAAATTTTGACAATAATTCTTTGATGTGTAAAACAGCAAATTAGTTTTATGAAAATATTCAACATAATTATCAGATAAATTTTGGCAATAATTCTTGTGTGTGTAAAACGGGTCTTATTCTCTCAAAAAATTCGAAGTTATAATTTAAATACTTAGAAAATATCCATTGTCAACAATACAAAAAGTTAGCCATATATAAGAAAATAAATTCGTCCATATAATATTAAAGTATTTTTGGGGCTATCGGTCATTTTATTATTAATTAAAAACATTTTTAGGGTATTTAACGTTTCAGTTTATTTATTTCTTAAACTATCTGCAGAAATACAATTAAACACTAAAAAGGGATTCAAATGTAATTACTTTTTATTTGTTGTAATTAAAATTGGACCTACTTATTTTTATTTCTATTGTACTGATATCTTAATTTAATTTACTTTATTATACGGAAATATGATTGCCCCAAAAAAATAAGATAAACATGATAATTCTACACGCTTAAGAAAAAGATACAAATACAATTATAAAATAATAAAAAACTTACGGCTAATTAGAATTAAATATATATAAAATTAAAGTGTGGGACACACTAAAATAAAAATATATAAAAAAAATTAAAAAACATATAAACAACATTAAACAAAAAAATACAACAAAAACAAAAATTTAAATAATAAATTGTGTTTACTCTAGTAAACATTACGTACTTAATTCCTAATCAATGTCAGTGAAACTATCATCGCTCAAATTAATTATAATTCGTTCCTCTATCTCACCGATCATGAGATCGAGTTCTCACATTTTGTTTTATTCATTTATTATATGGATTTTTTCCAATTTTCCGCACTAACTTTATTCGAAAAATCTTTCAAAAGTTTAGTTAAATTACTAATTGTGTTAACTGTGTTATTTCTAGCAACTCTACCTTTTACTTGAGAGAAATATTTACTTCTCCAACGGACAGTTTCCGGACGATCTATAGGAACAGATTTTCTATCTGGTTTTTCCCAACAAAAATTAAGTTCTCTGAGCAATTTCCAGAGATCAGTTCTTTTAATTTGAGGCAACTCGCGATCTTCATTGATTTTGGGATCTGCTTCTCATAATAAAATATATATACAACCCTTTTAATTGCAGTTTTCATCTCTTCTTCCAATGAGGTTTTTCGTCTGCCTGTGAGCGAATGTGGCGTAAGAGTACTAACAATTCTAATCGTTTTTTCTCCTTCAGTATTCTGTACATAGTAGATTTTCCAACTCCTGTCATGTTGAAACACATCTCAACAGAGTTTTTAACATTATTATCTAGATAATAATAAATAAAAAAAAACAAGATAAATCACTAAGAACAAACTGTAAGGTGTACTTTGCTCACTGACAGAAATTAAATTAAACTATTAGAAATTTTATGTTGCAGTACAGTAAATTTATAAAATATATTTAAATATAATGAAATATAATTAGATTTACGGCAGTCCTCAGTTTCCTGCGGCACTGGAGCAGGTATGTTTCGGTAACAGCTTCACTACTCTCTCTAGTTCTTGAATAGAGTATAGGAATGTGTATGCTTGCGATCGCTCCCCCTCCCCCCTCCCAAGAGCTTTGAGCTCAGGAAAATAGAACCCATTCTGCCTTTTATATTAGGAATGAGTATGCTGCTTTCACCCCCCCCCCCTCGTTGACAACTTGTTTTTCTTGCCATACTGTACTTTTGTGATATCACCGCCCCCCCCAAAGAGAGAGGCTGGATCCGCCCCTGCCACCCACTATACTTCCCGGTTGACACATGATGGGTGTCACTATAAAATGGTGGAATAGTTAAGCGGGACGTTTGGCTGTTTTCGAACTTTCTAGAATTTTTGCAATTCCATCAAAAATATGCCTTTCAATACAGTTCAAAAGGGCTAATGTGTTTTTTTCCCCCGTTTTTCAAACGTATATTTGTTTAATATTCAAACCACATTGGTGAGTTACTTTATAATTATAAGGTAGGTTAATACTCTAACTATTTAATTAATTATTGTAGAAATGTCCTGAAGAAGAGATAAATGAATTCTCGAAAGCTTGACAGGATCAAAAAAGGATTTTTCTCCTTACCAAGGCCATACAAATTTAAATAGACTGCATCCCCAATAACCCTAGTTTGGAATATTGTTTCTTGACTTGTCAATCGCAACTACTTCTCCCTTTATAAATATATATATATATATATATATATATATATATATATATATATATATATATATATATATATATCTTGTTTAATTCACTATCGCACCATCACAAGGCGGTTTTACACAACATTGTTGCTTTGTGTTGCCCCCAGCACCCCTGGTTAGGAATTTATGTCACTATATTTACCTATGGCTTGGACCATATGAACAGTTTCTATTTTTAATTCAACAGATACGTTGTACCATGCTTTGAAACCGATTAAGAAGATTTTGAACAATGAAACAAATTAATATAAGCTTCATTTATAGTCTAGAAATCATTAGAAACCTCTTAAGTATACATTAAAACAAACCTTTAGCTAGGGAAAATTTAAGAATGGTTCCTAATTTTGTCTCATTAAGCTATCTGTGTTACCAATCTATTGAGTGTTCTGGAACACCTAGTAATAACTCATATAGTAGTGAGGTGAATTTGTGGTTGAAGAAAGAATTTATAATCACTGTAATTTTCTGGACTAATAAAAAAAATATATTTAATTGAGTAATGAGAAATCAAGCTATTTTACTTAGTATACTAATAATACCGAGTGAAAACAAAGATATGTTTATTTATGGAATTTGGAATAACATTTGGATAATTTTATCGTTTTAGTATTAATTTCTATAATCAATTGATTTAGTGGTAAAATATTTAAATCGAAGTGGTTATTAAGGAAATAAAAGGGAAATAAATTTACTTTTTACAACGTTTTATTTGAAATAACAACCATGTACCTTATTATATCTCTCCTGTCAATTTTCCTGACCTGCAATGAAGCGATCTCCTATGAAGTGATAGTTCGGGAACAATGGGAAAATTTCAAGGTAAGAGTTTATATCATTTTTTAAAATACACTACTATTTTATTTACTTAGATAAATTGTATATGTAACGTCATAGTTATGTTTCTGGACTACTAATATTTTGTATTTGGAATCATTTTTGCTATTTTGAGTTAGGCTCCTAACGTTTCTTTTGAATTAATCTAAAATATGTGATGTAAGAAACACGAATTCGTATAGTCTACGGTGACGCGTCTGCCCTGCTAAACCGTGTACTCTTAAGGTGCGTATAAATATGGTAAGACGCGAGAGTGACGAGACTATCGCTAAAACTTGCATCGACACTCCCTTGATTTTTGCCGATTTCTATTGAAGTCGAAAGCCATCGGTGGCAGGCATCAAAGGAGATAATAAAATCATTTTGGATACAACAAGTTAATTTTATTATATTTCTATTGTTCGCGAGCAGCGATATTGAGACTAAAAGCGATCTATTTTCTGACGGTTTTTGGTGTGAACTCAAAGGAATTTTTTTATCTAGCGGGACGGGTTTATGGCAAGCTCATTCGAAAAAAACATGCTTTGTAGCGAGACTGACGGCACAAGATATATAAAATTTATTTAGCGCTAGGCACTCATTAAAGGTTTCTGATAAATGACTGTGGAGCGGTCTGAAGAAAATATGTTGAATTTAGAGGAGAGGTGTAAATAATTCTGAAATTTGTAAATTAAAGACAAACATTTTAAAAGAAAAGGAAGTGAACAAATGGGATGAAATTGCCTCAGAAAAATTGTAGAGGCCAGAGAGAAGCAAATTTCAAGTTGGTCTGTCAAATGGAAATGAGAGGTTAAAAATGCAAATTGGAAATAGAAATTACTGGTACTAATTTTAGATTCCTTAAATTGTCACCTCGAAAACAGCCCTATGGGGCATCTTAGGAAAATATTAAGTGAAACGCTAGCTTTATTTTGATGCCCTCTGTATAATGTCTGAGCTTACTGGATATCCCATATATCCATATTTTCGCCAAAAATGATGATAACTATACATTTTTTGCTTTAAAAACTTATTTAATTTAATGAATGTTTATTTTGATGTGGGTGATTTTCCTATCCCACAGAAATATCAACAAAAATATATTTTTCAGTTCAAATGATGTTTTTCTTTTTATTTCTTGTAGTTGAAATATGGCAAAATTTATAACTCGGAACATGAAGATCAATATCGTCAAACTATTTTTATGGAAAATCTTCACCTAATTAACGAACACAATAAACTTTACGAAATGGACTTAACATCTTACAAATTGGCTATTAACGACTTTGGAGACTTGTCTGAAGAAGAGTTTTTGAGGTTTTACACAATGAATCTGCCCGAACAAAAAGACATGGAAAATGCATCTTCTCTATTTTCCTTGCTAGATCAACCTTTGGAAGACTTTATTATTTATGCTCTACCTTCTAATATGAATGTTTCTGACCTTCCAACAGAAATTGACTGGAGAGAAAAAGGTGCTGTAACGCCAGTAAAAAAACAGGGACATTGTGGATCTTGTTGGAGTTTTAGTGCTGTAAGTACTTTTTTGCACAAAACCTAGATAAAAATTATTTTCCTGATCAATTTTTTCCTAATATTCTTTTTCAGACTGGTGCTCTAGAAGGGCAGTGGTACAGAAAAACTAACAAGTTGGTTTCTCTAAGTGAACAAAACCTTATGGATTGTTCCTGGAAATATGGAAACTCAGGATGTGGTGGTGGTAGGCCGGATAAGGCACTACGTTACGTCAGAGACAATAGAGGTATTGATACTGAAGCATCTTACCCCTGCAAAACAAAGGTTGGCAGATGTAACTATCAAGCAAAAAATAAAGGCGCTACAGTTTCCAAAGTGGTGATGGTACCAAAAACTGAACAACAACTACAAATAAAAGTTGCTACTGTTGGACCGATGTCCGTTGCCATCGCAATTGGTCCTAAGTTTCGATTTTATCAAAGTGGGGTATATGATAATTCCAGCTGCGGACGTAAGTTAATTCATGCAGTGTTAGCTGTGGGTTATGGTTCCTTAAACAATGCTGATTACTGGTTGGTAAAAAACTCTTGGTCTAAGTCATGGGGAGATAATGGATACGTCCGCATGGCTAGAAATAAGAATAATCAATGTGGAATTGCTTCTCAGATTATTTACCCAATAGTATAATTTTTTCCGAAAATGTTCAAACTGGCATTATTTATGGAATATATTTTCAAAAACTGGAATATCAGAAATCTCTTAAATAGTTTTCGAATATATATATTTAATCTTCTGCGATTTTTAAATTCCAATTTGTGGTTTATGTCCAGAAATATTGTTACTTTTCAATACAATAAGCATTTTATAAATCTTATGAACTATCTAATCAAATAAAATAATTATTAAGTAATTAGGTTTTTTTCTTTCTTTCAAGAATAAGCAAGTGCGTTGGAATATCTTTATTTACTTAACTGTCCTCGCGAACCTAACTCCTTCTTATTGGCCAGGTCAAAGAACAGTCATTCAAATCCTATATATTAAATACCCACATAATGCGGGCAGTACAATAATTACAATGAAATTAAAAACTTAGTTGCAATTTTCAAGAACAAGTTTTTTATTATTCTATTTTTAACAAAATAATAAAAAATACATACTTTTACACTTATAAAGACACTAAATATCCTGTCTTTTTGTTTTGTTTTTTTGGGGGAGGGGGATTGATTCTGAAGCACCTCTAACAAGAGTCCAACAGTAGTCGGCAAGCATGGAAGCATTCCACTTTCCCTAGTACCTATTGTCCCTTGTTGATATATCCTGATGGAGGCGTTCAACGTGCTCATCATTTATTGCTCCGCAGTTATCAGGAAAAATGTTCAGATGTGAATGATACGATGACAGCATATTTTCAACAAGAGTAACGTAATTGTTAGTTTTTTATTTTCGAAGAAATTAGTGACTACGGGATGAATCATTTCAAGCAATTTTTTCAATACCAGATAGAGTGCTGTCAATATGTTTGTCTTTTAGAATATTTTGAATCTGTGGGCCAACGAAAAACCTTTAATTTTTGCTTCACTTAGAGTTGAGAATTTCTAATGCAGCTACTGAGAAGCTGGCCCATCTGTATTCAGTGTCTTAACAAAGTTTTTCGTTAGGCCCAATTTGATATCCACTGGTGGCAACAAAATCTTTTCGAGGTCTACCGGTGGGATATTTGTTCATTCTTTTCACCTGGCTCTAATGATTGTCGAACGGACCAGCCTATTCTCTTGTAATAAAATGATTCACCGTCTTTTACTGGTTTATTTTTGGAAATCATGAAAAATGTCAACTTGAGTTAATTATGGTGTTCGTGAAAAAAATATTTTCATATATTAAATTTCGTAGTTTTTAGAATTAAATTGCCTGCGCGAATAGATGGTTTACCCTTATAAAGAATAAGGGATGATATTCTGGGACATGAAAATATCTTAGTTCATCATTATTTCAATAACAAGTAATTTTTGTTTTGTAAAGATTTGTCAGTTAGAACTTGAGATTTAAGAAAAAAAATATTGTAAGGTGGCTTATCCCCTATTATCAGAAATTTTTAAGAATCCTGAAACCCGTCCACTTAAGTTACTTATGATATTCGTGAAAAAAAATATTTTCAAACAATTATGTTAAATTTCATACTTTTTAGAATTAAATTACGTGATTAACCGTTATAAAAAATTAAGGGATGATATACCTGGAGGAGGAAAAACCATAGATTAACATCATTTCGAACAACAAGTAATTTTCCTTTTGTTTTGTAAAGATATTCCACTTAGAACGTGAGATATTTCAAAAATATAGTTTTTAGGCGTGAACTTTAGGGGCGGTTTTCACTCCGTTAAAATGAATCTCCGCAGATAAAAAAAATACAGTTTCATTAAAATTGTAGCCGGACACTTCACAATAATAATTTTTTTTATGAAATTCGTCTCTATTCAACAACATACTCTTCTTCAAGAACGATACATTCATTCCAATGCTGCTTTAACTTTTCGATGCTATTTTAGTGAATGATTTGACTTTGCTTTCAAAATATGCTTCAGTTTCGATAATCACTTCTTCATTTGAGCTAAAAGTCTTTCCCTGGAGCATCATTTTCAGATCTGCAAAAAATCAGTAGCCGCTGGGGACAAGATCTGGAGAGTATGGTGGGTTCGAAGCGTAATTCATTCAGTTTAACCATCATCGACTTTTGACACGGTGCATTTTCTTTGTTAAACATCATTTTTTTCTTTCGAATATGAGGTCATTTTTTGTTGATTTCTATACTTAGTCGATTAAATAATGCTATAAAATATGCAGTATTGATAGTTTTAACTTTCCCAAGATAGCCAATGAACAAAATACCGATGTCATAAACTTGCTAGTTGACATTTGGGTGTTTGGTCACTTTGGACTACTTTCAGCGATTGCTGTCCACTCACCTGACTATCTTTTTGATTCAGATATAAAATAGTGGATCCATGTTTCATCCATTGTCCATCCGATGCAAGCAATCTTTTTTTCTGATTTGAACAGCTCCAAACAGCGCTCAGAATCGTTGATGCATTATTGTTTTCGGTCCGGTGTGAGCTAACGCAGCAGTTGCTTCGAAAGTAACTTAACACATGCTTAAATTCTTCTGATATCTTTAAGTTGTCAGATATTTCACGCAACTTCCGTTTACGATCAGCCAAAATTATTTTGTTTAATTTTTTATGTTTTCCGGAACAACTGCCGTTTAATATCATTGGAGTTCATTCTATCAAGTTTAAATTCAGCATACCTATTAGTAATGGTTGATTTTCGCTGGTGCAATATTTCTATAACGCTTATCAAGCTACTGTTCGGCTTCAAAAGTATTTTTGCCCATCAAAAACAATATTTGATCAACACACGGATTCTTTTTTTACAATCCATAGTATTGAAGATAAAAAAGTTGTTTTACTAAAACCACTGTAACTTATAAACTAATGGTTGGAATGTTATGAAATTTTGGCACGTATCGTTTGAGGGTCGGTACTATCTAGGATTTATATGAGCATGTCAACAGAGGTGCCATCTATGGGTTAGACTGGGAACTTATTGAGTAAAGTGTTATATAGACTGGTGTTACTAATGCTTAGGGATGTTTAAGTCTTACGAAATGTTACATGGCGATCTTGCTATAGTTCATGCATAACATCGATTTCGGATAACTTTCACACGACTTATTCGTGAGCAAACGAAGACCACGATTAAACTTACTAAGCCTGCGGTATACAATGGTTTTTGTAAGTACTTCATTTTTGTTGAGATAAAGCACATCGAAAGTAGTCAAAAATAATCGCAGGAAATTGTCGATGAATTAGATTAATTTTTTTCCCGACATGAAATTTTAAGTTAGTGTAAACAACACAAATAGCGTTCGTATATCAAGACTTTCGAAGTATTGGCGTAAATACATGTTTTGGTTATGATAAAATATTGAATTCCATGTTTAATATTGCCCCAAATTCGCCAAACAAATCAAGTAAACTAAATAATAATATAAACAATACTAAAACTCGAAAACTTCGTGTATCGAGACGTCAAAGCGAGACATCGAACGGCGCGGCGGCTGCGCTCTGTTTCAGAGATTCATCGGATTTCACAGCGCAACGTCACCACTACTATAAAAGAGAAGCGCCCAAATTAAGGACATTACGGGTTGTTCTCTTGTAGAGTCGACTCGTCCTTTTACTGATCGAGCAAGGCTCTCGGGGGCCGCGTGAGTGTCCTGCTTCGTGGTTCTCAATGTGGGTTGTCTAGGACAACATGGCATTTTTTAATTAACAACATTTCTGATATTGGCATCTTACAACACCATTGACATAAAGACGAGTTTAGCGGTGCGTACAAGTTACTCCACCGGCGTGTCCTGACTTATAAATAAATTATTTACCTTAACATGATAAATCCAGAATTTGGCAAATTTGCATCGATAAGAACGAAGTTCATGGCGCGTACGAATTCTTATATTCACGGACCTGCTACAGAATTCGGAATTCGGTGACTGAATCTTGTTAAGTAACGTCTTTCATTAAAATCGAGGCGATTGTACGTTCGGAGAGAGGGGCTGTGAGTCAAGTGTTCGTGCTCGACGGACAATGAAATATTTCTTGCCGGTCCTGAAGAATTTAGCAATCCAGAGCGTGACAAAGTGGAGAGAGGACCTGATTTGACATTGCGACTAATAGTCGGCTTCGTGTTGGCTATAAAGTTGTGAAAAACCGGATCCTGAGAAAATACGCCTGAATGTGAGAGTGGAGAGAAAAATAATCCAGCGCTTGACTTGCGAAAATAGTACTGAATTAGAATAATGAAAGGTGAAAAAGTTAGGAAAATTTATACGCGGAAAACGAACAACAATTGCGAATAAGCAGAAAATAATAATAATAATTATTATCATATTATTAACATTAGTAGTGACCTTGATGATGAAAAAATTGCGTAAATTAATAATTCGTTATTTATTTTGAGCAGTCGCGGAAAGGGAAGAAGGGCGATGGAGGCGATTGTTCCCCCCTAAGCTTTGAATTCAGAAAAATAGCATTGCCTGCCTCATACATTAGAAACGTGAATTTTGCTGACTCCCCCCAACTTCCATCGACAATTCGCTTTTGCTTGTCATTTAGTACACAAATTTCTATGTTTTCTTCGCTATTGTGATATCTCTGGCCTCTCCCTCTAAATACACACGCTTTATCCGCCCTTGGTTTTGACAACAAATTTTAATTGCGTTGCAGAAAAATAAATAGATAAGTTGACATCCCCAAGAGCGAAATAAAATTAAAATAAAAGTTAATTATAAGTCAAAGATGAGTGTCGCTTAATGACCTCTTCCAAATTGGCTCAGTTTCCCAAAGCGTTCTCAGATAGAAGTAAAACTTGAACAGTCTTCATTGATTCTGAGCCTCATATATTCCCTTTCTATCCCGGTAAGCAAAAAGACAAGTAAATAAGTATAGAAAAATACCGAATAATGGCGAAATGCATGGTCGTCTCGCTAAAATCGAAAACTAAGTTGAAATTGCGAAAAGTAGTTGAAAGAGACCCTTGAAAAATTAAATAGATTTTGTAAATAAAACCGTTAAAACAACATGGAATCTGTATAAAGGCCTGATTTTATTAACGTGGTGAAATAATTTCAAATAAAATTAAAATAAAAAATTAACTACACTCATATTCCGTTAATACAACAAAGAATATATGCTGTTTAAAACGTGAAACTTTACAATGGATATGTCAGAAGGCCCTGGTAACACCAGTGTTGCCAGTTTCACAAATATAAGTGGCTATTCTCACAATAAAAAAAGGCGTTTTTAGGAAAGGACTTTGAGGGTAGTTATTATACCTAGAAATACAATTCAGGAAAAGAAATAAGTCTTTGATATTTTTTATTATTCTCTAACGTATCACAGAATAAAACAAATCGGTGGCGAACTCTGTGAGTTCTGACGATATGTTTTAAGGTTTGTAGGCAAAAATCGTGAAAATTTGAAAACTGTATATCAATTCTGTATACTGTGATTTTGCGAAAAGTTTTAATGTTATAGTGAAACTGTTAAACGAAGTTAAAATAAAAGTTTAAACTTACAAATATTTTTTTTTAACTTACTAATAATTATACCTACTTGTCACCTCGTAACTAATCCATTCATCTATTTCAGGATGGTGCTTTGATTGAATAACAACTCGTAGACTGTTCTGGAAGATATGGTAATTATGGTTGCCATGGTGGCTGGAAGCTCTGGGAGTTCAGATACATCAAGGACAATAGAGGAATTGACACCAAACAGTCATACCCCTTTACTGTAAAGAATGGACGTTGTGTCTACAAGCCAGGGAACAAAGCAGCTACAGTTTCACAGGTAATCATGGCGCCAAGGGGTGAAAATTGGTCAGCAGCGAAGCTCTCTTGTGTTGAACCAATTTCTATAGCTACCGATTTCAGTCACAGATTCCAGTTCTACCATTCTGGAGTCTATGATGAGACCAATTGTGGTGTTATGGTAGTATGGGCGGCAAGGACATTTTGTTGGTGAAAAATTCATAGGGTGCAGTGGGTTAGTCAAGATTAACTTCTAGAACGGCTTTTCGAGCCGAACAGGGAACGCAAATCTTCCACGGATCAGTCATTTCAGTTTCGGTCAGATCAGTTTTATCCCAGAAGTGGCGGTAAAGTCGACCATCCTTAATGCATTAGTCAGGAAAGGCGGACGGGTTACCTTCAACGGCTATTTTCTTAGCTTTATACCAATTACACGGTATGAATTCTTCGAATGTGAGTATCAGCTCTGATGGTTCCTCTTGGTCTTCCACATCGACTGGATCCCGAGATAAGGCATCGGCTACTCGGTTTAAAATCCCCTTTCGGTAATTTATCTCATAATCGAATTGCTACAGATACATACTCCATCGTGCCAATCTTCCAGATGGACTTTTGATCGAATGGAGCCATCGAAGGGACTGATGGACGGTGATGACGGTAAAGTGGAAGCCTTCCAGGTAGGGTCTCATTTTCTCAATGCCCCAAACAATAGCCAGGCGCTCTTTTTCAGTGACCGAAAATTTCTTCTAGTTGGGACTCAAACTGCGGCATAAGCAATCACATGGTCTCCTTGGGGGAAAAATCGGGACGAGCTAATACGGGAACATTTGTCAAGCAGATCTTCAAATGTTCAAAGGCGGCTTGTTGTTCGGTAGACCAAGATCATCGCACTCCTTTCTTTAGTAATCGGTTTGAAAGAGCCGCTATCTGTGAAAAATTCTGCACAAAACGGCGGTACCAAGATGCTATACCCAAAAAGCGTCGGAGGCTGCGAATGTTGGTCGGTTATGGAAGGCGCTGGATAGCACGAACATTTTCGGGATCGGTTCGCATACCCTCGGCGGTAACTAAATGTCCCAAGTAACGTAGAGATCTTCTTCCAAATTGACATCTTTCCGAGTTCAGCTTCAAAATGGCCTCTCGTAGTCGGCTGAACACTTCTCTCAGGTTTCGAAGGTGCCCTTCAAACGTCTCTCCCAGGATAATTATGTCGTCCAGATAGGCAAAGCAGAACGAGTCCAACTCCGGTCCTATAATACGATTCATTAGACGCTGGAAAGTAGCTGGAGCGGAATGCAATCCAAACGGCATCACACGGAATTAAAATAGTCTCATTCCTGGCACAGCAAAAGCGGTAATCGGTTTACTTTCCTCTGAGTGCGGTACCTGCCAGTATCCTTGCTTAAGATCTATACTGGAGATGTATCGGGCCCTTCGGAGTTTATCCGGTATAGCATTGATGTACGGCAATGGATAGGCGTCCTTCAAGGTAACACTGTTTACTTTTTGAAAGTCTATGCAAAATCGGTTTTTACCATCTTTCTTGCGCACTGTAACGACAGGAGAGCTCCAGGGACTATCAGATGGTTCGATTATTCCGTCCTTTAGCATACTTCTCACTTCCGTATTAATAATTTCCTGCATCCTCGAATTTTGTGGTCGGTATCGCTGTTTTATAGCACGTTGAATCAGCGGGGTCGTACCTTGTACATTCTCAAACTTCGGTAGTTCTTCATTCAGAAATTGTTGCAAACAGACATTCTCTTAGCTGATGAGAATTAGATTCGCCCCCGGGACTGACTTGTCCTATTGGGCTACAAGAATTAGGCGATTGTAATATAGACAGAACAGGTGACGAGCCAATATGTCCATTCCCAGTACGATATCGGAGGTCAAGTGTAGTAGGTAGCTTAGTTCTTCGGTCAGCGTCGTACGCCTAAACTGCAACGGAATACGGTAGGATTCGGTAATCTCCATGATGCCACCATGTGCCACTTTTGCATGCTGAACCATCGGTCCTACTCTTCTACATTGTCGATGGTGACATAGTTCCACGGCTAGGTCTCCCATGTAGGAATTCGTGGCACCGGTATCGATGAAGGCGGTAAACGGGGTATAGTAGACAAATACACAAGCATGGGGGCGGTTGTCAATTATTGCAACATGACTCTGGCTTGACGGTCGCGAGGTTTTACTACTGCGGGGCTGTACTGACCTCGTAGCGGGACATAGCCGATCCCGGACACGGACAATCACAGGATATCACACCTCTCCTCCGGCATCTTGAACAGAACAACTGGAGTCTTCCCTTGCACTGATCTCGGACATGTTCGGTTTCTCCACATCGCCAACATAATATGGATTATCTGTCTTGAGACGGGAACGGTCTGCGTGACGGTCGTGATATGCCATCGTTTGACCCAGTCTGCCTGGATTGCTGAGCGTGTGCTCGTTGTGGGTTCAACTGCCAAAGCAATAATTCTGTCTCTCGGACGACCCTAGTGAAAGTAGCGACATTGATAAAATCTGTTTTCCGGATATATTGACGGTACTCGGGAACTCCCACTGAAGCTCTTGCTTCGGATCAATATTTCCATGCCTGCGAATGAGGGTCTGCATGTCGGTAATATAGCGGCTAGCTGGCTCGTTTTTTTTTTATCTGCAGGCCTCCAGGTCATCGGCATAATTCAGCGGAAAGTAGCAGGTACGGAAATCGGCGAGAAAATCGTTCCAAGTAGTCCAATTGCTACGATTATTGCGGAACCATAAAGATGCCTTTATTTGCAGAAGCTCCGGGATTTGTGGCAATAAACGATCCATCCTGACGTTGTGTGACGTACATATCTCCTCTAAACGTTCAATGAAGGTTATCGGATCGTTGTCACCATTGAAGTAGACATTTCATTTATGGACTTTCAGTGGCGGCAGCGAAATATTTGAAGCATACGGTCTGCAATGGAGCAGTAATACTAATAGGTCTGGTCAAGCTTGATAAAGATGCGGTGGTACTAGTAGTAGGCGGAAAACTAAACGGACTGGGCTGCGGCAGTGGCGTGTTCCTACCATTTCTGACGAAACTAATTAGACGTTTCTTCAAGATATCGGTTGTTCCGGTGATGTTGAGTCCAAACTTGGTTAGCTCTTGAATGACGTCTTCTTTCTTCAACTGGTACACCCAACTTACCCTCGTATCACCTTGGTCGGTTTGTGTCGAGCGGCTGGCGGCACTTGTAGTCGGTGGCGGGTCTTCAGTCATCTTGCTCGGTACTGCTTCGTCTGTCGGTGCTTGGAGCTGGCGATGCTTCTAGTTGAGCGGTCGGCTTGGAATTGGTACTATTTCGGACGGTTCTTAAATTAATACTACTCTCGGTGTACTGCGATCGGTGGGGGTGTATTACTATCAGTGCGCGCATAATCTCTATCCAGTTTACTCTTCAGTTCGCATGCGCGACGCAAACGTGTTCAACATCAATATCTTAACATAAGTCGGTAAAACTCGCCGAATCTCGCGTTACACTGAAAATTAAGCTTTCTACGGTCAAAAAATGGAATCTACGACTCAAAATTAGTTGAAAAAAGACACACGGCTCACAATTTTGCCTCGCGCATTTGTCGAACAAATTTTCAGAAAAAGTTTGTTTTCTTACAGTTTTAGGCCCTAACTACCTCCTATAACAAAATTTACCTTAATCAGTTCATATACACTGTTACGGTTGGCGGACAGATTATGGATGACTCGGATTATCTATTATCACGACTATTTTGACTAAACGGACTTGATCGATGGTGGAAAAGTGTTCTCTCAACGTCGGCACTCCTTCAACAAAATATAACATTCGGTACTACCTCAGTATTGCCCTTTTTTCCGGTCCTATGCTCTTCCGGTTATACTCTTTTCGCGAGTCATGCGCTTTTCAAGTCAAACGTTTTTATAGTCCCTATCTTTCGAGTCAAACGGTCCCTGCTCTTCCGGGCAAATATTTTGGAGTCCCTGTTCTTCATGTCAATTTAGAGTCCCTGCTCGGGCGCTAAATTTGTGACGCGTATTGGACTAGGTAATGAAACAAACGGTTTTAAAACATCCTATATTCCATACTTTTATAAAAAAAAAAGACATGGCCTAAAACTAACTTACAACCTAAAATGGACAATAATATAAACAAATAAACGGTCTGGGGGGCAAGAATATGTTATGAGAGCTGTTCACGGTAGCTCGTACTGGTTGGTAGCGCTGGAAACGGTAACTAGACGGTATTATTCACGATGCTATTCACGTACCTCGTACTACACGGGTGCGACGCTATTCACGACGGCTCGTACGCAAATTATCGCGTTTCGTATCTAAAATCCGCGGACGCTGTTCACGATGCTTCGTACTAAAATTCGACCGACGGCGGTATACACGGTATGTCTAAGAGTAACCCGGCATCGATCGACGGTAGGCGGCGTCTCTACACGACGACGGTGATCTCTACACGCGGCAGCGGCGATAAACGTCGGGGCGGCAGTTGTTAAGCGCCCTTATCATTGGACATCGGAGAGCACCAAAACAAAAACAAAATTGACGACATTCAGTGCGTGTGTGTATACGTGACGGTAGGAAGGAAAGAAAGAAACTGACGCTGCCCGTACTTGTAAGGGTCCTCGACAGCGTCAGCAGGATGGAACGACATTGCCCGTTCTTACAAGGATCCTCGACAATGTCGACCAATAGTGGTAGAAAATTAGGAAGGGAACCGAGACTGCCCGTACTTATAAGGATCCTCGGCAGTGACGGTAGGATGACACAACATTGCCCGTTTTTACAAGGGTTCTCCGCAATGCTGGCCGTTAGTGGGCTAGGACGTAAGGAAGGTAGTATATAGTGAAACGCCATATGCACACAAGTCTAGCCTCACCTACATTGCTAGACCAGGAAGGCGCAGTCCGGCAGGCGACCCAGTCAGTCCGTTTAGACTGTTGACCCGGGTGGAGAATGTGCACTTCTCGGCGAAATAATGGTCTGCTCGAGCTTAGGTAGTCGGCCCGAGCTCCCACTACGCTGACGAGTGACGATGTGCGATGATCGCGCATACAATACTGCTGTATACGGCGCGCGACTACCATGGTCGGACGGTTTGATAATCATCGGAAAATTGTACTTCCCGGCATGGCGCGACAAATCTAATTTTATTCACTTTAAGTATTCTTTTCCCTCAAGAACCAGATTTTTCGGATGTTAAATAAATAAATTAAATCCCGGCGAACATACTCATGCCCAAAAATATAGTAACTTCAAATATAAGCTTCATTTATAGTCTAGAAATCATTAGAAATCTCTTTAGTACACACTAAAAAAAGTATTTATCTAGGGAAAATATAAAAAAACATCAAGCTATTTATATACTAATAATATCGAGAGAAAACAAAGATATGTTTATTTATGAAATTTGGAATAACATTTGGATAATTTTATCTTTTTAGTATTAATTTCCACAATTAATTGACTTACTGGTAAAATATTTAAATCAAAGTGGTTATAAAGGAAATAAAAGGTACAGAAATTTACTTTTTATGTTTTGTTTGAAATAACAACCATGTACCTTATTATATCTCTCTTATCAATTTTTTTGACCTGCAATGAAGCGATCTCCTATGAAGGGATAGTTCGAGCACAATGGGAAAATTTCAAGGTAAGCATTTATATTATTTTTTAAATTACCCCACTATTCTATTTACCCAGATAAATTGTATATGTAAAGCCATAGTTATATTTCTGCACGACTCAGATTTTGTATTTGGAATCATTTTTATTACTTTGAGTTAAGTAACCCTTTAGTCTCCTATCGTTTCTTCTGAATTAATCGGAAATATGTGATGTAAGAAACACGAATTCGTACAGTCTACAGTGACCCGTTTACCCCGCTAAACCGTGCACTCTTAAGGTGCGTATAAATATGGCAAGACGCGAGCGTGACGGGTCTACAGCTGAAACTTGAGTCGAAATTCCTTTGATTTTTGCCGCTTTTTATTGAAGTCGAGAGCCATCGGCGGCAGGCATCAAAGGATATAATAATATTATTTTGGATACAACAAACTAATTTTGTTATATTTCTATTGTTCGTGAGCAGCGACATTAAGACGAGAAGCGATCTATTTTCTGTCGGTTTTTGGTGTGAACTTAAAGGATTTTTTTTATCTAGTTAGACGGGTTAATGGCATGCTCATTCGAAAAAAAATGCTTTGTAGCGAGACTGACGGCACAAGATGATTAAAATTTATTTAGCACTAGGCATTGATTAAAAGTTTCTGATAAGTGTCTGTGCAGCGGTGCGAAGAAAATATGTTGAATTTAGAGGGGAGGTGCAAATAATTCCGAAATTTGTAAGTTCAAGACAAATATTTTAAAAGAAAACAAAGTGGACGAGTGAAATGAAATTGCCTCAAAAAAATTGTAGAAGCCAGCGAGAAAAAAATTTCAAGTTGGTCTGTCAAATGGAAATGACAGGCTGAAAATGGAAATTAGAAATTTAAATGACTGAAAAGGGGAGATTTGGAGAATTTTTTTATTGTATGCTAATATTTTGCAACTTTAAATCTGCTAGAAGTTTAAATTTAGAAAAAGGAATATTTTTGTTATATTTTCTACCAAAATTCTTTATAAAAATCTACTACTTTTTCTAGTACCAAGGGTATTTTTAAATCCAAACTGAATCTCATCTATGCCTCTAGGAATATGGATTTTAAATTATTATATTAAACATAAGGTATTCATCAGTGGTACAATAGGCGCATATAAGATACATTCATCACTAGCCTTTCTCATTTCTCTGGTCATATAGTCGTCAAAGCGTGAAAATTTTATTAAAAATTTGAATGCTCTTTTGACATGATTGCTGAGAAAATTTCATTGCAAGAGATGCCGCATAAAAATGGAGATGACACTCTATTATCTTTCTTTACAGCGGCAAGAAGCAAGAGGCCAAAACAGACTTTAATTCTGATATATCAACATTTTTGATGAAGTATTAGGAACGTAGTTTTTTTTGTTCAGTGATTCAATAATTTTTTCATCAGAAAATAATCGAAATACTTCCAGTTCTTTCACCTCTTTGGCAATATCTACAGAACCTGAAAAAGTACGGAAATATATTTTTAGCAGAAATTTTAGTGTAGACATTGGTGCAGTACTCCATTTATAGGTAGAGCAGCCTCGTTTTTCTTACATTTCAAAATCCTATTTTAGGGCATCAACATTTGTCTAATACAAGTAAAAGCTTTATTATCTAATTATATTGATCTTTTATCTGGTGGAGCAGGAGCCAAAGTGACAGGTCATCAATTTTCATTCCCACAGAAGCCTCAGAGAAAGTGGAAGTGATTTCTATGTCATCATCGACACTTCGTGCTTCGTCTTTTTGAGCATCAGCTTCCACAATGTCTTCTTCTGATGTCTCCTGGTTCGATGTCAGTGCCGCTTTAATTTCATTATCGTTCAGTCGATGCATCTCTAAAATAAAAATTACACATAAATAACTAATATAATACGCAAATAAATACTAAAAAACACAAAAAATTTTTCACTTACGGTGCAAGTCAGTAGCCCAGTAAGACTACGACGGGTGTAAAAACACCGGGATGCGAGTGTATTTTTGAATCTGACCTCGCGCACAACCTTCCTCCCTACGTGGTCGAGAGTTAGTCTCGACTGAAAGTGCTGTGATAAAAACGAAAAAAGTGTAGCCAAAGTGGGTGTAAAAACACCGTTGTAACTTTTAAAGATTAAGACCTCTACTAAATTTCAGCCCTATGCGAATTTTTGAAAAGTGAAATGTCATCAAATCAGTTTATTCAGTAATATATGCTCCAATAACCCCGAATTTTATTTTTGGGAAAAATCGGAAAAATGTAAAATTTTCAGCCATATCGAATTTCAAAAAAATAAAAAGATAAAAAAATCTATATATAATTAAAACCCTTGAAAAACCCCTAGAATCAATCTAGAACATAATGCTGAAATATAAAATTTTTAGAAACCCCCTAGTACCAATTTTCAGGAAAATAAAAAGACATAAAATTTTTATAACGCTATGTTGGATGCTTCAATTGAATTTTTCTTAAATAATATAAAATTCCTTTAAAAACTCTCAATACCAATTTTGGGCCAAGTCGAGAAAAGAAAAATTTTTAATCTGTCATATTAGATCCGCCATATTCAATTTTTTAAAAATAATTTTAGATTCGTTATGTTGTCACCTCGAAAACTGCCCCATGGGGCATCTTAGGAAAAAATTAAGTGAAACGCTAGCGTTATTTTGATGTCCTCTGTACAATATCTGAGCTTACTGCATATCCCGTATATCCATATTTTCGCCAAAAATGATGATAATTATATATTTTTTGCTGTAAAAACTTATTTAATTTAATGAATGTTTATTTTGATGTAGATGATTTTATTATCCCACAGAAATACCAACAAAAATATATTTTTCAGTTCAAATGATGTTTTTCTTTTTATTTCTTGTAGTTGAAATATGGCAAAATTTATAACTCAGAATATGAAGATCAATATCGTCAAACTATTTTTATTGAAAATCTTCACCTAATTAACGAACACAATAAACTTTACGAAATGGACTTAACATCTTACAAATTGGCTATTAACGAATTTGGAGACTTATCTGAAGAAGAGTTTTTAAGGTTTTACACAATGAAGCTGCCCGATCAAAAAGACATGGAAAATGCTTCTTCTCTATTTCCCTTGCTAAATCAACCTTTGGAAGACTTTATTATTTATGCTCCACCTTCTAATATGAATGTTTCAGACCTTCCAACCGAAATTGACTGGAGAGAAGAAGGTGCTGTAACGCCAGTAAAAAAACAGGGACATTGTGGATCTTGTTGGAGTTTTAGTGCTGTAAGTACTTTTTTGCACAAAACCTAGATAAAAATTATTTTCCTGATCAATTTTTTCCTAATATTCTTTTTCAGACTGGTGCTCTAGAAGGGCAGTGGTACAGAAAAACTAACAAGTTGGTTTCTCTAAGTGAACAAAATCTTATGGATTGTTCCTGGAAATATGGAAACTCAGGATGTGGTGGTGGTAGGCCGGATAAGGCACTACATTACGTCAGAGACAATGGAGGTATTGATACTGAAGCATCTTACCCCTACAAAACAGAAGTTGGCAGATGTAACTATCAAGCACAAAATAAAGGCGCTACAGTTTCCAAAGTGGTGTTAGCACCGAAAAGTGAACAACAACTTCAAATAAAAGTTGCTACTGTTGGGCCAATGTCCATTGCCATCGCAGTTGGTCCTAAATTCCGACATTATCATAGCGGAGTATATGATCATCCCAGATGCGGACATAAGTTAACTCATGCAGTGTTAGCTGTGGGTTATGGTTCCCTAAATAATGCTGATTACTGGTTGGTAAAAAACTCTTGGTCTAAGTCATGGGGAGATAATGGATATGTCCGCATGGCTAGAAATAAGAACAATCAATGTGGAATTGCTTCTCAGATTATTTACCCAATAGTTTAATTTTTTCCGAAAATATTCTAACTGACATTATTTATGGAATATATTTTCAAAAATTGGAATATCAAAAACCTCTTAAATAGTTTTCGAAAATATGTATTTAACCTTCTGCGATTTTTAAATTCCAATTTGTGGTTTATGTCCAGAAATATTGTTACTTTTCAATACAATAAGCATTTTATAAATCTTATGAATTATCTAATCAAATAAAATAATTATTAAGTAATTAGGTTTTTTTCTTTCTTTCAAAAAATAAGCAAGTGCGTTGGAATATCTTTATTTATTTAACTTTCCTCGCGAACCTAACTCCTTCTTATTGGCCAGATCAAAGAACAGTGTCATTCAAATCCTATATATAAAATACCCACATAATGCGAGCAGTACAATAAGTGTAATATAGTATGTAAATAGATCACAAATAACACTACGCAAAAAATTTTAGTTTATTTGTTGTATCTTGTATGAAAAGTGCATTTTTTTGTTAATTTTGAGGCACTGAACGCAAAAATGACAATGAAATTAAAAACTTAGTTGCAATTTTCAAGAACAAGTTTTTTATTATTCCATTTTTAACAAAATAATAAAAAATATATACTTTTACACTTTTAGAGACACTTAATATCCTGTCTTTTTGTTTTTTTTGTGGATTGATTCTGGAGCACTTCTAACAAGAGTCCAACAGTAGTCGGCAAGCATGGAAGCATTCCATTTTCCCTAGTACCTATTGTTCCTTGCTGATACATCCTGATGGAGGCGTTCAGCGTGCTCATCATTTACTGCTCCGCAGTTATCAGGAAAAATGTTGAGATGTGAATGATACGATGACAGCATATTTTCAACCAGAGTAACGTAATTGTCAGTTTTTTATTTTCGAAGAAATTAGTGACTACGGAATGAGTCATTCCAAGCAATTTTTTCAATACCAGATAGAGTGCTGTCAATATTTCTGCTTCACTTAGAGTTGAGAATTTCTGATGCAGCTACTGAAAAACTGGCCCATCTGTATTCAGTGTCTTAACAAAGTTTTTCGTTAGGCCCAATTTGATATGCAGTGGTGGCAACAAAATCTTTTCGAGGTCTACCGGTGAGATATGTTGTTCATTCTTTTCACCTGGCTCTAATGATTGTCGAACCGACCTGCCTATTCTCTTGTAATAAAGTTCTTTTACTGGTCTATTTTTGGAAACCATGAAAAATGTCAACTTGAGTTAATTATGGTGTTCGTGAAAAAAAATATTTTCATTTATTAAATTTCGTAGTTTATAGAATTAAATTGCCTACGCGAATAAAAAATAAGGGATTATATTCTTGGACATGAAAATATCTTAGTTCATCATTATTTCAATAACAAGAAATTTTTGTTTTGTAAAGATATGTCAGTTAGAACTTGAGATTTAAAAAAAATATTGTAAGGTGGCCTACCCCCTTTTATTAGAAATTTTTAAAAATCCTGAAACCCGTCCACTTAAGTTAGTTATGATATTCGTGAAAAAAATATTTTCAAACAATTATACTAAATTTCATAATTTTTAGAATTAAATTACGTGTCTAACCCTTATAAAAATAAGGGATAATATCCCTGGAGGAGGAAAAACCATAGTTTAACATCATTTCGAACAACAAGTAATTTTCATTTTGTTTTGTAAAGATATTACATTTAGAATGTGAGATATTTCAAAAATATAGTTTTTAGGCTTCAACTTTAGGGGCCGTTTTCACTCCGTTAAAATAAATCTCCGCAGATAAAAAAAATACGGTTTCATTAAAATTGTAGCCGGACACTTCAGGAAAACATTTTTTTTTTTATGAAATTCGTCTCTATTCAACAACATACTCTTCTTCAAGAACGATACATTCATTCCAATGCTGCTCTAACTTTTCGATGCTATTTTAGTGAATGATTTGACTTTGCTTTCAAAATATGCTTCAGTTTCGGCAATCACTTCTTCATTTGAGTCAAAAGTCTTTCCATGGAGCATCGTTTTGAGGTCTGCAAAAAATAAGTAGTCGCTGGGGAGCATATCTGGAGAGTATGGTGGGTAAGAAAGCAGTTCGTAGCGTAATTCATCAATTTAACCATCGTTTTTATTGACTTTTGACACGGTGCATTGTTTTGGTTAAATAGCACGTTTTTCTTTCGAATATGAGGTCATTTTTGTTGATTTTTATACTTAATCGATTAAATAATGCTATGCAATATGCGGTATTGATAGTTTTAACTTTCCCAAGATGGCCAATGAACAAAATACCACAAAATACCGATGTTATAACTTTGCTAGCTGTCATTTGGGTCTTTGGTCACTTTGGACTACTTTCACCGGTTACTGTCCACTCAGCTGACTATCTTTTTAATTCAGATATATATTAGTGGATCCATGTTTCATCCATTGTCCATCCGATGCAAGAAATCTTTTTATCTCATTTGAACAGCGCTAAACAGCGCTCAGAATCGTTGACGCATTATTGTTTTTGATCCGCTGTGGACAAACGCAACACTTACTGCGAAAGTTACTTAGTACATGCTTAAATTGTTCTGATATCTTTAAGTTCAGATATTTCACGCAACTTACGTTTACGATCATCCAAAACTATTTTGTTTACTTTTTTTATGGTTTCCGGAACAACTGACGTTTAATATCAGCATACCTATCAGTAACGCTTATCAAGCTACTGTTCGGCTTCAAAAGTATTTTTGCCCATCAAAAACAATGTCTGATCAACACACGAATTCCTTTTTACAATTCATTTTATTGAAAATAAAAAAGTTGTTTTATATATTTGCATAACAAATATTTATATAACAAATATTTATATAGCGATAATGTTTTCTTTCTCCTATTTGTGAGATAAATTTTCAAAAACTGATTGTTTTAGTTGATAAACTACTTTCAAGCCCTCCAATGCGATACTGTCAAGATTGCGAAGTAAATATCAAGTCTAATTCCTTGAGCACACATTTGAGAACAAATATTCATAAAAACAATTGCTGTATAAAATATGGAAATGGAATTGATATTATCAGAAATGCATTTAAATGTCGAACAGCTTCCTACTGAATATATTCACAGAATTATCACATTGACATCAAAAAGTTTCAGCAAGACATTGGTAATAAAGTGCAAACATTAATATGACAATGCCGTACTTGTAAGGGTCCTCGACAGCGTCAACAGGATGCAACGACATTGCCCGTTCTTACAAGGATCCTCGACAATGCTGGCCATTAGCGGTAGGAAATTAGGAAAGGAACCGACACTGCCCGTACTTATAAGGGTCCTCGGCAGTGACCGTAGGATGACACAATATTGCACGTTCTTACAAAGGTCCTCGGCAATGCTGGCCATTAGTGGGGTAGGACGTAAGAAGGTATGTGTGGTGAAACACCATATACACACAAACTTAGCCTCACCTACATTGCTAGACCAGGAACGCGCGGTCCGGTAGGCGACCCAGTCAGTCCGTTTGGACTGTTGACCCGGGTGGAGGACGTGCAGTTCTCGGCGAAAAAATGGTCAGCTCGAGCTTAGGTAGTCGGCCCGAGCTCCCACTACGCGGACGAGTGACGGTGTGAGGTGCACGCGCATACAATATAACTGTATAAGGCGCGCAATAACTATGATCGGACGCTCTGATAATCATCGGAAAATTGAATTTCCCGGCATGGCGCGGCAAATCTAATTATATACCGGTAATATTGAAACTTTAAGTATTCTTTTCTTACAAGAATCAGATTTTTCGGATATTAAATAAATAAATTAAATCCCGGCAAACATACTTATGCCTAAAAATATAATAACTTTGTTACACCTCCCCCCCCCCAATCTCATCCACTGTTTGCCCACCACTGTCCTTATGTCGTCTATATATCTTTTTTGAGGTCTTCCCGTGCTTCTTGTTGTCTCTCTCGGTCTCCATTCCAGGATTCTTCGTGTCCATCTGTTGTCCTCATATGGGGCTATGTGACCAGCCCATCGCCACTTCATCTTTGCAACCTCCTCCATGATGTCATTGACTTTCGTTCTGCGTCTTATCTCGGTGTTTCTAATCCTGTCTCTGAAGCATGTTTCTTTCCATCGCTCTTTGGTGTGTACGTATGGTCTCTAATCCATACGTACACACCGGTAATATGCATCTGTCGTATACTTTTCTTTTTAGATTTACGGGAATTGAATGATTTTTCAGGATGTATGCAAGTTTACTGAAAGCGGCCCATGTCAGCTGTGTTCTTCTTTTTATTTCAGCATCCTGGTTTGATTTCCCTAGTCTGATGTCATAATCCAAGTATACATAGTGTTCGACGTTTGCTATCCTCTGGTTCTGTATTGTTATGTTTGCCTGTTCGTGACTCATTATTTTTGTTTTGTTGTAGTTTATTTTAAGGCCTACAGATACGGATACGTCATTTAGCTGTTAAACCAAACACGAAATTCAACAGACGCCACCATCAGTTATCAGCAAGTAACGAGGCGAACCACACTTGAAAATGCCGAATGAGATTTTGGAGAAACGTCGTGAAAACGGCTTTTTGAACGAACGGATTAAAACCCGGAATAACCAAACCATTCATCCAATAGAGATAAATTTTTGTAGGTGTAATTTTAAAATAAAATAAAATAATTTTCGGCTGACTGGACATAAGATTGTCAACCAACGTTACTCTCGTGTTAAAAAGTGCGGAAAACTGCAAGGTAATGGGGAGACTCCGGGTCCGGAAAATGACGACAGCGCTATTTCGTCCTAGTACGGGACTCATCAAGCCATTGTATCCGGTACAAACCGTCATTTTGCATTTGTGTCCTATAAACCGTTTTTAAATTAAAAAAAAACAGCTAACAAGACGCTACGGCGATATATCGATGGTTCACTCAGTAACACAAGAACAATACAAATCAACAATGTTGTGTAAAACCGCCGTGTGATGGCGTGACGGTGAATTAAAAAAAATATATATCAAAACTCGATACGCGAAAAGCTCTGCCTAAGGGATAGAGGTCGCACTATTCGGTACCGGCAACCAATATGTTTATTGACAATCTTATGTCCGATCGACCAAGAATTATTTTATTTCATTTTTAAATTACTCGGACGAAAAGTTATCTCTGTTGTTTACTTTTTTGGCTTAAAAAACACGCAAAACGGTGCTCTCAGGGGGGGATCGTTGGTGCGACAACTGGCTTTGACTGCCGAACACGTAGAATTCTTGATTGCCGGTACCGAATAGTGCGACCCCTATCCTTTGGGTAGCGCATGGTGTATCGAGTTTTGGTATATAACTTTTTTAATTCAGTATCATATGGCGGTTTTACACAACATTGTTGATTTGTGTTAATCCCAACACCCCTGCTTAGGTCTCATCTATCTCGGAATTTACGTCACTATATTTACCTAAGGCTTGGATTATATGAACAGTTTCTGTTTCTAGTTCAACAGATACGTAGTACTATGCCTTGAAAATAGTGATAGGTTTAAATAATCTGATAACTAATTAAGAAGATTTGGAAAAATTAAACAAATTAATACAAACTTCATTTATAGTCTAGAAATTAATAGAAAATTTGAGGATGGTTCCTAAGTTTGGCTCATTAAGCTGTTTGTATTGCCAGACTATTGAGCGTTCTTTAACATCCAGTAATAGCTCACATGGCGGTGAAGTGAATTTGTGGTTGAAGAAAGAATTTATGATCACTGTAATTTTCTGGATTAATATAAAAAAATTATTTAATTGAATAGTGAGAAATAAAGCTATTTTACTTACTATACTATTAAAAATGAGTGAAAAGAAAGATATGTTTATTTATAGAATTTGGAATAATATTTGGATACCTTTATGGTTTTAATATTAATTTCTACAATTAATTGATTAAGTGGTAAATTATTTAAATATATTTAAATCAAAGTGGTTATAAAGGAAATAAAAAAGTAAAAAAAAATTACTTTCTACAAGTTTTTATTTTAAATACTAACCATGTACGTTATTATATATCTCTTGTCAATTTTTTTAACCTACAATGAAGCGATTTCCTATGAAGAGGTAGTTCGGGCACAGTGGGAAAATTTCAAGGTAATCGTTTATATTCTTTTTTAAATTACACTACTATTTAATTTCCTCAGTAAATTGTATTTGTAACGCTATAGATTTATTTCTGGATTGCTAAGATTTTGTATTTGGAATCATTTTTGTTATTTCAAGTCAAGAAATCCGTTAGACTCGTACCGTTTCTCCAGAATTAATCTCAAATCAGTGATATAAGAAGCACGAATTCGTACAATCTACTGATAAACTGTACATTTTTAAGGTGCTTGTAAATATGGTAAGACACGCGTCTGATGAACCTGCCGCGAATTTGTAGCGAAACTTTGATTTTTGTCGATTTCTATTGATGCCGAAGGCTATCGGCAGTCGACATCAAAGGAGATAATAAAATCGTTTGGGATACAAGCCAGTTTTATTACATTTCTGTTGTTCTGAGAGTCGTAGAGGCATTTTGGTGGAAGCTCAAAAAACCTTTTTTAGTGAGACGGGTTTTCATGGCAAGCTCATTCGAAAAAAAAATACTTTACCTGAGACTGACTGCACAAGATTTTTTTATTTTTTAGCTAATGAAATAAAGTTTATTTCGCTCTAGGCATTGAATAAAACTTGTTAATAAGTTAATATGGAGTGGTCCTAAGAAAATATGTTGAATTTAGAGGAAATAATTTTAAAAGTGTCTAGCCGATGACGAGGGTCGAAACTGTAATAAAAAAATAAAAAATACCCGGTTGTTCTACATCAAGAAGTACCCACTCAAAAATTTTTTAGCCACTTCTATCGTGACATAACCTCAAAAAAAATTAAAGCTTTTTTTCCGTTTTTTAAGCTTTGGTTCTAATCATCGTAAAAACTTCTTTTTTTTTTTCATTTTGTAGATTTTCGAAAATTTTTAAATTCAAAAAAAAAACAAGACATTCTAAAACTATATTTATATTTGTAAAACTCTTAAAAATATTTAATTTTACCGGTACACACCTTGACATTTTCTTGTTCTATTACTAAATAAAATTTAATCTTTACAACGTCTACTGAGGATACGTGGAATGCGAATGTGTTTTATTTTTTTAATATTTTTTATATTTTACAATGCATAAGAAATAAATAGGTATACGTTTAGTTTTATGTTTAAGAGGATATTCAATTTTTCATTCTTATTTGACACGATCTAATACTTCATATTTTTGTTTAAATTAGGCTTGTGTAAATGTGGCTCAAATTTCCCATATCTGTTCTGTCGTTAACAGTGTTTTTATCTTTTTTAATTTCAATCATTTCCTTTATCTGTAATTTTTGGTAATTCAGATCTTTGTTTTTTATTTTGGTAATGTTATAATCAAAAGTATGTTTTTCATCCTGTGTGTGTTTGTTTAACCCTGTTGAGGCGTTTTTCGTATATTTATGGCCATTTAATCTGTCCTTCAGCAATTGGCTTGTCATGCCTATATATTTTTTGGGACAATTTGTGCAAGGGATCGAATATATTACATTTGATTTATTCATGAGAGGAGTTTTACTTTTTAAATTTCTGAACAATGTATTTAATTTATTATGTCACTTGTGGCATACGATAATATCGTGCTTTTTTAAAATGTATTTTATTTTTTCTGACAGCTCACTAGTGTAAGGTAATGCTACATATTTTTGCTGTTTATGTTCTATGTTTTTTGTTTTTACGTTATTATAAAACTTATATATTCGTTTACCAATTATTTTGGTGATAATCTTTTCGGTGAAATTATTTATTAGTGTCTTTTTACTTTTTGCAGTATTTTTGGTCGGAATTCTGGAGACGTTAGGGAGATAGCACGATCAGACAGACCGATTATAATACTAGTTTTTTGAGTTTTTGAATGTTTAGACAAACAGTTTAGATATCTACTTGACTAAGTTGGTTTGGTGTACCATTCAGTTAAAATTTTATTTTTTCTGCGTATAAGTGTCATATCTAGAAAATTTATTTTATTATTATTTTCTGTTTCGGACGTGAACCGTAATTTCTCGTTAGAACTGTTAAACTCTTGAAGAATTCCATTTATTTTATTTTGTGGTGCGGCTGTTCTGCAATCATCGACAAAACGTTTGAAAAATATTATATTAAAATTTAATTTTTCTAAAACACAATTTATCCTATTCCACCACCATCGAGATGATGGCCTACCTGTACTACCATACCGAGAAGAAAGTCAAAACTTGCCCTCCTCACCACAGTGATACGGCAGAGGTACACGTTTCGTCTCTACTAGACTCTACTAGAGTCTATTAGAGAATAAATAATAACTAAACTATACACCATATTATAATTTGGTCAAATGTGAAAATCGTCCTTTAGATCGTGAGAATGGGGGATGAGATTTTTTGTACAGGTTGCGGTTTTTAAATTAGCTTATAAAAACATCGAAATTTGCCCACCCTATAAAATATCTGAACTTACTGGACATATATATATATATATATATATATATATATATATATATATATATATATATATATATATATATATATATATATATATCCACATTTTCGCTAAAAATGATGAAAGCCATAAATCTTTTACTTAAAAACCTTATTTAATTTAATAAATGATTATTTTGATATAGGTGATTTTATTATCCCACAGAAATATCAACGAAAATATATTTGTTAGTTTAAAAGAAGTTTTTTTTTATTTCTTGTAGGTGAAATATGGCAAAACTTATAATTCAGAACATGAAGATCAATATCGTCAAACTATTTTTATGGAAAATCTTCACCTAATCAACGAACACAATAAACTTTACGAAATGGACTTAATATCTTACAAATTGGCTATAAACGAATTTGGAGACTTATCTGAAGAAGAGTTTTTGAGGTTTTACACAATGAAGCGACCCGAACAGAAAGACATGGAAAATGCATTTTCTTTATATCCCTTGATAGATCAATCTTTGGAAGACTTTATTATTTATGCTCCGCCTTCTAATATGAATGTTTCTGATCTTCCAACAGAAATGGACTGGAGAGAAAAAGGTGCTGTAACGCCAGTAAAAAATCAGGGACGTTGTGGATCTTGTTGGAGTTTTAGTGCTGTAAGTACATTTTTACATAAGACCTAGATTAAAACTATTTTTCCAATCAATTGTTTTTTAAATATTTTCTTTCAGACTGGTTCTCTAGAAGGACAGTGGTTCAGAAAAACCAATAAATTGGTTTCTTTGAGTGAACAAAACCTCATGGATTGTTCCTGGAAATATGGAAACGAAGGATGTGATGGTGGTTGGGCAGATAAGGCTCTACGTTATGTCAAAGACAATGGAGGTGTTGATACTGAATCCTCTTACCCCTACAAAGCAAAAGATGGCAAGTGTAACTACCGAGCTCAAAACAAAGGCGCTACAGTGACCAAAGTAGTAATGGTACCAAGAAGTGAGAAACAATTACAAATAAAAGTTGCTGCTGTTGGACCCATGTCTATTGCTATCGCAATTGGTCGTAAATTCCAATTTTATCACAGCGGAGTATATGATAATCCCAGCTGCGGACGTAAGTTAACTCATGCAGTGTTAGCTGTAGGTTATGGCTCCCTAAGGAATAATGATTATTGGTTAGTAAAAAATTCTTGGGCCAGGTCATGGGGAGATAAAGGATACGTCCGCATGGCTAGAAATAAGAATAACCAATGTGGAATTGCTTCTGAGGTTAGTTACCCAATTGTTTAGTTTTTTCAGAAAAGATATAAACTTTTTTTCAAAAACTGGAAAATCAGAAAGCTCTTCAATAGTTTTCGAAAATATGTAGTTAACCTTGTGTGATTTTTAAATTCATGTTTGTGGTTTATGTCCCGAAATATTGTTACTTTTCAATAAAGTAAGCATTTTATAAACCTTATGAATTATATAGTTAAATAAAATAATTATGAAGTAATTATGTGTTGTTTTTCCTCACAAAAAATAGGCGTTGAGAATATCTTTCCTATCCAAATCCTATATATTAAATACCTACATAATGCAGGCAGTACAATAAGTGTAATATAGTATATAAATCGATCATAAATAACACTACCCAACAAATTTTAGTGCAAAAGTGCAAGTTTGGGGCGCTGAACACACAAATGACAATGTAATTAAAAATTTAGTTGCAATTTACAAGAACAAGTTTTCTCTATTTTAACTTTAACAAAATAATAAAAAATACACACTTTTACACTTGTAGAGACACTAGATATCCTGTCTTTTTGCTTATCTTTTGTGAATTGTTTCTGGAGCACCTCTAACAAGAGTCCAACAGTAGTCGGCGAGCATGGAAGCATTCCACTTTTCCTGGTATTTTTTCTCCATTGTTGATATATCCTGATGGAAGCGTTTGCCGTGATCATCATTGAAAGCTCCGAGGTTGTCAGGAAAAAATCCAGATGAGTGTAGGAAGTGGATCTATAGAGATATATTACACCCCATTTTTTGATACGATGGCAGCATATTTTCAACAAGACTAACGTAATTTTCAGTTTTTTATTTCCGAAGAAATTAGTGACCACAGGGCAAAAATCATTCCAAGCATTTTTTTCAATATCTGATAAAGTACTGTCGAAATGTTTTTCTTTTAGGATATTTCGAATCTGTGGCCTAACAAAAATACCTTATTTAATTTTTTCTTCACTCAGAGTTGTGAATTTCTGTTGCGGGTACTGAAAAGTTGGCTCATCTATATTCAATATCTTAAATAAGTTTTTTGTTCGGCCCAATTTGATAAGCAGTGGTGGCAACAAAATCTTTTCGGGGTCTACCAATGGGATATGTTGTTTATTCTTTTCACCTGGCTCTAATGATTGTCGAACGGACCAGTCTTTTCTCTTGTAATAAAGTGCCTTTGCCCCACTGCCCCATTCACACACAAAAAAAAAACAGCAAATCTTGGTGCAACCTAGCTGCAACCCAAGTAAAAGCACAATCATCTTTAATCCGCCACAGATCTGCCATTAGTGCTCATTATATTTTATACTTGTCAATAGGTAGTATGATTCTTTCATTTGAACTGCATATTCAACAACAACAGACGGTAAAATGTTTCCCATACACAATAGTACTTCTTTCAAAGTCAATATTGAACTGTCTACAGACAATTTCCATTCCTCTGGCTTGTAGTTTATATTTAAAGCCGCCAATAAACCGCTAATGTTATTGGAGAAAGCCAACATTTTCGAGATATCATACAATCTCAACTATTCAATTTGACTCACTATCTTCGACTGACTAACCCTTCCGCTTGATAGCTGCTTAAGCAGCGCGCCCACTGGTTCGGCTCGGTTCAGACCGCTCGGTTCCGCGCAATCGGCCACTTTTTTGGTTTACACGTAAATAAATGAGAGCCCGCTCACTGGTTCCGATCGGCCAGAACGCTTCCGCGCTTTCAGTTGTCCGAATAAGTCGCGCTGCATTCGCAATTCCATCTTTTTTCGAGCAACAGTTACTTTTTTCTTGCTAATCATTTCTGTAAATGTTTGGCACTTTATCTTAGAAATTGCCTGATCGAAGTTTTTCGAGTCATTTATTTCAATGAAATCTTCTCTTTGTTTGTTACCCTTTTCTTCAACATTAAACAAGAAATTTTCAACGGCTTCAGGTGCCGTTTCGCCAGTGGAAATGTTGTACAAACAATCCTTATCTAAATTATCATCAAAACGAATTGATGTTATGTTTGATACCATCGATGAGTCTGTGAAGTTGTGCTGTACTTTTTTTTATTCTGCTATTTTGAAGATCTGCTGTAACATCTTGTAATTTAGTCAGACCAGTTTCCTTCATTGTGTGGCTAATGATAGTAGATCGAATAGTATGGCTGCGGCACCATCGCTATCTAGCCGATATAGAATTGGTAATGTGCGAAATTTCAGTCTGCTTATTCACAGCATCAGCGTTTATAGTTTGCTCAAGAGTGAGATCAATCGCTTGTTTTGAGAAAGGTTTTGTTGTTTTTTTTTATACCAAATGATCCCTTCTCAAAGTTTTCATATAATCCTGGATGCGTCTCGTCAATTCTCATCAAATTATCCAGGTATCTTATTAAATAACGCACGTAATTTGGTTGATTAAGCAAAATATAATTTAACTATTTTTGATAATGCAAATTTAGACAACTCAAAATTACCTGTACAGATGCTCGTATTTAGCAGTAGGTAGTAATCGATTAATTTGACGTAAATCATGTAATACTAAGTTGTCTTGCCGTGTTTGCCTTCCAATGTTTGCATTTTGAATTGCTCGTATTTTTCGAATATTTCCTTTACTTCAGCTTGTTGGATTCATGGTTCAGATAATCTAGTTTACTTTGAAAACTGTATTAAATAGGCTTTAAATTCAGTGGGCAAATCTATGTTCTCTTGTTGGACGAATTGTTCAAAATGCAGCATTTTCAATGCTAATGTTATCATTGGATGTAGACGTTTGCATCTCTTAAACTGTTTGCCAATAATAAATCCGTTGATGGATCCGTTAGCAATCATACCTGCATTCACCATGATTATCAATAAGCCACAGTTATCAATAAATTTACCTACTGCTTTAAAGAATGCTATTGTAATATGGAATACTCCAAGGTGGATAAATAAAATGTCTTCTCTGTACTTTGAATCTGCAGCGTAATTTAAGCAATAGCAAGATCGTACGTAACTTTGTACGCCTGGCTCCCACGCTGCACCTTCATTGCATCAGCTAACGACTTTGCCACCAACATAGAGCCAGCTGTAGCATGTAAACTATCATTTGACAAATTTTTAACTGAGAAGAAATCATTGAACATAATTTTTTTTGCATGTTTGTGTGACCAGCTGACGTATAATCCAGCACAGTACAGCCAACTGACTTTTTTTTATGTTCAAATCATTGTGTGAACTATCATTTGACAAATTTTCAGTCGGGAGGAAATGATTAAAAACAATTTTTTTTACGTGAATGGGAGGTTGCCGCTGCTCCACCCACTCATGCAGCCGCAGCTGACTTTCACGAGGCTTCATAGCACAACTGTCTGAAGCATTTCACGAGTTATCGCTTGAGAGGAAATGACCGATAAAATATATTATCTGGCTTGTATACTAGATGATTCTATAAAGATTCTTCCAGCGGACAAGGGAAATTCAACGGTGATCATGGACATTGTAACGTACTACCTAATGGTAGGAGATAACCTGGAAAAAGGAAAATATAGACAATTAGTTCGAGACCTAACTAAATTTATAAAGTCAAAATTGTACAGAGCACTAAGCAAATACTAAGACCTTATACCTGACAACCTACGATCAGCACTCACACCACATAGTAAGCTACTACATTTTTATGGGCTACCGAAAATTCACAAAACGAACATATCATTGAGACAAATAACCAACTCCAGAGGATCCCCAACAAATGCACTGTCGAAGTTTCTTTTAAAAATCATACAACCTTTAGAAGATAAGGCGAACATATTTGTTAAAATTTCCACACATTTCGTAAACATTATTAGTAGCATCTATCTAGAGCCAGACGATAAACTAATAGATTTTTATGTGAAAAGTCTGTATACTAACGTGCGATTATGGGAATCACTGTAAATAATTAAAATTAGACTTTCAAATGATACAACATTACCACTGGACGGGGTAATGGACCTATTGGAGTTTTACCTGCGTAGTTCTTACTTTCAAGTAAAAGACAAGTTCTACGCTCAGGATGACGGGCTTCCGATGGGTTCTTCACTCTTTCCAGTCATCGCCAATATATATATATATATATATATATATATATATATATATATATATATATATATATATATATATATATATATATATATATATACAAAATGGTTCGAAACTGATGCCATAGGAAGTGCAACAGTGAAATCGAAAGTCTGGTTGAGATATATTGATGACACCTTCATCGTATGGAAGGGCAATGATTTCTTGAAACATTTAAACAACATTCAACCTACAATTAAGTTTACCATGGAAAAAGAAGTAAATAATCAATTGCCCTTCCTAGATGTCATGGTGAATCGTTCGAACGAAACTATTGAAACTTTAGTATACAGGCAGCCAACACATACTGGATAATATCTCAACCATAGTTCAGGTTAGTTCTAATCATCTATATGCAATAATGTCGACTCATTGGAAAAAGAAGTAGCCAACATTAAATCGGATCTAGAACAGAATGTTTATCCTTTAAATTTAATATAAGATGTTATAAATAACTTTAGAACAACGACTACTCGATAGTAAGAAACACATTCGTTCTTCACAATTCCGTACATTAAGGAAACCTCAGAGAAAATAAGATGAACTGCCAACAGTTATAATATAAAAACAGCCTTTAAATCAGGAAATACACTTACAGCTTATTCAGCAAAAACGAAACCGAAAACTACCGATAAGAAAGAATATGTTTACAAAGTTCCATGTGAGTGTGATGAAACGTATATTGGAGAAACCAAACGTTCACTAGAAGTTAGAATTAAGGAACATAAAACTAACACACAAAGTAGGAAAACGTCGAGATTAAGTATTACAGAACACGCCTGGGATAAAAAAAACACCATATAAAATGGTCTGAGGCTGCGGCAATCTATATAGAACCCAACATGAAAAAAAGACAATTTATAGAAACAGCTTACATTAAAAATAATAATGGAATTTTCACTAAACCCATTGTAGAGATACCTAATCTTTGACAACCACTACTTCGCAACATCAAATCATTGAAGTGTGTACAGTGAAGCGCTTCGATAGACACAGTCCCAATATAAGTTCGTAGCCTCAAAACAAAACATTCAGTTTATACTTGATAACGATTAGAGATACAACCTAATCGAAACGTCGTAAAAATAAAGAAAAATGAAGACAATGCAAGTCCGGCGACCACATTTTGAAAATGTCTGTCGCTGAAGAGTGATAAAAAGGGTGCTTTGGAAGGAAAAGTATATGATAATATTTTAAAAATTATGTCGAGTAAGTTCGTAAGACAAATTCGTTTTTTTAATAACTAAATAATTTTGTCATATAAAAGCAATGAACTTTTTTGGTTAACGAAAATAGAATGTTTTCAATTCCTTTGTTTGTGGTAGTTATTTAGGGAATATATAACTGGATTTTCCACCTCGATTAAAAATTTCGGTAACCACGTATTAATAAACCATCATCCGTTAGTAAAAATAACAAATTATTCCAGATTTAGATCACATCAAACCTCATTGGTGGTTATTTCCAATATATAATTGAAATTTTATGAGACCACCTTATGAATAAATAAATAAGGTTCCTGTGCTATACCGCAAACGTTTATATTTTTACTCCTGGTGTGCCAAAACTATACATAATTATTAGTAAATTATCAAGATAACAAGAACATTATATTTAAAACATTTACATTAGTTAATCAAAATTTCTATAAAATTATTAGAAAATTATAATATAAAGTTTCAAAAAAATATTTAATAATTTTAATTAAATTGAAAACCCGTAACTATGAAGACTTTAGTTGTCTTCTTATTAATTTTTGTTGCCTACAGTCAAGAAGTTTCCTATGAAACCCTTGTCCAGAACCAATGGGAATACTTTAAGGTAAGTTTAATTTATTTAGTTATTTTAAACTTAAAAATTTTAAGAATATAATAGGTATTTCATTTAATAAAGTCAATTTTAATAAGAGTTGACGTCACTAATATATTTACTGTTGTATACTAATGACATCTATAGGGTTTCACCTTAAAAAGCAAGTTTGTTACCAATTATTCTTCTTTTTCTTCCTTCTTATATGTAAACAATTTGCTTGTTATTCTTCGTCTCTTTGCCTGGTTTCAGTCTATTGCCAAGTTATCACTTCATCGTTTACGGATCTTCCCGCACTTCTACGTCCTATTGGTGATTTGTCCCTCGTGATCTTTACTATTCTGTCGTCAGTCAGGCGGTTGATGTATTCGTTCCATTCCCTTTTTCTTTGTAATACCCAGTCATTAATGTTATCGACTTTACACACTCTTCTTATATCCTCGCTCCTATTCCGATCCATAAGTGTCCTGCCAGCTATCCTACGCACCACTCTCATCTCTGTTGTTTCCAGTATTTGTTTTGTTTTCGAGGTTTCTGGTCTGGTTTCTGCAGTATATGTTAGTATGGGTCTTATTGATGTTTTATAAAATATGAATTTAACTTCGATTCCTATATGTTTATTGCTCCATATGGTACTGTTAAGACATGCGGCTGTTCTTGCTGCTTTCATGGCTTGTCCCCTCACCTCCGTTTCAACATCCCCGTATTCGGATATTTCTATTCCGAAATACTTGAACTTCATTTCCTGCGGTATAATTTTGTTGTCTATTTCTAGTTTGCATCTGAGTGGTGTTCTAAATGTAGTCATGGCTTTAGTTTTTGACGCTGATATATTCATGTTAAATTTTTTCGCTGTTATATTAAATTGGTGCAGTAGTCTTTACAAATCGTCTTCGCTTTCAGCTATTAACACTGCATCGTCGGCGTAGCACAGTATTTTGATTTCCCTGTCTCCCATTTTATACCCTTTCAATCTACGCACCTGCTTTATCAACTCGTCCATGATGATGTTAAATAGTACGGGATTAAGAGAGTCACCTTGTCGGATGCCATTATTTACTTTTATTTTTTCGGTCAATTCACCGTTTATCCTAACTTGACTCGTATATATATATATATATATATATATATATATATATATATATATATATATATATATATATATATATATATATATATGAATATAAACCAATTATTATTGTTCGAAAATACAAGGAAAATTTGTTTTGCGGAAAGGCCGCTGAAAGTCATCGACTATTGGTTGAAGCTTATGGAGGGAAGGTTTTGATCCAAAGAACTTTTTGATTTTGATGTAAAAGACAAGGAGCATCTAGGTCAACCAAAAGAGTTTGTAGATGCAGATTTATGAGAATTATTGGAAGAAGACTCAACTCAACTTGAAAGTTACCCAATCCACTATTTTCGAAAGATTACACGCATTGGAAAAATCTAGAAAGAAAAAAAAGTGGTCTGTATGAATTGAAGGATTGAGAGATTGAAAGGCGAAAAACCACTGGGAAAATTTTGCGTGCCAGACAGAAAAGAAAAGAATTTTTGCATAGAATTTTGGCTGGTGATGAAAAGTGGATCTATTTTGATATCTCAAAATGCAGAAAAACAGAGTAGAGCCAGGTCAACTTTTAACATCACAATCATTGCCCAATAAACACCGAACGAAAGCTTTGCTGTGCATTTGGTGGGATTATAAGGAAACTGTGTATTACGAACTGGTGAAACAATTACTGGCGAACATTATCTGATAAAAATAAATCGAGCATTGAAGGATAACGACCAATCTGCGCCGAGAGACTTGATAGTCATTTTTCAACACAGCAATGCTCAGTTCTAAGTATAAACACCTCGCAGCACTATCTTATAACTGTGACAACGACAAGCCAAAAATATCACTGCCGTTCATATGTTTTCACGAATTGGGCTGTATTTCTGCTACAAATTTTGAAGACTTCAGCTTGTACAGAGTGTCCAAATTATAGAAGACGCCGACTAAATCTTACAAATTATTAATCGCACAACTTCAGAAAAAATATTTATAGGAACGCCAGTTTTTAAAAATTGTTGGAAATTATTTTTAATTCTGCGAGAAGTGTTAGGGGGCTTGACAATCTTAAGACATTTAAAACTTTTTCTGTTTCATATATGTTACTCCCATTTAAAATAAAGGAGCGGGGACATCAAAATTTTCAAGGGGATTCCTCGACGGCTGTTCGGCTTGGAACCAGCATGTTGGTTCTCTGTCTGCCTTTTTGTAGTTGGCAGGTTATACCCTCGCTCTGCTTAGTTGGTTTCCATGCTTCTCTGGGTCTGAGCCTCCTCTGGACTCGCCGTCCTGTTTCTCTGATGTGTTGCTTTTTGTTTGGTTTTGATTAGGGTTTTCCATGTATTTGAGATGTTTTTTGCATCATCTCTCTTGTTTTAAGGTTTTCTATTTCGAGAGCTTCATTGATGATGCGCATTCTAGAGTGATTTATGAATGCGATCTGTTTAGTTTCCTGTAAATTTATAGTGTGTCCTGTCTCCTGATGATGTTGGTATAAAGCTGATGTGGTTTGCTTATTCTTTATGCTATTTTTAGGTTCTTGAACTCTGGTAGAGATTCTTGTGTTCGTTTGGCTGATGGATTCTTTTCAACAGTCTCTACAAGGGATGCTGTACACTTCCTCGTTTTTTAATGGAATTTTGTCTTTGGTATTTCCCAACAATTTTTGTAGTGTTATTTCTGGCTTAAAAACTGTGTTTGTGTCATACTTCCTCAGAATTCTTCCAATTAGGTCTGTTATACCTTTTATGTATGGCAGTGTGGTTTCTCATTTTTATTTGTCATCTTCTTCTTTTCTTCTTGCCATTGAATTTGTATTGTGTTGTACGGTCTTTTTGATATTGTGTTCTTTGTAGTTGTTTTGTTTTAGAGCTGTTGTGATGTTGTGGAGTTCTTCTTGTCGGTTCGTGGGTTTGGTTAGTTGCAAGGACCTGGAGATCAGTGTGTTGGCGACTGATTTTAACTGTGATAGATGGTGATGAGATTCGGCATTCAGGTATCTGTTTGTGTATGTAGGTTTCCTGTAGACAATATAATCGATGCTTAGGTTGTCTTTTTTGGCGATTAGAGGTCAAAGAAAGGTAGCTGCTTGTTATCCACGTAGAGGTTCCGGAGGGATGGTTTCATCTTGGTTTTTCTTAGGGCTTCTGTTTCAAAATGTTTCATACAAAGGTTTGCGGTGACTGGTGATAGTGAAGATTCCATAAGAGCACCATCTGTCTGTTGGCAGAAGTTATTTCCATAGAAAAAATATAGGTATGAGTCGACAAGTTCGGTCGCCGGTTGCATATTTTGTGCCAGGTATTTTTCTAGTTGTTGAGTATGTGAATTTACTGCACTTACTACGGGCCTTATCGGTGTCCCTTCTTTATGGATTTTTGTTAGTCCACATAGTTTGGGACATCTGCTTGTTTTTTCGTGAGAAATGATGCGCTTTCCGATATCATCTCCTAGTTTAGCAGATTTGATCATGTTTTATTGTCATTTTTACGAGTGTAATTGGATCTCTTGTAACTTACTTGTAGGTATCGTCTTGGAGGATTTCTGTCATCTTGTATTCTTTTGTGTTCATAACTACCAAAACCAAACATATATATATATATATATATATATATATATATATATATATATATATATATATATATATATATATATATATATATAATTGGTTCCCTATCGACAAACTGTATCGCGGAAATCATTGGCCACATTCTGTATTTAATAGGGAATTTTTATTTTAATTTTGACTTTAAAATAGTATTAAAGGCCTTCGTTGGCGGAGTTGACATTGATATTAACTAAGTCAATAGCAAATACATACTTCAATAAAGGGATAACAAACTTAATTTTAAAAAAACTAATATTTTAACAAATACTCAAACTGATCTCCATATCCTACAATGCATAAGGGAAGTCTTTTCTGAAATTATTGTTGAACTCAATTTAACATGTTTCATGTTATACAGCAAAAAGTTGTTCTTATTCGTCGTTTTATATTTTCGGGTGTCCCTAACGGTAGACCATTAACAATATTTTTAATATATCTTCATAAAAAGAATCAGGACTTGTTATATCTCTATACTTCTTTTTCTAGCCATTATTCTTTCCTCCTCGCGCTATAAACTATTGAGAAATTCATTTACCAAGTTTTCAAGAAATTTGGAAAAAAACAATATTTTTTTGTTAAAAACAGTCCGTCATCAAACGTTTATATATATATATATATATATATATATATATATATATATATATATATATATATATATATATATAGATAAGTTTTTGTCCGTGTAATTTAAAATAAAATAGAATAAAATATTGGCGAAGCGGACGTGAAAATTTTGTCAATCTACATGATTCTCGTGTTAAAAAGTGCAGAGCACTCCAAAGTATGGAAAAACTCCGGGTCCGACAGATGGCGACAGCACTGTTTCGTCCTAATATGGGACTCGTCAGGCCACCGCATCCGGTACAAACCATCATCTCGCCTTTGCATCCTATAAAGCTGAATTTAAAAAACTTATCTATTTATTTATTTACTTGTTTGGCTTTGAAACACGCTAAACGGTGCTCTCATGATGGGATCGTTTGGTGCAACACGTAGCTTTGGCTGCAGAAATTAGCAGTAGGCTTGGTTGCCAGTACCGATAAATGCGACCCCTATCCTTTGGGAAGCGCGTTTCTTATACTAGATTTTATATATTTCTGTTTTAATTTACCGTCGCGCCACCACATGACGGTTTTTACAAACTTTGTTAGTTTGTGTGGTCCTTGTGTTATCAAGTGAACCATCGAGAAGTCGCCTTTGTCGTATTGTTTGCTGTTTTTTGATTTTAAACTCAGCTTTATATGATGCAAAGGCGAGATGATGATTGTACCGAATGCGGTGGCCTGACGAGTCCCATATTAGGACGAAACAGTGCTGTCGCCATCTGTCGGACCCGGAGTTTTTCCATACTTTCCGCACTTTTGAGCATGAGAATCATGTAGATTGACAAATTTTCACGACCGCTTCGCCAATGTATTCTATTATTATATATATATATATATATATATATATATATATATATATATATATATATATATATATATATATATATATATATATATTTAATATTTGTTCAAGCATAATTTTTGACGGAAGAGAGATATTTTGATCAAAATGTCAGGATCTTTTAATGGGTTATCGGTGGTGTCCCATAAAAATATTTCCAAGATATATTCATTGTGAAAAGGTTAGAAAGTGAAAAAGAAGATTCATTTCTATACATTTTTGATAAGAGGGAAATATTTTAACTATATTTTCAACATATTATAAGTTGTTTTCCGGGGTGGTCCGATAAGAATATTTTCAAAATAGCTTCATAAGAGTTGAAAACTGAAAAAACTTTAAAAAGTTGTTGTTTTGGAAAAATATTTTACGGCTTCATTCGCCTGTATCTTCGATTTTCTCACTTTAACTGTTTATTGTTTGCTCAATATTTACTTTGCTTTTTCGCATATCATTTATAGAATTTGCTTGAAAAATTGGTCACAATAAAATTTCTAGATGGACTTATTGTGTGAGACACACTAATTTGACTGATATATTAATCTGGTTGTTCTATAGTTTTAGATAGAATTTTAATACTTTTTTTAATTTTGTGTAGCTAAAACATCAAAAAGTCTATGCCTCTGAAGATGAAGATCAATACCGTTTAAAAATCTTTATAGACAACATTCACAAAATCAACAATCACAACAAACTTTACGAAATGGGCCTGTCATCTTATGAAATGGGATTAAACCACTTGGCAGATCTGACTGAAGATGAATTCTTAAGATTGTACACAATTCAATTACCTCAAACGGCAAATTTGACTGATGTTGAAACATGGGACCAGGATATGGAAGACTTTGTGATCCACGCTCTACCCACCAACATGGAAGAAAGTGATCTGGAGGAGCAAGTAGATTGGAGAACGAAGGGAGCTGTTACTTCTGTTAAAAATCAGGGTCAATGCGGGTCATGTTGGAGTTTTAGTGCGGTAAGTAAAGAACAATTTTTATTTTATCTGCTTTTTTACAGATCTACGCAAAATACAATAATTTCTCAAAATCTACACATATGATTTATATTACTTCCATTTCATCCAAGTGAACAATTGGTATCAATACAATTGATGTCCGATATTAAACGCCTTTATATTTGATAAATTTGAAGGGAACTTTTACTTTTGAAATATTCTACAGGTAAAAGTGAAAATAAACTGTGATAGGGAAGCTGTCTGGTGTTTAATTCTCATTTTTGTCAAATTTAAAAAAAGGGTTTGAATCTGTCGACTAAAAAGCAATGTTTAAAGCCTTGACAACATGTAGAATATGTCATCAATATACATCTCTCATTAACTTCTCTACGAACATGCCACGGCTCGTAAGAGACTCCATGAGGAGAACAAAATTTCCGTGTTGAAAGAGATGTTCAGCAGTGAGATACAATATCTCCAAAACTTTCCACAACCCTGAACATGTAAACAAAACCCCATCTGGGATAAAATGGATATAAATGTGAATAAAAAGTCTTTAAATAGTCTTAAGTTTACAGAAAGTATTTTAATTATTACAGATTTCTTTGACCAGGCCCAAATATATTTCGAGAACTATATACGACATTAAAGGAAGTTCATTTAAAAAAAAAACTTGTTAATTCCTATCGATATTTACGTCACAAGATCAGATTAGGTAGGGATAATCAAACATGTGAGCTAACAAGAGAAATTAGCTTAACATGGTGGATATTTGGTAGACCAAAAGAAATATGAGGATAGAATATTCCAATGAAATATAAAGAGAAAGGCGTTCAAGCTGAATTTTGTCCGTATAACTTACAGTGCAGCAACTCTAACACTGACAACAGTATACAAACTGCAACTTGTACAAAGAGCGATGATAAGAATAATGCTGATTATTACTTTACGTGAAAGGATCCTACATTCAACTATTCGCAGAAAATCAGGTCTAACAAATATTATTAAGAGAATAATTAACTTACAGTGAAAACGCACTGACTATATTGCGAGAACAGTTGACAAAGAGAATATTGGAATGGGTACTCCGACAATAAGGAATAGAGAATGATATCCAACAAGATGAACCCATGACATAAAGAAAATAGTAATAAACTGGATGTGGCACAAAAGGAGGCTACGTGGACAAACCTGTGCTAGGTCTATTTTAAGAAGTGGTATAGTCGCTCTATTCTAATGATAAATAGTTAAAATAAATTAAAATTTGTATAGTCTTAACTCCAATATTTATAAACTTTCTCTTACCCTTTTAGTTCAAGAAGCAACTTTAGAAATGCAACCTCAAAAAAGTAGATGTACTTGATATATTTGCAACATTCAAAGATATCAAAAATATGCAATTATTTCAAAATGGAGCCAGTATAATGAAATACTTGGAATAATCTAAAAAGATCTATTATCATTTAGAGTGGTTTTCAAACGGATCTCTAGGGAATGAATGAGCTGAAGTTTAAGTGTTTGGTAGGAGCAATGTGGCTATCTCTGTGAGGTTATAAACAGGAATAAGACAAAACATACCTTCGTAGCTTTATGAATAGGATCATAGTGCAAAGATATGCTAGATAGTATGACAAAGAAGAGCTACACAAAAAAATCGTGTTGATTTCCGATCAGTCGGATATGTCCGAGAACGACGAAGCAAATATGAATTAAAATTGTTTCAAGAGATCAAATTTTTTGAATCCCGAAGGCAAGCCATTAAATAAGTTATTCCAAGGCACAGAAAATTAAACCTAGTGTATGACTTACTAGGAAGCCTTCCTCTCTAAAGAGAAAGTAACTTTAAATGATGGTGAGATGACAGAATATTGACAACTGTGAGGCTATTCCCCTAATATTGTCATTATGGATGATATTGTGTGTCTACAGAGCGATGAAACTGTTGATAATGTCCTCAGAGAGTATCCAGTACTCAATTAATTGAGGCAGATCCAACCCAAACTAACCTGAAACTATCAGATAAACTCAGTTAATGAGGCTGTTTAGATACGTAAAAGCCTCGAATTACTTCCAGTTATGATGAGATGTAAAAGGCAGAACGAGGACTAAGCATTGTAGAAAATTTAAACTTTTTGGCAACACAAAATACCAAAGGATGGAAAACATAAATTGAGATATGAAACTACAACTTCTTGCATTGCTTTAAACTGGATAAATGAAATCAATTCATATGGCCTCGACCTTATTTATATTAAAGATCCATGCGTACGCATCACGGTTCTTTCAAACGTCAAACAATTTTTAAGTGACCCATTTGACAGAAATGACAGCTCATAAATGACCCTATACAACAACAGTCGGGTGAAATAAATTTCTTAATTATTAACATTCTTAGCTCAAAATCAAATAAAACATGCCTTAATTATTTTTAAATTAATCAAATACATTTTTCGTCCGCCATCACAGACGTGGAATGGGTAATAGAATTTTCCTACAAAACCAAACGAAAATAATCTCTCTCTCTCTCTCTCTCTCTCTCTCTCAACAATTATCGAGTTTCTCAAAGTTTCTGGACTCCGTCGACCAGATGTCGTTAAAACTTGTTACATAATAGAAATTTATGCAATGCAAAAAATATGAAAATGAATTAAAAGAATACTCGATAAGTGCTGGAAAATAACCTGTCGATAGGATTTCGACATTTACGTAACGAGCCTGAAAAAACTGCCATAAAATTGATTAAAGACGAATTTCATTCGAGTAGTAGGCGAAAAAGCCAAAAATTAACTGGAAAAACGCAACAGTCAATTCATCAGGAATAAAATAACCACCTACAGTCTAGTGGAAGCCTAGCAAAACAACAAAAATAGGGGTCAAACTGATAATTAAATGTCAGTTAAAAATCATACTTTGTAGTGAAAGAATAAGCTGAAATTTGAATGGAGACAAAGTGTTGCTATTAGTTGGGAAAGAAAAGCATGTTTAAATTATAATTAAAAACAATCTTTGGAATTTTTTCATCATGTAAAGACACAATACAATTACAGTTTACTGCAATTGATAGTTCAGGGAATAGTAAATAGTAATGGAGGTTATTACATATATTATAATTTTGCTGGCAAGTTAGAATTTCCACGTTAACAGCAAGCGTTTAGCATACTAAAAGGAAGATGTGTGTATTATTGACATATACTTTGTAGTTAAAATCCAAGACAGTTCATATGGAATTTTGCACTACATATTTTTAAGGTATTTAGTGTTTCAAAAACAGTCAAATATATATTTTCCTTTTATTTTAAAAGGTTTTTCTTAACTTATCTGCATTATTTTAAGTAATTTCGGAGACAAAATCACTCCGTTTCCTATCTAGATATTTACGAAAAATATTACTTTCCACTAAAACAGAATTATCGTTTATTTTAGGCTGGGGCCCTTGAAGGACAATGGTTTATAAAAAAACACATATTAGTCGACCTAAGTGAGCAAAATCTGATTGACTGCTCCTGGGCGGAAGGTAACCATGGTTGTGGCGGCGGGTGGATGCCCTCAGCTTTCAAATACATAAAGAAAAATAAGGGAATTGATTCTTTAGCTTCTTATCCGTACGAAGGTAGAAATAATAAATGTCGATTCAACCCAAGAAACGTTGCAGCGACCGTATCACAGATCACAGAAATACCTCCGGGAGAAAATGAACTTAGAGCTAAAGTAAATTCTGTTGGACCAATTGCAATTGCCATGCAAGTGATTGGTAGTTTTCAGTTGTACAAAGGAGGAGTGTATGATGATCCTAATTGTAGAACTAACATTAACCACGCTATGTTAGCTGTTGGGTATGGTAATCACGGAGGAAAAGATTATTGGTTGGTGAAGAATTCCTGGGGTACAGATTGGGGTGAGGCAGGATATGTTAAGATGGTTAGAAACAGAGACAATCAATGCGGTATTGCCAGTGCAGCCAGTTATCCTGTAGTTTAAGTGAAAACTGTTGATGAACATGCGAAGTATTTTGCTGTATTAGTATTCTCAAAAGTTTAATTAAAATAAAGAAACCATAAATGTTACTACACGTATATTCAATATATTGACGCCACTGTCCTCCAAATTACTAAAAACTGAAAACAAACATAAGTTTAACTCGATCAGTTCTCAACCTCAGCGGTGTTGGAACGTCTGCATCGCGTATTGCTTGATGCAGCACCGAAGAATCTACCAATCTGTGCAAATAAGAGCATAGGTTTGTTAGTTGTTGATCCAATTGCTTACCAAAATCCTCTTCCAGAATGATATCTTGGTAGCATTGTCCGCTCAGTAGCACTACGAGGATGATGTTGGCGTATTCTGACTTTTCTCTGCAGATTTTTATGTCTCTCCTGCTCCACTTTACAATTCCAAAAGACCTGAGTGCTTTAAAGAGATTTTTACAGTTTAAACTGGTTCGCAACAAATTCCTCATCCATCTTATAAACTCGTCGGTTAAGTCTGTCTTCATAATTCGCTGGTCAATTCTTTGTGTCTGTTCCATGCTCATGCGAGAATCTAGGTGAATGAGATTGCCTCCAAGAGCTTCGAATTTAGTAAAATAGACACCCCCCCTCCTGTCGACAGCCTGCTTCCGCTTGCCATACTGTGCAATCCCCCCCCCCCCCGAGCTTCGAGTTTAGAAAAATAGATTCACATCTATCTGTCCCATTAGAAACGTGAATATGGCTGGCATCCCCCGCTCGACAACTGGTTTTTGCTTATCATACTGTACTCTTTTGATAACACCGACCCCTCCTCAAAGAGAGAGGTTGAGTCCACTTCTGTGTCTAAATATTTTTAGGTCCCTTCTGCCTCTATTATAGCAATATTTTAACCGTTCTTCATCTCAGATACTCCTGGTTGTATCTTATAATCGTGTTTAAAATACGGCGTTTATCCAGGCCAAATAGCGTTCCTCCTCAGAAAACTCCTCCTCAATTTTAAGCAATTGTTCCAGCTGGCTCCTGGTGGCAGCGAACACTTTAAGATCATCCATATACAGAAGATGATTCAGTTTTACCATCTCTTCATGATTGTTCCTCATACTGAAGCCCATCTGGTAGAATTGAAATGGCGTGAGAGTGGGTTCATGGCAGGACAGAACCATTTTAGACTCAATGAATTTCTCTGAAATACTCCAATTCGTATTTGGATCGTGTTTATCTCGATATTGTTCCTGGATGATATTTACAACTGTATAATCCGTCAGCACAGTTGGATCCTAGTTTAGCTTGAACTCGTTGTTCTTCAGTATAAGCTAAAGTTTGTACTCATACTATGGCACTTTCTTTACCAACAGGAGTTTTATTTTCTCTTTCAGCTCTTGATGAATGATCTTGACGGCTGAATCGTGTCAGTTCTCCGATAGAGGAAATACTTGGCATTCTCCCGGTATGTGCTGGATTGTCTTTAATGTTCAACATCTATATCGGCATTGATTGTTGTGGATAGAAGTATCTTAGATTATGTGTTTCAGATAGTTTCTCGTTGAGATGACCTTAGTTTGAACAACTAGTAAGAAGCTTTCGGTTTCAGGAAACATATGCCTCGACGTCAAATAGCAATTCAAATCTGATTTTTCGAAATTTTCCTGGTTGACTTATTTGTTCCTAGTTCCTCAGCTGACATGAGGTGTTCTAAAAAGGCCACAGTACATCGATTTTAAACACGGTGTCCGGAAAAATGAGGAAAATCTCCCAAAAATGAAAAAAACTCGTGAAAGGAATAGTACAAGTTCATATAAACTCTTTTCATTTAGACCTCTTCTTCGGAGATTCCTGAAGAGCTGCACTAGGATAAATTTTTTACACATAGTTATTAGATTACCAGGAATTTTTCAATTTTTTTTAATATGATGTATATCAGGTAAGACCCGTCAAATTATTTTCCAAGAAAGTGTTGTGAATTACTCACAGCTGCAGGGACGGACCCCATTTTTTTACGCCCTATATAATAAGAACTTTGGACAACGTTCTTTACATACCTTTTACTATTGACTAAAAATTAAGTACTTTTTATGTCGCTTATCCTAACCGTTTCCCAAAAAAACGTAATTTTTTTACACTGTTGGTCCCTTAACTTCTGTCGGGTTGAATCTGAAAAAGAGGAAACTGCTTAGTTAAAAACTTCGTTAGAGGGTTCAGCATAGGCTCCGAGAAGTCTCATACACTCTCGGGCACCACGAATTGAGGACTGCATTACCTCATCATTGTTCCTTATTTGCTCACAGTGAAAGGTGATTCTCCGTGGAAGTTCCTCTTTATTATCGACCGAAGTGAAATACACCAGGGTTCTGAGGTGTCCCCACAAGTAAAAATCCAACGGCGTTAGGTCAGGAGATCGTGGAGGCCAGGTAATAAGTCATCCTCTACCTAGTCAAAGTCTGGATAGACATTATTCAGGTGCTTCCGCAACGCTGAAATGAGGTGGTGCCCTATCGTACATGTAGTACATGTTTCGGAGGGTTTTAAGTGGTAAGTGCTGCACCAAATCGTGAAAAGCGTTCTAGAGAAACTCCAAATAAAGTCCTCTATTCAGTCGTGCTGGTAATACGAAAAATTGTCAGTGATTTCGGCCCAGACATTACTTGATTGAAACGGATGTTGATACTGCGATACAATAGTTATATGAGGATTTTCATTAGACCAGAAATGTGAGTTGTGTAAATTTATGTTACCATTTATGGTAAACCCAGTTTCATCCGTGAAGAGAATAGTGTTAACGAAGTTTACCATTATTATGTTGCTGATCCAATAATCTGTTTGCAAACTGCGTTCTACTGGGAAAACCTTCAGAAATCAGTTCCTGCACTTTTTTCAAGTTATATTGATATAACAGCTGTTCTTGAAGAATTTCATGTACTACTGTTTTTGACGTATTAAATCGCGCTGATAATTTGAAAGTGCTCGTTGAACGAGTGTCATCTACAGCATTCAAAATATTTTCCTTTAATTGCGGCGTACATACAGTTCTTTTTCGATCAACATCAGTACTTCTTTTCCCAAAATTTCCTAAAATTATGAAGAAATTGACACGTTAGTCAACTCGCTGGTATATTTTCTAATTTAGAAGAGTACGATTAAGATATGTGTCATGATATAACCTCTTGGCTTCCGAAGCATAGCAAGATGCGCGACCATACATCAAATGCATATCCGCATACTCAGTAAGCCTATATTCCATATTTCGAATTATTTCACAATTAATTTGACCACGAAAACCAAAACGGTTAGGATTAGCGACATGAATGAAGAGTACTTAATTTTTAGTCAATAGTTAAAAGTATATAAAAAACGTCTATTGTTCTTATCATACAGGGCATAAAAAATGGGGTCATGAGTGTTACAGCTAGTCCATCCCTGCAGCTGTGAATAATTCACTACACTTTCTTCGATAGTAATTCGAAGGATCTTACCTAGTATACATCATATTAAAAAAAATTAAAGTATACATGGCGGTTCAATAATTATGTGTAAAAAATTTGATTCCATTGCAGCTCTTTGGGAACCCATATCTCCGAAACGAGGCTTATACGAAAAAAGTTTATATGAACTTATAGAATTCCTTTTACATGTTTTTTTTTCATATCCGGGAGATTTTCTACATTTCTTCAGGACACCCTGTATATTCTCGCTAAATCGAATGCTTTTTGGCAGTCCACGTAAGTTTCGCAGCGCGCTTAAATTTGGAGATTCGATGTCTTAATATCGCCGCACGCAAACAGAGCTCAGAGTTGCTCCCCTTACAACCAGCCACAGCTCATTTCTGCAGGTACCTTTACTTTAAAGAGCTATCACTTCATGCACAACGCATAAATTGTATACATATTCATTGCATCATAAAATATATGTCCTCCTTTAAAATCTGTGAAAACTTCGACTTTCAATGTTTATAAACAACATTGATATCATTTCAAAAATTATCTATATTGGCTCCCATTGGTCGTAGAACAGTTTTTTTTTCTAAAATCCGAGGTTTTCAACTGCCTTTATTATTCACATAATAGCAAGTCTGTACCATGAAAAATAACAAAGTTATTCTAATTTTTTATAAGTAAAAAGGCCCACCTTCTTTAACCTCATTTTTAACAACAATTTTGAAATAAATATATTATTTTTTTAACCTTCCTTGAACCTTTCAAGAATCTATTTCACGTTTAAAAATGTCTCTAGAAGCATTAAGTTATTAACAGGTTGTACACCGAAGAAATCAAGAAATAGACGGATTCTGTATTTCAATGTATATATTTTAAAATTATTATTATTGGCCAAGCGCTTTCGGTCTAACGTAGACCATCCTCAGGGCTCAGGACCCAGAAACAAGAGAATATGGTCAGCAAATAAGCTTACTTCGTACTCACCAAACACACTCACTCGTCAAAGGGCACACCTTAACCCTGCCGTATTGAGTACAGTCTCCAACAACGCCAATCTCAAAATCCCAAATTAATTGGGACAGATTTTTTATTTTTTTAAATGTACATGTGACTTGTTCCGTGTGGAGGCTACGCTGGCGTTGTTGGAGACTGTGGTTGGTGAGTACGGAGTAAGCTTATTTGCTGACCATATTCTCTTATTTCTAGGGTCTGAGCCCTGAGGATGGTCTAAGTTAGACCAAAAGCGCTTGACCGATAATAATAATTTAAAAAAATAAACACTGAAATACACAATCCGTCTATTTCCCTAGAAGCATTGTCTTCTTAGCCACAAGTGTTTAAACTTTTGGCGTCTTTAAAAAACTTTAGCGCACTTAAAAAGACACCTAATGACATGATGGAGGCAGGCGCGGATCCAAGGGGGGGGCGGTGGGGGCGATCGCCCCCCCCCCAAGAGCTTTGAGTTTAGGAAAATGGACACGATTTTTCCTGTTATACTACAGTTTATTTAAGAACTAGAGAGAGGAATAAATCATTTTTTACCCTATTTCTCTTCGTAAACTACTTGTGTTCTTTAGTCCGGTGTCTTTAGCAAAATCTGTTAAACACATATATTTTTCATAGGAATAGGTTAGAAATTTTATAATCAAAATTACCAGTCTATAATAATGGACTAAAACGTAGCCTTATTCTTACAAAAAATTCGAAGTTATAATTTAAATACTTACAAAATATCCATTGTCAAAAATACAAAAAGGTAAACATATTTAAAAAAATACATTCTTCCATATATTATCAAAATATTTTTGGGGCTATCGGTCATTTTATTATTAATTAAAAACATTTTTAGGGTATTTGACGTTTCAGTCCAGTTCTTAAACCATCTGCAGAATTACAATTAAACACTAAAAAGTGATTCAAATGTAATAAATTTTTTATGTTGTAATTAATATTAGACATACTTATTTTTATTTCTATTGTACTGATATCTTAATTTAATTTACTTTATTATATGGAAATACGATAGCCCCAAAAAAATAAGATAAACATGTTAATTCTACACGCTTAAGAAAAAGATACAAATACAATAATTAAATAATAAAAAACTTACAGCTAATTAGGATTAAATATATATATAAAATTAAAGAGTGGAACACACTGAAATAAAAATATATAAAAAAACATATAAACAACATCAAACAATAAAATACAACAAAAACAAAAATTTAAATAATAAATTGTGTTTACACATTACGTTTCTAATTCCTAATAAAAGTCAGTGAAACTATCTTCGCTCAGATTAATTATAATTGGTTCCTTTATCTCACCGATCATGAGATAGAGTTTCCACATTCTATTTTATTCTTTTATTATATGGATTTTTCCCAATTTTCTGCAGTAACTTTATTCAAAAAAATCTTTCAAAAGTTCAGTTAAATTGCTAATTTTGTAAGTTGTGTTATTTTTAGCAACTCTACCTTTTACTTGAGAGATATATTTCCTTCTCCAACGGACATTTTCCGGACGATCTATAAGAACAGATTTCCTATCTGGTTTTTCCCAGCAAAAATTAAGTTCTCTGAGCACTTTCCAGAGCTCAGTTCTTTTAATTTCAGGTAAATCGCGATCTTCATTGATTTTAGTTAGAATTTTGTCTACGGTTGGGATCTGCTTCTCATAATAAAATGTATATACAACCCCTTTAATTGCAGTTTTCATTTCTTCCTCCAACGAGGTTTTTCATCTGCTTGTGATCGAATGTGGCTTGGAAGTACTAACAATTCCAGTCGTTTTTTCTCCTTCAGTATTCGGTACACAGTGGATTTTCCAACTCCTGTCATGTTAGAACACATCTGAACAGAGCTTTTAACATTATTATCTAGATATTTATATCTTAAGGCATCATAATAAGTTTTTTGTTGAGGAAAAATGCCCTGGTTCAACGATTTTGGAATAAATATAGAGGTGAAAGCCATATCTTTTGGGTATCTCACTAATCTCAAATAATATATAAAAACAAGCGCAAACAAGATAAATCACTAAGAACAAACTGTAAGTTGTAGTAAATTTATAAAATATATTTAAATATAATGAAATATAATTAGATTTACGGCAGTTGTCAGTTACCAGCGGCACTGGAGCGGGTACGTTGGAGGTTTCGGTAAAAGTTTTATTGCTCTCTCTAGTTCTGGAATAGAGTATAGGAATGTGTATATTTGCGATCACCCCCCCCCCACTCTCAAGAACCTTGAGTTCAGGAAAATAGAACTCATTCTGCCTTTTATATTAGGAATGTGTATGCTGTTTGCACCCCCCCCCCCCCCCCCCCGTTGACAACTTGTTTTTCTTGCATACTGTACTTTTGCGATATCACCGCCCCCCCCAAAGAGAGAGGCTGGATCCGCCCCTGGATGGAGGTATTATATGTCACTTTCGGCCACTGGTGTAAAAGTTATTAACATTTATAAAATAGCGCAAAAAAAGTATTTTTCTCCATTATCTACAATTTTTATCACAACTTTTCTTTAAAATATCATCGGAAAATTTTACGGGCACAAAATAAAATTTTCCAACTTTTACCATTATAAAGAGGTAACGTGACAGTACCTCTTTACGTATTTATCGATTACTAGTCCTCCCCCACCCCTATGGTTTAAAACCTTCAGATATGTGTAATAAATTTTTTCGCTGTTTTTTTGACATGCCGCAGTATTTGCCTTACAATCAAAGCGCTTTTACGAATACAGCCAAATAATATGTAATGTCTTGAAAATGTCGATATTGTAACAATTTTTACTGTTTTTAAAGAAAGCTAAACTTAATTTTCTTTCGATACGTTTACAATAATTCATCGCGAAATATGGAACAAGTATAATAGGTCTGGAATATTTCAACGAATTGTTGCCAAAAAATGTAATTTTCTACTTCTTTTTTCAGTACTTTATAACTGTATGAAACGTGGCTTTAAATTATTAATGAATATTTGAGTTTTTTTTTATAGTCAGTAGCAGAAGAAGTCCATTAGTTCTCCTATACAGGTTTTTCTGGCAAATATTGTTTAAATTTCCTCATACGAAAATTGCGTTTAAAAATGAAATTTTAGGAGCATGTTCAAGCTAAGTTAATTATGACACTATTTAAAATTTGAAAAAGCTAAAAACTCATGTTTTTTTTTTAATTTCAATAATATCGATTTATAAATGGCCATCGATAAAATTATTGATAATATATCCTCACATATCATCAAGCGCTAAAAATGATCGTAAAGAGAAAGCAGAAGAAGAAGAAAGAAGAAGGGGGAACCCACCAGCCTCTTCCACCGCCGCCCTCTGAAGGAGGAAGACGGTACCCAAACGACTATTATTATTTTGGACAAAATTTTCCCATCTTTCTTCTTTTCGTTTATTGTTTTTTATTTGTAATTTATTACGACTTAATTGGAACCAAAGTCATTGAACGGAAGAGGTGACCCTTCTAAGTTTTGGACAAGTCCAGGTGGTACCTTCCTAATTTGCAACAAAATAAATATTGGTTGTGCTGTCGCTGATACTGGGTCCGTACCGCGTTTCCAACGTTTGTTTGAAGGTTGTAGATAATGTTGAAAATTGACTAAAATGTGGTCTTTATACTTGGTAACGGTTAGAAATACAACTTAATCGAAAAGTCGTAAAAATAAACAAAAACAATGCAAGTCCGACAACCACAATTAAGTCAAAATAAATATTCTAAAACTAAACAAATATTCTAACTTAAATTTAGCTATGCTCAGTGATTTTGCTTGCCTTACAATACTACTTTTGTCTTAATTATAATTGATCCATATTAGTCTTAAATTAAATACATCTTCAAAAACGACAAACTAAAATATTATTCAACATAACACTGAGAAATTCCTAGCGGCGAGAGTCCTACCAAAGAACGGAGCTTGAAGATATTCATGAATCTAAAAGGAGAAAGCAGGTTTTACTGATCCGATTACGGTTGTCGGGAATGTATGAAGATGCCAGTTGTGATAACAACCGTTATGCCAAAATATGGCGTTTTTATACAACACTCTCAGTGTCTTGTAGTAAATAAGGTGCAACCTCTCATCTCCCTGGATGACGCTGGCACTGATTCTGAATTGATTAATTTAATGCGAATCTGATATTTTAATGACAAATTAGAGCTGTTCAATATATCTATGGCCAACTGGTGCAGAATTTTATCCATTTTTCATCACTGAAATAAAAAAAATGTTCCTATTTAAAAATTGATTAGAGTTTAAAGTAACCTCCAGGGTTATTGTCAAGGTCAAGCCCAAGCTCACTGCTAAATTCGTGTTTGTGAGGTTTCAGTGAAATCTCATTCATTATTGTCAAAGCTCACTTTACGGCGTTGTGGGAGAATGAACCACAATAATGCGAATTTGTAGTAGTATCCGTAACACCCCTCTCAGTCTGGGCTCGGTGCCTGGACTGGCTTTGACCGGAACATCACGTTGCTGTCCTCTTATGGGCGGTAGCGGGAAGACTAGGAAACGTCTAACCCAAGATGGAAGATATTGTGTTTAGAAGTACGTGGTACGTAGAGCTTTGTATCTCAAATGATCCCTCCAAGAAACCGGGCAATCTTTTGCCTTATCCCAGTAAGCGGCTCTACTGGGATGGACCGAACTTTTCTACATACTGGTGGGAACTATATGGAAACGCAAACTAATAATAATAATAAATCTTAACCATCTTCCCCAAAATGCAACTGTGGAGGACCATAAAAATCTAAACCTCAACAAAAGACTATCCAGTCCGCAGCGTCGGAAAATAGTCATTGCGGCAGCCAGGACCAAAGGGTAACCTATAAAATCAAGGAAAGCCCGTATTAACAGAATATCATGATGAGGACTAGTGTAGGGGAAGTAAACCCAGCTCCAAAAGTTAAAGACTCCTAAACGTGGTCGCTCTATATCCACCACACCATCTCCAGGAAAGGAGCGGTTCAAAAAAACCTAACTGAATCAACGGGCTGGGGAATAAATACTTGGTACATTAACTGGGGAAACCTATAGCCAAGCTCTTAATGCGCTGAAGATGGCAATTGTTCCGGAAATATACCCAGAAGAAAAGTTGACCACAGAGCGGGTTAAACAAATTCAGGTGGCACTTAACAATGATATTTGGTTCAAACCTAAAAAAAGTCCGCGATTCGCAGGCTCATTTCAACAGGAGGGGGGTTTTTTCGTGATTTATGTAGATGAACAGGTGTAAACCTGGTTGGAGGGTACGGTTCCTCATCTGACGCCATAGAAGCGCGCTGTGCTAAGATCCGGCCTAGTTCAGTACATTGCTAAAACTGCCAAGGCTCTAGTGTGGGCCCTACTGATACCTTAGGAACCAGAAAACCAACAAGAATCCTTAAACTCCTGAAAATCCAGAATAGGGGACTAAATGTAGAAGAATGGAGGATACTCAATGTCCGAGCGAAGAGAGATGGCTTGACCCTTATCTTGGGTCTTGCCAAGCTTATCTTCAGGATAGAAATAAGGTGAAGAAAAATGGAACCTGACAATACTGCGGATACTACAAGTAAATTTGTAGCACAGTAAGGGAGCCTCTGCCTTCTTAAGCAAATTCATAGCTAAATGGAGTCACTGAAAAATAAATGGTAAGCTAATTTACAATTATTTTAGAGTAACTAATTTCTCAAACAACTGTGGAAGTCTTATACTATTAGGAGAAACGTTTTCTGTTCTAACACAGTTAGAGACAAATCACTATCTCAGATTGTAAGAATACCAGGAAAGGGTGAAAGCCTTTCCCATGGTATATATATATATATATATATATATATATATATATATATATATATATATATATATATGATATTTTCCTATTTTTCCTTTAAGTTATTCGGAAACACGTTGATTATTTCTCTTAAACAAGTTTGCTTGCTCGTATACTTTAAATTTCCTTTATTCGAGAATCCCCTTTGAAAATAAATTTTTTATAAGCCCAATTTCAGAAATTATTTTTACCTTTGCTCGGTAAACGTTTTAAGAAAAGTAAGGCACTATAGCAATTTCATTTAAAATAAAAGAACATCGGAGGTTTATTATACGGTAAGCGGGACCCCGAAACAATTAGTAAAGAAAATTGGGAATAAAAATAAAATTCCAGGGTAAACTAGCGTGCATTTGCACTAAAAGGGAAGATTTGTCCCAAAACGCTTCCATTTTGTAAATGGAGTGGTTTTATAAGCAGAGTTTTTAGGACAGTAAATCTTTAAAATATAATTATATTTGTAATCTGTCCTAGAGATCACAATTTAACATAATATAAGAAGTAATGTAACCTTGCGGTTGTAAGACATAGGTTTTTATATGTATGCTAGCAGTTACCTGTCGCGGTTTCACCGAAGGGTGTGGTGAGGAACTGTTTCTAGAGGCCATCAATAAATGAATGAATCCTTAGGAATCCTTAGGCCTCGTTGAGCCCATTACATTCCACCATGGTTGAGGATTATTGGAGGCCAATTTCATTTGCGAATCCAGGCAGCCACGTTACGTAACCTTGCCTTACTACTTTGGGTAGTACTATTGTATCTCCGAATTGTCTTTTTCTCAGTACGTTAAGCGCCTGATACTCGCTAAGAATATGGTCTACAGTTCAGGTACCATCTGCATATCGAATCATCCGCGACGACAATGTCATAAATATTGCCTCATAGGTATCTCATCAGAAATCCCACCATGATTCGCCGTTCCCTCGTCTTCAGGAAAGAAACTCCCTAGTAAGCTACGCAAGAGAGTAGTAGTGAAACTACTACATTGGACTTCAGTGCCAATATTACAACTCTTCTATTCGGGCATATGTTAATAGTCCAATTAACTCTATTTAAAAATGTCCTTGAACACCAATTTTTGGAAAAGGTTGGAAAACTCTACCAGAAAATTATCATGGAATAACGTTACTGGATAGCATTATTAAAGCATTCACGAAAACTATCCTACAAGACATTAGCAAACCTATATAAATACGAGAAAATTGATTTACATGGGTTTAAATTGCTATCTCCCTTATTTTGAGCCCTGGGGGGTTGGAACATCGTATATGGGGGGTCATTCTTAGAGATCCCCATGTGGTGTTGCCAAGGTGTGCAAAATTTCTTTAGCTTTGGGAAAATGTATATTTGATAACGTCGCATGACATCATATATCTCTAAAACTTGAACTAATATTAAAAAGATAAGTTTAGTTTCGGTTTTGGCACACCAAAAATGGTAATATTTAGTCTATTTTATTTTAGATACATTCTGGCTGTTGTCCAGAGTTATTTAAATAATTAGTATAATCAGGGGATTATGACACAGACAATTATTCCGTAGTCATGTGGGAGCTTTTTCTTGGGCTATTTGAATGAGCATGTTTAGAACGAATAAAGTGACAACTTGAATGAATTGAAAAGAAAAATTTAATAATATAAATAACTTAAATTTCGTTATTAAAATTGATGGAAACTTATTTAAAAAAGTTGTCAGACCATTAAAGTGGTTAGAGTCCCAATAGTCGGTGGACATGCAAAACTGGCAAAAACTGAAAAATCGCGGTTGATTGAGTGTCGAGGACCATGGTTCGGAACCCACGTTAAACTGTAGGTCCCATCACTAAAAAATTCTATGGATTGATGTGTCATCAATTAATACTACTCACTCACTCACTCTAATAATTACATTTTGGGCATTTTTTGCAACATAAATGCATTATTTAGTTATTTAATTAACAACTTATATAAGTGTATTTAAGATTATTGACTTACTATTAAATGAAAAATAACATTAGTTAATAGTTCCAGAAAATAATCTTATTTTGATAATTTAACAAAACGACTAAAAGGAAGAATGATTTTTCTTGGTAAAACTACAAGAAAATCGTATTATCTCTGCACTCGCAATTTCTTTTCATTCCATTTACTCGATGTTGCAACAACATATTGTCTTACAATGATAAAAGAAAGATAGGAACTTTAACTTCGTAACCCAATAAACTTCACGTCTTAAAAAGTTGAAAGCTATGGACGCCTTCCGCTTTTATATATTTTCGACTATGTTTTTTGTTGCTTCCTTTTAAATTTAGAGAGAAACAATAACAGCCCGATTTACCAAGATGGATTAATATTTGATCATTACATTTATGTTTATCTTAAACTACCTTCATAAATAATTTCAGGACACTGTGTAGTTTTATATTTGGACACTGGTAGAAAAACCTTAAGTCAAGCACGCTGGCCAAAATGACGCTGTGTTATAATCAACTTTGATTTTTTAAATAGTGATTCTAAATTCCTTGTACACTTTTAGACTCTCTGCAAAATTTTAAACATTTTTTTATTACATGTCGTATAGCGAAGTAAAGGGTGTTTTTTTTATAGAGGTATAGAACTTTAAGTTGGCAACACTTTTTTAACTGGCGGCCATTTTGTCAGCTGTCAAGTGATTTATGTTTAGTTTGGTTTGGCATTTCAACATGAATAGACTGACGCCTGAACAACGCTTCCAAATTGTGCAAATTTATTTTGAAAATCATGGTTCTGTTCGACGCACTACGTCCATTTTACGCTCAACATAATCGTCCATGAGAGCAATTAATTCGATTAAATATGGAATGTTTTCGCACCACTTTTACTTTAACTGATAATATGCATCCACAGAGACCTCGTACAGTGCGTACAGAAGAAGCTGTAGAGCGTAGCGTAGAGGAAGACCCGAATCAGTCTATCCGCCATCGTGCACAGGAATTGGATATATGTCCATTCACTTTATGGAAGATTTTGTGGAAAGATCTTGGTTTGCGTGCTTACAAAATCCAACTCGTGCAAGAATTGAAGGCACACGATCACCTAGCAAGGCGTAGATTCGGTGAATGGGCCCAAAAACAAGATTGCCGTTGATCCCGATTTTCATAAGCGAATTTTATTTAGCGATGAAGCTCACTTTTGTTTGAATGGATACGTCAATAAACAAAACTGCTGTATTTGGAGTGATGATAATCCTCATGTGTATTGAGACACCGTTACATCCAGAAAAACTGACTGTTTGGTGTGCTTTATGGGCTGGTGGAATCATTGGTCCGTACTTCTTTAAAAACGATGCTGGTCAGAACGTTACAGTCAATGGTGACCGCTATAGAGCCATGATTACTGACTTTTTCATTCATCAATTGAACAACCATGATGTGCAGGAGCTGTGGTTTCAACAAGACGACGCAATATGTCACACAGCTCGTGCCACAATTGATTTATTGAAGGAAACGTTTGGTAACCACACAGTTTCACGTTTCGGATCCGTGAATTGGCCTCCAAGATCGTGCGACTTAACGCCGCTAGACTATTTTCTGTGGGGATATGTGAAGTCGCTAGTCTACGCCGATAAGTTCGAAACGATTGATCACTTGGAGGACAACATTCGCCGCGTTATTGCCGATATACGGCCACAAATGTTGGAAAAAGTCATCGAAAATTGGACCTCCAGATTAGACTACGTCCGAGCCAGCCGTGGCGGTCATATGCCAGAAGTCATATTTAAATTATAATGCCAGAAGGTTATCTTTCGAATAAAGTAAATTTCATGTCAATTTAAAAAATTCATCTTTGTTTTATTCCATTTAAAAGTTCTATACCTCAATAAAAACACCCTTTATAACTGAGTATGACTAACTGAATGAAATACAATAAATTAACAAGCATAACTGATTCAATAACTTGTTCTATTATCATTTTTGTCAAATTGTCACATTGAGTTAACTTTAATTAAACATGAAACTTATTAAGGCCCAGATAATAGAAATTCTTATGATGATTGGATATGGCGATAGGGTAGAAACCCAAAAAGTGGGTTAGATAAAAATCGTAATTCTTGGTTTAGACCGTATCAAATTACTATCCAATGTTTCGCCTACGATTACACAAGGTATCTTCAGGAATCTTTACTCCACCAAATTAGAACACAGAATGACCATCGAGAAGTAACAGCCCGGTATTTATACCCGATTGGTGCTCAGAGGCCTGTAATCCAGCGTTACAATCGATTTCCAAGTGTGATGTAGACTGTAACCTATATCTATATAATTTAAATATTTATCAATTTCGATTAATTACCTAATTTTACGTTTAAGGAGATCAGCCACTGATGCTAGCACCTTAAATTCTTTTATATTAAAGTTATGACTTAAGCAATGTTGGGGTTCAGCTACTGCAGATTGTACAATTTGTTTCCTTTTAATACATATTTCATGTTCCTTAAGGCTAGTGGATATAGACTGTCCTATTTCACCTACCTACACTTTATCACAAGAGCAAGGTAACTTATAGACGCCTTCTGCTTGTAATGGTACTGCGTTCTTTGGTGATTTCAAATATTGTACAACTTTCTTACATGTGTTAAAAATTGGCCGAATGTTTGTTTTTCGGAGGAGTCTGGCAATCTGGTCGGGAGTTATATATGTAAGGCGAGACAACACTGTCCATAAGTGGTATACTTTTGACATTTTGTTGAAGAGTTAGGTTTTTATATTTATTAATAGAACGTTTAAAATCTTTAGCGCAATATCCATTACCTCTCAGAGCATGAGTCAGTTATTCTGTTTCTAATTGCAGTAATTGTTCGTCACATATTGAAAGAGCTTTATGCACTAGAGTTAATGACAGATTATTTTTGAGTAGGATGATGGTGTAGTGTTACACTGAGATATCAATTTGTATGTACTGATTTGCTGTACACAGAATGTCTTTATTTACCATTATCGTTCCTGTATATTCGTACATCGAAAAAGGGAAGAACACCCCTTGATTCAATTTCTATAGTGAATTTTATGCTAGGATGTTTTTGGTTTAGATGATTCACGAAATTATGGGGATTATCTGCGCGATGCGGTCAAACTATGAACGTGTCATCTACATATTTCAACCAACATTTAGGTGGTAGAGGAGCAGAACACAAGGCGTTTTCTTCTAACCACAGGTAATAGAGAAGATCCCATGGCCTTTCTCGGAGTCTGCTCGTAGAAGGTTCCTTGAAAAGTAAAATAAGTGAAAGTCAGACATGCTTTAATTAATTCTAGTAGAATGGAATTCATATTATTACTTCGTAATATGTTCGATATTATGGAAACTGAATCATTTATAGGAACATTTGTAGACAGAGATTTTACATCAAAACTGACCAATTTGTCTCCGGGCTCTAATTGGATGGATTAACCTTTGGATATAATGCCCAGAATTCTATACAAAGGGTTCCGTTTTTTTGTAAATGATTGTTAAAGTTTGGCTGGATTTTTATCTATTTTGTATGTTGATGAGTTTATTGCGCTGACAATTGGAAGTAGAGAGATATTTTCTTTATGTATTTTAGGCAGTCCGTAGAGGCTTGAAATCTTGAAGCCACTAATGTCCTTCTTTTCTTCTGGAGTAAGGCTGGAGGCGTTGAGTAGATATGTGATGTTCCTTCCTTGGTTGGATCTGACCACATGACTTTGAAATGTAATATAAGAAAGTTGGACAATGTTTAAAGTCACCAACGGACACAATACCATTGCAAACAGAAGGCGTTTATAAGATATCTTGCTCTTTTGGTATAGTATACGTGGGTGAAACAGGACGGCCTATATCCACTAGATTTAAGGCATAAGAAAGATGTATTAAAAAAATAAATTGTACAGTCTGCACTAGCTGAACCTCAGCATTAGTCAGGTCACACCTTTAATTTAAAAGAAACCGAGGTGCTAGCATCAGTGTCTGGTAAATTTAGGGAATCAATCGAAATTTCTAAATATCCAAATAATATTAATAGAGATACGGGTTACAGTCTACATTATATATGGAAATGAATTGTAGAGTAACCATAGATGAAATACAGATCCCACTTCATATCTTAGACAAAAGAGCAGCTATCAGTGCGCTGAGCTTTCAAGTTATCAGCTCCAAGATGATCCGGGAACGCCTAAAGAAACTGAATGATTTGAGTAAGAATACTAAAATCACCCTCATGTGGGTACTGGGACATACCGGGATAGAGGGGAATGAAATAGTAGACAAGCTCGCGAGGAAATGGGCTGAGATATCTTTTCTGGGGCCAGAGCCTTTTTGTGGAATCAGTAGCAGCGTAATGCTGGAAGAACTAAAGATAGAAGAAGAAAGTAGGAGATCCAATTATTGGACTTAGCTGTAAGGATTAAGACAAGCGAAGATAATTTTGAAGAACTACTACCAGAAGGGATTCAAAAAATGCATAAGCTTGAGAAAAAAAAAAGTTCAGAATCTGACAAGAGTCCTGACGGGAATTGTCACCTGAAGGGACATCTCAAGAAACTCGGACTGATAGAAAGAGAAGAGTGCAGATTCTGTGAGGAGGAGGACAAAACCTCTATTCATATCCTTGTAGAGTGCAGAGCTCTAGAAAACCCTAGGATCCAGTTATTGGGAACACACCAAATCGAAGAAAGGGAGCAGCCCAACTTGAAGCAGTCCCAAATAGGACCGGAGGACCTGCTCTAGCCGATATTTCTTACGAATAGGCAGCAGGAGGGGGCATAATAGATCTACCAGGTCGCAGTGTACAGACCTCCAACTCTACGCACATACAACGAACAGTCAAAATAATAGATTAAAAGGAGATAATTGGCTCCAAAGAAGGAATTAATAAGTCATCCACCGCATAGCCTTGATTTGGTATCCAGTATTTTTTTTTGTTTCCGAACATGAAAAACGAACTAAGTGGTCCAATATTTTCCACCCCAGAAGGGACGATTGATGCGTTCAAAAACCATGTTTTTGGGATACCTTCTTCACAGTGGCAAAAATGCTTTTCGGATAGGTTTAAAAGTGTATTTATCATCGTGTAGAAAATTTCCAAAAATTATAAAATTATTTCCATTGAGAAATATTTTTGTTCGTTATAACGGCTACCCCCGTATGAAAAGAATCGTTTCATTTTGCTCAAAGATTATGTGAATTACCATTGCTTAACTTTACTCAGAACGAAAAAAGGGGCCGTTTTTTTAGAGGCAAATAACGATAAAACAATAACTAACCCTCTAAAAAAAGTGTCAAAATATTATAACATAGAAAATCACTTAAGATTGTAAATCGCGCGGTTACCCACTCTGTCCTCCGGGGGCGCTAAACTCGCTTGCTTTTAAAACCTCTTTGACCCTTAGATGGAGTTATTGAGGTGTTCTAATTTCCCCCGAGAACAATAAGAAACGTTTATATTTTGCGAATATTCATCGTAAAAAAGAAACAGGGAATTAATAGTCTGTAGGCGCAAAAGACATTATTTTGGATTTGTGGAATAAAATTTACATCCTGTGTTAACGGCCATCATCGACGTTTCGTTATGGTAAACTATGCACTAAAGGTTTCTTAAAAACTTCAAGAAACAGCATGTGTATAGACATGGTGATATGTAAAAATGTTCTCTAATAGAGTTTTTGCGATTCGGTGGTCTCTATTTATCGTTAACCTTTTCAGGTTATTACATCTAGTATTATTTATTTACTGTTGGAGCATATAAACAAAATTGATTGCTTTCTTAGTCCGTTCATCTTTTTCTTTGTAATTATCTGCACATGACTCAGTTTCCCATACTACTGGATGAGTCAACTTTACTTGGTATTAAGGCATATTGACGTTTTGTTATGGAGCAAGAACTGCTCTCTGCGAGAACTTGAACCACAGACATTAAAAGCGAATCAATAACCCTGGGGAACAGCAAAAATATTTCCGAGACCAAAATAGCAAAAGGTTACTTATTTTAATATACTAATTAATAATCTGCTTTGTAAAAGTTTCAGTTTGTCCGGCTTCATAGACACGTGCTAAATATGATAATTTTTCCTACCTCCCCTTAATGTTTGGGACCATTGGACCGTAAAATGAGAAGTACCTGGTTTTATTACAACAGGTGTACTTTATAAAGGGTTTAAAATACACGTAATATAAATCCTATGTGGTCAGTTAGTTGTATTTCAACCTCCAGTTGATCGAAAACTGTTTGTGTTTGAGAGATTAGGGAGTTTTGACCAACGCGACGCGAATTTCTGTAAATAAGCCGGAACATTGTTGTTATATATGTAATGAAGTGAAACAAAAACGTACTCTTAGCCCTTTAATACAAAAGGCTTACCGCTTATATTTTGTCTGCAAAGTTGGAGACCAGGATAAAAATTGGTCTCCCCATATCTGCTGCAACAAATGTGGGTCCAACATTCGTGGCTGGCTAAGTGAAAGATCCTGTTACCGACTGTAACTTTTGTTTGACACCTCTCATCAAAAAAGGCTTTTCGGATTCAAACGGTAGTATGCCCGAAAATGTCGCCGGCCCATCAACCTCGTAAGACTCCGATTTAGTATATGAACTCTCCAGTAAAAAGCCTCACGAAATAAGTCAAAGTAAATTGAATGACCTTATAAGAGATTTGCAATTGCCAAAAAAAAGTTATTGGCCTCTCGATTGCAGCAATGAAATTTACTTCAAGATGAAGTAAGAGTTTCTGTGTACTGAAGCCATCAGAAAAACCTTCTTCTTCTTCTTCCTTCTTATATATACGCATTTTGCTTGTTATTCTTCTTCTCTTTGCCTGGTTTCAGTCTATTGCGAGGTTATCACTCCATCATTTACGGGATCTTCCCGTACTCCTACGTCCTATTGGTGATTTGTCCCTCGTGATCTTTACTATTCTGTCGTCGGTCATGCGGTTGATATGTTTGTTCCATTACCTTTTTCTTTGTAATACCCAGTCATTGATGTTATCGACTTTACACACTCTTCTTATATCCTCGCTCCTATTGCGATCCATAAGTGTCCTGCTAGCTATCCTGCGCACCACTCTCATCTCTGTTGTTTCTAGTATTTGTTTTGTTTTCGAGGTTTCTGGTCTGATTTCTGCAGTGTATGTTAATATGGGTCCTATTGCTGTTTTATAAATTCTGGATTTAACTTCGATTCATATATGTTTATTGCTCCATATGGTACTATTAAGACATGCGGCTGTTCTTGCTGCTTTCATGGCTTGTCCCCTCACCTCTGTTTCAACATCCTTGTATCCGGATATTTCTATTCCGAGATACTTGAACTTCATTTCCTGCTGTATAATTTTGTTGTCTATTTCTAATTTGCATTTGAGTGGTGTTCTAGATATAGTCATGGCTTTAGTTTTTGACGCTGATATATTCATGTCAAACTTTTTCGCTGTTATGTTAAATTGGTGCAGTAGTCTTTGCAAATCGTCTTCGCTTTCAGCTATTAACACTGCATCATCAGCGTAGCACAGTATTTTGATTTCTCTGTCTCCCATTTTATACCCTTTCAATCTACGCACCTGCTTTATCAACTCGTCCACGATGATGTTAAATAGTAGGGGGCTAAGAGAGTCACCTTGTCGGATGCCAGTATTTACTTCTATTTTTTCGGTCAATTCACCGTTTATCCTAGCTTGAAGCGTATTTGCCTGATACATATTTTCAATCGTTTTGATAATGTTTTGAGGTATTTGTCTGTCGTAAAGTAGCTGTGTTACATCCTCCAGCTGTATACGATCGAACGCCTTCTCTGGATCAATGAAACACATAAAGGCTGGACGATTATATTCAATTGAGAAAAACCTAATATGGTAAACAATTTATTAGCCTGTAGGGACATTAAGGGATCAATGACGAGCTTTAAATCTGGACTAAGATCCAAAAGACTAGAGACTTTTCATTGGTTTCTCAAAAGTAAGTCTTAAAGGTGTGTTACTTCACAATGGAGACAAGTTTTTTTCAGTCCAACTTGGCCATGCAGTCTACATTAAAAAAACATAGCAAATTTCAAATTGTTACTGGAAACCATATAATATAAAATATATAAATGGAAAATTTGTGCGGATTTAAAAGTTGTGGCGATTGTGCTTAGAATGCAGCTAGGTTATACCAAATACTGTTGCTTTCTCTGAGAATGGGACAGTCGGGCATCATAGGATCGCTACAGAAAGAAAATTTGACCATCGACACACTCTTTTCAGCCAGGAAACAAAAATGTAACCAGCGCGCCATTTTTCCCCCAGAAAAGATTTTACTACCTCCACTTCATATATGTTGCCGAAGTTTTGTAAAATACTGTTAGAAATGTTACTATGGTCTGATATATAGTTGTCATTCAAAACTACTGTATTTTTTGGGAAATATTAACGGTCTAGTTGATCACCTACCAGCCAAATATTGCTATTCATGATAGTGTTTTTATTCTAAAATGTAGCATATATTCTAAACGAACTGCAAGAGTTCATAAACTAAGTTTTTCGCATTTAACTTTCTACTGAGTTGAGACAAAGTATTGTCCATCTATTCAGCAGCTGTTGACTTGCCCAGTCTAGTCCAGGTCTTTTTCTACAGCTTTAAGTTCATTATTTGTATTTGTGCTTTTAATAAATCGAAGTTTTCGTAGTCGTTAAGCACTGACGAATTCCAAATCTTGCTCTTCAGGAATTTTCTTCTTAATAGTCGTTGTTATAGGATCGATGCATTTGGTGCTGATTCTTTTTGGTTAGCGCTCTGATTTGTAGTTGTTTATTTACCGGTTGAGTGAAGAAAAATGTTTGGCAATTTGGCATTATCTACATTATCACCAAATAAAGTCTTTTCTATTTGAATAATTTAAGTACTTTGTTCGTTTATAATGTCATTTTGTTTGCTCACCATAGTGCAGAGTTATTTCGAATTTTCCTACATATTGATCAAAATTGTTGTCGTTACCGATGAACTTTTAAAGACAAATCTCACAATACTGCTGCAGATTTAGGGATTCTAATAAAATGTTTACCTTATCTCGTGATAGTTTTGAACACTGTTTATCGAAAAACCGATTGCACATGCCACTATACTTTATCTCGGCCTTATTAGCTTTTATTTCATTTAAACAGCCCTTACACTTCATCTGCACGCCACTACTTGGCTCTATCATGAATATGGAAAGCTAATGCTTTAAAAGGATTTTCAGTGGTTAGTCCAGCCTAAATTCATGTAACAGAATTTAAAATATAAAAAAAAATTCACCTAAGCCTCGGGAAAAATGCCCATAAATTAATTTTACCCATGATTAAGGCCGAGCATCATAAATTCTTGTCCAACACTATACGAAAAGTTCCATAAGATGCCGTTTTCCTCACTGAATATCTCGTTTATTTTGTTGTAAAAAGAAAACCGGCTTTAAAAATTTACTACCGGGCATGGGAACGTTACTTACTAAAAATCTTTTGTTTAAATCCAGAGGGAGCTTTAAGAAGGAGGGATTGTTTTTATAGCCGCTTTTAGGAAAACACGATTAGGGCTTATACTGGCTAACAAAATAATACATTTCTTTGATTCTTTTCACTGCCAGTTTAACTGTTTATAAGTCCTAAATCCGTTTTATAGGCCAGTTTACGTAAACATATTTTAAAGTTAAATTTTTGTTTAAAAAAAATTTAAATGTAATTCTCCATACGTAGATTTGCGTATTAGAGTAGATAAGATTTTAATCTGGAGCATTAGACCATTAAGAAGAGAGTAATATAAATAATATTAGGGGAGAGTCCCCCAGGACTGGCCGGCATCCAGTACCGGCCAATTGCAAGTTCTGTTGTACTACAATAGAAGGCATGGAACAAAACTATTGAAGAGGTAGACAGAGACGTATGGGGAAACGGCTACAGAATAGTCATAAACAAAGTGAGAGCACCCTCTTTAAATCTACCAGTTAAAAATAGCTGAAACCTTGTTCCCGAAACACTCAATAAGAAGATGGGAGAAAATACCAGTTGGAGAAGCAGATATACCACCATTCTCCATCAAAGAATTAAGAAATGCAGCAGTGAAGCTAAAAGACAATAAGGCTCCAGGCCCGGATAATCTACCGGCAGAGGTAATCAAAGCGGTGGCTGAGAAATATCCGCAGAAATATCTTGAACTTGTGAACAAAACTCTGGGGTCAGGCGAATATCCGAAAGAATAGAAGACAGTACGGCTGGTCTTGATAGAAAAAGAGAAAAAGCCAGGACAACAAGTAAAGAAATATCGACCCATCTGCCTAATGAACGTTGCCGGAAAACTACTGGAACACTTAATTCTCGGTAGATTGAAAGAAGAAATAGAGAGAACAGGCGGCCTGTCCGATGAACAATATGGCTTTTGAGAAGGAAGATCAACAACAAGTGCACTCAGAAGGGTGTGCGAAGTAGTAGAGGAGACCAGAGAGATCCCACGAGGACGACGCAAGTTATGCACCTTAATAACCGTAGATGTGGAAAACGCCTTCAATAGAGCGCCCTGGTCTGGAATACTTGAAGATCTTAAAAGAAGAAAGATCGCTCCCTATTTGTTTAATATAATTGCTGGCTATTTTGAAGACCGATCGGTCATAATAGGAGAAATGGCGAAAATGGAGGGATCCGCCTTTGGGCTCACTCTGTGGAACGTCTACTACGATGGAGTAGGATACGCAGACGAACTTGGAATCCTAGTGGAAATGAGGGGTGCGGAAAGAATGGAGGAAGTGGGAAACAAGGCCCTACAAGAAGTCACAAGTTGGATGGACACCAAATAGCTTAAATTAGCCCCACAAAAACTGAAGCAGTCATTCTTGTCGCTGGGAGGAAAACAAAGACGATAAAGGTATCGGTAGAAGGTATAATGGTGCAGAGCCAGGAACATATTCAGTACCTCGGGATAAACCTGGATAGAAATATGACTATGGGTACGCATATACGTAAAACAGCAGAGAAGGCAAATAAGGCAAAGAATGGCATCAGTAGACTTATACTTAGGGTAGGTGGACCACGAGAAGCAAGCAAGAAAATCCTTTGTTCTATTGTTGAATCCATTATGTTGTACGGAGCGTCTATATGGGAGAGGGCAATCGATGAAAAGATACAGTTAAACGTGCTACTAAAAGTACAAAGAAGAATGGCCATTAGAATAACAGGGGCATATAGAACGGCATCAACGAAAGCAATACTTGTAATCGCAAAGATCCCGCCAATTCACCTCCAAGCAAAAAAGAGAGCCCAAATAGAGAAGGGAGGAACGGCACACGAAACAATGATGACATCATGGCAGGAACAATGAAACAATGAAGACGGAACGGCTGAGTGAACGAAGAGACATACCAACAATTAAAATATGGACAGAAAGGAAACATAGTGAAGTTGATTTCTTTTTAACCCAAATACTCACCGGAGACGGATACTTCCAAGCATATCTTAAACGATTTAAAATTATTGAAAATCACGAGAGTTTTTATTGCGATGGAGAGGTTACCGCAGAGCACATATTCTTTGAGTGCATAAGATGGGATGAACTAAGACGAAGCTTGGAGCGGAAAATGGATAAATAAAATCCCAATAATTTTCTACATAAAATGCTAGAGTCCGAAGACAACTGGAAAGAGGTATGCAGGGTGGCTAAACTGATTTTACCCGAAAAAAGGAGCGAAGGAAATGACAAGGATAGGTGAAACAGGAAAACGAAATGTATATATCGACTACCAACAAACAGACCAAGACTTCCTGAAGTAATACCGCAAGGTCTAACAAAAAGTTCTATACTACTAAGGTCCCTAGGGTGTGGTTTTAGTGAGTAGGGCGTCCTCTAGAACGGAGGCGCGAGTCCCACACAGAGTGCGTAAAAAGCATTTCCACATCCACAAAAAAAAAACTACAATAGAAGGTGCTGGGACTTTAACCATCATTAGTGTAATACGCTCTTCCAAGCATATGTCCCGCATGGTAGCGACCTTGCTATACTAGTTTTTACTAGAAAAGAGGTGCACAACCTCACAATGAGGTGTGTGGTAGAGTTAATCATTAGAGTACAGTTGAAGGCAGCACTAGCAAACGAAAATAGCAAGCTAACCCGAATGCCCGGAACTAGGGGTGGAAAACTAAGGGCGCTACTGCATCAGAACCAGGCTGAATGGAGAAACCTTCCACGTTGTTGTTTGGAATTAGCTTTCAATTTTACTCTTTAAAATTTGCTATCAACACAACAAAAGAGATACCAAAGGCAAGTAGCATATGGGTCAAATAAAATTCGCAGTAGACCGTATAACAAAATCTTTAATTAAAAGATTAACTGAAGAAGAAACGAAACGCCTAAGATGGTATCGTTCACATAATAGAAAAAGCAAGCGAAGCAATTAACTACCGCCAATGTGTCAAGAAATATTTATATTCATAATTCTAAACTCACAACATGAACATAAGAAAGGAAAATTTTTAAGGCAATTTCAAAACTAATGAGCAAAATATATACAAATTACTATAGAGTAATCACTTGCTTTCAACTATTGAGTTCGAGTTACATAAGAGTAAGTAATTCGATAAAATGCACAAATAAAATTACCAGGTATTCACCAAAATAACCAGATAAAAGTATAACAAAAGGTTCATTAAAGAAAATAAATGTCAACTTTAAAAAGTTAACCAACCCATAATTGAAATAGCAATAATATAAATAGACAATATTTAGGGTTTTATATCACCGAATGCTTAGTTTTTTGACATTAAATAAATTGGTTTAATTTGGCTAAAATAAACACAGAGTTCATTAACTTCAAGGCAAAAACAATGGTAAAAAAAGATACTCAAAATATAATCACAATAACACCAAACTACTATGTGAAAGGTCAAGATATACCGCTTGACATTAATCTTTAACTAAATAAAATTAAATAAGCTGAAAGAATTTATAATTTCACTCTATTGGCAAGTCTCTAGCACCTAAATATTTTAGTCGAACACAAAAAAAAACTAATCATTCTGGAGTCAAACTGAAAGTTTACGTGGCCATGAACATATCACGATGCTAAATTAACTAATATCAAACTCAAAATGGGCCCAATACAAAATACTTGAGGATTACTCCTAATAAATTAATTTGGCTAAAAATTGAGAACATCGTGATACGTCTAGGAGGCAAATACATAGCAAAATATATTGCAAACTGCAGTTGGTAACAAAAGTACTCTCAAAATTAACTCTTACTGATAACAAAAAGAAAAAATGGGGCACTGTAAAGGTGACAGATATTAAAAACTAAGAAAATTACAAAAAACTATTAATCAATCATCATGAAGAAACAACAATCGGAACTAAAACATCTTAATAACATTCTAAAGTCGTCAATTTTGGATCTAAATGAGACTTAAAATAATATACTACGATTGGTTTTAAATGATGCTGTAATTTAGCTTGACAAAAAATAACTTTGAGTTGAAATGTTTTAGAATTTAGAATTTCATACAGCATGGTTTTAATAAATGGTAATTTAATATTTCTTACACAATTTTCTGGCGCCTAGACTGATTCCTAGTTAAAAACATGCTCAAGACCAACAAAAAATTCCTGTTTCCAGGTTTTGTCTCGGTAATGACAAAAAACGCCAAGCAGGTAACAAAAACTTAAATCAAACAGTACCAACGGTAATACCGGACTACTAAATAGTACTTCAAACCGCAAAATCCAGCAATACTCTGCAAAACCAGCAAGATGGAAGGCTACAGTCTTTTTTGTCGATTCTAACAGGAAAAAGTGAAAATGAGGACAAAAAAGTTCCATTTTATAGGTAACCCCAAGCTTGCGCAACACGCTACTTCCTCTAAGTGTCGAAGAAAATTTTACAGGGGTGTCAACTTGACAGAAACAGCAGTACAAAGTAGATCTATAGCAATTCGGAACAATATGTTAAGACTGGAACTGATTTGCTAATTAATTAGTCATTAGCATTTTCGGATTTAAATTAGATAGGAGTTGATTATTTATTTTTTATTTTTAAATCAAAAAATATATATTATTTCCTGCTAGCCAAATGTAACGAATATTAAGCTCTTATACGAAAGAAATGTGAAAAATGCGTATTGAAAATAATGTTGTATTACCCTAAACGTAACTGTTTGCAAAAATAAGGTAAAATTAACCAAATTAACCATAGTAAATTAAGGATAAAATTTTAACCATGTCAACCTGTCGCGACCAGTTTACTGACAGTGCAAAGATTTATGTTGAGCATAATGGACGTACGCTACAAAAGTAAAGTTCTATGGGTGATTTTCGGATTTTAGAAAACCCTTTTTAAATAAGACGATTCTGATATGTATTGGCTTTCTATATAGCTATTAAAAGTATGTTTTAAATCAACCTTTGTAAATTCGTTTTTGTCTGTAACAGAACAAAATTTTCCTACAGTCAGAGCATCCAATACCAGCCAGTCTTTTAGTTCATTAAAAACTCGGTTTAATTTGCTTACAGGTACAGAAAAATGCCAAGTGATAAAAATGATGGTGAGACGAAGCAAAACAAGGGCACCTGGGATCCTGCGGACATGCATAAAGCTGTGAAAAAGGATATTAAAAACTTTGTCAATTTCGATGTCAGACTGAAAAATATCGTCAGTCAAATGACACCTATATACACCGAAGTAGCGCGAAATTAAAAAAAAAAAGTCAAAATTCCAGTAGGAAATAAAAAAATCTGCTGTATTTAAATAATTGTCTATCAGTATTCTCGTTTCAATCAGATAAAGGTAAAAATATATACAAATAGTTTGTTTTCTGCAAATACAAATCTGGTTCTCCATACACGTTTCGACCACCTTGTGGTCTCGTCAGAGGAGTAGTATCGAACCAATGGCAACATTCGCAGGAAACAACTGCTCCACTATTTCGGTTATAGATGTCGTTTGACTGGCGATATCTTTCAGTCTAACATTAAAATCGGCAGGTTCAATGCAGCTCCTCTTACGAGGTCATAAGGTGATCGAAACGCGTATGGAGAGAGGTAAAAGTAAATACATTAGGCAATTATTTAAACCCAGCAGATTTATTTTTTTTTTCTTACTGAAATTTTGTTATTTTTTTATTTTCGCACCATTTCGGTAAATACAGAATGCCTTGGACTGGCAATATTTTCAGCCTGACATCGAAGTCGACAGGTTTTTAATATTCTACCGGCATGCTTCAAAATTTACATTTTATAAGGCAGTTCTTTCCTGCGACTATTGCTCTCGGTTCGATACCGCTCCACTGATGAGACCATAAGGTGTTCGAGACCCATATGGAGAGGAAATCAGAGTTGTATTTGAAGGAAATAATCTGTTTGTATATATTCTTTCCTCTGTTTGCTTGAAAGTAGAATACATATAGGCAATTATCTAAACACAGCAGATTTATTTTATTTCTTACTGACATTTTGATTATTTTATAATTTTGCATTACTCCGGAGATTGTATAGATGTCGTTTGACTGGCGATATTTTTCAGTGTGACATTGAAGTCTACAGATTTTTAATATCCTACTGACGTACTTCGAAATTTATATTTTATATAGCAGTTGTTTTCTGCGATTGTTGTTCTCGGTTCGATATAGCTCCACTAACGAGAGCAGGTGATCAAAACGCGTATGGGGAAAGAAAAGAGTCGTTTTTACAGAAAATAAGCTGTTTGTATACATTCTTTCCTTTATCTGCTTGAAAGGAGAAAACATATAGGCAGTCAAAATAAAGTTATTTAATTTAATTTACTTTTCTGATTAATATGCTTAGAACTAATAGTGTATAAAGAATCATACAAGGAAATTTCTTAATTTTTTTCTTCCATATTACGTGCTTTATAATATATAATTTTTTAATAAATTGGTTCCGGTATAACACGCAGTGTTAGGTTAATTTGTTGAATTATTTATAAATCCATAAATTATATTTCTTACAAATTGATATTTAACAACGATTTAGTTTAATAATTTACTAACTACCATAATAGTCCATTAGTGCAACAACAGATTAATTATTTGGTCAGGAAATATCAACATTTACTCCTATAAGTTAATAGAATTATCGAAAATTATTTGTTATTAATGTAGATCGAAAATTTTTACTGCTAAACTAAAGTCAAATGGAGAGCAACAAGCTGTTCTTAAAAAGAATTTATGTTAACAAAAAAAATCATTACTAGCTTCTTATAAAGCTTTGTATTAAATACCTAGATCCAAAATGCCGCACACAATGGAACATTGAGAAGTGCAAAAACATTTCGTTCACAGATGAGACTAGAATTCAACTATAGAAATCAAACGAATGAAGCCACGTTTATCGAAGAGGTGGCGAGCAATATTCAGCTCTAATTTCATCCTGAGCATTTTGGAAAGAGCGGTTAATGCTTTAGAGAGATTCTTCTTCTTCGTTTTCGGGTGCCATGTGTTCTGCCACACGTCGGAGATTATTTATTCATCTCATGGTCACATTATAACTAGAGTGCCCTCGTCAGCCTGTCTAAATATGGCTGTGGTGTCTGATATACTACACCAGTTTCTTATATTGGGAAGCCAAGAGTGTTGTTTGCGACATGGCCCCCGTCTGTCTTCTATTTTTCCCTGTAGTATTAGCCTTGGTATGGAATAGCGAGTTCCTCTTAGTATATGGCCTAGATATGACACTTTTCATTGTTTTACAGTGTCCATTAGTTATCTTTCTACCCCAGCTCCTCATAGAATTTCATCATTCGTTCTGTGAACAGGTCAGGGGATACGCAGTAGTCGGCAGAGTGTCCACAATTCAAAAGCTATAATCCGATTCAGCGTCCCAGCCTTAACTGACCAAGTTTCAGCACCATATTAAAGGAGTCGTGCAGCTGAAAGACTTTATTTTCTTTCAGCCTCGTCACATTGTTCCTGAGTCTATTTCTCCTTAGCTTCCCTTATCTTTCTTTTGACAGTGCGATTCAGTTCCTTATATTTGTCATGTTGGTTTTTAACAATCCGACGTTCAGCCATCAAGTTCAATGTTTCATCGGTCATCTATGGTTTAATTTTTTCTTGTTTCGGTCGACCCGTAATAGTTTCAGTAGCTGATTGGATGTTTGTTTTTAGCGTAATCCAGATCTTATCAGCTGCAACTTCTTGACTAGGGTTATTTTCTTGGCAAAGCCTGTCCAATGTAGTCTTCATGTTCCTCTGCACTGGTGGTAGTTTACATCGAAAATAGAAGTTCGCAACAAAAGGGTTATGATCTGAGCTGATATCTGCTCCTGAGTAGGCGGCAACACGTGTAATGCTATTCTGATATCTTTTATTGATCAGAATAGTCAATTTGGTTGCGTACAATATTTTCCTGTCCATATTGAGACTTCCAGGTATAGAGTCTTCTAGGGTGTAATTTATAGAAAGTATTCTTGATAACCAGTTTTTCATTACGACACCTAACCCAAATGCCCCTGTTACACCTTCCTCAGTCCTGCTACCGACCTTTACGTTGAAATGACCCATCACTATATTGATATCTTGAGGCTTTAATGAATGCTCATAAAATTGTTCAGCGTCGATTCCTGACTTGTCTGCTGTGGTGCATACACCTGTATTACATTGATGTTAATGGGTCTGGCACTTATTTGCAGAAGTATAATTCTGTCTGAGTATGCCACAACATTCTTCACAGACCCATCTATCTTCTTGGACACATTTACATGATCTAGGTCATTGTTTCCGGAGTAATGAAATGTTGTTCCATCCCTCTTACATGTTCCAGTATTAGGCCATCTTGTCTCAGCTATACCAAGAATGTGAATATCCATTCTTTTCATTTTCTGAATCATATTATCAAGCTTTCCAACCGCAAAGAGGTGTTCCAGGTTCCAATTCGCTTCTCGGTCTTCATCGTGTCAAGCCGGGGGATTCTTAGCACCCTCTGGTGATTTAACACCTGCCCGGGACTAAGGGGCGTTTGTTTAAGTTTTCTTACCATGATAAAGAGTGGGTAGGCAAAATGATGTCCTGAGGAAACTTGCTTGATTGTGGTCATCGTAGGTTCCCGTTACTTTCGACGAAATTTAGGGATGACATTTCCTCCATCCTCGATCTAAGGGTATACCACTTGTACTTGGTCGTCAGAGCCTCGTCTGTGGAAACAGGGTAAGCCGGCGAGAAAATGAGGTTGATGTTTGAGTAGAAGAGGCTATTTGAGACGCATCACTACCCCTTAAATCCATTGGAGAGATTGGAGATCGATTTAATGATAAAGAGTGATACTCGGTCTTCGATATTTTGACCTCTTTAGAACCATTTTGTCCATGGCGCGGAGTAATTTCAGATAAATAAAGATCGTCTTCTGATCGGTTTTGGGTTATAGGTAATATTGCCTTTTTTTTGAAATGCTTACAAATGTAGCTGTAACAAAAGCAACTGAGACGTCTCATCATTAGAGTTGTACAGCTACTTGGACCGAGGATAGAGTTTCAAAATATACCTGTAACTTGATGCACATTCAAGGTTCCTTTGAAAATTTTCCATTTCGTCGCCTGCTTTTCAATTTTTTCGATCATTTTCTAGATTATTTGACTATCAATTGTGATGCATGTAATGCTAGGGCATCGTTCTTAAATGGATTGTACGAATTGTTCGGTATCATTAAAATTACTACCAGCGATTACAACAAAATCTGCCAATCTTTTGCATGTTGCTCCGACACCGTCTGGTGCACCCTTTCAATGCCTCCTCTGTATAATTCCACGTAAATGCCTCTATATCTTGAATTTCTTCAGAGAGTTTAGTTGCCATTATAAAAAACATTGTTTTGTTACGGTACTGCGTAACGGGGCCATCACTTTATGCAATAATTTTCGATGAAATTCATGTGAATAAGTACATCATCATGAAGAAGATTTATTTTTAAATACTTCATGGTATTAAACTGGTGAACGATGTTCCTTTCATGGGCAACGAATCTTTCCAAATCTTCATGCAATTGTACTATTAATTGACGTGGATGAATCACAAAAGATTTCTTTGTCACTGTTCGTGGCTTTTTGGTTTTTAAATATCGAACCTCTTGCCTCCCAGTAATCCACATTTTGTATTCCATGACTTTTCTGTCATCAAACTCTTTATAACAATAAATCCTATTAGTGCCAACCATACAACTTCTACGCTATATTGATTGGAACATAAGACTTCTACTAACTTTTGATGAAGCTAATATTTTTGCTTCATATAAAGCACTCAACTTCATATCCTGGTTACTGTGGACTACACATAGGCATGTGTCATGATTTTGGCCATTAGGCTTGACTGCCTAGAACGGACGTAATCGACAGAATGTTTGATAGCTAATTTTCAAGTTATCGGCCAAAATCTTTTTCTATAGATTGCGCATTGTATCAAGTAGATACCTTTTATGCTTTTTAAGCTTGTATTTGGTAATGAATTCCTTTGTTCCTGCTCCCATACGGCTCCCATCGTCTTCATAAAAGTTCTGGACCACCTGTTCCACACATTTAGGTAATCTCACTCGTAGTAAGCTAGGTACAGATAAATAATTGTACTGTTTTGAGTTCTTTGTGCTTCTATATATAACAGCACTATCTTTAGGTATCCAATACCTATACTTTTGGATCATCTTCCAGACACCGCTTTTGCAAATATTCGTTTATCTTTGATACGTTCTAGCCTCGAATAATTTTCTTTCGGCTGTTTATTAAGAACGCTACCAAATAACGTTTTCTTGACCACTTCTTATGTACCATCAGATTTAGTTAACATATTATGCATTTTAGTATTCGGCATATCTTCAATACTTTTTCTTGTTTTGTCTTGAAGTCTAGTCAATTTTGTCCTTTACTTCTCAAGATTTTTCTTCAACACTGCAATCCTTTCATTTTTTTCTTTCTTTTTTTTTCGTTCTTTGCTTTTTTGCCTTTCTTCTTAGCTGCATATTTGCACTCGTGACTGTGGAACTTGGAGTTTTAGGATGCTGTATTGGAACTGGTGTAACGCGTCCTGAAGCTGGTGTGAGGTAACAGTGTGTTTTCATGTGTAAAGTTGTTGGTAACACTATTTAATTGCTTTTTTTTTGTTCCGCTAAACAGCACAGTGTTTTTCCAAATCTTGAGGGCAGCTCTGTGCTCACGTGGAATCATATCTTTGGCAAGTTTTGTTTGACCTTTTTCTTTTTTTCTCTGATATTTTAAATTCTCTTTTTCTTTCATCTCTTCTTTCTTTTGAGGATCATTTTTTCTACGTTGGTACCTTAGACGTTCCGCATCTCTCTTTTCGTGTAATAATTCCACTCTAGATAACTTTTGCTTTTTAGCAGGCTTATCTACATAATCACAACTAGCTTGCAACAAATTATTATGACTATTAGAATATCAATAACTAAACTAACTTCAAAAGAGAAGAGACTGTTGTCAAATTTACACAGTCCCCTGGAATGAAATACAGTCCTCTCCCGCAATACAAAGCTGGAAACTGTTGCCAGGGGACTGTGTATTTTTATTAAATCGTGAAATATCAAACAAACTATCATAATATATTTAATTTTGGGGGTTCTCGATAAATATGTACATAAATCATTATAAAATTATATAGAATATATCTAATTCCACAAATAAACTATAAAGAAAATAATTGCCAGTGGACTGTATGTCGTAGCAGCATCGACACGTGTTCCCGCCATAAACGATGCACTGACACCACTGACCTCTACTATGGACCCCTACTCTTGTCGGCTGCTAAAGCCAAAAAATTGCAAACCATGGGAGAAAAAATGCGTTTCTGCACATCGGGCGCCAGTCATATTTTTAGACGTTGATCAGATAAGGGCATGCGCATAAGCGACTTCCTATTATTGATCGATTGTTTAGTAGCGCCATCCGTAAACAGCACAGTACCGGCTCAACGTCATTTTTGTGTTTATTTTTGCTTCATGAGTTGCGTGCGATTTAAATGGATTTATAGCGTTTTAAGTGATTTATTTTATTTATTTTTGTGTTTTTATTTAATATAATGGAATGTGTACATATTTTATTTGTTTTATTTTCCTTTTTCTCTATAGGGTAAAAAATAGTGTTGCTTTACAACGTTTTTGGATTTATAGTGTTTTCGTATAACATTAAATTTCCAAAACATGTAGTATGATGTATTCTTAGCACTATCCAAATGATTACCAAAAGATAAACTGAACTTTTAAGCAATCAATTCTTAAAAAAAAAACTGAAAATTCGCACCAAATCATAAAATAGTTTATTCCATCACATGAAAAAAGTGCATTCATCAATATGTCAAGAAATGGTACAATTTCACCATCTATTACATTACTTACATAAATAAAAACATACATCCTCAAAGTGAAGTTGGAATATTTTAAAACATTAAATATGTAACTTACAATAATTATAATGCATTATTATTTTGTTATATACATAAAATATTTCAGTACAAGGTTTATATTTTAGCCAGAATCGGCTATTGCTTTTATAATTTCTAAGCTCTGTTGGAATTATTTTTTCAAATTGTCAACGAATTTTTTCCAGTTGTTAATTTGCATAATGTCCATCTTCTTGCATAACTTCATCCACCTTATATTTAACCGATGTTTCCATCCAGCTCAAATGTTTTTTTTTATTCTGCAGCTATTCTATGACTTATTATTTTGTATGTCTGAAGATTGAGGACATGACGTTAAAAAGAGTTGTTCATTATTAATGCTGGTTTCGGAAGTAAATTCAGATTAGTTATGTCCATATTCATTTTATAAAATTGTCATGATTCATGTAGTCATGGCAATCCCCACTTTGAAATCGTCAAATTAAAAATTCATTAATATGTTAACAAAAGCAAAATATTACGAGATAAGTTAGACAAATGTGAATTTCTTTTGTTGGTATATTTTTTTTATTCACCCCAGCAATGACCTTGTTCACTGTTCACTTATTTTATTTGAAATTACATTTTCATCATTTTGTCGAAAAAATTAATACGATAAGAAAATATATGCTCCGTTCACCATTACGGCAGAAAATTTTTTTTAAATCCTGCATATCCGTTGACAAACCCATTTCGTATCAATATTTTCTTAAAAAATTTAAAACAAAAGATAAGGAAAAGGAGGTTATTATTTTTTAATAATTAGGGAATAAATTGCCGGACCTTAAAAATGTTAATTATTCACTCCCACCGCACAACAAGAAAGTTAACGCACACAGATGGAAACAATAGATTAGAGAAATAGTAAGATAGATTTTCTTCACAATTTTACTTTCACAGTATAAGAAATGACTAAACTAACTCCCATCGGTAGACACAGACCGGATTATTCCCTTCTGCTTCAGATATTATTTGTGCCCATATGATGTGACTCCCAGAACAAGAAAGTTACATGACACCGATTTTTTTACTAAAGATGGCAACCATGGTTGCAACTTTGATAACTTGATTGATTTAGACACCATTTATGACTAATTGAACTAACTAAATAGATTTTCGAAGTTCGGTTCTGTCGATGGTCACCTGATCATTTTGTAGTGCGCATGTCGACATCTGATCTACGATGTTTACATTTTATTGTCGTAAATTTGCCATTTTTGGGATTAAACTTTGTGGATCTATAAATATTTTATCTATGACTGACACTAAATAAAATTGTGGCACAGTGCCGCTAGCGCTTCCTATACGAACTTTGGACTGGTTGCGTTCCTATATACGCAGGACAACATGAAACGGCACAGTGAAAAATTTTATTTTTGGTATTGAAGTTTTGGCAGGGTACTGTGCTTACTGTGTTATTTTTTTCGAAAGTCAATTAATTAATATTTTTAAATATTACGTACAAAATTCTATATTATAAATAAACATCTTAAATAAAATTTCAAAGTGTTAATTCTGGAAATAGGACAGCACACCGGACTGTTTTTATGCTGGTTTGGGAACTTTTAGATAAAAAAACTATAATTTATACCGTTGTACCTACAACAAATTCTTATGCTTACGTTCTGAGATACTTTAATTTATGATACAGTAATACTTTTTGAAAAAGTTGGTCTGTACAGCGATTTACGTGATTACAGAGAATCGCCCATATCAGCAGTTTAGAATTTCAGTATTTCTGGCTTCAAATGGTTTTAAGTTAACGATTTATATACAAGCTGTAATTTTGTCAAAAAGAAAAACATATGTAATTTTTATATAGTAAGAATGGCAAGTTTTCAAATTTAGAGTCCATATTTTTCATTTATAAACTCATTTAATTAAATTTCTACAAGCAATGGTATATTACCAGGTAATAAAATATCCCTGCAAGTCTCTCTATTATTAACACAGCTACTCAACGAAAAGATAAAGTAACTCCATATAATTTTAACGCCATGCGGTTTGTATCTAACAATAAAGCCAAGGTAATCCTGAAAAATGGGGTTATAAATTTTTCTTTCCTCACGCGTTACAAAACATCCCAAAATTAAGTTAAAATATCATTTGTTTTCCTTGAAAGAGTATGAGGATATATTACCCGGCATCGTCTCTGCAAAAGCTTTCTTATTTCCGGATAAATTAGAAGGATGAAATTGGTTTTATAACAATTTTTTCGTACGCGTCGCGAATTTAAAAGCACTTAAATGTTGTTTTCGGAAAAAAAAAATAAAGAGAGTTGGGCCAAATGCATTTCAAAGAAATTAGTGTTCTAACAAAATGGAAAATGTACTGCTAGAAAGAGACAATAATGAAAAACCATAAAATTAGTTGCACGGTAGTGCATTGCGCGATCATAAACATTTTACCTCCCTAATTTTCTTTTTCGGGGTCACAGGAAATAAGAAACTTTGTTTATAGATGAAAATAAGTCTAGTTATAAAACTTTTAAGTTTCAAGTTTGTATCTAATTTAGTTTCTAATATATTTAAAATAAATTGTCGATTTCGTAATTAACCCACTGACTGGTTAGTTCATTCTATGTAAAGTGGTACGAAGATCTACATTGTTAAAGCAAATGGTACGAATCTACATCAATCAACGTGGATAAAATGATTCTATATCTACCATAATATCCTTGTAACATAGATGTATATTTAAGAAGATATATTTACGGCAATAACATACTGCTCAATACAAATGTGCTGTAAAATTCCAATATTTTCACAAGACAATGTAATGTAATTTTATAGTAGATATAATATCGCTGTTGTATTTATGCGGTAAAATAATATTTTCACAGAAAATTCAATGAAAAAAAGAACAATAAAGATGAAAATTTATGGGTTTTTACATCTAAGTTACAACAGGGTTTAATGGATGTGTGAAGTAAACTTTAGACAATTTTTTAGAGTGTGGCCACAATGTTTCGAATTCTCAAAATAATACAAAGGCTTCCAAAAGGCCTGTACAAATTGTTAACGCATATTCACCTTATCCCAAAAGTTGTAAAAATTATAATTGTTAAGAATTTTAGTAAACGTTTATGTAAATAATACTACGCAACAAATTTTGGTTTATTTGTTGTATCTTATATGAAAAGCGCATTTTTTCTTGTTAATTTTGGGGCTCTAAACACAAAAATGACAATAAAATTAAAAACTTGCAATTTTTAAGAACAAGTTTTTTTATTATATTTTTAACAAAATAATAAGAGATATATAATTTTACGTTTGTAGAGACACTAAATATCTCGTCTTTTTGCTTTTCTTATGTGAACAGTTTCTGGAGCACCTCTAACAAGGGTCCAACAGCAGTTGGCAAGCATGGAAGCATTCTAATTTCCCTGGCACCTTTTCACCAATGTTGATATATTCTGATGGAAGCATTCACCATGCTCATCACTTACATATCCGCAGTTGTCAGGAAAAAAGTCCAGATATGAGGGTAGGAAATGAATATTTAGAGACACATTGCAACCCATTTCTTGATACGATGACAGCATATTTTCAACAAGAGGAACGTATTTGTCAGCTTTTTTTTCTGAAGAAATTAGTGACCACGAGGCGAAAGTTATTCCAGCATTTTTTTCAATGTCGGATAAAGTGCTGTCAAAATGTTTGTCTTTCAGAACATTTCAAATCTGTGGTCCAACAAAAATAACTTTTTTAATTTTTGCTTCACTTAGCCTAGGGAATTTTTGACGCAGGTACTGAAAAGCTGGTCAGTAGTGAACATAACCCGATTCTCTCAATCCCCCCACTCCTCGACCTTGACCTTGACCTTGCTTCACCCCTCTTTGGCCCCGCCCACATGTCCTTGTCATTGACCTTGAAAGTGCACGTGTGCTTTGGCCTTGGCCTTGTGTTCAAGGTTGTGTGTGTGACCTTGACCTTGACCTTGGTCGAGACGACCTTGACTTTGTTGAAGGTCATCTTGGGTGTGTGACCTTGAAGATATGTTACGTGGTTGGGGGTGACCTTGAATGGTTTTATATAGAGTATGGGGCAGTTTCATTCATCAGTTGGCTCTGACTTGTATAGGTAGTACATGTGTTAATATTTGACAAATCATGGCATATGTTTGTGAAAATTGCGGTTCTAAGTTTACTAAGAGTTATAATATGAGACGTCATAAAAGAGAATCGTGTGCGGCGAGATTTAATGAAGTGCCTGGAGGAAAACGGCTCCGAATTGAAGAGTATACATCGACGATTCCGGTAATTAATTGCGCTACATGTAATGTAGATGTTCCAATAAATCATATGTCAGCGCATAAACGAACACAACAACATAAAAATAATTCATGTTTGCCGGTATGTCATGGTGTGCAACTCGTTCAATGTGCCTTCAAAAGAAGAATTGCAACCTATCGGGTTAGCGGTGATATGGAGCATTCCGATTACGTAATGTTCTTTGCAGACATTAAATCCAAGGTGGTGGAACTTGTTAATAATTTATTGCGTGTGCATCATGCTTTAAAAGTTAACATGACAGCTGTTGGCGAGTACATGCTTCCATCACAAGAAATATTCAGTGAAAAATCCTTCAACACTGCTAATCAAATAATTAGTGTAGAAAGTGATTTGGATGCCGTTTACCATTCTTTCACCGAATCAATAAAAACGCAGGCGACAGAGTTCCAGGAGAAAGATTCAGGTATGGAAAAATCAAAACCCGATATATTAAACTGATTTTTATATATTATTTTTCTTGTTATAGGATGGGCTCTTGTGCGAATTTTATACTTGGAAGTTGGTATCAACAAGTATATGCCTATGGGTGGCTCATCATACATCAAGTTGCCGTGTTCTATTGAAAAGAAAGGAGCTGTCGTCAATGTGATTAACCAGGACGAATTTTGCTTTGCGTGGGCTGTAACATCAGCATTGTTTCCTCCAACAGCAGAGCCTTCACAGAAGACATCCTACCCCCATTTTTCTAGAGTGCTAAATGTAACAGGTATGGATTTTCCAGTAAAATTACGTGACATTAAAAAATTTGAGGAAATGAACAACATATCAATTAACGTATACGGTCTGGAATCTAAATATGAAAATAATGAAATAATACATGAAGTTATTGGTCCACTGAGGTATGCGTCAAAAAAGTTGGATAGGCATGTAAATTTATTGTTAATTACAAAAGACTGTAGTAGTAAAGATGGCGGTGAACATTTTTGCGATACGACTTGTTCAAAGAGTCATTATTGTTGGATTCGGGATTTATCACGTTTAGTTTCAAGTCAAATTAGTTGTCAACAACATAAAATATATTTCTGTGATGGTTGCCTCATTTATTTTAGTACACCGTCAGCTTTAACTTTACATCAAAGCTACGATTGTAAACACATTTTCACGCAAACACCCTCAGTGGATTTAAAAATCGATAAATTTGGAAAGAGTGTGCCGGAAAATATTTTAAAATTCGAGGGTATAGAAAAGCAAATGCGCGTTCCATTCGTGGTTTATGCAGATTTCGAATCTGTTTTAAAACCCATTGAAACGGTACAACCAAACCCACAAAATTCTTACACTGTAAAAAGTTTTAAACATGAACCATATTCTTTTGCTTATTTAATTAAATGCTCTTTTGACGACTCACTTTCGAAATTTGAGCTATTTCGGGGGAATAATGCAGCTCAAGTCTTTGTGGATCGTATCGAGTGTGATTTAAGGGCTCTATACAACACATATTTAAAAGACATTAAGCCTATGAAACCGTTAACGCCTGAAGAAAAAAGGGAGTTTAATGATGCTAAAATATGTGGTATATGTGAAGGCCCTTTTGAAGAGGGTGAGATTAAAGTACGAGACCACTGTCACATAACTGGTGCAAAAAGATTTGGTGCTGCACATTCCGTTTGTAATTTAAATTATAAATTACCCTCTTTTATCCCTATCATATTTCATAACTTAAGCGGCTACGACAGCCATTTATTTATAAAAGAGTTATGTAAATATGGGGATAAAATTGGTGTTTTGGCTCAAAGTAAGGAAAAGTACATATCATTTACCAAAAGCATTTATGTGCACGATTATTTTGATAGTAAATGTGGAAAAGTCAAGAGGAAATATTTAAAGTTGCGATTTATTGATAGTTTTAAATTTCTGTCAACGTCTTTGGAAAATTTAGGCAGCGGTTTAAACGACGACGATTTTATTGAAACGCGGAAACATTTTTCAAATATCAACCAATTTAATTTGATGCGTCAAAAGGGTGTTTTTCCCTATAGCTTTATTGACTCTATAGAAAAAATGGAAAATACATGTCTTCCAAGTAAAGATGAATTTTATGATAATTTACGGGAAGAACATATTAGCGATGAAAGCTATAGAAGAGCAAAAGAAGTATGGCGCTTGTTTGGGTGTAAAACTTTGGGGGACTATTCGGACGTGTATTTAAAATCAGATGTGTTGCTATTGTGTGATGTTTTTGAGCAATTTCGGAATAATTGCTTAAAATTCGATAAACTTGATCCAGCACATTACTATACCCTTCCAAGTTTATCATTTGATTGTATGCTACGTATGACTAAGGTAGAGTTAGAGCTCTTAACTGATATAGACATGATACATTTTTTTAAGAAAGGTATACGCGGCGGCATAAGCCAGTGTACAGAAAGGAAGCACATCGCTAATAATATTTTTTTACCAGACTATGACCCAACAAAACCTTCTTCATTTATAACATACCTTGATGCTACAAATCTATATGGTCATAGTATGTCACAAGCATTACCATATGGTGGTTTTCGATGGTTAAGCGAGCGCGAAATTCTGGATTTAAATATTATGGCTGTTGGTGATGATAGTTTACATGGCTACGTTTTGGAAGTGGATGTGCATTATCCGACTGAGTTGCATGATGCACATTCTGATCTTCCATTTCTAGTAGAAAATATCATACCGCCAACAGAAAACGCTAAATTACCGAAATTAATTCCCAATTTACAAGATAAAAAAAAATACATTGTACACTATAGAACTTTAAAACAAGCCATCGCCAACGGCTTAGTGGTAATGCAAACCCATCGAGTATTACAGTTTGAGCAATCAAAATGGCTAAAATCGTATATTGATTTTAATACCAATTTACGTAACAAGGCCACCACAAAATTTGCGAAGGACACTTTTAAATTAAAAAATAACGCGATATTTGGTAAAACTATGGAAAATGTGGAAAATCGAAAGGATATAAAATTAGTAACACATTGGGAGAACAGTGTAGGCAGAAATGGAGCTAGAGCACTAATATCCCGCCCCAATTTCAATAGTAGCTCGATATTTACCGAGAACTTTGTTGCTATACATATGAATAAAGTTAAAATATTGTACAATAAACCAATTTATATCGGTTTTTCCATATTAGATATATCAAAGACTGTAATATACGATTTTTATTATAATTTTATTAAATCCAAGTTTGGCGATGATGCTTCGTTACTTTACACCGATACTGACTCGCTTATATTAAAAGTGTATACGGAAAACTTTTATCAAACTATATCAGAAAACCCCGAAAAATTCGATACATCAAATTACCCCGAAATTAATAATTTCAACATAATTAAAAGTAATTCTGTAGTTGGTAGAATGAAAGATGAGTTTCCTGGTGATCCGATAATAAGTTTTTATGGTACCGGCGCGAAGGCTTATTATGTAAAGTCCATTAATAATGAATTAAAAAAAGCCAAAGGTATCAAAAAATGTGTTATCGAGAAAGACCTTCATCAGGAAGACTACCAAAGAATTGTTGAACGGGGTGGTTTGATATTAAGAAAGATGAAGACATTTAGAAGTGAATTACATAACATTTATACCAACATAATAAATAAAGTAGCATTGTCACATAGCGATGATAAACGTTATGTAATTCCCAGTTCAACCAAAACTCTACCTTGGGGGCATGCAGACATAGATTTTTACAAAACAGACCCGGAAGAAAACTTAGCAAATTTAGTCACCGTGTTGGAATCATTTCTAAGTCAGGACAGCACGTAATCTGGAAAATCCATATTTCATTATTTGTATTGTTTTTATTATTTCTATTAAACATACAACATTAATATGTAACGATAGTATTGTAATTTTTTTTTTTTTTTTTTTTTTTTTTAAATAAAAAACATGTATTCATTGATTGATTGCTTTTTTATTGAACCTTTATTTTAAAATTATAAATATAATGAAGTGTCGACAAATAACAAACTGTAAAAGTTATTGTTGAAAAATTTGTCTAATAGTAAATTAAACGCACAGGTCTACGAGTAAATGTTTAATGTGAAACAGGTTTGCTGACAAGATCCTCCATAGTCTTTTCAATTTTCAACATTCTAGAGTTAAGTTCATCACGCAGTTCGTCTTGCCTAAGTTCATATATTGCAATAACAGTATCATCAATGTATCCTCTAAGTTCTTGACCGGTTTCAATTAATTTCTTGCGTACGTAACCTTCAAGTTGGTTTCTGAATATATCTTTAATAACAATTGTTGAGTCATGTAAAGCTTTCTGCGTATCTTGCACACACTGAGCAAGGTTATTATCAACATAATTTCGTGTGGTCGCATCGTCTCCTTCAAGAGGTTCTGCTAAATAGCACAATCTTTTGCTTCCCATGTCGTAATCTCCATTAGGTGTAAGTTTAAAACCTATTCCTGAAGGACCTCGCATAAAGTTAAAATCCTTAAATTTTCTTTTGCGACCGAACTTATCAATAGTGTTTACTTCTGACATTGTTATGTGAGACTGATTTGAAACCATTAGATTTCACCCTAATATATGGTTCTATTTCATTAATAAACGGACTCTGCAGAAAAATATGGATTGCAAAACGTATTTTAGGTGATGTTTAATAAATACACATACAGATTCATTTTACTATTGTTTTATTGAAAAAAAATTAAAATATAACAAAAGATTGAGTTTACTTTTTATTATTAAAAAAAAAAATAAAAAAAATAACAAACAAAAAATTAAAAATTAAGAAATAAAATACATGTTAATTTCTTCTGTACAGGTAAGCTTCTTCTATGACCCAATTTCTTCTCTGGATGGCACGTTCATTAATGTCCTTGTTTTTAAAATAACCTTGACAGGACCAAAAAAAAATCCTTGAAAATTACAACCTCGAAAACGACCCTGACATTGACGGGTACTTTGACCTTGGCCTTGGCCTCGCATCTAACAAGTTTAGTACTATATTTATATGCTTCTTTAAAATAACCTTGACAGGGACAAAAAAAAATCCATGAAAATTACAGCCCTGAAAACGACCCTGGTATTGCCGGTTACGTCGGCCTTGGCCTTGGCCTTGCATCTGACAAGTTTAAATATTATACTTAATGCATCGAACAAAAGGAATAAAGGCGGTGTAGTGGGGGAAATGGGCATAAAAGCAGACTTGCTGGCTCGAGCTCTTCACAGTTCGTCAGAACAGCAAACAGTACAGTGCTAAGAAAAAGTTAATTGTGTGAGTTTGAATATCGAAAATGTCTAGTGTACGGTCTCTTTTAGATGCTCTTGACGTGAGCTGCGGTTCACAGCAAGGCATGCTCGATAACATGAGTGGTTTAGAGGTGCTAAGTCCGGGGGTGTTCGAGAACTGGAATGGCGTGGAGCATGAAGATGCCGAAGACCGAGCCCTCAACGATGGTCGCGACGAGGAGTTGGTTCAGTCGGCAGCGCAATTCCTGGAATGCTGGACGGAGGAGAAAGAGCCAAAAATTAATGTGATTAGTGATGTGGTTGTGCGAAAAGCATCGCGGCCTAGGGAATCTTCTCCGAAAGCGTCGAAACTGCAAAAGCTCTTGACTATGCGGAAGTCGGAAATCGCCGATAAAAAAACATTTTATTCGGCGATTAAAGGTGTGGGACAAGGGAAGAAGAAAAAGTTTAACTTTAAGCGTCCCTCCACCCCTGTTCCATTACCCGACTTCCTAAAAACAGCACCGCAAGAGCCACTGTCAGTAGAAGTGGAAGTCATAGAAGGCCCCGATGGACCAACACCACCAACGCCACCAACACCGGCCAGCGTCGAGAATGTAATAGTGTCGGAGGTGAAGTCTTCCCCAGCGCCAGCACCACTGTCGCCGATATTGGGGTGCCGGAAACCCATGAAGAAGCGGTTTAAGCGGTGTTTTGAAGGTGATGAAGTTTCCGCTGCTTCGTCGTCGTCGTCGTCGTCATCGTCTTCACCAAATAAAACCGCGTCTTCTTCCGAGCCATCACAACCGGAGTGGGTCGAAGACTTCACCAACTCTCAGAAGACCAAATTGACTGACATTTATGCCATGAAAAAACGGTTAGTGAATGAAGTGAACGAGTGTGCCAGTGACATTATAGAACTTGAAAAACAATTAGAGATAAAAAAGGTGAAATCTGCGCGGTTAAAAAGACAATTAGAGGACTTTAATAAATTATGTAGTAGGTGTTAGGTAGTTGTAGATATTAGCTTTTAATTTATAGTATTAAGTTTGTAATATATATATATATATATATATATATATATATATATATATATATATATATATATATATATATTGTAGTTAATAAAAAAGTGTTTGATCAAATTTTTTATATTTTATAATGAGAATAAAAATGACTTGAAAATTTATTTTTGTGTGTTATTTCATATAGGCCCTGTCCCACATAATATTAGGTAATAAAAAAAAAAAAAAAGTGAATAATCCACTAAAACTACGCAATAGCAATAGTTGTAAATATTTTCTGATAATATTTACAAGTATGCTAAAACATGGTTCGGTTTATGAAGTTAAGGTTCTGTCGCCAGAACTTCTAATACTTTGTATCTCAATATTGTATGTTTTTATGAAAAAAACATAAAATATTGGTTACAAAGTATTATAACCAACTAAAACTACGATCAAATTATTTTGTGGTCCTGAAAAGGACCGTTTGGTTTTAAAACATGCGACTCTTTTATTGAGTTGTGGAGTCGCACGGCCCGTCATCATCATCAGCGGGGGTGGCGGTGCTGTCCTCTGTGTATTCGATGATGAACCGCCAAAGTTCATCCCATCTAGGATCGTTCGGCTCCCACTCCAAACAATTCTCTGTGGTAGAATCTACCACAGGGCATTGGATGGGTTGTTGTTGTTGTTGTTGTTGTTGTTGTTGAGTCCCTGACATGTTGAACTAAAATGATTGTAATAAGTATTGATGGTCGTATATATAGAGACAAATTAATGGTGGGGGGTGAAAACAAATGTCATATTACGTATTGAGACCAAAAGTTGTTTGTGGTCTCAAATACGAACGAACGATTTAGCTGGGTTCCACCAGCACTTAAAGTTTTAATACTTTGTATCTAATATTGTATATTCTATACATACAATATTAGTAACAAAGTACTAATATGTACTAAAACTACGATCAAAGTATTTTGTGGTCCTGAAAAGGACCGTTGTTGTGTGCCCTTAAAAAGGGCCAGGGAGAGTGTGGGGCTTATGGTGCCCCATCCTCGCTGGTCGACCACCAGCTTGACGAATCGCAGGGGCCTTGTGGGTCGTCGGGTGTTGGTGATGCTGGAATTTCCAGCACCGCATCTTCCGTCGAGTCCGGCTCTGGCTGCGGCGACGGAGTTTCGAGTCTTTGTAAGACCCAATCACCCGCGTCGTCTAATTCCACTAGACCCGGATCATGGTCATATACTAGCGGAATCGGCTCATCCAAGTCGTCCCAACGTAGGACGTCAATTTCAAAATCCACCTCGTCGTCGTCGTCGAAGACTTGCAGGTCTCCAACGTTGTCGGCTACGGTGTCATCACTAAAGATGGATGAGCCTCGGCTGGCGGGTCTTTCTTCCTCCATGTTTATCGTATGAGGGTTGATGAATATATGACTGTGTAACTGACCCAGTCTCATATATATAGAACTACCCCCACCCCACCAACGGATTCTAAATGTTATGTATTGGTGAGAGCTTATAGAATTATTGATTTTTTTCAAAAACTTTAAATAAGGAATTAGATTTGTTTAGACAATAAGACTTATTCTTAATATTTTGTGAAGAATACATTACAAAAAAAAAATAATAGAAACCTTGTTTGAACTGTTAACATTTTCATAGGTTCTCAAGCATATAACTTGGCACTTAAGCTACGAGACAAATCGTCGTTAAACGAATATCTCGCCCCATAAGTGACGATTACTAAACTACGATCAAAATATAATGTGGTCCTGAAAAGGACCGTTTTTGTGGCCCTAAAAGGGCCTGGGGGGAGGGTGGGGTGCCTACCGTGGAGTAATACCCAACGATATTAACACCGACCTAGGTGCAGCCCTTGGTCTTCTCATTGGCGGCACCGTCGTCGTCGCTGGTGGTGTCGGCGTTGCAGGCGGTGCCGAAGGTGCCGCTCCTGGTGCGGTACCCCCGCACTCCTCACACTTGCATATTTTGCCGGGCACGAATGGCCTGACAATGCCAATGATCCTTTTTGGTATATCTTCCATCTTGCCGATCGAATGTGTAATGATGAAATAATTCTAATACCGGCCTCTATATACATTCAAAAAGTTGGAGGGGGTAAGGTGGAGTGCATATATGCATTATATAAGTTTGAGAATAATATGATTTTATAACTCACCGTATCTCTGGTATGGACACAAACTACCCCCCTCCACTTAGGAAAAAAAAAAAAAAAAAAAAAAAGAAAAACCTCCCCCTACAACTTCCACATACTCCCGTTCGGCGGCCCTAGCCTCATAACTCGAGAATTTCAATTTTTTCGTCTAAATTTTTTGTCATTTTTAAGATTTTCCAAATTTTTTTTTCACCATTGTATTCTACTCAAAATTCTAGGTAATTAAAGTGCTTTTATTTTTTCTCTATCTTGAACGGTTCCCGAGCTACAGCGCTTTAAAGAATTCAAATTACTAACTTTCTATAACCCTTTTTTTCAAATTTCATTTTTTCGAATTTTCAAAAATACTACAATATGTAGAAAAAAGTTCTCTCTTTAATTTCCCAATACCGTTTTTCTGTAAATCTTCAACTTTAGCGCGTATTCAGCATTTTCAAAAAAAAAAAAATTATAATTTTTTTTACACCATCGCATTCTCCTCAAAATTTTGGGCTATCAAAGTGCTTTTATTTTTTTTCTATCTTGAACGGTTCCCGAGCTACAGCGCTTTAAAAAATCCAAATTACTAACTTACTATAACCCTTTTCTTAAAATTTCATCTTTCCGAATTTTGAAAAGTACTACCATATGTAGAAAAAAATTCTCTTTCTAATTTCCTAATATCATTTTGCTCCAAAACTTCAACTTTGGCGCGCATTCACCATTTTTCAATTTTTTTTTGAAAAAAATTTTTTTTACGTTTTTACTATCGAGAAAAATGCTTGCTTATAGTACTCGATTTCCTCTATAATTTTTTCTTATAACTTTTTTCCCTATTCCTAACCGTCACTTTCCTACAAATTTTCTAAATCGTTGTTTTCATATTTTGCCTTAAAAATTTTTTCTTGTGTTATTTAAGCTCTTTTTTCCACTTAATAAACCACCATTTTCTAAATTCCCGTACTCTTTTCTTAAAGAGCGGGCTTTTCCGCCAGCTTTTTTTTTTTTGGTTGGGTTTCAAATAAATATAAAACTACTACTTCACTCATTACAAATTTATTGATTCAAGAACATTATTTTGTGTTACATATAATAGATACATTAAAATATAGATTTATTGGTCACCGAACCGTTTAATACATTATAACTAAAAAATGAGTCGTGAATAACTAATGCGTACACTTTGGTGTCTTTGGGGAATTTATTCTTTCTCGTTTGGAACTCCAATTTTACATCCACTGTCGATGAGTTAATCGCCTCTGGTTGATGACTGCAATTGATAATAAAAACGGGGTTTTTCATATATTCCGCGAACGTTATCATCGGATCGTTTATCTCGCGCCCGTAGTAGCTGCTTTGGAAGTTTTCGTAATTGTAATAGGCTGCTGCGTACAGTTTCTTGGCGAAATCTAAATTCCATCTTTCGTATGGATAAACGGTTGAATTCAGATACAGTCTAATGTCGCATACGTCGGCGTGGGTAAACTGGGTTGCGTTTTTTTCTTTCTTGTCGCAATTATTGCTGTCTTGAAACCCGACGATTATATAGCGCGGTCTTTCCAGACTTGTACTCGTTCTCAAGGCCCACACGTCGGAAGATGTTTGCCTTAAAGCTGGTAATTCGTACAGATCCCATTTACGATATGCCATTTGAATACTGGCATTGTTTCCTCCTTTATTAATGCGAGACAGTATTTTCAATTTTTGCTTGTCGTCTGGAATGATGTGACGAATTTTCCATTCGATTTTGTCGATACTAATTTCTGCCTCTACTTCGCCGACGTAACAATTGGTAAAAGTGCGAGCTATAATCATAATAAGCTCTTGTTTTACGTTGAAAACACCTTTTGCGTAATCTTCGGCGAATCCCATAAGATATTTTAAGGGTAATTTCCCGGAGAATACGTTACTTGCCGTGTCTACGATATCTTGGTTTGCTTCGTCGAGACCCCATCCGCACGTCATGAGAGATCTTTGTTGCAAACTTCCGAATGAAACCATGGTTTTTAATGTCGTCGTAACTCCAGGTTTACGAACCACGGCGACCTGTTCACCTCCCATCTCGTAGCGAATTTCATCGAACAAAAATGCGAGGGCATTATTTGATAAAAAACATCTTTTCGTTGCGTCTATGGGTTTAAATTTTCCTTCGATATATATGTAACTTTCGGCGATATCCAGTATAATATCTTGAAAATTAATGGGGATACGGACTTCATCCGAATTGTTGAATGATGGAGATCCGTATGGTTTATACGTATGCTCTTCTAGACTAATAATGGAATTGTCCAAGATGGGCTCGGAGAAAACCTCTATTTTATCGCTGGTGGTGGAAATCATTTTCGCACTTTAAGACCGATTGATTTTAAAAATTTATAGTCTTCGGCAGATAACTGTTGAGATGTTTGTGATCTAACGTCTGGACGACGACTAACCTTGACGTTAACTCTTCTTTTACTTTTATTATGTTTCGGCGGTTCCCCCATCTTAGTCGACAGCACACACAATTGACGATTGAAGCAAAAACCCATTTCTATGAAAGTTTCTTCAGTTCCAATTTCACGATTATTTTCTCGCCTTGAAAATTGATTAGATCACCGCTATCGTCCAAGATGCGAAGAGTAATGTTGTCGATAAACTGACGTCCTGCCGGCATTAACGGCATATAAATATTATTTTGTGGTTCTTTACTGATTTTGTAACCGGGCTCCACGTCGATATCGAATTCGAACAAGGTATGACCTTCCACCGAATTCATATATGCTCCGGAAATTATATTACAATCTACGCGTATGATGCGTACTTTCATTATTTCCACCATCTCGGTTGATTCGTGCTTTTTGTCTCTTTTTAACACTGTATGATTAAATCCTAACATTTTACCGATACTCGCCTCTCCCCGGAAATCTATAGTATATTGGGATTTCAGTTCACATTTCAGCGTATTATTATTAGCAACCAAGTAAAAGATTCCATCGTTCTTTTCTTCAGTTGAAATCCTCAAAGCCTCCAACATAGCTTTACCTATCTCATCTATTTCATAGGCCCCAGGTGGAATCTGCAATTGTATCGGCTCGGTGGTGTAACCCTCCTTCATGTAGGCAAACTTATTGTTGCTTTCGTCCACATTAAAAATTGAATTGTATGTGTAAAATCCCAGCAATGCCAGACCATAGTTGTTTTCTCTATTTAATTCGACTGGTGGATAAAAATCGGCGCTTAAGACGCTCGAGTGTCCTGTTAGTGTGAACGTATAAGACATGACTAACCATTAAAACATCACACATCTCGGTTTTATTCTTAGCGGCAACATTTAAAAAGATTCATCGTCACACCTTTTCTCACTGCATTAGATAGTGATGTTTTTATGCTATTTTCTGCTTTTATGCGCACATCGCTGATTTTGCAATAACAACAAAATATTTTTCTAGCCGTAAGATCCTCATCAGTCATAACCTCGTTTAAATTGCTGCTGCTGCTGCTGAAATAATGTTTGCAACCGCACTGATATTTTAATATATCGATATCGCTTTTAAGGTGCTCCGGCAACTTTTCCCAAACGAATGGAATTTCATTTGGGGCTAATGCAATCATTACTTCCTTGGGCATGTTTTCTAACTGTTTCACGGTCATTTTCCTTAATCCACCGGCTAGATGAAATGCTTTCAGTGATTGCAACATTTTAGTATAGTTATTGCGATCCATTTGCGGTGTTAATGGTGACGATGATGATGATGACATCTTTTACGCTGATGATTCGACAAGAAACTTTAAGCACAAATGTCCACACCAGACTGTTCCAAAATCCTGCTGACGATCGTATGTATAGTAAATAATTTTTGATGGTTCCGATCCCGTTTGTAGATATCGTACCAATTCGATCGGTGGGGGTAAATCGCCGAAGCTGTCATAATATGTTACTTTAGAATTATTTTTTCTATAAGCTACCCAATGAGTCCCTGCACCACGCGTACTATCCAAATTCACTATTGCTGCTTCGTAACGTCGAGGACCTTGTCTAGGTAATAAATCCCTCATATAAACGCCTCGAAAGTGTCCTATTCTTTTCTTTTTGGCATATTTTTCTATATCGATGTTAGATAGTGGTCTTCGAGGTAGGGATTCAATTAGTTTTTTGATCTACGATTTAAAAATAATCCCATACCTTTACGATATGGCTTTAGAAACAAACCATTTCCTTTCGATTTTAAATACAGGCCGGCACCGGTTTTATCTTCGCTGCTTTTTTTTACTGCTTTTATGGCGCGCACAATTCCCGCTGCCCCGCCGGCTAATGAACCCAAAGCCGATAACCCGGCAAAAATTGGTATTAATGGTAATATTCCACCAGTTTTAGGAATCGGTATTATTCTCGGTGTACGAACCTTCCTTTTGCCACCTGCCGCTTTTACCGATCTACGTGCTGCCGACAGAGCTATTTTAGATGCATTCATGACATTTTTTTCCAACACATTTTTACTTCCGGCTTTTAATAATTCCCTTCGAACTGCTTGTCGAATAGCTGTTCCGAAACTGGCTTTCCGAACATGTCGATTTTTATTAACACCTTTCCTTTTTGTATGACGCGTGCCTTTACTAGATGTTTTTTTTGTTGATAATGATGATGGTACACCCATACCAAAACGTTGTTTTCCTTTCATAATGTTTGTAACTAACCAAGCTGCTGTTTTTTCACCTAAACTGGAATCTTTCGATTTTACTCTATTCCAAGCACTTTGTTCGAGCTCGTAATCCGCTCGATGTCTCGCACTTATGTTGTCTTTATTATGTAAATAGGCTAAATCGTGTTTTTTGCATGCGGCATCCAAAGGATTAATGCCTGGATCACCTCTTGTCACACGTTTTATTACTTTTGTTCCGGGTCCGCAGTATTGATAACCAGGAATGTGTACCTCGAATGGTAATTTATTTATTAACGAATTCACAATACCGTATCCAGTTTTGTTGGAAACGTGAGACCGTCCACTTCGTTTGACGCTCGGCATCTGAATGACAGTTTTTGTGAAAAATTGCCTATAAAATATCAAATTTTCCTAAGATGCGCGTTATCGATCTTAAACAAAAACTTCCTATTGACAATCTCGAAGAAAAAGTCGGACTTGGATTTGAAAAGAAGATAATGAAGAGACACGGTCCTCTACTTCCTTCCTCTATTCGCGGCCTGTTAATTGGTCCATCCAATTGTGGAAAAACTAATGTCATGATTTCGCTGCTTACACACCCCCTTGGGCTACGTTTCGAAAATGTCTATATTTACTCGAAATCTCTGTATCAACCGAAATATGAGTATTTAAGGAAAATTTTAGCGCCCATCAAAGGTTTAGGCTACTATGCCTTTAGTGATTCCAGTAATATTGTGGAACCGTCCGATGCAAAACCAAACTCTATATTTATCTTTGATGATGTTATATGTGAAAAACAAGATGTTATAAGATCGTACTTTAGCATGGGACGACATAAAAATATCGACTCCTTTTACCTAGCGCAAACATATTCGCGAGTGCCTAAACAGCTTGTGCGAGACAACGCCAATTTTATTATTATGTTTAAACAAGATGAGTTGAATATGAAACACATATTTTCCGACCACGTTTCACCGGATCTAACTTTTACTCAATTTCAAGAAATGTGCTCAAAATGTTGGGATAATAAGTATGGATTTTTAGTAATTGATAAAGACAGTGATGTGAAATCGGGAAGATACCGCAAAGGATTTGATAGCTATATATTACTGTAATAATAAGAGAAAACGCTCATTTGATTGTTGAAACGTCCTTTGTTAACATCATGAATAACGCGATCGACTTAAAACGTAAACTAGTGGAAGCTACCAATGCCGTCAGAAAAAAATTTAAACAAATTAAAGCGGCTAAAGAGTTTAATGTTGTGGAATTGGAAAAGTTTTACGAACCCATTTCTAAGCCGTTGACAACTATATCTGATGTGGTTAAGCAACGTCAGCAGCAGCAGCAGCAGCAGCAACAACAACAGCAACAACATTATCCAGTTACAAAGCCACATAGTCTCAGTACATCAGTGCAGTCGACTCAAATATCAGGTTTTCCCCAACCTACACATTCCTTTCAAACCTCCACACCTATTCAGCAGCAGCAGCAGCAGCAGCAGCATCGCATTTCAAAAGAAGATATTAGCCAATCGGTGTTTGATACACCCTCGACATCAACTAATACATCTCTCGCATCCGCTGACACCACAACTTCCGATACTTTAAACGCACACCTGAAAGGATTACGTTTGAAACCATCTCTATACGATACTGTATATGGTGTACGTTTTGGTTCAAAAACAGATCATAACAAAAATTTTATTGGTAATTTAGAGGTGCGTTTTCGAAATGGAAATATTGTCTTATACAAAAAAGGGAAAAATATTGCAGAATATGGTGGATCACCGGCACTTTATGATTTGTTATTTCTTAAAACACCCCCAAGTGTAGGCAAGGAACAACAACAATTAAGTGATAATGTACTTTCAACGTACAAGGAAATTTTGGAATCAACGAGTGCTGTCTACAACAATTTTAAAAAAAGTGATGGTTTACGGGAGACCAGATGGAACAAATATTTACGAATTATTAAACCTCTGATAATGGGCACAAAATTAGGTGGTACTATTACAAGAAAAAATCTCTCGGAAAAACTACAGTTACCCACAAAAAAGAAATTATCTTCGAAAAAATTTCAATATGTCTACTGGAACAAAGCTAAAGAGTTGGTGGATCGTTTACGTTTGTTGTGGAGTTCCAAAATGGCCGGTCACACTGGACACGAAAATGAAATTATGTCAATCATAGAGGAATTACGAGAAGAAGATATAATATATTAAGCTCAATATTTAATGATATTATTCAGTTCTTCCTTCGATCTGAAACCTTTAGTATTACTAATAATATGGAGCCCAGTCTAGAAAAAATCAAGATTGTTAATGAACTACATAGAACGGCTAGAAAAAATTTTGTAAGACGGCGCACGATAATAAAAGGATACAGAGATTTGTGGCAAATTGATTTGGCTGAAATGCAACAGTATGCTGATGAAAACGATGGTTATCGTTATATTTTGGTCTGTATAAATTGTTACTCGAAATTTGTCTATACCAAAGCCATAAAAAACAAGACTGGTATAGAAGTTACTAATGCGATGAAAAGCATCATTGAAGAGGCATCATATACACCAACAAATCTGCAAAGTGATCAAGGAAAGGAGTTCTATAATACAAACTTTCAAGCCCTGATGAAAAAATATAATATAAATCATTATTCCACTTACAGCACAAAGAAAGCTGCAATTGTTGAGCGAGTCATAAGGACTTTAAAAAATAATTTATATAAACAATTCTCGACAAGAGGATCTTACAAATGGATACATATATTATCGGCAGTAACAAAAACCTATAACCATTCGAAACATCGCACCATTGGAATGAAGCCTGCAGACGTGCAAGAAAAAACACATATTAAAGCATATGATTATTTAAAAATTGTACCTAAAAAATTTAAGTTTTCCATGGGTGACATTGTGCGTATTAGCAAGTACAAAAGCTTATTCGAGAAAGGATATACGCCCTCTTGGTCAACCGAATTGTTTAAAGTTGTAAAAGTTAACGTTACAAATCCACCTACTTACTTGTTGGAATCGTTAGAAGGTCAGCCTATAAGAGGGTGTTTTTACGAATCAGAACTACAAAAAACAAGCAGTCCTGACGTTTATCTAGTAGAAAAGGTCCTTAGACAACGCAAGAAAAATCACATCGAACAATTATTTGTCAAATGGCTAGGATTTCCCAACCACTTCAACTCTTGGATAGATAAAGCTAATATTGTTTAAATAACATATTGTATGACTATATTTTTTATTTAAAATGTAAAATAAATAAACAATATATTGTAAAATAAAGTTTTTTATTTCAATCTTCATTATTAAAAACAATGACAATAAAACATCATACACATAAATAACATTTCAATATTCTTGGAGGGAAGGTCCAATTCACCGACGACTACGACGTTATCTTCAAGGCTATGCCACTCGGAGTGCGTTCTCCTATTCTTTAACCTGCTTTTTTTAGATTTTTTTTGAAGTCGAGTCGTACGACAGTGCGCTTAATGAGTCATTTAAAGGCTGATGATAGAGTATTTTCTGCATAACTTCAATTTTTGTTTTAAGCTCACTATTATTTTTGTATATCATGGGGAGGACATCCTTGTTAAATATGTCACATATTACAACTGCAAAATTGTAAAACTTTCTATTAACAAAGTGTTTTGTCACAGCATCGTCATCATCTTTAGGTTCGCCTAAGTTGGTTATGATTTTTCCACCCATATCATACTGCCCATCCGATGTAAGTTTAAAACCAATCCCTTGTGGCCCAGATAATATATGATATTTTTCATTATATTTCTGACGACCAAATTTATCAATTGTGTTGTTTCCTCGACTCATTTTCAATCTTTACTAAACTATTTTATTTTTATTTGCCCTACTTATATTAAATATTTCAGCTGAGAAAAAGAAACACTGACTATGATCTACTGGGTTGGTATGTTTATAAAAGAAATAAAATAAAACTGTGATTGTAATAGATATTTATTTACAGTAATTTAATTGCACAAATACAAAAATTATAAAAAATTAGTTTTCCATGTCTTCGTTTTCGTTGCTCAAAATTCTATCCCATCCGACACTATTTCGATCGTCAACGTCTTGGGCTGTTGCTGTTGCAGAAACCAATTCATATTTTGCAGCAAGCTCACCTGGTAAATGTGGAATATTGACGAGGTATTCTTTTAATTCTTCTTCAACCATTTCAGCACAAAATGTATCCATGTCTATGGAACCATATAAAAATTTGTCGCACAAGTGTGCCCCAGCCATAAAATTGATTGTATCCCTGATCTCGTTCTTATATTGATCTTTGGTTACATCAATATGCGACCAATCATTTACGCTATCTAACATATCGTGAGCCCTATTTCTTAATTCTCTCCCCAACCAAAATATGTATCTATCTACACATTCGTTGGCGGTCGTCGTCGTCGTCGTCGCATCAGCAGACATCTTTAACAGAAATAATGAACACGCGTAAGTATTCTGACATGTGCAACTATATTTTAAATTTAATTACATCCTTTTTTTCAAACAATTTACATACAATTTACTCCAATGAGCCAAAACGTAATAATGTTCGAGTATTGTTTCCAAAAACTCTAGTGCCCTGCCCCAAATAAGTTAGAGTGTATTTATCTTTAGTTTTACTCATAATATCTACAATATCGTCAGGTAGTGTTTCGGCCACACGTTTTGGTAAAAAAGTCTCAAATGTGCTATTATCACCGTCATCGTGTAAAGCCACTAAAAGAGTTTTACCAAATCGTGTAGTCATTGAAACCATCTTTACAATTTTATACACTTTGCCTACAATCATTTCGGTAACCTTTTTTTTCTCTAAAACCTCGAAATCTTTGCTAAACATTTCATTAATTTCATCTAGAGTTTCTTTTGCAATACTCATTATGGAAAAAAATGGTATATAAATCCAAAAATTACCGTGAATATAAAAGCACTTTCAGAACACTACACGAACACAATATTTGATGTTTATGCCACTGATATCTGCGACTGTTTGAAGTCACTTCTTCTCCCACGAACCTTTATAGCGAGGTTTCAAGGTCGAATTGTAACAATGGTGGGGGTAGCTTAACGATAGAAATAGTGGGAGGAGTATTCAAGGTCAAATGACGTCACACATTTAAATTGGTATAAGGATAACTTCAAGGACAAAATATAATGAAACAAATAACTACATTTTATGTACTTTATTCATTGATTTTTTTCTGCCATTCTTCTATGCGTTTAACATTATCACCTAAACCTAATTTCCTTAATTTGTTCAATAATAATTGTTTATTTTTATTTCTAAGAAAATTCTTACAAACTATACTAGCTAAAAGACACACTTCGGCATGGTCCATATACTTAAAAAATACACTAAAGTCCTGAGCCTCCGAATCTTGCATTTCATATGCGTAAAATTCCGAACAGGCTGCAGAAATTAGAAATTCCTCGTACATTTCTCGCACTAAACTTTCCATATTAACTACTACTACGTTAAACTTAAGTCCTACACTCTAATTTCATCTAGCACAACCGGATCTGCAATGAACCTAATCAGTTTTTCCAAACAGTCACTAAACCCCAACTTTTTTATCTCACGAACAAAGTCTTGTAAATTTATTGTTTTGCTGCAATATTTACGACATGCATTCGCAGCCTTTTCATATTCATAAGCCAAATCACAATAGCGCGACGCCCATTCTGCTCGACTTTTCATTGCATCATTGAAATAATTACTAGCCGTTTCAGTGAACTCATCGCCCAATTTTTTTACTGTCTCTTGCAAAGCACTATTCATATTATTCACTCATTTTTACATTCACGACACTTTTTTATTGCTGGTGGTGGCCCATCTATATGATGACGATATATTTGTTCATAGTGAATGTAACAGGGTAAGCTTAACTGTAGTTCCTTGTTACACCGATATGATGCTGGCAGCTTATCCCAAATTTGCCGTAAACTCAGCGTATCAACGCAAGTTTTTAAATATTCGAGAGGAAAAAATGCTAGATCCTTCTCTTCAAAATCACACAAACTTTTTAAATTACTCTGATATAAACAAATTACTCTGCCGACTTGCTCTATAATTTTTTCTTTAGATAGTTCCGTATCTGACATTTCACACTGAATGAATGCAAGTAGACTCACACAATTTATAGAACAATTTGCAAGGTCAAAATCATTTCAAGATCATCCCACACTATTACAATGCACAAATAACTACTTCAAGGTCACACACCCAAGATGACCTTCAACAAAGTCAAGGTCGTCTCGACCAAGGTCAAGGTCAAGGTCACACACACAACCTTGAACACAAGGCCAAGGCCAAAGCACACGTGCACTTTCAAGGTCAATGACAAGGACATGTGGGCGGGGCCAAAGAGGGGTGAAGCAAGGTCAAGGTCAAGGTCGAGGAGTGGGGGGATTGAGAGAATCGGGTTATGTTCACTACTCTGGTCCACTTGTATTTAGTGTCTTAACAAAGTTTTCCATTAAGCCCAAATTTGATGTGCAGTGGCAACAAAACTTTTTTGGGGTCTATCAGTGGCATATATTGTACCTTGTTTTCACCTAGCTCTAATGATTTTTGAGCGGATCAGTCTTTTCTATATATATATATATATATATATATATATATATATATATATATATATATATATATATATATATATATATATATATATTAACTTTCATAAAAGATCCAATCCAAGCTCTTACAAATGACAATAACTTTTTGTATATCTAATAATAGGCAAGTGATTTTACACGACAAATTAGCATTTTAAATTAAAGTTTAAAGGAAAACAATTTCAGCGACGAACTTTGGGGGTTGTTATCACTCTCTAACAATGCAATTCAGGACGAAAAAATACTTGTCGCATATTCTTTAAAGTACACAGTAATATATTTGCCATTGGGTGTATAAAATACAATATATAAGAGAAACTAACTGAAAAAGAATATTTTATCCATTTTGGTATATATACAGCTCTCTACGAGATGGATATATTCGGATTGCGTGGAATGCTAGGAGATACCGCTGCTTGTATTAGATTTCATATTTTGTCTAATATCAGATTTAGGATTTATTTCTCCGATGCTGAGGTGCGCTGGTCTGTTCTGTACTGACGAGAACCAACAAGTTCGAAACCGGTATACAGATGGCGGTGCATCACCATGGAAAAGGCTCCACCCTTTCCTGGTATTCTTGCAATCTGAAATAATGCTCTATCTCTAACTGTATTAGAAGAGAGTACTTTGTCCTTAGTGAAGTGATAAAAATTAAATATTATAAAATCATACCAATCGACAACTTATTTTTAGAAAGGAAAGCCAACATCTATAGCTAAAATAGAAAAAGAAATAGGAGTTTCAAAAACAAAGTCTCAAAAACACTGCAGAAAAACCACTATTTTATTTACAAAGTAAATATGATGTAATGTCTAAACCCTGGAGATTGCGAAAGAAAGCTGCAGTTTTGCCACTGGCTTTTAAATAAATCTAACGAAATACCTACTTTTATAATAATGTTTTATGGTCTAATGAAGCAAGAATTACAAGTAACAGTATTTTAAACCGATATAGCGAAAGATATTGGAACAATACTAATCCTTATATAGAGCGAGTAGTTGGTAAACAGGACAGATTTTCTTATAAGCTCACAAGCTTATTAATAACATTTTCGAATAAAATCTCAATACAAAGGTTTACATTAATATATTAGAAATTAATCTTATCAATTTATTGGATGATGAACCATCGGTAGAAAGACTTTACATTTATGTTCAACAAGATGGTTCTACTAGAGGAACTGCAGCATATTTGCAATGCTGTAGGTAACTTGGAATTCTCAAATATCTAACTTAATATAAATCACATCTATGTTTTTTGCTGTAAATATAACGTTAGATGACATACAAAGCCAGTGAGTACTAAAAACAGATGGCACTTTTGATATTCCTGCTGCCAGCCACACGGGAACGAGAAGTCTACTTTGAAAACTTTTTCGGTAAGAATGCAATCATTGATAAACATTTACTATGATATGTAAAATCTTCTTTGAAATTATTTACTGTTAAGTGACCTTAGTAGTTTATGATTTTGTTTTAATTTGGTGAATACTTCTATAATTAAAAATGTGACATGGAATTTTAGGTTAAGATTTCATGTTATTAATTTTTTTTAATACTGAAAGTGAACATAATTTGAAATATTCCAAATTTTATACACATTTTTATAAGCAGATAATAATTTAATTTTTTTTTTTAGAAATGGTAAAATCCCACAAAGAGAAGAAGAGAAAGAGGTGGGAGAAGGAAGACATGTTCGCTGCTATTGCCGCTGTTCAAGAAAAGATATTGGGATACTTAAAGGCAGCTTAACACTTTAATGTTTCCAGGTCAACACTCGTTCGATTTGTTAATAATAAAAACTCCCCCATTGACTCAGTAACGAATAAAATTATTGGTCGAAGACCAGTTTTGGGCAAAGATATTGAAAACCTGCTGGTTGAATACATATTAACTATGGAGAATAAATTTTATGGACCGAAAAGAATGCATTTGCGCCAGTTGGCGTATCAATTAGTTTTAAAAAATAATTTAAATAAACCTTTTAAGGAGGATGTTGCTGGTAGGTAAACGACATCAGGAAATGTTATTCATAAGATAGCCAATCGAAACTTCTCAAGCAAGAGCCAATGGATTCACTAAAGAAAAAATGGATGAATTTTATGACAATCTTTAAAAAATCCTGAGAGCATATTTAACGTTGATGAGAGTGAATCTCTCTTGAGTCCAGAGTAAAATACCAAAAATTATAGCTCGAAAATGGAAGAAACAAATCAGAGCAATAACGTCAGCCGAAAGGGGATTCTTAATAACTATTATAATCTATATGAACCCTGCAGCAATATTTGACTCTCCCATGATAACATTTCTGCGTAAAAATATCTATGATACTTTAATGAGAGGAGCTCCAGTTGCTTCTTTAGGAAAATATATCCATCGGGATGTATCCAAACTCACTTATTTACGCAATAGTTTCAACACTTCGTAGAATATACAGGGTGATTCAAAAATCGATCACGAAACTTAAGGGGGTGATTCTACTTGACAAAATAAGGGTAGAGCTTCATATAATTTTTTTTTCAAAATGTCATTCGTTTTCGAGTTACAAGCCGTCCAAGTTCAAGTTTTTATTTTTTGTTTTTTGAATTACTCGCTTACAGGAAAACCGATTTGACTAATATTTGAAAGATAGGCTAAGTCTTCTGCGCTTCATCATTTTAGTAACAATTCACATTGATTGTTTGCCGCTAGAGGGCACTTTACCTACATTAAAAATTGTTTTTTTGTCATAATTTTTTAGTGTTGACAGCTACAGTAGTTTTTGGCATAATTTCTGAAAGACTGATGCCAGGCCTTTAAAAAAGGTGCTCTTTATTTACATCACTAAACCCAACGGTTTAGACGTAAATCACCCTTAAAAATTAAGTGGTAAATTTACTTTTCTCATTTCATTACCACCAGCTACCAGGTAAATAGCTATCAAAGTATACTAGAGCTGTCAGTTTAACATCAAATAAATTCGCTTTTTAAACTATTTAATTTATAATCTTAAAATAACTAATAATGGCTAATCACCAATATTCAAATATCGAATATTGTGATATCCATTTTTGTTATGGAAAAGCAAATGTTAATGCAGAGTTGGCAAGAAGATATTATATGGAGAGTTATCCGGAAAGAAATATCCCTCATGCTCAAACATTTTCCAGTGTGCACAGGAGGCTTGCGGAATGTGGTTCCTTTAAAAGTTATAATGGAAATAGGGGAAGACCTAGAACTGCTAGAAACGTGCAACAAGAAGAAAGAGTGCTTGAAATTATTGAAGATAATCCAGGTATTAGTACTAGAAAAATTGGGAATGAAGTGCGGCTCTGTCAGGCTAGTTCACGGAGGATACTAAGAGAAGAACAACTCTACCCGTTTCATTCAAAAAAGGTGCAGGCTCTTTATGACGATGATCGGCCGAGACGGTTGGAAATGTGCAATCAGATCCTAGCTAAGTATGAACACGATAATCGATTAATTGGCGTCATATTATTCACTGACGAAGCTGGTTTCACTCGTGATGGCATAACAAATCTACACAACATCCACACATATGCTTACGAGAACCCAAACAATGTGGTAGAAACGAAACATCAGCGTAGATTTTCACTAAATGTGTGGGCAGGGATAATAGGAGATTACCTTATTGGTCCTCATTTCTTTGATGGCCCATTAACTGGTGACGTATACTTAGATTTTATCCAAAATCGTCTCCCATTGTATCTGGAAGATGTGCCATTGGAAGTAAGGGCCAACATGTGGATCCTCCAAGACGGAGCTCCGCCCCACTTTAGTATACGTGTCCGACAGTATTTGAATGCAACGTATCCTGAGCGATGGATAGGACGAAGTGGACCATTGGCATGGGCAGCGAGGTCACCAGACCTTAATCCTATGGATTTTTTCTTTTGGGGTCATTTGAAACAATTGGTGTACGATATTCCAGTAATCAACGTCGAGGATCTTCGCTTCAGGATAATCGAAAAGTGCCAAATTATTAAAGAAACACCAGAAATTTTTCATCGAGTTAGGCGACATTTTTTGAAGAGTGTTAGGAAATGTATGGAAGAAAATGGGGGACATTTTGAGAATCTTTTTTAGTTTGTTTAGTACTGTTCCATTAATTTTTATCAATTAAATGTATATCGCAATAATCCATAATATGAATATTTACTGATTAGCCATTATTAGTTATTTTAAGATTATAAATTAAATAGTTTAAAAAGCGAATTTATTTGATGTTAAACTGACAGCTCTAGTATACTTTGATAGCTATTTACCTGGTAGCTGGTGGTAATGAAATGAGAAAAGTAAATTTACCACTTAATTTTTAAGGGTGATTTACGTCTAAACCGTTGGGTTTAGCGATGTAAATAAAGAGCACCTTTTTTAAAGGCCTGGCACCAGTCTTTCAGAAATTATGCCAAAAACTACTGTAGCTGTCAACACTAAAAAATTATGACAAAAAAACAATTCTCAATGTAGGTAAAGTGCCCTCTAGCGGCAAACAATCAATGTGAATTGTTACTAAAATGATGAAGCGCAGAAGACTTAGCCTATCTTTCAAATATTAGTCAAATCGGTTTTCCTGTAAGCGAGTAATTCAAAAAACAAAAAATAAAAACTTGAACTTGAACGGCTTGTAACTCGAAAACGAATTACATTTTGAAAAAAAATTATATGAAGCTCTACCCTTATTTTGTCAAGTAGAATCACCCCCTTAAGTTTCGTGATCGATTTTTGAATCACCCTGTATAATCTCAGTTCTTAACTTGTTACTTTACCAGAAAAAAAATATATCACTAGTTGTCATGACACTAGAAGTAAGATTTGATCTTTCTTACGGTGATGATGTAGTCGGATATAGTTTTCTAGACCTTGATAGTTTAGGCCAAACCTTGTAACAACATTAGATAATTTTCTTCATCCCTTTTACTGCTAATACCTTCACTTATACTCCAAAAGATAAAGACTGTAGAAGATATTCGTCGTAGTATTATGCTTTCAAGCCTACGGAGGTAACTCAATGAAATTTTCTTTATAGAACAACTTCAAATATACCTTTATACTAGATAATTTCCGAGAAAAACAAAGCAAATATTAAGGACATGCAGATATATCCTTATTACAACAATCCTGCACAATCCTGAATATAAAAGGCATGGAAATAAAAACGAATGGCTGTTGTTTTCTTATCTGAAAACAAGCAAGGACTGTAAAAGTTTAGAGCAGTCTCAAGTTGTACGTATCTGTGATCTCGAAGTTTCAAAGTTGCAAAGTTTAATCGCGCTTATCTTGAACATAATACTTTTTAATAGTCGTCGAGTTTTCAAGGTATTGTCAAGTTTAAAAAGGACATATTTGGAGAGTTTAGAAATACATAGACAATTTAGTTTTATCCGATTTAAACTTTTTAATAAAGGTAATTAAAAGTTATGAAAATTCGACTTTAGAGCAATATGTATAATACAAGTAAAATCGTCGAAAGTCTATAATAAAACGTTGCACATGTGAAACGGTAACAGTCTTTTTTTTACTTTTAGGTCTGTTTTATTTAAATTTCGGATTTAGCAAGAGATTATATGCTTCTCGCCATCTATCGGCATCGTTCTTAACTGGAGTCGCAATTTCATGGGGGTTTTTGTATAAGTATTTTTACCATTTTTAGTACCCGTAAATGAATTATCTGTTTTTGTTGCAGTTTTTGGATAGATAATATTGAATTTTGAGAATACGAATATCTTTCCGATAATGAGGTCCGTTTGATTTTGACTCTTTGTGGATTCAGTCATTTTATTTGCAAATGGTCGAACTGGTGGTGGTGTTTAATTTTTTAAGAGAATACAATCAACGATCATCCATGTGATATTTTATTTGATTTGATCGGTCTACATCAAAATCAAGTAACTCTTTTCGATATATTTCGTTATAATCGTCTAGTTTCCGAGTGCTTTGGCAAAGGTCGTTGGAAAGATTGTTTATAAAAAGTTAATCAAATTTATTTAGAACAACAATATATGCTCAATATAGTTTTCTTCAGGAAAGTCCATAGAATCTATATCATGTGGTTCCTCGAATTATGTTTATTGGAGTATTGATAATGACAACATTCTGATCTCTTCATAGCTTCTGATATTGTAAATAAGACCATTTTAGATGAAAATCTCTATAACATGTGTATCGAGAGACCATCTTGAAATGGATTGACTTCTATTTGAACGACAGGAGAATGGAGTTGAAATATGGTGGTGCGCTGTTTGAAGTAAGACCAGGAGAGCTTAAGTCTGATCGTGTTTTTGTTTTATATTAACCACCTACCTTATATTAGAGACAGGCATTTTACTATGTATGTGGATGGCACAATAATTGCTGCGGAGGCCGATACTTCTGACGATCTTCGATCTGTTATAATAAATATTTGTTTTGATCTGAAAGTGGGGTTTGAAATAAATAGTTTAATACTGAATGTTGATAAAACTGTGAACATGAATATGTTTAATGACGATTTTATAGAAAAGCTTAACATTATGAATTCTGGAAAGTTTGAGTTTTATATACATTTATAGATCCTCAACTGCCTAAACAGCAGTCGACCGTAAGGATGTTGTATTATAAACCTAAACCAACGGAAGTTGTTCGTTCACGAAGCACTTCGAAGCAAATGGGTCCAGTTTTTTAGGAAAAACTGTTTAATCGTTACCGGGCCATTGGAAAATTATAGAGCACTCAAATCTGAAGGACACACAACCTTTTTTTCCAAAAGTCTTCGGTGAATTAAAAAAAACAAACAGATCAGCGCAAATAAGTAACTTTTTGAGCACTCTAAACGTAGAACTGATAGGAAATCTACCATAAAGCCTTGATTTGATACCCAATAATTTATTTTTGCTCTCATACATGAAAAAAAATAAGCCATGTGTTGGAGAATATCTTCAAAAACAATAAAACAATTTTCAATGATAAATATTTGTTTTTCTTTATTTACGAAATACAGGTTGTCCGGAAAATACATGTATAACTTTTGATGATAGATTCTTGATGTCAAAATAGGTTGATTTAAGCGAACTTACTTACATCCGTCACTGCTTCGTTTAGGTGGTAAAAGATGTCAAAGTTTTAAGAAAATTTTGATTTTTCCAAATTTCTTAAAAATTTGGTAACTGAAATTAATGACTTATAGTGTATAGTTTAACATTATAATATGACGTGGAATAGTTGATGACATAAAAAATCAGAAGCGATATGCGACAAGTGACGTCACTTGTATAACATTTACTCTATTCTATAGTCAGTTTCTATACCACTAGAAAACGTAATATTAAAGTGTTAGACCACACAAAAAATGATTAAATTCAGTTACCACGTTTTCAAGAAATTTGGAAAAAAATCAATATTTTGTTGAGACTAAGTTGGTTTAAACTGACTTATTTTGGCATCAAGAGTCTGCCACCAAATATTGTACACGTATTTTCCAGACATCCTGTATAAATGCCTAGCCTCATACCAATAAGCAAATAGACTAAATATTGCAGGAAGTAAATGAAGATTAAAATTTTGAATAATAAATGAATTATGTATTATAAATTAAACCACAATTTGTTTTAATTTCGTTTATTTAATTTATTATTGGATCTAGTTTCATGTAATCTAACCACATTGTTTTTTTTTTTCAAAATTTACATTGATATGTGTTTATTATAATTCAAAATTAAAATTTAATCTAAGTATTTACAATTAACTGCATTTTTAGCATTTCTGTTAATATGTGAATATCACAGAATTATATATCGAGTCGTATAATTTTATTTACTTGTATAAATGGCAATTTCATTAGTATTTTTGTCTATAAAACTAATATATTTTAATATTGAGGAAATAGTTTAATTACAAAGACTCAAAGTTTCTAATAAAAAAATCCTAATATAAAAATTAAACGCATTTAAACTTTATTTTCCATCTAATTAAACCAGGGCCTCTCTGTTTTTAGGTGGATGGTTTTTATTGGATTTTTTTTTGCAATACATGATTTTAAAATACTTGGAAAGACGCTTCTTTTGGTGAAAAAAAAATTCAAATCCATCAGTTGGTTTCGGACATACAAACTGTCAAATTTGACAGCCTGTTACGATGATTCTATAAACAATAATCAACGCAATACCGGCATAATCGTAGACAACGAGGGTCAGATCTTGATCAGGATTGAAGACAGGCTGAAAAGATGGAAGGAGTACATGCAAGAACTTTTCGAAGATGCAGTCAGAACACCATACGAAACAAACCACCCCTACGGCCCAGAAATAACAAATGAAGAAGTCAAGATGGCCATCAAACGACTTAAAGATGGAAAATCACCAGGACCTGACGATGTTCATGGCGAAATTTTAAAGTTATTGGAGGAGTCCCAAATCGCAGCTCTTACCAAACTATTTAACAACATATATGAAACTGGACAATTACCAAAAGACTGGCTGCTATCAATATTCATCCCAATTCCTAAAAAAATCAATGCGAGGAAATGCGAGGACCACAGATTAATTAGTTTAATGAGCCACGCGCTTAAAGTACTCCTTAATATCATTCACTCTCGCATTTACACTAAATTAGAAGAACACATCAGCGAAGTGCAATTTGGATTCAGATCGGGCCTTGGAACAAGGGAAGCACTTTTCAGCCTGCAAGTGCTAATACAAAGAGCAAGGGATGTTAACTGCGATGTATTTGCATGTTTTATTGATTTTGAAAAGACATTTGACAGGGTACCACATGGAAAATTAATTGATATTCTAAGAACATCGGGAATTGACAGTAAGGATATTAAACTTATCTCAAACCTATATTTACAACAAAAAGCAACAGTACGTCTCGAAAACGAACTATCCGATGTCTTTGAAGTCGGAAAAGGAGTTCGACAGGGATGCATACTGTCACCGACATTGTTTAACATATATTCTGAAAATCTCTTTAGAGAAGCCTTGGATGAATCGGAAGACGGCATTACAGTAAATGGTAAACCTATCAATAATATTAGATACGCGGATGACACCGTTCTGTTGGCAGATAGCGCAAATGGTCTCCAAAGAATAATAGATAATGTTGTGGAAGCATGCAGCGAATATGGATTAAAACTAAACTGTAAAAAGACCAAAATAATGATCATTAGTAAGAACATCGACACTAACGCCCAATTTACTGTAAACGATACAACACTAGAAAGAGTAGAGAAAATATCCTACCTGGGATGCAATATCGGTGATACATGGGATCATAGTTACGAAATAAGGACCCGTATTGAAAAAGCCAGAAGCGCTTTTGGTCGCCACAGAAGAGTCCTTTGCAACCTCTCTCTAAATATCAATATACGCATAAGAATTCTCAGATGCTACGTCTTTACCGTTCTCCTCTACGGGGTAGAAAGCTGGAGTCTTACAGAAGCTGCCATCAAACGCTTGGAGGCATTTGAAATGTGGTGCTATCGCCGCATCTTACGAGTGTCATACACACACCACACAACTAACATCACGATTCTCGAGAGGCTCGGAAAAGACAGGGAAATTATCACCACTATAAAGAACAGGAAACTGGCTTACTTCGGCCACATTATGCGTAATGATAAGTATCGATTACTAAGATTAATTCTACAGGGCAAGATCGAGGGCAAGAGAGGCCCTGGACGTAGACGTATATCCTGGCTGGCCAATCTTAGAAAATGGACTGGCCTAACATCAACTGACCTATTCCGAACTGCAGTGAATAGGATAAGATGGGCTAACGTGGTCGCCAACATCATAAGAAGATAGGCACCTTAAGAAGAAGATAAACAATACCAACCTAATTCTTGAACCAAAATCTTTGTCTTGCCGAGCTGTTTTTTTTTACAAATATTTAAATGTTTATGTTATCGGAAACTTTATAATAAAAATGAAAAGAATATCGCCCACATGCGTGAAAAATTAAAAAAAAAAAAGATGGGTAGAGAGCTCCTATTATAAAATTAAATTCGAAGATTCAAAATACATATCTGAAAAAAATTTTCATTTTATCGGCTTCTGATGGAGCGATTTTGATCATTTTTTTCAACCAATGAACCGCGAATAATGAAACTCAAATATCATAATGCCATGTGCACATTCATTTTGTTATAAACAACTGACGTTATTTATACTTACAGCATACTGCACCCTATATTCTTTCCAAGCGAATATTTATTTATAAATGTAATAAGCATACTATAACGATATATATTTACTTTAATTATGAAAATTGTTTAAACAATCATTGTTTAAACAAATTGAAAAATATTTTTGATTTTAAATTATTTTATTTGTAAAATACAGATAAAAATAAAAAAATTATTTTATATAATTCATATATGAAAACTTAATAGTTTTTAAATTATATATAAGTAATACAATATTTCTAAAAATATTTGGAGATGGTGATGCTTTAAAATGTAACCATTAACGTGAAAGTAGTGGGGCGGGAGTAAGAAACATCTGCTCAAACTGGCTTTCTAAAGGTATAGAGTAGGCATTAAAGAGAGTTAGTCTGTAGTTATTATGTGTCCCTGTTTTTGGAAAGATACTGGTTACAGTGTTACCGAAAATTGTGTTTTATAAATGTGACCGACATGGTATGTATAATTAACATGCAAATAAATTTAATTTGGATTAATGTCGTTTTTACCATTATAATTTCTTATTAATCAAATATTTTTCTTAATTTTTTCGTATAGGTGAATATCATGAAACAATTAATTTTTGGCGAAAGGAATGGTAACTGGGAATTGCATATAAAAAGTTCACTTAGAATGTTGCCATATTTAAATGCCAGTTGTCATTTTCTTTATGCAAAATCTTTGGCAATATATATCCAGGTTATGCACAATCTTGCAACCATAATGAACCCCACTGAACATGACAAATTCGTCAATCAGATTATTTTACTGTTATAAGATCTGAAAAATTCTGGTGTGGCGTTTGGACAGATATGTGTATAGAGCAGTTTGAAATGTAATATTTAGTGTTAAGTGTGCTTTATTGAACTTTTTGAAAATAATTTATGAAGAATAACTATTTTATTTTTACCTGTATTTTACGAAAAAAATAATTTAAAACTTTTAATTTATTTAAACAATTTTGATAATTAAAGTAAATATATATTGCTATAGTATGCTTAATTATATTAATAAACAAAGATTTACTTGAAAAGCCAATAGGCTTCAGTATGCTGTAAGTATGACGCATAAGTAACGTCATTTGTTAATAACAAAATGAATGCATGATGGGCACATGGAATTATGACATATGAGTTCCATTATTAGCGGTACATCGGTTTGAAAAAAAAAATTATCAAAATTGCTCCATTAGAAGCCGAGAAAATGAAAATTTTTTTCAGATATGTGTTTTGAATCTTCGAATTCAATTTTAAAATGAGAGCTCTCCACCCCTCTTTTTTCATTTTTCAAGCGCGTGGGCGATATTCTTTTCATTTTTTATTAAAGTTTCCGATAACATAAACATTTAAATATTTGTATCAAAAAAGAGCTCGGTAAGACAAAGTTTTTGGTTCAAGCATCAGGTCGGTATTGTTTATGGATTCACCGTAACAGGCTGTTAACTTGGACAGTTTGTATCTCGGAAACCAATTGAAGGATTTGAAATTTTTTTTCATGAAAAGAAGCGTCTTTCCAAGTACTTTCAAATCATGTATTTCAAAAAAAATCCAATGAAAATCCGCCGAGCTAATCTATTTGTTTATAAGCAAAAATATCAACAATGTCTTTAAACAATTCCTAAGAGCGTCCAAATCATCCGATTTTGATTTTGAAAAAAGCGTTGCAAAACTTGAGGTACTTGCTAAATGTCAAAAATAAATTTAAATACTTTAACGTAATATTTTGGACTCAAATTTGTTCAAAATTTGACAGATATTGCTAATCACGTGACTACTATTTTTTTAGTTAATTTTCATTTCGATCGAAGCAAAAATTGTTGCCAAATTCAAATTTCGAATAAAGTTATAAATAAAAAAAAACAAATGATGCGGTCTTCACTGGTCACACTGAAGAATCTTCTTAAGTGGATCTTACCGTATATAATTTCATTTGTACAATTACAATTAAAATTAACCAGACTTCATGTATAAAATATCATTTTACGTAAACAGCAAAAAAATTTGCATTTTTTCTAATTAAAAGAAATCGCTTTATTACAATCGGTAAATCACTTTCACCATACGCTTTTCTCACCCTGTATTGAACGCCTCGTATAACAAAGTAGTAAAATTGGATTAGATAAGTGGTGCCGGAGTAATGCATAACAAATTTTTTGTTAAGGCCGAGTGAGCTGCAAAAAGGAAATGTAACGGTACATCGCACGATATTTGATATGTATCTGGAACTGAAATAATTTTCCACGTCGACGAAAGAAAGTCGTTTGAAAACCAGAATTTACATTCAAAACAGATTTAAACAGCTTCGCTATAGACCGTCTGATCTTTTCGCCAAATATTGTTACAAATAGTTTAAAATTTTCTTCATATTATACAGGGTGTCCCAGAATCTCTGAAAGTATCAAAGTTATGTTTTTTTTTTTAAATAGAACTCCGTATCTGTTATTGCATTTTTGAATTCTTGAACAAAATAAGTGCCTATTTTAATAAGGTTTGTAGTACCTAAACCTTAAGGATTTTTAAATAATTTAAATTTTGACAAAATCTCACCTAATTTTCATGTTTCAAATACTTAAAAAGTATTTCAGTTATGTACTCGAAATTTACAGTGAAGTGTAACAATAAATTATATTTAATATCTCAATTATAATAAACTTGTTATATTATACAGGGTGTCCAAATATTAAAACTAATCAAATAAGAACTTTAACACCCAGTTTCACAATCGATGGTAATATGAAGTGGTTAAATAACCAACACTTGCAAGTTAACCATGAGTTTTCAAAGGTAGGTGTTTCACAAACAAGAATTGAGGGCTGGTTACGAAACCATTGGTCAAATTTTATTTGTTAACTTTGATTTGACAACTAACCTCTATTTTTTTGACGATATTTCAAAAAAAATTCCTCAAAAATAAGTTTATTATTATAAAGCTAATATTTGTGAAAATTTTATAATCATGGAGAAGAGAGAAAAAAACTGTAAATTTCTGTAAAGAAGAAGAAATCCTTCTTATATCTCTGGTAGACAAATATAAGAATACTATTGAAAGTAAAAAGAGTGATTCTCACACTTGGAGTGATAAAGAAAATTATTGGAAAATTTTACAAAATGAGTTCAACGCAAGTTGTACTGTAAATGGCACAAGAAATGTCAGTTTTGAAAGAAAAATAGAGAAATTTAAAAAGAAAAACCAAAGAAAAGTTTTCAAGAATTAAAATGGAAATTAACAAAACGGGAGGAGGAACCTATACAGCCCCTATAATAACCGAAATGGATGAAGCCCTCAAAAATATACTTGGGGAAGAACAAATTTCAGGCTTCCACAATAACTATGATTGCGATGCTCCGAAAGATTTGCCAATGATCATTGTTGAAGAAAATGTTGACGAGAGCAATGAAAATGATCATGTAAAACAATTAAATATTTCATCAAAAGAAAATCTTATTGTAGCAGGTATGGAATTTTAACAATTCTTTTTTGTATTTAGTATTTAGCATTTTATTTATTTAGAATCACTGCTTGAAAACCATCACACTGTTTTGGAACAAACCGAACAAGAACAGTCAAATAATTGGACTAGTTATGCAACAAACAATCTTAGAACACCGGGTTCCAAGAAGTTGAGGACAAGTGAAGGTTGGGATAAGTAACTTATAAATATTTGTAACTGTAAGATAATGTTTATGAGTTATATTCCATTAAAAATTTATTTTCTTATTTTTACTTGAAAAGTTTTTTTTTCTGGTTTCCTATAAAATGTAATAAATTATAAATTTCTTTATAAAAATTGTTTAGTGTTATAGTTGAATATATTTTGTAAAGGACATAACATATAATGTAGGTTTTCAAGTAGTCTTCAAGAATTGGAAGAAATAAATATATAAAGATGTACAAAAGTCTGAATGCAATTCTAATAGAAGAAAAATTAGAGTTCTTAAGACTTCAAAAAGAAAAGTTCTTAGAAGAACACGAATTAAAAATGCCGATTTTAAGGAAAAAACTGGAAAAAGAATAAATTTCTAGAATTTTGCTGTTTTATATCGTTACTAAAAAGTTTAGTTATAAAAATTTTTGTTCTTTTTTGACTAAAAGTTAATAGTGTTTAGTATTTTTTTAGAATTGCTATGTTTTTTTTATTTATAATAATAAATGACGATGTTACTGTGAAAGTCCAGAATTTGCAGTTGTCAAGTTTCCCTGGTAAATGTCAAAAATTAATTTAGGAAAAAATAATCTAAACTAGCCCGAAATATATTTAGTAAATCATATCTAGTCCATTAAGGTTTAGTTACTTTTTTCTAAATTAATTTTGGTTACCCCATTTCTTATATTGGATTATTCAACAAAAACGCAAATGATTTTTATTTTGTCCGAACCGTCAATAAATAAAAAGTGCAAGCAAAGTAACAAGGTTGTGTTCTTTTGGTTAAGTAAGTAACCACAGGATTGTCTACTCGTAAACTTAACTCATGGGTAACTTCCAGTGAAACAATTTTTTTAAATAACCATCGGTTTTTTCTTAACTTTTCGGTGACCACACATTGTGAAACTGGGCGTGAGTGACTATAACTTGATTAATTTAAATAGAATGCTATACTTTTTAACTTACCAAAAAATGTACCTTTTAAATACCTTTCGAATGGTGTAGGGATGTTCTATAGCTAAGTCTTTGCGTTTTCACAGAATACGCCAAATAATCGTTTTCTGTACCATTTTGTGTTTCTTGAATAGATATTCTAATGTATCTAGTTGCCTATGGCATTCGGAAATGACAGGTGATTTACAACTATAAGAATAATAATTAGGAATATCTTTACGAATGTTCAGAAACTAAGAACGCGATTAATAGTCGTCCAACAGGCTATAACATAATGGTAATAACATATTGACGATAGCACAAAACAAAAGAAAATATTTATAGTAGATGTTCAAAATGTTGGCCATCGATTTTCAAACACGTCCATATTCTTTTTTGAAACCACTGTTAACTCTGGACAATATTTGCGAGATTACAGTTTGAAAAGCATCTCTTATGCGTATTTTCATATCTTGTGGTGTTACCGAGAGCGCATTATAAACGATTCCTTTTTTGTATCCCCATAAAAAAAATCTGTTGTAGTTAAGTCCGAAGATCTCGGGGGCCAATTTCCTTCTCTCCCAATCCACCTCTTTTGAAAGTTGACATCAAAAAATTGCCGATGATAATGAGGTCGAGCTCCATCCAGTTAAAGCCACATAGTTGTTCAAATATTTAAAAGGGCATCTTCTAATAACACTGGAAGTTGATGTAAAAGAACATCGCTGAACATCAAGCCATTTAAAGGTTCTTCAAAAAAGTAGGGTCCAACTAAGTATGAACCCAGTTCCTTCCCACACATTAACCGACCACCTATTCTGATTTCTCATAACTCTGTTTTCATGCTGATTTGATTCATAATAGTAATGGAAGTTGCGTCTATTCACGAAACCATTATTATGAAGAGTACATTCATCACGAAATAACACATTACCAAAAAATTGTTCATTTTCTGCAACTTTATCTAACACCTACAAGCAGAAGTCAGTTCGGTTGTCCAAATCGTTTTCGTGAAGCTCTTGACAAAGCTGAATTTTATAAAGATGAAATCTGTATTTGTTAAGAATCCTTGAAACACTTGCTTGCCTAATGTTAGTATTTTGGGATATACGAATATAACTCATATTGGGATTTTCGATCATTGAATCAAGTACAGTAAAAATATTCTCTTCATCCTCAGTGACAGGTTTTCTTATAACAGGTTTTTAATAACTGACACTTCCACTTTCCCGAAGCTGATTTAATAATCTCACAAAAACAGCTGATTTAGGATGATTTCTTTCAGGAAACCTTTGATCATAGACTCCAGAAAGCCAACGAACAATTTTGATGACATTCTCCAAGTTTAAAAATCATATCAATACGCTCTTTCTTTGGATAAACCTTCATTTGGTCAAGCAATAACACAACAATATTCAAATAATTCAGTTCAAAAAATGAAGACTCGTAGTTTCAAAAAATAATACCGCTATTATAACAACAGGGTTTGCAGACTAAACTGACAGATTAAATGGATTATCTGACGTTTCTAAATGCCATAGGCAACTGGATACATTAGAACATCTATTAAAAAAACACAACGATTATTTGGCGTATTCTATGAAAACGAGAAGACTTAGCTATAGAACACCCTTATACCATTTCCTGGTAAGTTAAAAAGTATAGCATTCTATTTAAATTAATTAACTTATAGCCAATTAAAATTCTTGTTTGATTAGTTTTAATTTTTGGACACCATGTATACCGCGTGTCAACGAATCTATTAGATAAGTCATAATTTCTAGAGTATTATGTGTATCAAAATGAGAATTGGTACAGGTAAATGTTATGTGAAGAGGAGAGTTTTCTCATATTTTCCACTTTCCGGTCACTTCCGGTTTCACCGGAAATGGCCCCAGTTTTGAATTCTTAAATAGAACACCCTGCATATTTTAACATCTTTGGATTTCCGAGACAATTCTAGATCAGAATGTGACCTTTTAAAAACTTTTTACGACTACTTCATTTTTTTAGAGCCACTTTTAAAATTGCATCTAGGTGGCCATGATCGGACGCAAACTAATCTAACGGCCTTAGGTGATGTCGAAAAAATACAATCGCAAAGTTTTAGTGACTAGTATGAAAGACAGGAATTGGATTAAAAATTTAACAAAATTAACAAAATAAACTAATAACTTAGACTACGCACTTAAAATATTTGAAAGTACAGTAGCTGAATTTGTTAAAAAGTTTAGTGTAGTAAATGTTCAAAGTGCATTCCTTCTTTTTCACGACACATTTCAGCTCGTTCAATTGTTTCTCTCAACACGTTTTGTAGCATTTGTGGCGTTATACTTCTAAATGCCCGTAAAATTCTTTCTTCTAATATTTTAAGAGTAGCTGGGGCTGCTCCATAGTAAACCCTTTCTTTAACATATCCCCAGACAGTTGCAATAATTCGATTATTAAAATGCTCTATTAAATAATTAAGAACTTCTCTAGTATTGTGAGGCGGTGCTCCATCTTGTTGAAAGTAAATTCGCCGGAAAACTGCTAAAGCTATATCATTGAGATGATTTTCGATTTAATTTTGAAGAAAACCTAAGTATCTAACCCCTGTTAACTGACCTTGAAACAATATTGGCCCAATTATTCTGTTTCCAACGATACCAGCCCAGACACTGACGCCAAATCTTTTTTGAAAATTGCCCTCTCTCATTTCATGTTGATTTTGTTGGGCCCAGTACCGAGTATTTTGCTCATTGAAGAACATACCATTATTTGTAAATCGGGATTCGTCGGAAAATAGAATAAAATCGATAAAATTTGGGTTAACTCTATGATTTTGAAGCAGCCAATCACAAAACACTACCCGTCTATCGAAATTATCCAGTATTTTGCTTAATAATATTTAATTTCTGTTTTTATGTCTAATCCAATCGCAAATAAATTAGTACCGTTAGATTCGTCAAAGAATGCTTTTTTCGAAAAGTAGTTGTCAAAAAGGGGTCGCCATTTGAAAATTAATAGTTAGAAATGAAACCGTAATTTCGTCAACTTGTCTTATTCCTGTCTTTCATACTAGTAACTAAAACTTTGCGATTGTATTTTTTTGACATCATCTAAGGCCCTTAGATTAGTTTGCGTCCGATCATGGCAACCTAGATGCAATTTTAAAAGTGGCTCTAAAAAAATGAAGTAGACGTAAAAAGTTTTTAAAATGTCACATTCTGATCTAGAATGGTCTCAGAAATCCAAAAATGTTAAAATATACAGGGTGTTCCATTTAAAAATTCAAAACCGGTGAAACCGGAAGTGGCCGGAAAGTGGAAAATATGCGAAAACTCTCCCCTTCACATACCATTTACCTGTACCAATTCTCATTTTGATACACATAATACTCTAGAAATTATGACTTGTCTAATAGATTCGTTGACACCCGGTATATAGCAAGTTTATTATAATTGGAATGTAAAATACATTTACAGTTACATTTTACAGTAAATTTTGAGTACATAACTAAAATACTCCTTAGGTATTTGAAACATGAAAATTAGGTTAGATTTTGTCAAAATTCAAATTCTATAGAAATCCTTAAGGTTTAGGTACTTATTTTGATTAGAAAATCCAAAAATATAATAATATACAGGGCGTTCTATTTAAAAAGACACAACTTTGATACTTTCAGAGCTTTCGGGGCACCCTGTATAATATGAAAATAATTTTAAAAAGTTTTATATTAGACCCCATATATCCCAAAGGTAAAACTTTTTGAATGTCACTTATTTTGGCCACAATATTCCTTGCTATATAGTGTGAATAGCCCTGTATAAATAGAAAAAAGAATTTTAAAACAGCAATTGTATGGTCTGATGCGGCTTATATAGAATACGAGATTTTTCTCTCAAGAAAATCAACTTCTAGTGTTTCCACGGAAACGGGAAGGCAGATTTTCTTCGGCGTTTGATGTTATATACTTGGAATAAAAATCGTATACGATACTTATGAAAACAACCTTACCGCAAATAAACATCTACAAATTCTCCAACACAAAATGAGAAAATAAGAGAAGAAGTGCCTTTAATGCGGCTTAACAATCTGAACCTGCTTGCACTCACAATGCGCAAATTGTAAGAACCTATCTGGACACAAATTTTTCAGGCCGCTGCTATGGGACAAATGGACCTATAAAATGGCCACATAGGTTTCCCGATTTGTCGATTTTGATCTTCCTCTTGTGGAAATACCTCAAAAATAAAATTTTTAGCGTCCAGTACCGAACCATGGCGGATTTAAGAAATGCAACCCAAAGGATCTTTAGAGAATTACAGGCACGACCTTTTAGTATTTCAAATACAGTGAGGAAAATAAGAATTTGATGATGATGAATTTTTTTTAGTTTACAATTATACAAAATTGTTTGTTGTTATGAATAAATGAATGAAAAAGGGGTGGTGATCAGGGGCGGATCCAGCTTCTCTCTTTGGGGGGGGGGCGGTGATATCACAAAAGTACGAAAGCAAAAGCAGGTTGTCGACAGGGGGGAGGGAGACAACAGAAACATTCCCATTTCTAATGTAAAAGGCAGGGTGGGTTGGGTCTATTTTTCTAAATTTCAACTCTTGAAGAGTAGGGGGGGGGGCGATCACAAGAAAAAACAAGTTGTCGACCGGGGAGAGGATGCGAGCAGCATACACATTCCTAGTATAAGAGGCAGAATCGGGTCTATTTTCCTGAATTCAAAGCACTTGGCGGGGGACTATCGCCAGAAAAACAAGATTGTCAACGAGGGAGGGGAGGGAGATTATCAGCAGCATACATATTCCTAATATAAAATGCATAATCGGTTCTATTTTCCTGAACTCAAAGCTCTCGGGAAGGGGAGAGGCTATCGCAAGCACACACATTCCTATACTCTATTCAAGAACTAGAGAGAGTAATAAAACTGTTACCGAAACCTCAGTTCCTGCTTCAGTGCGCAGGTAACTGAGAACTGCCGTAAATCTAATTATATTTAAATATTATAAGCTTTTATAAATTTACTGCAGCAATAAAATTTCTGATAGTTCAATTTAATTTATGTCAGTGAGCAAAGTACACCTTACAGTGTATCCTTAGTGATTTATCTTGTTTGCGGTTGTTTTTATATATTATTTGAGATTAGTGAGATACCCAAAAGATATGGCTTCCACATCTATATTTATTCCAAAATCGTTAAACTAGGGCATTTTTTCCTCAACGAAAAACTTATTAAAATGAACGTTTATGATACCTTAAGATATCAATATCTCGATAATAATGTTAAAAGCTCTATTGAAATGTATTCCAATATACCAGGAGTTGGAAAATCTACTATGTACCAAATACTGAAGGAAAAAAAAATGACTGGAATTGTTAGTACTCCCAAGTTACATTCGATCACACAAGGTGTAATCAAAGGAGTTGTACATACATTTTATTATGAGAAGCAGATCCCAACCGTCAACAAAATTCTAACTAAAATCAATGAAGATCGGGATTTACCTGAAACTAAAAGAACTGAGCTCTAGAAATTGCTCAGAGAACTTGATTTTTGCTGGGAAAAATCAGATAGGAAATCTGTTCTTATAGATCGTCCGCAAAATGTCCGTTGGAGAAGGAAAATCTCTCTCAAGTAAAAAGTAGAGTTGTTAGAAATAACACAACTTACAAAATTAGTAATTTATCTGAACTTTTGAAAAATTTTTTTGAATAAAGTTAGTGCAGAAAGTTGGAAATAATCCAGATAATAAAAGAATAAAAGAAATGGGGAAACTCGATCTCATGATCGGTGAGATAGAGGAACCAATTTTAATTAATTTGAGTGAAGATAGCTTCACTGACTTTGATTACAAATTAGATACGTAATGTTTTGCATCCCTTTTAGTGTTTAATTTTAATTCTGCAGATGGTTTAAGAAATAAATAAACTGAAACGTCAAATATCCTAAAAATGTTTTTAATTAATAATAAAATCACCGATAGATCCAAAAAAAATTTAATATTATATGGACGAATTTGTTTTTTTATATATATTTAACTTCTTGTATTTTTGACAATGGGTATTTTGTAAGTATTTAAATTATAACTTAGAATTTGTTGAGAGAAAAAGGCTACGTTTTAGTCTGAATGTACCTAAAACGGTTTCTATGCCAAAATTAAAAATAATAAAAATACTGTTGTGATTTGTGTTAAATAAGTGAAAATTATCTATATTTTCTAACGTATGTGAATTACTAAGAAATCATAAGAAAGAAAATAATATAAAAACTTTTTATTTTAAGTTTTTAACCGAAATAATATTCTATGCTATAAATACTTAGTGATAAAATAATCCTCTTTCCAACGCTTATGACAAGGATTAAACTTCACATCCAAATAGTCCATTATTATAGACCTGTATTTTTGATTATAAAATTTCTAACCCATTTCTATGAAAAATATATGTGTCTAACAGATTTTGCCAAAGACATCGGAATAAAGAACACAGGTAGTTTGCGAAGAAAAAAAAGGGTAAAAAATAATTTATTACTCTCTCTAGTTCTTGAATAAACTATATTATAAGAGGCAAAACCGGGTCTATTTTCCTGAACTCAAAGTTCTGGGGGGGGGGGCGATCGCCTCCACCGCCCCCCCTTGGATCCGCGCCTGGTGGTGATAGTAGATCATCGATGCCTCTATTGTGCCCTCTACATTCCACCATATCTGCAGGTTTTTCGAGGCCGATCGCGAATCCAAGCAGCCTCGTTGATTGAACTTGCCTAACTACTTTTCTGCAATGATAACCTCAACCTAAAACTACGACAGAAAATTATAAGATCATACGTCTGGCCAGTGTTACTATATGGGGCAGAGATCTGGACAATTAAGGCTGCTCTCGAAATGTGGTTACACCGGCGAATGCTGAGAATACCTTGGACAGCTAGGCAGACCAACGAAATGGTACTCAATAGGGCTGACACAACTCGTCTACTATTAAACACTGTGAAGTGTAGAAAAATCTCATATCTTGGACATATATTCAGAGGGGAGCGATATAGAATTCTTCAGCTAATCATGATGGGTAAAGTAGGGGGCGTAGAGGGGTAGGAAGGAGACAGGCTTCCTGGTTGAGGAATATTCGTGAATGGACAGGAATACGTAGCGCGGAGAAACTGTTTCAGCTAGCGCAGGACCGTGAAAGACTTGCCAATGTAATTGCCAACGTCAGGGGGACCTAATATGGCACTTGAAGAAGAAGAACTGCTTTCGGTAACAAAACTATTTCTGAAATATCTCTGTCTCATTCCGTTGAGTGCAGTGCGCTCTCTGAGAACATGGTCAACAGTTTCATCCTTTTACATGTCGGGTCGCCTTCGACACCGATTCTATAAAGATGGTCCCTGAGGTGACAATGTCCTGTCAAAAATCCCACCACAATACTCAGTTCTTTCCTTCCCAAGGAGAGAAACTCCTTAGTACGCCATGCGCTAGGCCCATTTATATGTTCCTTAGCACACCTCTTCCAGCAGCTCCCCACCACGATTCAATAAATTTGCTTTCCAGCAACGATTTTAATTCCCTTTTGCCAATAGCAATTGGGACAGATATTATCTGTTCATACGGTTCGCTCGCCGAACCCAACTTTGCCAGACAGTCTGCTTCCTCATTCCTGCGTATGCCCGAGTGACCTGGGACCCATACGAGTCTGACTGTGCAGCCCTTCCATGTCATACCCTTTAGTACATCCTTGCACTCAGACACCAGTCGCGAAGTCACAACACTGGACTTCAGTGCCAATATCGCAGCCTTACTGTCTGAGCATATATTTATTACTCTATTCCTGTCTATGTCCTTCTCACAGAGATTAGCACACTGCAGAATAGCATAAATTTCCGCTGTGAACATTATTGCACATTGTCCGAAAGCGTAGTACTCTCTGACTCCTGCGCTCCTGCCTGTTTGTTGTTATAAAGTAAATTATATTAAGAATCTGAAAATATACTTAACCCTTTCATGTTCATCAGCATATAATTGATACCAATAAAAGATTTTCCTTTAATTACCCGTTACGGCCTACTAACAGATTCTGAAAATGTTTTTCTTCTTCTGCTAATGCCTATCCGTTACCGGATGTTGGTGAGCATAATGGCTATACGGACTTTATCCACTGCTGCACGAAATAAGCCCACAGTTGAAGTATTAAACCATACTCGGAGATTCTTCAGCCATGAGATTCTTCGTCTTCCTACATTCCTTTTGCCTTGTATTTTTCCTTGTAGTATAGCTGCAAAAGCCGGCACCTTTCAGGATTTCTCATGATGTGGCCCAGGCACTCAAGTTTACGCTTCTTTACTTGATACAAGATTTCTTTTTCTTTCTTCACTCTATGAAGCACCTCTTTGTTGGTAATATGATCTACCCATGAAAATTCAAAAGCTTCTAATTTTTTGCATGATGCTTCAGATAGCGTCCATGATTCAACGCCGTATAGGAGGGTCGAAAATACGTAGCATCTCAATGTTCGCATTTTGGTGTTTAAGGATGGGTCTCTACTTTTGAATATTTTTGTCACTTTAAGGAATGTAGTGCGGGCCTTTTCAATACGGCATCTTATCTCAACCGAGTGGTCCCATTCTTCATTGATATTTGTTCCCAAGTAGATATATTTGTTAACTCTTTGGATGGGTCTGTTATGTATCAGTAGTTGGCCGTGTATGCGTTTATTTTTAGAAATAATCATGAATTTGGCTTTTTTGTATTCATCTGCAGTCCGTATCTTTCACTTACTTCTACCACTCTGTCCATCAATCTTTGGAGTCCTCTTAAATCATTTGAGATAATCGTCTGCGTATCTCATGTTATTAATACATTCGCCATTGATAATCACCCCGTCGGAGGTATTTTCCAGGGCTTCTCGAAATATGTATTCTGAATATATGTTGAATATCAATGGCGAAAGTACACATCCCTGTCGAACTCCTCTCTTTATCATAACTTCCTCGGATTCCTCACTTTCTATTCTGACTGAAGAGGTCTGGTTCCAATAAAGATTTGCTATAATTCTTAGGTCTTGTTTTTCTAATCCAGCTGATTCAAGAACTTCCATCATCTTATTATGCTGAACCTTATCCAATGCTTTTTGATAATCAATAAAGCACGCGAAAATATCGTGATTAACATCCCGCGCTCTTTGGAACAAGACTTGGATACTAAAAAGTGCCTCCCTAGTACCTAGGGCATTTCTAAACCCAAACTGGGTACAACTAATCTCTTCTTCGCAAATCCAATATATTCTTTGATGAAAATGTTTTTAAGAAATGTAAATCTGAGTCTCGATACTAATAAAGGAGATAACCTGTTAAACAATCGAAAATTGGACATCCTGTACAGATGTGTATTTGAAAAATCAAAGAAGTACAGCGCGATTTGATATTTATTTCATTGCATCACATCTATATAAAAAGTACACATAATATTTTGGATTTACTTTATTTCTTGCGTAAACTAAATCCTACTTTATTAGAGATAAAACATATGGCTTCATGATCCGAAATACAGTTTTGGAAGTAAGATTTATGTAGGATCTGCTGAGTCAAATTTTCATAAAATTGTGACGTGGAAATTTCCGTAACAGGTAAACTTCCCAAATTCAGTAAACATTTTCCTTGTTAAATAATCCCTTTTTATGAATATGTACCTTTAGGAAAGATATATTGAATTGGGGGAAAAAGTTTACATCAAAATCTTTGTGTTACTTCTACGAACTATTTATTGCTGATAAACTTTTGGTCGTCCTCCCCCATAATGGTAAAATTTTCATTTATTGGTTTCTTATGTAATTAAATTTTAATGTCAAGAACAATAATATCTACTTAACAAATATTATTTTTAATTATTTTATTCTTGACAAACTATTGATAAAATAGTGAAGGTACATTTACTTCATTCGAATAATTAAAAATTTTTAGTCCAATTTCACCGCTGATTATGTCTGCTACTGAATAACGCAATTATTTGCGGTTTTTTAATGATGGAAGCTCAAATATTTGCGTAAAGTCTTCTTAAAATGAAATATTCTAATAAGCTTCTATGTAAATTATAAATTAGATAGCGCTTTTTGTAATATCTTTGCAAAACTGACAGTTATGTGTTCAGTTTGAGGCAACAACGTTATTTATTTCTACTTACTTTCACACACAAAAAAGTGTTTATCAAAAAATTTTGATTTCGATGTTTTACTGAAACAAAAACATGAAACCGTGTCGTTTTATATAATACAAAAGATTAAAAATACTTTAAATATTTGGTATTTTCAACGGAAACGCCTAATCTTTAACATATTCTAATTTAATTTTTCTTCTTCCTACGACACCGTCTCCATTTGAAGGTCGGCGATTTATCTAACTACTCCAAACCTTTGAAACTGAAAACCATGAACTCTGAAGCCATCTGTAGATCTTCTGCTTTATTATCTTCTTTTCAACGCTAATCTTAAGATCCCATACTCTTTTCTTCTCATGATGCAAACGAATTGGACTTTAAGTTGCTGGAAGATGAAAAATCTAAACCAAAAACCACACTTCCATACATAAAAGGTGTAATAGACGTAATTGGAGAAATTCTGAGGAAGCAACACTTATGCACAATTAACAAGCCACAAGAAACAATACACAAATTATTAGGCAATCCTAAAGATTCTATTGGAAAACCGGGGAACCCAGCATCCCATGTAGAGATTGGTAAAAAGAATACATCGGCTAAATAAACACACAAATCTCTACCTGAGTCCAAGAACATAAAAATAGCATAATGAGTAGGCAAACTACCTCAGCTTTATTCTCACATCATCAGGAAACAGTATACATTATAAATTTCCAGGAAATTAAACAGATCGCACCCATAAAGCACTATAGAATGCGCATCATCAGAGAAGCTCTCGAAATAGAAAACACTAAAAACCCAAACAAGAGAGATGATGCATAAAACATGTCAAATAGATGAAAAACCCTAATCAAAATTCAACTAAAAATAAGACTCCAGAAAAACAGGATAGTGAGCCGAGAGGAAGTCCAGATTCGGGGAGGCAAGGAAACCAACCAAAGGTAAACAAAGGACCAACACCTTCATTCCAAGTCAAGTAGCCGTCGAGGAAGCATCACTTGAAAATGCTGGCTGAAATGTTGGCGAAACGTTTTGAATATTTTTCTAACGACGAATGAATTAAAAATCAAAAAAAACAACACTAGTACACATTTCATATTGTCATGGGTAGCAACTGAAAAACTGTCCACAGAATGGAGAACCAGACAGATAAAAAGAAGTATGGAATGATCACAGAATCGATTGGTAGACGATATTAGACAAGTAGCGAGTAAACAGTGGATAAGTATGGCACAGAACAAGGCGACGTGGAAAAGCATGAGAGAGACTAATATCTATGAGTGGACAAATATAGGTTGAGCAAGGCCTCTATACGCTTCTGATGAAATCGAGGGTAAAGCGTTCACATTCATGAAACAAAACTGAGAAAAACATATTATTAGTAAGAAAGTATTTTATCATATTTTTAAATCTATTTCATAATGAATTGACAAATTATCTGCCCCACTTATTGAAGAAATAAATGCATTCCCGCAATAAGCAGCATTCGCAAGGGCCAAATTTCTAGAGCTATGAGCTGTTTCTATATCTACTTTATTCTCCAGCTTTGACCTCTGGCTGTTTTCTCTATCCAAACATAGCTTAAAAATAATTTGGGCCTAACTAGGAATAAATACTTATTTCCAGAATATTCATTATAAGTCTTGAAGAAGTTAGAATATCATCGTTGGGTAAAATACATCAGACTGACGGAAAATTGTGCAGAAAAATAAATTGAATTTCGTAATGGGTCCCAGATCTCTCGGGTATAAGTACATGAGAACAAGGAAGCAGATCATCTAGTAAAAGTAGGGTCTACATTTAAACCATTCGGGCTCCAATCAATTCTCCCTGTTCCAATTATCGTTGATGAAAGGGAACTGAAAAGTAATTTTAATTAATCTTGAATATGACTGAACCTAACGTGTGGCATACCAGAGAGCTTCTCCCCATTGAAAGTGACAAACTGTGGATCGTGGCAGGACTACTGATAATATATTGTCACCTGTCACAGATGACTCGATGTACAGATAATAGAGGACAATAAAACTGTTGACCATAACCTCAGCAAGTGCCCAACACTAGATGGACTGGGGCAGAGACATTTCGGAAATACAACATTATCAACTAAAGAACAGCCACTGGGAAATATTCTCCAAAAAAATGGAAAAAGATCTCTATGACAAATAGAAAAAAATTTGGACCATGCTTCCAAATCGGAAAAGATAATAAAAGAAGTAGTGCAGATCATCAAGATAATACTTAAAATATGGGAAATAACTTTAAAAAGATTTGGAATAACGAATGATTAAGCAATAAAAATAAAGATATCGACATAGACGCCCCAGAAGAAGAATTGAACAACCTTGAAATAATTGCAGAAGAAATAGAACCAGCGATATTTAAATCTAAAAATAGAATAGCTCCTGACATTTTGAAGTATGGAGGTCTAGAGATCCAGCAGAAAATTACCAAATTATTTAAAGAATCTTATCCCATTGGGATAAGCCTATTCAATGTAAAACTATACTCATATATAAAAAGGGATCTAGGGAAGGAGCAGCAAATTATCAAGAAGTAACTCTTCTATGCTCTGTATTTAAATTACTAACAAATGTCTTATCAGAAAAAATCTATAGACAAAATACATCTACTATAGATGCCATCTTCATACTCTGATAATTGTTCGAAAAATCAAATGATTTGAAAAACCGCTATACCTATGTTTTATTGATCTCAAACAAGTTTTTGATCGAGTACGCCTGAAAGGTGTGACATCTTTTGGAAAAATTAGTACATGATCACCGAAAATGAAATTCAAATAAATAAAACCTGTGTAAGACCAATACTTTCCTACGCAGCCGAAAACGATGATATGACAAAAACAAAAGGAAACCTAAGATCAAATGATATGCAATTTCTCAGAATAATACAAGGAGTCAGTCTATGAGATCACGTAAGAAACATAACAATTAGAGACGACGTTATAATATAGGATATGGTAAGATGGACAAGAGAGATGGTGTAAATCCCATGGCACCTGTAATCTTAGTCAAATAGGCGAAATTAGACAAACCGAATATGAACTGACCACAAGACAGAAGCCTGAAAAATAGAAGGAATGCTGGACTTCGTCAGCTCAGGAGAGTTAAGGAAGAAAATAACAGGATGTTATCCTAGCGTAAGGAGAAGAAAAAGAAGAAGAATATTATCACCTGAAGCCATCAGGCAAGTTCAGTTACAATGCTATTTAGATCTGCAAAGGCGATCGGCTTCAAATAACTTGCTGTTATGGTAGGATCCAACGAGGCCTAGGCTTCGATGATCAGGTTTAACTTTTACTCATTCATTCATTTTTTAATAAATCATCTTTTCATATAAATTTACTACCATAGTTTAGAGAACATGTCTTAATATATCTGCTTTTTAACAAATATGCAAAATTATTAATAAAGTGAGTTGTTTAAAATATTTGATTTATGTAATTAAAACGCAAACAAACATATATGCAAATAAAAATGTGTTTCTCATCCATTAGCCAGCAAAATAACCATCAGAAACACAAATACGGATTTTTTTACGTATATTTGCACCTCTAAAACTGTTATTTGTAATTATAGCAAAACGGTTCTATTGTTTAAATGGTGATGAGGATAATTTTTTTAAATGGAACTGTGAAAATGTGTCGTCTCTCCAATTAAGTTTATTAATAAACCAGCTTTTTCAGTTTTTAAAACAGTCATATGAGATTAAAAATCCTGTTTGTTGTTTTGGTTTTATTTTAGCCGATTTTGTATGTGATGTTAGTTAAAAGTATATGGTTTTGTTGTTGCATTTTAAATCAGGAATTATTTGCGATAACTTTATGGTCTCAACAGTGGAACTGACGAGATGATGTTAGAGATTTCGGACTAATTTGTGCCTGCTTTCGAATATTTTCGACTCGAAGAAAGATTGACAAGTACATCAAAATAGAAGAAATAAGTTTTCGTCTGTGTAATTTTAAAGTAAAATAGAACACTCTAGGCTGGGCGGACATAACATTGTTGATAAACCCCACTCTCATATTAAAATGCGTATTACCGTTTTTTAATTTTAGAATCTGTGTATAGTGCACAGTTGCGAGATAATGGTTTGTTCTGAATGCAATAGCCTGATAAGTTCCATACTGGAACGAAACAGCGCCGTCGTCATTCTTAGGACCCGAAGCTTTTCCATTATCTTGGAATTCTCCTCACTTTTTAACACAAGAGTAATCCATATCCATAAAGATTAGCTCCAGAGCTGGAAATAAAATCACATAAAAATTGAAGCGAAACAATAAGCCTGGTCTCAGACAAGCGAACAAATTTATGAATTTATCTCCAAAGAACTCAAGAATGCTTGCTAAGCTAAAAATGGGATACGCGAGGACACAGGGTGTATGTATGTACGTAGAGTTGGGGGTCTGTATACTGCGATCTATTGTACCCCCTACTGCTGCCCTGTGGTAAGAGTTACTTTATCGGCGAGAACAGGTCCTCCAGTCCTATTTCCCTCAGGAATCTTAGGGTGTTGGTTCAAGACGGGTAGCTCCCCTTCTTCGATTTGGCGTGTTCCTAAGAACTGCATCCTAGGGTTTTTAGAGCGCTGCATTCTGAAAGGATATGCATAGAGGTTTCGATCTCCTCCTTACGGAATCTATCAGTCCGAGTTTCTTGAGGTGTTCCTTCAGGTTGCAATACCCCGTCAGGACCCCTGTCAGAACTCTGAATTGGTTTTAACTTAAGTTTATGCATTATTTTAATCTCTTATGGTCGTAATTCCCCAGAAGTATCTTCACTTGTCTCAATCCTTGTAGAATCGCCCAATAATTGGATTTCCTACTTTCTTCTTCTATCTTTAGTTCTTCCAGCATTACGCTGCTACTGATTCCACAGAAAGGATCTGACCCCAGAAATAGTATCTCAGCCCCTTTCCTCACGAGCCTGTCTACTGTTTCATTCTCCCCTATCCCGGTATGTCCCGGTACTCACGTGACTATATTATTCTTACTAAAATCATTTAGTTCCTCTAGGAATTTTTAGGTCAATTTGGAACTGATAACTTGAGCGCACTGATGTCTGTTTAACTATCTGAAAAGATGATAATCTCTTGGCCGAGATGGTTTTTTTCCTTGTTAAATTGAATATATATCCTAATGGCATGTATTTTTGCCAAGAAAATGCTTGGTAACTTACCCAAGCTTTCGGAGTGTCTGGTGCCGAGTCCATACACTCCAACTCCAGTTCCTTCCGTTGTTTTGGAGCCATCTGTATACCATATAATGGATTTCTTGCTGAGCTTTTCAATGGTGTTTCTGTTCCATTCGCTCTTGCGATTCAACTTTGAGCTGAAGAACACAGGATACTGCCCTCGTAGATACTATCTAAGAAAGATAAGCAAAGCTAAAAACTGGATTTACCGTTTCAGCGACCGAGTAGCCTAAACAGCGGAATACCTGTTAAGCGAATGCATGGTACTCTTCTGCAAGAGAATCAAACTTCTGGAAAGTGTCGCCCTGATGCCCGAAGAAATAATATACTTAGTGTTCATCATAAAAAGTTTAATTATTCAGGGCTTATGTCTTCTTCTTCTTAAGGTGTCCATCCTCTGTAGATGTTGGCTATTACATTTAACCATACAATTCTGTTGACTGCTACTCTAAATATTTCGATTGTCATTATCTCAGTCCAGTGCCTAATATTTTTTAGTCAAGTCGTAGTGCGGAGTCCCTGGTTTCTTCTGCTCTCAATCTTGCTCTGAAAAATCTGTTGCAGTAATCTGTAATTATCGTTGGGAATTACGTATCCTAAATATTCCATCTCTCTATCTTTAATAGTAGTTTCTATTTTTGGTTCTTTTCGCATTCTTTACATTAAGGCCGTGTCCTTATTATGCCGTTATATGCCAAGTGGCAAGGTCAAATGGCAAAGCCAGTTACCGTTGCTACACGCATGTCCTGCTTCTTCATTCAGTAGCAAAATGTATACCAACTAGAACCTGCTTGTTGCTGCTGCAGCTGTAATAGTAGTCGATCAAGCGAGTCATAAACCACGGAGTCGACGATTTGGGTACGTCCGAGCCTTTCGAGAGGTAGAGCTAGATATGAGGGGAGTGAATCTCGAATACAGATGTGATGGTTTCCGAAACTTTTTCCGAATGACGAGCAGTGATTTTAAGAGTCTTCTTTATTTGACCACGCCGATAATCAGAGAGGGGGATACTACATTTAGAAAACCTATCCCAGCTCATGATCGTCTTGCTATAACACTGCGGATCCTAGCCACAGGAGATTCCTACCATACATTGATGTATCCATTCAGCAGTTTGAAACAAGCTATTATGAGCATCATTCAAATGTTTAGTATGCTTTAGTCAACGTTTTGCAAGATTATATTCAGGTAAGGAAATAAACTATAAATTAGAAAACTTTGATTTATTTATATTGTTATATTATATTTGTACAAAGCAAATTTAAAGTTCCATCAGTAAAGTATCAATAGAATCTCTGTCAGTAGTTTCTAGGTTACAGGAACCTGTGCGTCACGCAGGGCTCATCGGAGAATGTTAAGAGTGATGACCTGGTGTAGGCACTCGACTTGGCACTTCATATGTTTGAAAAATTGAAGAAGGATCAGGATCACGAATCGGTGTGTACATGGGTATACCGAAGGCCGAATGCTGTGAGTAAATGTATGCTGCACGAGATGGCTGTGAGGAAGTGGTAGGCAAATAGTCGTATTTTTCCATCTTAGCGTCAAACAAAACAATGCTAATTATGTGCCTCATCACTTTTCTAGCGGAAAGTGAAGGGAGGTCACGTATTCGCATCTCTATTTGCTCTCCAAAAACAGAACATTAGTCTGTTACAGATTTCCTTGCTTGTATATTTTTCATGAGAGCAAGAGCTTCTAATATTGTCGCAAGATATTATTTGTTTGTGTGACTTTAATAATCGTTTCTTTCCCCTGGGAATGGATGTTGATTGGGCTGATGCTTCAACACCTTCGATGTCTCGTTTTTTGGTCATTCTCGTTCGGAAGAGCTTCGTCTGGCTGCTGAGGAGTTATCCGGTCCAATGAGTCTTTAACAAAAAAACAAATAAAAATATATTAGTAAAATTGCGTTAATTGAAAATAGAAGAAAATGTATCTGTATTTTCTTTCAGGCACCGAAAAATGAATCTGAATGGAAAATGATAGCAAAGGATTTCAACGATAAATGGAGTTTTCCAAATTGTGTAGGAACCTTTGGTGGAAAGGATATAGCTTTACAAGCACCCATTGACAGTTGAACCAAGTACTTAAATTACAAGAACTTCTTTATTATCGTTCTATTTGCTGTTGTAGAGACAAACTACAATTTTACGTGTGTGAATGTCGGTTTTCAAGGAAGAATACCAGACGGGAGGGTATTTAGTGAAACGAGATTCAAAAAGAGTCTAGAAGATAACACAATGAATCTTTCCAATCCGTGCAAGCTTCCTGGAAGAAATAATGCACCACCGTTCATTTTCGTTATCGATGATGCGTTGCTTCTCTAGCATAATATTATGAAGGCTTATGCTGGGTCAAAAGATAAGGGTTATATGAAAAGAAATTTCAATTATTGCTTAAGTAGCGCACGTAAAGTTTCCGAGAGCACTTTTTAGATAATATCTTCGGTTTTTCGCATACTTAGACAACCAATTTGGTTGGAACGGAAATGGGCTAAAAAAACCGTACTAGCCATACTTTATTTACACAGTTTTGTAGGAAAAAGCAGGTCTAAAGCAGTTTACAATCCTAATGGAGCTTTTGATGCGGATTGCTCAAACACAGGCCAAATTTGTTTTGGAAGATGGAAACAAGCTCCTTCCACACAAGGCTTCAAAAACATTCCCAGGGTGCTAAGAAGAGGTGCAAACGATGCATAGGAGGTTAGAAATGAATTTGGCGAGTTTTTTTTTATTTCTCCGGAGGGGATGGTTCTTTTTCAATACAATTAATAATAAATATTTTCTCTTCAGCAAATGTTTGTGATGTAAAATGAAACCAAATCTGATAAACATTCACAAGAGGATTTATGTACGTACAAAATCGTAAATATTTCAAATTCTTATCTGTGTGTCTGTCATTCATCTTGCTCGATTTTTATCTTTCAGGAACTCCATACTAAGGCAAGCAAATCATTTGCTCTTGTATACTTCTTGACTTCTACTACCAGATTTAGCACTGTTCCTTTCTTTCGTAACTTCCCGTGAAAAGTAATATATTAAATTTTAAAATGTCAAATTAACTTTTAGGTTCCTTCGCCTATGAGACTCGGAAAGGTTGAAAGCAACCAAATTGGGATACCGTATTAACACAAGGTTAAAGTGAATCTCGGACCCAGTTTACTCGCTTAGTTAAATCTCCAGTCCAGTACTCCTTTTGGGATTTCGCAAATATCCGCGAACACAAGTGTTACTTGGCGGCGCGTCTGACCCTTTTGGATGGACAAATGGATAACTAAATAAAGTAAAAGTATTCTTATGTTCGAAAACCTCTTATGCCTGTTTCGATTTCATTTCGTCCTCTTCAGTCAAGGAAAGTACCCTGAGACAAGCTGAAAATTTCCGTTTTAGAAGTGAATCTACCGAAAAGTGCAAAAGTAAGCAACTTCTTTTGGGATTTGCAAATCTTCGCGAACACAAGTGTTACTCGGCGGCGTGTTTTACGGAAATCTCCTCGAACACAAGTATTAAATGCCGGCGCGTTGACTCTTTTGGACTCACAAAAGTATTTTAGAACTCCGCAGATGTCAGACACTGGCAGCACTTTTGTGCCTTTGGAAAAACGAGCACTGCTTTTTGTGTTTGAGAACTACTTCTGAACCAACTAGATAAATAAATATCAAATTAGTTCTTAGGCTTTTTTGCCTAACTGATGAGACCCGGAAATGTCGAAAGCAACGAAATTAGGGTACCGTATTAACACTACGTTAAGGTTAGACCTCCAATCCAGTACTCCTTTTGGGATTTCGCAAATCTTTTTGAACACATGTTCGGACGCATCCCCTCTTGACTTTGCCATTTGGCCCTACCACTTGGCATATATCGGCATAATGAGGACGCGGCTTAAGTGTTGTGTTTGTAATTTGATGCGTCCAAGATATTCTTTTGTGGAAAAACTATTGACTTTTAGAGCAAAACTTAAGAGACAAAAAAACTTCACAATAAGAATTGAGAAAATGAATAGTATAAAAGCCAGCAACAGATTTTCCGGACCAACTTCCTCTCGAGCGATAACTTGTGAAATGCTTCAGCCTCGTGAACGTCAGCTGTGGCTGTGTGGGAGGGTGGAGCAGCGGCAGCCTCCCACTTACGTAAAAAAAATTGTTTTTAATTATTTCCTCCCGACTGAAAATTTGTCAAATTACAGTTAACACAATTATTTGAATATAAAGAAAAGTCAGCTGGCTATACCGTGGAGGATTATACGTCAGCTGGTCATACGAACATGCAAAAAAAAATTTTTTGTTTCGTGATTTTCTCTCAGTCAAAAATTTGTCGCTGTCGGAGCTGTCAGCCGTCACCATATCTTCATTATCGTCATATATAAAAAGATAAAAAATTAAGTATGTATATTGAACGTAATAAATCAATATGAATTAAATTAAAAAAAAATATTACCTTTTTCTGGCTGAATAGTAACTTCAGTAATCGATGTTGGTAACTGGTTTCCAGAAATCCACGTGAAGTTATACTTGTCGTCGACTTTTTCCCAGCCATAGTCTGAAGGTGCATCAGTGGTCGGAACTTTCAGGTGTGCGTGCGACTAAATTTGCGCTATGAAACATGCTCTCAAAAAATGTTGGTGTAATTCCGATTTGCATGGTGGTAGGGACGAGCCATCAATGCTTTTTTTTGCCAACTGAAAAACATCATTTTTGTCGAGGAGTTTGTATGTTTTTTGAAACAACGCTATTCGTGTCTCATTAACGTTGTTCAATCGTTTCAAGCCCTACATATGACAAAGAAACATCTCTGTCTTGCCAAAAAGTTCTTCTCGATTCTCCGATGGCTTGGACATCTGTATGAAGCAGTTGGTGAAATCTTATTCAGAAACGAGTGCTTTTTACCTTTTTAAAAAAAGCCGAGTTGAAATCGCATCCTGTGAGGGCGTGAAATGCTGGAAGTGCTGCGCTCCTGTCCTTTTCTAGAGTTTCATAAAATTTTGTTACGTTGATAAATCGTTTATTGTTTCCGACACCGACTTCCACACATATCTGAAGATTTTTTGAAATTTTATCCATATTAGCTAACATAATAATCAACACGTCGGTGTCAGAACAACGAATCGTCACATTTGCATTGAAATCTAGCTAACAAATTTTTAACTGAGAGGAAATTACTGAACAAAAACTTTTTTTTTTGCATTTTCGTATGACCAAGTGACATATAATCGATCATAGTACAGCAAATAATTGTTAACTATCATTTGACAAATTTTTTGGAGGAAATGATTAAAACCCAATTTTTTTTTACGTGACTGGGAGGCTGCCGCTGCTCCATCCACCCAAGCAGCCGTAGCTGACGTTCAAGAGGCATCATGGCACAACTTTTCACGAGTTATCGCTTGAGAGGAAATGACCGATAAAATATACTCTCTGGCTTGCACACTATAACTGAATAATCAAAGTCAAAAAAAATTCGAGAGCGTAAAATTTTACAGACCCAGAAAAAAGTACCATTCTGTATATTATTTCACACAATAATATTTTTTATGTGAAAAGTGTTATGGATTTCAAATTTGACTTATTTATCTTTCAAAAACAAATGATATAAATTTAAAAAACTAAAAATAATAACAAATTTTAACACCCTGTATATTAAAAACTTAGAATTATGAGACATATGTTTATATGGATTTTTATGATTAAAATTAGCTTAAGAATGACTTTTTAATATTAATCGCACTTAGTTGGAAACACCCTGTATTTTTTTAGTAAGTCTATTTTTCAAACCTTTTTTCACACAATTATATAGCGAAAGTGTCACTTGAAAAAGAGACGTGTGTGTAGTTGCCACAAATCCGAGTATACCTACTGGTTATTTAAGTTCTGCTGTGTTTATTCCAGAAACCACTTTTTTAATTATTGGGAGTTTTCTCTTTTAAAACCAAGCCATTGCAACTTTTTAAATATTCATCAAAACTTTAAATTGCCAACTATTAAAAAGGCGGATTTAGAGATAGCATTTTTATCAAAAGAATAATGGACGGATACTTTAAAGCTAGACAACATTTTAAGCACCGAATTATAACGCTAACTAAAAATTAATTTTAAGTTTCAGTACGGCATTCTTTTGTTTTATGGCAATAATCGAGTAGAACAATGGAATTGGGGCAAAAAATTATCTATCCTGTTATTCTAGCGCATTATTTCGATTTGGTAATGCAAAATAACATTGGCTTTCTGTTTTATTTAAATGATCAATTAATATTTTACTAATATTGGGTGTGGCAAAATTGTCTCATCCTGTGTAAACCACTATAATTTGGTTTTAAATACGTTCATTAATTGGCGAGATATTTTTTTAAGGAAGGTGAAAGAGTATCAGTCTAAAAATTTAACAGTTACCGGTCGTGGCTTTGCCTACTCATTCCATGGGGTTACAATTGGATTATGTATTATAATCACGTATATTATGAACAGGATTTTATTAAATCAAATCTTTAAATAAAAAACATAATATTATATAGAGAATGTGAAAGACTTGAACAGTTGATTTTAGGCAAATTATATCTTCAAGCTAATAACTTCTATAATTTTACCTAGAAATAAATTTATTACATGAATACATGTCTGCTTGGAACTTTATACCTCGTCCTGTATACTTGTTCTGTTGTGGCAATTACCCAAAAATAATCCGATTGGCATCATTCGAAAATCACTTTTCAAGTATTCACTTCATTATACATTATTATATTTTTTCAAATTATTGAAAATAGTACTATGAACTACATCTAGTCATTAAAAGTACTTAGTCCTTATGCTTCCCAGTGGTGTATGTACAGGGGATCCCAAATTTGACAACTTATAGGATTTCTCCTTAACTTTTGAAGAAAGGTTGCCGCAAACAATACTTAACAACTTTTTTAGTCATATATATATATATATATATATATATATATATATATATATATATATATATATATATATATATATATATATATATATATATATTTGAGATTTATTGAATTGTTGGGCGCCAGGCACAAGTAACTATACCAAAGTATAATCAATTTGTACCAAATTTTTATTTTTATTTTCAATAAATAAAGGGTGTTTTTTATAGAGATATAGAACTTTAAGTTGGCAACACTTTTTTAACTGGCGGCCATTTTGTCAGCTGTCAAGTGATTTATGTTTAGTTTGGTTTGGCATTTCAACGTGAATAGGCTGACGCCTGAACAACGCTTCTAAATTGTGCAAATTTATTTTGAAAATCATGGTTGTGTTCGAAATACGTATCGCGCACTACGTCCATTTTACGGTCAACATAATCGTCCATCAAAGCAATTAATTCGATTAACTATGGAACGTTTTCGCACTACGTTTACTCTAAATGATAATACGCATCCACAGAGACGTCGTACACTGCATACAGAAGAAGTCATTGCTGCTGTAGAGCGTAGCGTAGAGGAAGACCCGAATCAGTCTATCCGCCATCGTGCACAGGAATTGGATATGTGTCCATTCACTTTATGGAAGATTTTGCAGAAAGATCTTGGTTTGCGTGCTTACAAAATCCAACTCGTGCAAGAATTGAAGCCACACGATCACCTAGCAAGGCGTAGATTCGGTGAATGGGCCCAAAACAAGATTGCCGTTAATCCCGATTTTCATAAGCGAATTTTGTTTAGCGATGAAACTCACTTTTGTTTGAATGGATACGTCAATAAACAAAACTGCCATATTTGAAGTGATGATAATCCTCAAGTGTATGTTAAGACACGGTTACATTCAGAAAAACTGACTGTTTGGTGTGCTTTATGGGCTGGTGGAATCATTGGTCCGTACTTCTTTAAAACGATGCTGGTCAGAACGTTACAGTCAATGGTGACCGCTGATTACTGACTTTTTCGTTCATCAATTGAACAACCATAATGTGCAGGAGCTGTGGTTTCAACAAGATGGCGCAAAATGTCACACAGCTCATGCCACAATTGATTTATTGAAGGAAACGTTTGGTAACCGCATAATTTCACGTTTCGGACCCGTGAATTGGCCCCCAAGATCGTGCGACTTAACGCCGCTAGACTATTTTCTGTGGGGATATGTGAAGTCGCTAACCTACGCCGATAAGCCTGAAACGATTGATCACTTGGAGGACAACATTCGCCGCTTTATTGCCGATATACGGCCACAAATGTTGGAAAAAGTCATCGAAAATTAGACCTCCAGATTAGACTACGTCCGAGCCAGTCGTGGCGGTCATATGCCAGAAGTCATATTTAAATTATAATGCCACAAAGTTATCTTTCGAATAAAGTATATTTCATGTCAATTTAAAAAATTCATCTTTGTTTTATTCCATTTAAAAGTTCTATACCTCTATAAAAAAACATCCTTTATTACTCAATTATACATGTGCTGATTTTCTAAATGTGCTCTGTTTTTTTTAGCGATTTGAAATTTGAATCATTGACGTCAAATTTCTCTCTTTCAGGTGAGTTCAGATGAAAATATAGTAATTGTCAGAAAAGCTCATTCAAAAACACAAACACAAACTTTATTCAGAAAAATACAATATTATCCGTCGGTGCAGTTTTCCTATGTAAAACTTTATAAAACACTTTATCTTAACCTAATTAAATTATAAAAATTATCCAATGTGCACTGTATTCCTTTTTTATGGGATTTTCACTTGTTAAATCTGGCAATAAAGCATAAATATCTAAACGGTTGCAAATGTGTGACGTCTTGAAATCTGTGATTTTATTTAAACAATCAATAATACCTTACTGTGCACCGTTATTATTATTAAAGTGATTATGATGCAGTGCAAACTATACAGTTTATTTTTTATTATAAACTACAACTATTTGTTATGAGGCTATTTTATTAATATTATTTTATTATTAACTAGAATTTTTCACAATAAGTTTACTAAAAAAAAATACTCTATTGAATTATTATCAGGCAAGTCAAAAATTTCAATATCTTACACAATGGATAAATACCTTTTTAAATTTCCAGAAAAATATTTTAATTTCTACGTTTTATATTCTTTCAATAAAACAAAAAATTATAACTTTTTTTCCTTTCCCAATTATTTAAATATTTTCCACAGCTGCTTACTTGTTGACTTAATTTATTTATTGATTTATTATATTAAACTTCTTTTTACTTCTAAAATGGACTATTTTTTTTATTTCCAAGCTCTCTGATTCTTCCTTTTAGTTTTTTTGAAAAAATTTAATAAAATGAGCCCAGCAATGTTTTTCTTCAATACAGATTATTCTGCACTATCTTTTTTTTTAATTTATTTATAAATAACAATTGAAAAACTTTTCGGTTATGGTCCCGTTAATAAAAAAAGACTAGCGAATTTTACACTATGTCCGATCAATAGTCACTACTACTTTTACTTTCAAATTATAAACTGAATATTGAGGTTATGTTAAATTTTTTACGAACCAGACTGATGATGTTTACCGTACAAATGATGGACCTGTACTCAGCAAAAAAATGAATTTTCGCTTTAATATTTAAGATCACGTGATATAAATTTTTGTTTTAATTTTTTTCTGATTGGTTAGCCATCTGACGTGAATTGGTAACTAAATGAAATTTTAAGCTTTGAAACCCAAAATCAAAATTTATTCCTAATTGTCAAAATATGATAAAATTTTGTTGTTTTATTGATATTATGAAATAAATATTCTATTTGATGACAACAAATTATGATTTATATAAATTTTGGACTTTTTCTGACATTTGGATATACTTAAACTAATCCAATTTAACAAAGTTTTACCTATAATTAGGTACTTTTTATCCTTGTTTCTTATCAAAATAAACTTATATATATATATATATATATATATATATATATATATATATATATATATATATATATATATATATATATATATATATTCTTACACTATTATTGCACTTTTACAATGTTTTTTACAAAGTTTTAACAAATACTGTTTTTATAATGCGTGGAAACTATGTTATTAATAACTATTGATACATAGTGTCTATATTTCCCTAATTAGTTATTATTTTATGCTTATTTTCACTAATTCATCTTTACTCGCACTGTTTATTAAAAGGGCGACGAGAATTCTCGTTTTCGTGGATTTCTCTATATTGTTTTTTAAAATTGCTTTTTCAGTCACTATTTCTGGATAATAACACTTCTCACCTTACTCAAAATATCACTTATTTATTAGTTTATAAGATTCATGTCTTTCTGAGACCAATATGTTTATAATTCCAAATTTATATTTATTAATGTCTAACATGATTCTAGTATAAATTCTTACATAATGACTATCCTATCATCTGCAATTACCACATAAATACATTAATCCATTATTTATAACTATCCTGCTTGCCTCTTTCATTATCAAAAACTTATAACATCTGAGAAAAAAGTGTTTTCCTAAACAATATATATATATATATATATATATATATATATATATATATATATATATATATATATATATATATATATATATATATACATGTATAATATATATATATATATATATATATATATATATATATATATATATATATATATATATATATATACTGTCTTGGTTTGCGGATATCTCAACTCCTAAGTAATTAAAGGTCATGAGTTGTTCGATTGGTTTGTCATCCACTACTAGTTTGCATCTTAAGGGCACTTTGCGTATTACAATTGACTTAGTTTTATCGATGGATATTTTCATGTTGAATTGCTTGCTTATGGTGTGGAATGCAAATAGAAGTCTTTGGAGATCGTTTTCATTTTCCGAGACTATGACGGCGTCATCAGAGTAACATATTATTGTTATTTCCCCGGTATTCATTCTGTACCCTGGTGCCGCTTTTTGACGTTCTCAATTATTTGGTCCATTACTATGTTAAACAGTAATGGACTCAGAGAGTCCCCCTGTCGTATGCCCGACGCTATCGGTACATCCTTAGTTAGGTTGCTACTTACTGAGATTTGTGTTGTGGTGTTGGAGTTTAGCTGTTCAACTATGTTAATTAAATTGTTTGGGATGCCTTTAATTCGCATTATTTGCAGAATATCATCCAGTCTCACCCTATCAAAGGCTTTAGTGAGATCTATAAAGCACATAAAAGCCGGCTTAGTAAATTCTATAGATTTCTCTGCTATCTGCCTTACGATGAATATGGCATCTACTGTAGATCAGTTTTTGCGGAAACCTTGCTGTTCTTCTGATATTCTGCAATAGTCAGTTATTATACCTTCAAGGATTTTGGTGAATAATTTCATTATTGAATTTAATAAAATTATTCCTCTATAGTTTTCCGTGATTTTCTTATCACCCTTCTTGAAAATAGGTACTGTTATACTTTTCTTCCAATCTCGGGGTATCTCTTGGTCTTTAATTATTTTGTTAAAGAGTTTTGTTAGTTCCTCGTGTAATGCATTTCCACCATATTTAATTAGTTCGTTGGGAATATTGTCGGGTCCTGGGGCTTTTCTCGTCTTTAATTTGGCTATCGTGTCTTTCGTCATTTGGAGGCTTACTTCCTTGGTGTATTCGTCATATTCAGATGCATTTTCGGGTGGGTAGTTGTTCTGTTGTGATTGACCTGTATTTCTGTATAGTGTTTTAAAGTGTTCTTTCCATTCGTGCTCAGAAATTTTTTGGGATTGTGTATATTCGTTTATATCCTGTTTCCTTCTTCTGATCATGTTCCATACCTTCTTTTGTGCCCCGTACAAGCCATGTTCCATATCTATTGTGAACCTTCGCCAATATTTGTTTTTGATTTGTTTTATGTCGACGTTTACTCTGTTTCTTATTTCTTTGTATCGATTGTGTTCTGTTCCTGACTTGTTATTTCTGTATCGGAGGTAAGCCTGTCGTTTCTCTGCTGCCAATGATTTCACCTCAGAAGTATACCAGTGCTTAGCTGAAGGTTTAGAATTTGTGTTGACTTCTTTGTATCCCAATGCTTCCTCGACCGATTTATCTATATTTCCTCTGATTTTTCCCCAGCTTTCTTCAACATCATCTGAATCTTTAATAGAGTTGTCTTTGATCTTTTCTGCAAGTCTTTTTTTATACAAGTCTTTGGTTGATTCATCACTTACCGATTCAATGTTTAATTTATTTTTAATATTCAAAAAGATATTAGAACATTTTAAACTAAATCTAAGCGTGCAATCGCAACTTTAATGGTTGAAAAGTTACTCATTCCAATTGGGTTATTTCAAATGGAACATCCTATATATTTTTAGATAAAAAGGTACAGTTTTTAATTATATTTATAACAATATACCACGCTCTGTGTCAAAATAAAAAGGCAAGCTGGTTTTTGATATTTTTTTATAAAAAATCGTAAAAAGCCATGAAAACAAAAGAAGAAGTTATCATACTTATATTTAAACTTAACTATATATTTTCAAATAATTTGGTTTTGTCATAGAAAAAAAAAAGAATTATTTGAAGATACGCTACTTAAGTTATGAGGTTTATTTTCGTGAAGTTCTGCTCCAGGAGTTATGAAAATTACAAGAGCTATGATAAGATATATGTTTAAATAGAAAGTAAGAAAAACTAAGAAGATGCTTGTTATCTATATTTTCAACGTTTTCTAGATAGCCGTCAATCTTTTGAAGATATTTTTAAAAGACTTGAAAAAAATTAGAAAAATTTTATAAGTTTTAATAAGCCGAGGTCACACGAATATTTTAAAGAAGATGATGAGATAAATGTCAATCATTATCTACACAGGCAAAAAGTGATAAAAATTAAGTATCCTAAAATTATATGAATTGAAAACTTATTTTTAGCAAGGAAAAAAGTGGTGCCTGGTGCAAAGTAGGGGCTGCAATTCCAATGATACATTAGAAACACATCATCATCATCTTCATTTAGCTTATCCCTTCCACTGCTGAACGAAAGTCTCCCTTAATTCCACCCATTTCTTTCTGTTTTGTGCCACTTGTATCCAATTTCCAGCCACTCTTTTTATGTCGTCTGTCCACCGACTAAGAGGTCGTCTACTACTTCTATAGACCTCATATCTTGGCCTCCATTCCATAAGTCTCTTTGTCCACCGTCCATCAGTCATCCTAGCCACATATCCTGCTCAGTTCCATTTAAGATGTAAGATAGATTTCACCGCGTCTCTTACTCCTGTTCGGTTTCTTATGATGTGATTGGGTATTCTATCCCTAAAAGTGACTCCCAACATTGACTCTTCCCTTTTTCGTTGCATGACATGTATTCTGTTAATGTTCTTTCTTGTCAAAGTAAGTGTCTCAGCTCCATACATGAGAACAGGCAAGACACACTGATTAAAGACCTTTCTTTTCAAGCATATGGGAAGATTAGATCTCAATATATAGCTGGGTCTACCAAATACCGCCCACGATAAACCTATTCTTCGCGGGATTTCGTGCATCTGATTATCTTGCCTAATACAGATCTCATGTCCCAAGTATTTGCATATATGCACTTATTCTAGACCTATGTTATTGATGCTTAAAGGACTACTCATTATTAGGTTTGTCATGTATTGTGTCTTTGATAAATCAATTTTCAAACCGACTTTTTCTGAGGCATCGTTTAGCGTGTCCAGCATATTTTGTGCTTCCTGTCTATTGTCTGTTATTGATACAATATCGTTTGCAAAACAGTTATGATTTATTAATTCGTCATCGATGTTGATTCCTGTTGAATCCCAGTTTATCTTTTTCAACACACTCTCTAGCAATGCGGCAAACAATTTTGGAGAGAGTGTGTCACCTTGCCTTACCCCTCGAGCGATATTAAATCTATCTGATTTTTTTGATAATTGCGGAGTATCGATAATCGACGCGACATTCGCTTAATGCCTCTAGAAGTTTCCGATGATTTATTGGATCAAAAGCCTTCTCGAAATCAACGAAGATAAACATCAGTGCTCTATTATACTCAGTACATTTCTCGATAAGAACTCTGACGGTCAGAACCTGGTCATTTGTCCCAAAGCCTGATCGGAATCCCGCCTGCTCTCTCGAAAGGAAAGAGTCTTATTTTATTTTGTTGTCACCTTTTTTGTGTACAATAACAATGGACGCATTTATTCACTGTGATGGGGTAATTCCTTCCTCGATGCATTTATTAAATAGAGCTTTTAAAGCTCTCCCTAAAACTCCTAACCGGACTATTATTCCTACCTACATCTTCCTCCCTCTTCCAAGACGTTGGGCTACCGTGGAAGATTATTGCTAAAAACTCCAAAAGCATGGCGAATTAAAAAGGCAGATATGTATAATGCCTGCCATAGGCCCCGGTGGATGAAAAACAATAGTCTTTAAGAATTGAATTAGTACATAGTGAGTCAACGATTGGATGAAGTAAGTTTGTGCCTTTTCGGTGAAATTAACAAAGAAACTATATTTATTGTTTGATACAGTTTATTTTTACGCAGATTTTAAAAATATTTAGGACTCTACAGGGTGAGCCAAAAAACTAGGACAGCATAAAGTTGTATTTTTTAAATAGAAAACCCTATATACGAATCATATTTTCGATTTAGCTTATAATTTTAAATCTTTTTTATTAAGGGTTTACTATAACAAAACTTTATAGTTTCTGACATAATTAAGTTTAAAGAAAAAAAGTCACATTTTCAAGCATCAATTCAATCCTAAATAACCTTTTCAATTTTGTGACAAATATATTCAAATTTGGAATTTAGCAAGGCCAAGGACAAGTTAACATAATTTTTACCTAACATTTGCAATAAAAGCTACAGGGTGTTGAACACATCGGCTCAAATTTGAACAAGTTTAAATGAATAAATATCTTTTTTTTAAATGGTACACCCTGTATATTTTCATGTTATTTAACAGAGTAATAAAAACCCTAAAAGTTTTGTTCAATATATCCTATACCTATTTATAATAGTTTTTGAAATATTTCAGTTTTTCAGAAACAAACAGAATGTGGTTAAATATGATGAAATACATTATTCGTTATATTACAACGGCAATAGTTTAATTAAACATAACGTGAAAAAATTAATACAACAATAACGACAAGGCAAATACATATTTACTTTTATACTAAATTGAAACAAAAAAATTACCTATTAAATACTGAAATTAATTATTTCTTTTTAATAAGTGTTCGAATAAACGACCCTCTTGTGCAATGAACAAATTTAGTCTTTTTTGCAGATTTTCTCGGACCCTGGGCAAAATTAGTGGCGTTATTGTTCTACAGGTATCCCTAATCCTGTTTCGCATATCTTCCACTGTTGTTGGTGGATTAACATACACCTTATTTTTAATATAACCCCATAGGAAGAAATCTAATGGGGTGATGTCGCAAGACCTTGGTGGCCACTCAATGAAACCCCCACGTCCAATCCATTTTTGCGGATATCGTTGGTCCAAAAACGCACGAACTTCACGATGGTAATGCGGAGGCGCACCATCGTGCTGGAACCACATACTGTCGAGCTCATCCCTATCGAGACCTTGAAGCAGTTGGGGTAGTTCTTCTCGTAGAAAGTTCAGGTAACTATGGCCATTTAGTGGTTCATTAAAAAAGTGGGGTCCAATAATTCGATTATGATGAATACCACACCAAACATTTAATGACCAGTGGTTTTGATGTTGCACCTCTCTAATCCAAAATGGGTTTTCTGTGGCATAATAATGCATGTTGCGTCTATTTACGGCACCGTTACTTCTAAAAGTAGCTTCATCACTAAACATTACCTTGCATAATAAATTTGTATTTAATTGAATCTCCGCATTTATTGTACGACAAAAGTTTACACGACTTTCACAATCCTGTCCATGCAATTCTTGGTGTAATTCCATGTGATATGGATGATACCTATATTTCTTGGTAGGTACGATTAGCGGTGGATTGTGATGTTTCACATAATGCTGCTAACTGACGGCTACCAATATAAGGATTTTCCTGAACATTCAACAATACTTGTAGTTCTTTTTCTTCATTAGTTACTGGTTTGTTGATCACTTTACGTTTTGGATAATCAACAGTACCAGAAGAATCAAATCTTTGCATTAAGTTTTGAAAAGTATGGGTATTAGGCTGGCGTCAATCAGGATACTTCATTTTGTAAATTCTTTGAGCAAGAAGGCAATTTTTTGAGCCTCTCCTATTGTATAAATCATATCTATTAACTCATTCTTTGGAAAATTCATTTTACAATATAAGATGAAAGCAAAAAAAACCAAACTACACTACATAAAAACCAAAAGAAGCGATTGCGGTTATAAATTTTTAGACACAGAAAAATGTTCTTTTACATTGTTTTTGCCATGGCTACTATGATAATGAAGACTATTTCTGTAAAAAAGTATGGAAAATTATAAAAACTGAAATATCTCAAAAACTATTATAAATAGGTATAGGATATATTGAACAAACCTTTTAGGGTTTTTATTACTCTATTAAATAACATGAAAATATACAGGGTGTACCATTTAAAAAAAAAGATATTTATTCATTTAAACTTGTTCAAATTTGAGCCGATGTGTTCAACACCCTGTAGCTTTAATTGCAAATATTAGGTCAAAATTATGTTAATTTGTCCTTGGCCTTGCTAAATTCCAAATTTGAATATATTTGTCACAAAATTGAAAACGTTATTTAGGATTGAATTGATGCTTGAAAATGTGACTTTTTTTCTTTCAACTTAATTATCTCAAAAACTATAAAGTTTTGTTATAGTAAACCTTTAATAAAAAAGATTTAAAATTATAAGCTAAATCGAAAATACGATTCGTATATAGGGTGTTCTATTTAAAAAAATTCAACTTTATGCTGTCCTAGTTTTTTGGCTCACTCTGTAGAGTCCTAAATATGTTTAAAATTTGCGTAAAACTAAACTGTATCAAACAATAAATATAGTTTCTTTGTTAATTTCACCGAAAAGGCACAAACCTACTTCATCCAATCGTTGACTCACCCTGTACAAAACAAGGCAGTCTATTTTAAACAACTAAATATAAAGAAGGTAGCAAAACAAAGTGGACGTGTCCAAACAATTTTTAAATAAACCAGCGTTTTTTAAATAATGAATTTATTCAAGACTTTGTATCCTCACTGTATACTAACCTAAAAATAATATTGAAAATGATTCAAAAAAATTAGAGATATTCGCGACATTTTTTACCCTGTATGCCACCGATACAGTGACCCTTACCTTTCTCTGTCTATGTGTATTTTTTCCGTCCAAGCCTATAATCACCAAACGAAAGTGCCAGTTAACTAAGTAGGAGATCCCGAGTCTATATAAACTGTAACGTATATTTTCTATCTCCTAATGTTATATTTATCAGTGAAGTGTATAGTGCTTTTTTGAGGATTTCGCTTATTTTTTTTTAAGATTAATTGGTTAGTATTTAGCAAAATTAATAATGTGAAATTTATGTATCACTTTCCTTTTGATAAAATATTAATAGATAATTCACTCCAGTATACCAGGAATTTTATTAATTTCATTAATGAAAATAATACTAGGGCTATAGCAATAGTAAAATCGTAAAAAAATTATTTTATTAAAAGAGATGTCTTCCTTAGAGCTTTTAATGTTATGCTTCGAAGAGACACTAACATTTTTTGATTTTAATGAGAAACGTTGCTAAAAATTTTTAGATATTTATGCTGTGAAAAGTGTAGCATTTTCACTTATTTATTAAATGCGTGTAATTGTTGAAATTCAATTATTTTTAACTTCAATTATGCTTTAATCTAATAAAATTAAAAGTATTTACGGTAAAATTATGATGTTTATAATTAACTTTATTTCGAATTTAAATATGTAAAATTTGTGATTTAATTATTAAACATTATTTAGTTGAACCTCGAACCATAAGTTGGTTGTGTGGTTCTGATAAAGAGGTGTTTCTTTTATCTTTTTCTTATGAGACGTGGTTATTTCTTACTTTAGGAAGATTTTAGCGCTTTTAAATGTTTATTTTTTACAATGTAGAGTAAGATTTTGATATCAAACTCTAAGTCCATTTATATAGATATATTTTTAATGACAATTTAAATATTATTGAAATTTTTCTTCTACAATTTGACTTGACTAAGTACAAAAAAATGTCTTTTTCTAGGCTAGATTTGTATGAAATGTACGAAATTTCTCGTATTGTGAAACACTAGATATGATTGATTAGTGTGTTCTGCTTATCGAAATGTTTTCTTTTTTCGAAGACCCCCAAACCAAAATTTTAATTCCAATTTTAAAAAATGCCCAGCAATTTTTGGGGAAACGAAAAATTTGCCATTTAATATTGAATTAGTTTTTTTAATTACTTGTAAATAAAATTGTTGTTTGGCTTTTTAATTTTTCAGTATGTAGAGGTAAACTCTACATATATTTCGCCTTGTAAGGGTTATTAATAATAATGTTAATGACGTTTTTTTAAAATTTATATATACCCAATACTTTATTGTCTATTCTAAAGAAACTAATTTTATTACTGTAAATCTAGAGAGGATGACGTCAAATATTCATCTGATACTGGGGTTGAAAGAAAGTTTTTTTGGTCATTGGTAGCCAGATGTGGATTATTTTTTAAAGATATTTTTATTTCCAGTTGTTTTAATAAATTTAATATTCTATATATATTTCGGAATGAAATGGTTATGATCAATACATAGTGAATGTCTAAATATTATAAAAAATTTCGGAGCTTTGTTCTTAAAGTCTAGTTTTTATACTTGCTATGTATACAGCATCACAATTGGCACAATTAATATTATGTTTCATCTATTAGTTTTTATAATTTATCCTTATTGTTAGCTAACTTCTTTTGGATTATTAACGCCATAGAATTCTTTCCTTAATAGTTTTTTTTTATTTTTTCTTTAGTCTAATGGCATTTTTGGAAACTGTTGTTTCTTGCAATTTGTTTAATAGTACAGCATTCTCTACCAAAGTTTCCTTTATTTAATTCGATAGTCTTTCAAAGAAAAAATAAAAAAAACTCTTAACTCTTAAGAAAATAATTATAGTTGTAAACTATACACCACCACTTGGCCATTAAATTTGTAATAAGTTAAATAATTTAATTTCTAAAAGTATATGTATAAATAAATTGAATATGGGTAAATCGTTAGTTAAAAATAAGGACAAAATAGACAAATTAAATAGATCAGGATTATATAAAACTAATTGAACAAATTATGATGTCACATTCATATGTCAAAGTCGTAGAAGTTTACAAACTAGATTTAGAGAATACAGAACTGTAATTTTAAATCTTCTTCTTCTTCTTCTACCTTCTATAATAGGTCCCTGACTTGTTCCTTCTTCGATTTTCCTTATTCTGGACTTAAATTATCGCTCCACCTTTTCCGTGGTCGACCTCTACTGCGTGTACCACTAGGCAATTTATCTCGTGCGATCCTTACCAGTCTATCCTCTGTCGTTCGGCTTATGTGTTTGTTCCATTGTGTCTTACGCTGTAGGACCCACTCATTAATGCAGTCTGTGTTGCATGATTGCCTAATGTTATCGCTTCTTTCTCTGTCTAGTAGCGTTTTTCCTGTTATTCGTCGGAGTATTATCACTTCTGTAGTCTCCAATAGTTGTTTCGTTTTTGTCGTCTCTGGCCGTGTTTCTGAGGTGTATGTCATAATAGATCTAATTGTGGTTTTGTAGATCCGAACCTTTGTTTCTTGTTGTAAGTGTTTGTTTCGCCAGATCACGTCGTTGAGATAACCCGCCACTTTATTTGCTTTGGCCACCTGCCCTTTTACTTCATCTTCGATGTTGCCATAACTAGTTATGTCGATTCCTAGATATTTGAAACTTATTTCTTGTTGTATTATTTGACCGTCTAGTTCTAGTTTGCATCGGAGGGGTTCTTTTGAGGTTGTCATACATTTAGTTTTTTCGGCTGAGATAATCATATTATATTTTCTTCCCGTAAGATTAAAGGTATTTAACAATCTCTGGAGGTCGTCTTCATTTTCGGCACATATCACAACGTCATCAGCGTAACAGAGAATTTTTATTTCTGTATCACCCATTTTATATCCTCTACCAAGTCGCACCTCCTTTATTATTTCGTCCATTATCATGTTAAACAACAAAGGACTAAGCGAGTCTCCCTGTCTAATACCGCTGTTGACTGGTATGGGTGTTGATAATTTACCGTTAGTGCGAATCTGAACTTTATTGTTTGCGTATATGTTTTCGATGGTCTGAATTATATTGATAGGAATATTTCTCTAATATAACAGGTGGATTACGTCATCTAGCTTTATGCGATCGAATGCTTTTGTTAGATCTATAAAGCATAAAAATGTTGGTTTATTGTATTCTATAGATTTTTCGACTATCTGTCGTAGAATAAATACTGCATCCACGCAAGACCTTCCTGATCTAAATCCCTGCTGTTCGTCTTCCAGTGTTGTAACCGAATTAATTTTATTTTTGATTACTTTCGTAACGAGTTTCAGAGTTGTGTCCAGTAGATTAATACCCCTGTAGTTCCCTGGTTCTTGTTTGTCACCTTTCTTAAACATAAGCATCATTGTGCTCCACCTATCTGGTACTTTGCATTGTGTCAGGATTTTTCGAATGAAGCTTGTGAGTTCCTGTGTTAGTCGCTGTCCTCCGTATCTCAACAATTCATTATGAATTCCGTCTTGTCCGGGAGACTTTCTATTTTTTAAGGATTTTATAGTTTTCTCTACTTCTTGAATGGTGACTTCCACATTATTCCTTATTGCTGGTATGTTATTTTTTCCAATGTTAGCATCTCCCTCAAATAATTTTGTTAGGTAGTCTATCCATTTCTCCTCTGATATTTTGTTTGTTTCGGAGAGTTCGGATACTTCTTTGCGCTGTTGTCTTATCAGTCGCCACATTTGCTTTTGTACACTATAGAAGTCTCCTTCCATTCTTTTAGAGAACTGCTCCCAATGTTCACTTTTTAGTTGCCTGACTAGTAGATTAGTTTCGTTACGAATTAGTTTGTACCTATTGTATGCTTCCGGCGTTTTTGACGTTCTATATGCTAAATATGCTTTTCTTTTTTCGTTACACTTATCTTTAACTTCTTTACGGAACCATGGAGTTTTATTAGGATTTTTGTTGTTGATTGTAATTGTATGTATGCCCAATGACTCATTTGAAGCATCTTCTATGTTTCCCTTAATTTTTTCCCAGCTATGATTTATATCTTCCTCTTCATTTATTGGTTTTCTTTCAATTTTTTCCATCAATCTTTTTTGATATAATTCTTTCGTTGACGTATGCCACAGAGAGTCTATGTTCTTTTTTTGTATCCTAACCTTTTCCAACTGCTTTTTCTTTTGTGTAATCTTTATTTGAATCTTTGATAGAACCAATTTATGATCGTTTCCTGCATTAACGGAGTTCAATGTTCTAATATCCAATATCTGGGTGGGATGTATAACTCGGTTACTAAGTATTTTAAATAATATAAAAAATTCAGGAATGTCCTCACATTATATAGAACATAGTAATTTCACAGATTTAAATTACACTATTCCGAAAATAAAAATAAAAGATTAAATTTACTAGAACAAATTGAAATAAAAAATCTCTAAAAAATAATGCACATCTAGCTACCAATAATCAACAAAACTTTCTTCCAACCTCTGTTAGAGATAAATATTTGACGTCGTCCTTCCTAGATTTAGAGTAATAAAATTACTTTTGAATAGACAAAAAATAATAGGTATATATAAATTTTAAAAAACATCTTTAACTTTAGTATCAAAGGTATTTTTGAACAAGCCCTCACAAGGTGAAACATGTGTAGAGTTTACTTTTATTAAACTACTGAAACATTAAAAATCAAACAGTGTTTCATTTACGAGCATTTCAAAAATGTTTCACAAAGAACCAACTGCAAAATCAGCAAAGTATTTAAATTTTTTATGCTAAAATTAAAAAAAGGTTCGTGTGATGCATATTTTCATTGTCTTAAACAAAACATAAGTAAACCTAACTAGTGTATTTATTAACAGGAAAGGGTATAATCTTTAGATTTTTTATTTCTCAAAAAATTACTCCAAATATTCTGGAATGCGTATCACGCCTATTTTTTGGTATTCTTTAGAGTTGTTGCCAAGCTGGAATTCTTCAAACGTTGTCTTAATTGAGTCGCAAAGAGTATCATCCCTCTTCTATTTGTAAAGGCTTACAAAGTTTATAATGCTTCGTTAATATATATATATATATATATATATATATATATATATATATATATATATATATATATATATATATATATAATATATATTTCGACTGTAAAAAGATTAGATTACTTTGTTTTTTGGGTTAGCGGTCAGGGGATAATAAAAACACTCATTTACCTAAATCCTCAATATTTCGTTAATATTTATTAACTTCATCAGAAGCAACTACAAAATTAACAAAAAAGGAACCTAACCAAAAATTTTACATAAATCGTCACATGCATTAAAACTTATTTAGTTAATTTTTGGTTTATAAATAAAAACAATTTGCTGTTACAAAAATTTGAAGTATATCCCTTCTACAATTACACGTTTTTTACGTTCAATGCAGTATAACAAAACTGTGTAACATTCAATGTATATATACGAACAATAAGTCACGAAAAAACTAAAAAAAATTTTGCATTCCAACTTTTTATTTTAAATCCATGTAAAATAATATGGTGGAATGCAAATGCAGTATTTATCCGTGATAATGAAGGCTCTCTTACGCCATGTTTATGTAGTTTATTTAATAAGTATATATGTGAAAAGCCTTGGAAAGGTCAAGAAAGAGACCACATGCCAATTTTCTTTCCTCCAAGGTACCAAACGCGCTTTTCACAAATTCAAAATCTGCGATTTCATGTCAGTAGCTAGAAAATAAGGCAACCGATAAAAATTATTTTTTCAGGCCGTTGTAGAATATTTTTCCAAAAATCTTTGAAAAGAAGGGACTAGAATGGTAGTTTTACAAATTATTATCATCTCCTTTGTTATATAATACTATTTTAACAATATATTTGCTTAATAAAAAGATTGGAATTCTGTCTGCACCAGAAGTTCTTTTATTTTTAAAATTCTTCATTATATTTATTATCTCTGCGTATGTAACAGAATGTAAATTCGTCAATTTTATAATTATGTTTCGGAATTTATTCTTGGCATATAAACGCTATTTTAATTTATAATATTAGTAGCCAAAAAAAGAATTAAAATTGTTTACCAGTTTTTGCATATCCCCAACAGGAATTTTGGACCTATACATTTTTAATGATTTGTAAAGTCATTGACAATTTCCATTAGCTTTATTTTTCTTTTCAGCTCAGGAAAATATTTTAGCAAATCAATCGTTTTTACATTTTTTAATTTTTTGTTTGTATTCTCTTTTTAAATCAGAATATATTAAAATAAGGAACGCAGGTAATTATAAATACTGCCTTTCAACAATGCGACACTGTTTTTTGACCTAGAATAGTATTTCCAGGAAAAGGTTTTTAAAATATATTTAACTTTGGTCTACTACGTCATTTACATAACAACAATATTTAGTATAATCTTTCCCTAGTCCTGTAAGTCATTCCATTACTTTAAAATCAGCTTAAATTTTTCGTTGATCTTCTTGACATTTTACACTTCGGAGTATCATTCGAATGTTTTGTAAGTTTCTTTTATGTTTATTACGTGAGCTTTCAGAACATAGGTCAGTTCGGTTTCATTACAAAGCTTACAATTTCCAAACTTGTTTTAGAAGAATTAATAAATAGTCCCCATGACAAAACTGACCATGTCGCAACTGTACCTTTAAAGAACTAGAGAACGTTCAATTCTGAATGGTATACAACTATTTGTTTCCGGATATATTCGGTGAATTGACACCCTGACAATGCAAGCTGTAACACAATAGTGACTTTTGAGCACTCAAAACTTGGAACTCATGGGTTATCCGTACAGTCCTGATATGACACTCACTGATTTCTTTTTGTTCTCGGTCATGAAAAAAGAAACTACGTGGCAACACTAGAAAAGACGGTTGATGCGATCAAAACCCATGTTTTCGAAATATCATCTTCATAGTGGCAAACGTTTTCCGATTATCGTGGAAAGTATTTTCAAAAACCCTAAAACCAATAGACAATATTTGTTTTTGTTTGTTATTCCTGAAATATAAACAACCACCCTCGCATATTTTAGAATTTTCAGAATATCTTCTTCTAAAGGTGCCAATCTTCTTATGATGTTGGCGACCATGTTGGCCCATCTTGTCCTATTTATTGCAGCTCAGAATAGGTTAGTTGATACTGGGCCAGTCCATTTTCTAACATTGGCCAGCCAGGATATATGCCTGCGCCCACGGCCTCGTTTGCCCTCCATCTTGCCCTGTAAAATCAATTGCAGAAGTCGGTATTTATCATTACGCATAATGTGGCAAAAGTAAGTCAACTTTCTGTTCTTCATAGTAGTAATAATTTCCTTTTCCTTTCGGAACCTCTCCAGAATCATAATGTTAGTTGTATGGTGTGTGTATGAGACCCATAAAATGCGTCGGTAACGCCACATTTCGAATGCCTCTGGCGGCAGCCTCGTTAAGACTCCAGCTTTCTATTCCGTAGAGGAGAACACTGAAGATGTAGCATCTGAAAATTCTTATGAATATATTGATTTTCAGAGAGAGATTACAAAATACCTTTTTAAGGCAGGTAAAAGCGCCAGAATATTCTGGTTTTGTGCCATTTTTTAGTATCTTACCGTAAATCTTGTTAAAAGTGTGTGTTACCGATATTCCTCGATAATTATCGTATTTAATTTTAATACTTTTCTTATGTATCGCGGATACGTAAGGTATTTTCCGTTTGACATATCTGAGGATAAATGAATCTATGTTTTTTGGTCCGCATTTGATTAGTACTCCTGGAAAGTTTCCCATTATTAATTGTCTAAATATTAGTCTTGAATACATTAGAGAATGGTGACAGATGATGAGACTAAACATCAACTCTACCAAAACCACTCTAATAGCCTTCAAAAAGAAAAGAAACCTCAATCTAAAGACCTTAAAAATGATGGGAATGTTATTGAGTGGAAGTCAGAGGTCAAATATCTGAGACTGACCCTAAATAACAAACTCCTCTGGAATAAGCATGAAAAAGAAGTAATAAACAAGGCTACAAAAGCTTTGATGGTCTGTAGAAACTTTGCGGGAAAAAGATGGGTACAAACTCAAAAATCCTGCAGTGGATGTACACTGCAATAGTGAACCTAATCACCACATATGAGTCAGTAATCTGAAACAAAAGAACCGGTCTGGCTAATACGAGAGTTAACCTCTCAAAAGTTCAAAGACTGGCTTGTACATGTATAACCGGGGCAATGAAAACCTGCCCAACGACCGCCATGGAAGTAATCCTAAACCTCATACCTCTACATATATTTCTAAAGAACATGGCGAAGAGGACGATTTATAAGATGATGAGAGATGAGGTCATAAAACAAAAGCTCAATCTCTCATCCAGAAATCAAGAAATCTGGAACGTGCGCCAAGATGAAATGAAAAAGAAATTCAACTTTATGAAAAACGTCAGCACAAAGTTGAGTTGTAAGAGCGAATGGGACAGAAACACCATTGAAAAACTCAGCAAGAAATCCAGTATATGATAATATAATACACATATGGCTCCAAAACAATGGAAGGAACTGGAGCAGGAGTGTATGGATCCGGCACCAAACACTACGAAAGCTTGGGTAAGTCACCAAGCATTTTCCAGGCAGAAATACATGCCATTAGGATGTGTATTCAATTTAACAAGGAGAAAAACTATCATGGCTAAGAGATTATTATCATGACGAATAGTCAAGCAGCCATCAGTGTGCTGAGCTCTCAAGTTATCATTTCCAAGATGGTCTAGGAATGCCACGAGGAACTGAATGATTTGAGTAAAAAATAATAAAGTGACTCTTATGTGGGTACCGGGACTCACCGGGATAGAGGGGAATGAAGTACTAGACAAGGACACGAGAAAATGGGCTGAGATATCATTTCTGGGACCAGAACCTTCCTGTGGAATCAGTAGTAGCGTAATGCTGGAAGAACTGAAGATAAAAGTAGAAAGTTGTAGATCCAATTATTGCAAGGATTGAGATAAGCGAAGATACTTCCGGGGAATTACGACGAGAAGAGATGCAAAGAATGCATAAGCTTGAATGAAAACCAACTCAGAGTTCAAACAGACCTGCCCTAACCGATAAGGTAACTCTTACGACTGGTAGTAGTAGGGGAGCACAATAAATCTACCAGGTCGCAGTGTACAGACCCCCAACTCCACGCATATACATACATACAAATATTAGTCGCATTGGTGGGCCATCGGTTATTACATTTGTTTAACTATCTGTCAGGCTTTTAAAAATTTGTTCGTCGGTGTTTTCCGTGAGAAAATATCTTTTTTATATAATATCTTATTTCAATTTTTTTTAATTTTCAAATTTCTTCCTCTTCAACAACACTTCTACAGTAATAAAATAAATCATAGTTAAAACTGTAACCCAGTACACAAAAAATTAAATTCTATGATATACAAACAGATAAAGCAGTGTTCATATTTATTAGCCATTTCATTTTAAAATAAACAAGTTTTTTCTTCTTGATTTCGTTAGTTATATTTTCTAAAATCCATATAACTCTAATATCCATTACTTAAAATTGAATATTTTTTTCAAAACAATGACCAAAATACACATTCCTTTTATTGTTATACTGTACGTGCCAAGCTTGCGAGAAATAACTTTTTTATTTGTCAATTAATTTTATATTTTCATGTACGAACACGGTAAGTTCTAAAAAAGTCAAGAACAATTTCAAGCAATTTTTAAAATCAAGGTTGGGTAATTTCGCGTCAGTTTCGCTTTTCTTTTCAATTATATTTATATTTTATGGCATATTCGTTCGGTAATAAAAAGGGGACAAGAAGTAGAAAAACATAATATGATTTAGCATTATGAGCAAATATGTTTGGTATAAAATTTATAATTATTTTTATGGTTAAAAGTTTTTAAAAATTTGATAGCTTAAAAATAGCTTTTTTCGGATATTTATGTGCTATAAAAATAGAGTTTTCTAGTCTGAAAATCCACATGTAAATTAAAAATTTTAATTCCAGCTAAAAAAAAAGAGGTACTAAAATTTATTTTTAAAGGTAAATCGTCTCATGCTTAAATTATACCTCGAAATAAGTCAATAAGTGGAAAAATTTAGATTTTGCGATTGAAAAAATCTTCCACATAAAAACTTTCAATTGACGAAAACATAATTTTACAGATAACTAACTTAAGAAACAGGAATATTCAAAATAAATTTGTTTCAAAATTTACAGGTATTTTAAAGATGGAGCTCTCGACATTTTCGAATTAAGGTATTCCTAAATAAAAAAGAAAGAAGTTAAATTACATTTATTTGAGTTTTTTTGGCATAATCTCTTATGCTAAGGTTTTTAGTATTTTCTATTTCGAGAGCTTCTCTGATGATGCGCGTTCTACAGTGCTTTATGGGTGCGATCTGTGTGGTTTACTGGAATATTACAGTGTGTCCTGTCTTCTGATGATCCTGGATTAAAGCTGATGTGGTTTGCTTATTATTTTAGGATTGTCCAATAATTTTTGTGGCTTGTAAATTGTGTAGATGTCATGATTTCACAGAATTCTCCCAGTTACACCTTTTACTCCTTTTATGTATGGCAGTGTGGTTTTTGGTTTAAATTTGTCCTCTTCTTTTTTTTTCCACTGTTGAATTTGTGTTCCGTTTTATGGCTTTTTTGATATTGTGTTCTTTGTAGTTGTTTTGTTTTAGAGCTGCTGTGATGTTGAGTTCTTCTTGGCGGTTCTTGGGTTTGGTTAGTCACGAGGATCTAAAGATTAGTGTGTTGGCGACTGATCGTAACTCTGATGGATGGTGGTGAGATTCAGCGTTCAAGTATCTGTTTGTGCATGTGGGATTTCTGTAGATCGTATAACTGATGCTTAGGTCGTCTTGTCTAGTTACCAGAAGGTCAAGAAAAAGTCCCTGTATATTGACTTTGACCTCCAATGTGAACTGTATGCGTAATGAATGTGGTCTAGTTCCTCTTAAGATATGTTTAACTTGGACTTTCTGTGTGGCCATAGGATGATGTTATCCAGAGGGATGGTTTTGTTTTAATTTTTCTTAGAGCTTCTGTTGCGAAGTATTTCATAAAAAGGTTTGCAATGACCAGTGATAGCGAAGATCCCATAGGAGCACCATCTGTCTGTCGGTAGAAGTTATTTATTTTCATAGGAAAAATATGTGTTTTTGAGACAGTGTTCAGAGAGGTCAATGAAATGATGTGAATAGCAATCTGATCTAGAGCTTCGTTAATTGGTATGCATGGATACAAGAATTTGATGTCCAGGCTAGCAAAAATGTCACTTTTTTGCAGTTATAGCCCTTGAAATATGCTGTCCAGATAGTCCGAATTTTTCAGGTACGAGTCTGTAATTTCGGTCACCGATTTTTTTCTCAGATATTTTTTCAATTGTTGAGTAGGTGAATCTACTGCATTCACTACTATATATATATATATATATATATATATATATATATATATATATATATATATATATATATATATATATATATATTTATATATATATATATATATATATATATATATATATATATATATATATATATGTTAACTGCACTTTATATGGAAACAAATACAAATCATCCTTTAAAATGCACCGCAAAGTGGTTCCACTGACACCAAAATGCTGATTGTGGTGACGATACAACACTTTTGGGTTCTGGGCAACGCTCTCTCTGACCGCTTCAACCAGTTCATTGGAACGTCTTGGTCGTTGATAAATGGTATGTTGACGATCTCCCACTGTCCCGTACTCAACAAAATTCGAAACCAAACAACGGATAGTGTTGTCAGACGATGCCTGTTGGCCACGATATTTTCGACGATATGCACGTTGTGTTAACACAACTGAACGACTATTTTCAATGTACATTGTCACTATTTCGGCGCGTTGTTTCGGTACAAAGCGATTCATGATTAAAATTGTACTGAATTGACGTTTCCAAAACACGTATAACCAAATCAATCGGTTGGTAAATGTCAAAGTTATTCGATGTTTACATACCGAGATAAAAAGATGACCTTATATATATATATATATATATATATATATATATATATATATATATATATATATATGTATATATATATATATATATATATATATATATATATATATATATATATATATATATATATATATAGATTAGAAAATTTCATGTAAATCCTATATCAAAATATTTTTAACGTTTCTCATGTTTCAGTAAATATGAGAAACTGCACAGCACTCATTCCCATACTTATGAGCTTCCTCTTCAATGTCAAATGCTCACCCATTTCGCAACCAGGATATAGCCAGAGTACCCAGTATGTTCCAACCCAGAATATTCCAACCCTAAGTTTTAAACCTCAAGCGGTACATTATAAACCGGCAGGTAAGCTGTTGTTTTAGCGAGTTTAGTTACTATTCAGAAATTATTTCTATACCGCCATCTGTAAATTCGAAAATGTGACTGAAAAAATGACCACGTATTAATCTGAATCGAAATCAAGTGGAAAGAAACGATAACATTATATTATTATAATATTAAAATATTATAATATTGTAATATCATAATATTATAATATTATAACATTAAAATATTATATTATAATATTTTAATATTATTATGATATTCAAGATCCGGTTAACTATCGATGAGGAACTAGGTCCTACGGTGTATATGATGGTCACATCCTCCTTGACACAACGTATGACTGCACACAGCGAGCAAAACAACATCTTTAAAATTCAGCAGAGAAAATGTGTCAGATGCACCAGCTGTAAATTTAGAAAATATGACTGTAAAAAATGACCATATATTGATTCAAATCGAAATGAAGTGAAAAAAAAAGATTATATAAAATTATTGTAAAATTGTAATATTATAATATTATAATATTATAATATTATAATATTATAATATATATTATAATATTATATAATATACAATTTTTAAAAAAATCCGAAATACTAAAAACTTTGTCTTTCAGTTTTCTGTTCCAAACTGAAAAGAAATTCTTTCAAACACCATCATTTTCATTTCTAAAATCATAGATGAAAAATTCTAAATATGTTCTTTTAGTCTAAATAAATAATAATAAAGAAAAAATATTATAATATTATAAAAATCTTGTAAACCATGCTTTCTTATACCTTATTACAGCACAAGCATCGAGACCTGTCTGGGAAGGAAGACAAGAAGGGCTGCAAAATTATGCAAGTCAACCAAAGAGTCCGCCCTCCATACAAGCTCCGGGAATTGGGCCAGTTCGCCAAGTATTTGTACCTACTAATCAGGTAATTATTAATTTTTAAGTACATTTTATTGCATTTTTATTTAAAATATCAAGGAAAAAAATAACGCTATGGAAATTGGAATACAATTTTGCATTAGGGTCGCCCGGGATAATTTAAACATCTTAGTGTGGGCATCTTTTATACTCCTCTTCAAGCATTTCATGAAAACGATCTTTTTCTTCATCATATTGTTCTTCTGTTGGTGCACGGACACTAATAATACTATAGTTAGAGAAAACTCCTTTAATTTCAATTTTGCACAATTTCTGCTTAACTGTATTATACCGGGTGTCAACGAATCTATTAGACAAGTCATAATTTCTAGAGTATTATGTGTATCAAAATGAGAATTGGTACAGGTAAATGTTATGTGAAGAGGAGAGTTTTCCCATATTTTCCACTTTCCGGTCACTTCCGGTTTCACCGGAAATGGCCCCGGTTTTGAATTCTTAAATAGAACACCCTGTATATTTTAACATCTTTGGATTTCTGAGACAATTCTAGATCAAAATGTGGCATTTTAAAAACTTCCAATCACAATCGCCATCCTCAGTATACAAATGTTGATGTAACTGATATTTAAATGCTCGATATCCATGCTTTTTCAGTATTTTTCTTGCTGATTCATAACTTATATGCAGTTCTTGACTAATTTTTCTTAACGAAACTGATTTATCAACCTCAACCATAGCAAGTACGTTAATCTCAGTCTCTTCATTTATGATAAACCTCTGTTCCGCCTCTTGATTTCCTATTTGCCTAAAACGAGTCTCGACATACGGAAAATACTGATGGGCTGGATGTTTCCGATTCGGATATCTATGAACATACAACTCGGCAGCATTCCTTGAATTTCTATGACACTCTCCAAATATTAATAACGTATCCACTTTTTCACTTTGAGTATACATTATTTTAACGAAAATTTAAACTAAACTTAACGAAAATTAAGAAACCTTTACGTCTGTTCTTAGAGCGTATGTCACTGTCATTATCTACTTAAGTGAGTGCTTTGTTTTCCAAAGAAGACTTGATAAAAACAGTTGCAAATTATTATGCATGATGGCTGTCCATGGCGCACTTGTTATAAGTAATTAAATTATCCAGTATTTTGCTTAATAATATTTAATTTCTGTTCTTATGTCTAATCCAATCGCAAATAAATTAGTACCGTTAGATTCGTCAAAGAATGCTTTTTTCGAAAAGTAGTTGTCAAAAAGGGGTCGCCATTTGAAAATTAATAGTTAGAAATGAAAACGTAATTTTGTCAACTTGTTTTATTCCTGTCTTTCATACTAGTAACTAAAACTTTGCGATTGTATTTTTTTGACATCACCTAAGGCCTTTAGATTAGTTTGCGTCCGATCATGGCCACCTAGATGCAATTTTAAAAGTGGCTCTAAAAAAATGAAATAGACGTAAAAAGTTTTTAAAATGTCACATTCTGATCTAGAATTGTCTCAGAAATCCAAAAATGTTAAAATATACAGGGTATTCTATTTAAAAATTCAAAACCGGAGCCATTTCCGGTGAAACCGGAAGTGGCCGGAAAGTGGAAAATATGCGAAAACTCTCCCCTTCACATACCATTTACCTGTACCAATTCTCATTTTGATATACATAATACTCTAGAAATTATGACTGGTCTAATAGATTCGTTGACACCCGGTATATACAAGTTGTTTCTACGGGAAATTTATCGATAGACTGTGGGAAAACTATAATTAGGAAAATCCGACAGTGTATTAACGTATATGGCGAACAGCCGGCAAAAATATTTTCAAGATAGCGGCACTTCCGGTTATACCGGAAGTAGATGTCTACTTGCATATTTTAAATAGAACACTCTATATATTATTGCATTTTTGATTTCTATGTAAAATTCTAGATATATTATAGGTATTATGTTCTATAAGTAAGTCTCACCCTATTGGACATGGAATATTGTGGAAAAAACATAACTATAAATTTTTCCTATATATTTTAATTTGAGTTAGTTTTTTTTGTGAACGAAGATCGACTTTAGTATTGCTTTTATGATATTTTGAAAATTATTAGTACAGAGTGGTCAAAAAAAAGATAAAATTATATTATTATATTTAAAAAATCGTCAAAAGTCAATTTTTTCAAATAAAAAGCACCTGTTTTTATAATTTTATCATATCAAGTATTAAAAATAAGAGTTACTTTGTATATATAAGGTTGTCTATTCCAAAATCTGTAGTTTTCAAAATATTGGCAATTCAACATTTTTCTCTTGTAAAAATACTATACGGCTTCTAAGTTTTGTTATTAGTTGGCCATGACGGTGAAGCGTAGCTAAAATAAAACAATCGAACCCTACAGAATTGTCAGTATTTCGTTCCATTTGACATTCATTAATAATAATCATACCGGGGCGATTAAATTACACACAAAATATACCTTTTTAAACATCACCTTTAGAGCTACGGGGGGTGTAATTCATTTATCTGTAAGTTTCGTTATTAGATAACTTGGAACAATCCTTTTCTTAAATTACCTATCTTCGGTTTCCATAACCCGAACTCAGAACATCTCATCAAAGATCTTTTTGGAAAAATTCGAACTAACTCAAATATAATGTGGACATATAGAAATAAGTGAAAAAATTAGATAATTTCATCATAAACAGACCCCAATATGAAATGCCATGACATCGAACTATGAACGAATGCAAAATTTCAGCTAAATCGTACATCTGAAGCTTTGTCAAATTTGAGACAGTTATGCAGGTATTAGATTATCTTGATGATACCATGATATCGTATTGTCATCGAATATATATTCAAAATTTCACCTCAATCGAACCTGTGAAACTAGAGGAAATACACGTAGCAAAAGTAAATTGTAACTAGACACTCAGAAAAACGTACAAGTGAAGTTAAGTAACAGCGTGAAAAATGCTGATATTAAAATTTATTTTATATGGAACAAGAAGATTTAATAAAAAAATATGTGTGTTACAGAATCCCACGTCTGACTTTATATAACGATTTAAAATTAAATTTACCTCCAGCTATGTTTGCTTTATTAGAAAAGATATATGAATGTATGAAACTCTAAGTTGTTTCCTTAATTTTTATTTATAGAGAGAATTTAACTGAAATGAATTAAAAATTGAAAAATATATATTCTGCCAACAATCTATTATCAGCTTAGAGCTGTCCAATTTCAATAATAGCAAGATACAATTGGAAATTCTATATAATCAAATAAAAAGCACTTAAAAAGACATAATTTTTATAGTGTTATCAGCATTTTCTCATTATCTACCAGATACTTTAAAGCAATTTACTAATAGCCATTAAATTTTTATTATTGTCCGCAAGAAAGTGCTCCAAGTGCAATAAATGTTAACTTTTATGCGATTTTAAATTTACTTTCTCAGTTTAGCTTTGGTAGGTTATAAATAAAATAACACTATTTGCGGAACAATGTTGTTAAAATATTAGAAGTGGTTTTGTTAACTGACTTTATAGAATGAAGATTAACATTGATGGTGTGAAGCATGCATGCATGCATTTGGACAGAACTCCATGTATATATATATATATATATATATATATATATATATATATATATATATATATACTCAGCGGCGAATCTTGATCTTTGTAAAGTAAGACGACTCTAGCTGGGAACTTTATTTGCAATAAAATTGTTATAAAAAAATTGAACCGACTTCTAAAAGTGCGCTAAAAAGTAAATAACTATAAATTTTTATATGAAATTGAACTTTCTGGAGTCAGCGCCACACTAAAACCTGACAAAATGTGATTTGCATAAACAGATTAAAAACACTTTATTTGTAATTGCTTTCTAACCATAATTTGTATATATTAGTAGTTATTTATTTCACTTACAAATAATTTGGCTTCAAAAAGTTCAACGTCGCATAAAAATTTATGGTTATTTTTCACTTTTTAGTGCACTTTCAGAAGTAGGTCCAGTTTTTTTTATAAAAATTTTATTTTCCTATTTTTAGTACTAGAATTCATTATGATATCCATGAATTATTTGAACTAAATACTAACCGAGATTAGTGTACCTCGCAATGACTTCAAGGTGGAAAAAAAGTACCCATTTTATCCAAAGTTTTAAATCACCCCAAAACGAAACCACTAAAAATTCATTGGATCTTAAAATTTTCCAAATACCAGTAAAATTGTATCAAACAAATATTTAGTCTGTCATAGTAAATCCACTATTTTAAATATCAAATTAATTTTAGATTGATAATATAGGCCCCAAAACGTTCCAATATCGATGCTTAAAGAACCTGAGATGTAAATTTCTTAGCTTGATATATTTTATACTGCATATTGAGTTTGTATACGCCTCAAGAACCCCACAATATTAATTTTAGACAAAATCGGAATATGTAAAATTTTCTGTCCTTCATATTATATCTTATCAACCTAATAGTTGTAAAAAATAAACTTCATATTCATAATACACCACCCCGAAAACCCTCTAATACCAAATCTGAAAAAATGCTAATAAGGTAAAATTTTCAACACATCATATTGCACTGGCTATATTGAATAAAAAAAATATTTTAGGTCTTTATCTAATCTAAATCTAAACCCTTCCAAACCCCATAGTACCAATTTTTGAAGTAATCCGGAAATTAAAAATTTCTAGACTTATATTTATCTATTTATATCTTCAAAAACGACTCAGTCTTAACTTTGAACAAAATCGAAAAATGTAAAATTTTTAATCCGCTCTCTTGGATTTTCCATATTGAATCCTAAAAAAATAGTTTTAAATTCATAATTTACACCCTCAAGAACCCCCTATATCACTTTGGGAGAAAATCGAAAAATGTAAAATTTTAGATTGAGCTTTTCAAAAAATATTTTAATTCATAATTAACACTAATAAAAATACCCCAATACTGATTTTAGACAAAATTGGGAGATGTAGAATCTTTAATCCGCCATATTGGATCCGCCATATACAATTTTTTAAAAATAATTTCAGATTCGTTATATGCTACACCGAAAACTCTCCCGTACCAATTTTGAAGAAAATTGGACAAAACTGATTTTTTCGTCCGCCATATTGAATTTTTTAAAAATAATTCTAAATTAGTTATTACGATCCTGAGAACTCCCTCGTACCAGTTTAGGGGAAAATCGGAAAAAATGATTTTTCTGTCCGCCACATTGGATCCGCAATATTCAATTTTTTAAAAATATTTTGGATCCATTATGTGTCATCCCGAAAACTCTCCCACACCAATTGTGGAGAAAATCAGACAAAATTAAATTTTTTTGTTCACCATATTGGATCCGACATATTGAATTTTTTAAAAATAATTTCAGATTCGTTGTGTACGACCCCAAAAATTTCCCCATACCAATTTTGGAGAAAATCAAACAAAATTAATTTTTTTTGCTGCCATATTGTCAGCGCCGTCTTGGAAATTACTGCACCAATTTCATTCAAAAAAATATGGGACAATCGCAGCAACTTCCTGAACATAACGTAAAAAATTTCATTCAAATCGGTGTAATTAGTGTACTGTATCAAATGGCAATGCCCCTGGTGGTAAGGACATGTAGCTAGCGATCTATTTTCGATCACCGTAGTAATTGTATGGATGTTTTGTCCCGATACCGATGGTGGAATCATCAGTGGGATCCACCGGTATCTTTCCCAGACATTCTTGTACTTTACACAAACTTGGACCTCTATTTAAGTTCAGTTTTGCTGGAAAGCGGTGGTAGGATGTTAAGTTACACAACAGTACATACATAAAAAAATATACATACTCGACGAATTGAGAACCTCCCTCTTTTAGAAGTCGGTTAAGAAGGTGGTTATTTCGAGTGTTAAAATCGCATTTAACTAAAGTCCATTTCATCCTATTCATCCCAATTTCTGTCAAAGAAATTGTATCAGCTAGTGACAGCTATTGACATTCAGGGAAGCACTTTTATTATTTTCAAAATAAAATATGTTCTGATGATCCGTCCTGCCCGGACAGCACACCAGACAGCTGCTTTTTGAAGATACATCGGAATTTCTTGGAAGATATGGGAACTTTTGCTCCTCAGACACAGGAATTTTGCTTATCATCGGAACCCTTTAGGTGATGTGAGCGTTTTAATTAAAAGCACTTTTGTTATGGAATGCATCTTCAACTTTGCTATTTCAAGATCCAATTGGTAAAGTTTCTGCACTGTTTATGGTCACTAGGCTAAAGTCAGTAAATTCACTGATCTTGTAAGCAGAAAAGAGCATAAATCGGATATATTTTTACAATTATTTTAATACTAAATCTATATGCTAAATTATTATTACTTCTAAAGCACTGTTTTGCATTTTATTGTTTAATTGAAGTATTCTTTTGATATAAACATTAAGAAATCAATGTGTTTAAAGCTGTTATTATGGCTCTCTTATTTAGCTCTAATTGCAAGAAATATTTATTAGTCCAGAATCTACAAAAATTATGATATTTCAAAAACTGAACTGAAATATATTTTTTCTGTGCTTTTATATCTAGAAAGTGGCCTCACTCAACTGATTCAATCTACTAAGCTTACATGTATGGTATTCTCATCTTTTTATCTCATTTGTGGTCATCTTCTGATCTTTCACGTTCATATGAACGTCATCTATCTATATGAGTTTTCCAACTTTTATCTTGAATTTTTTCATTGTAGCCAACTCATTTTCATTTTAGGCCCACTGCACCTTCGATCACATCAGGAACTTTCGTTTTTTTTACCAATTCGATTTTTTTGTCTTTAAGCGACATACCTAGCATTTGTTTTCCCATTGTGTTTTAGATTTTCTTTATCAGTTTTGTATTTGCAATAGCGCTGTTCTTGCTATCTCCTCAATTTGATTGTCTTTCTTGGCTCATTACAGCCAAGCTATTAGCTTAACTTCGTGTAAATATATTCTTCAGCTTATTACATTTTTGTTGTAAATATTGATATAGTAAAGTCGACGGTTGTATTAGACATAATTATTTTTTAGTAAAGTTAATTATTTTAATTGATATATAATTAAGGTGTCTTATTATGTTCTGTAATCCATCTCAGTTAGATGAAATTAGGAGTCCATCCTGTGCATATATGAAATGGTTGTCGTCGATGTTGATTCTTTTTTCTTAAAGTTAACTTTTTTGTTTAGCTACATGGTGAGCAACTTTGCTGAGATAATGTCCCACTTTTCCATCTATATTTTGTTGCTTCTTCAATATCCCACAGTTCTATATAGTTGAAGTCCTTTTCATATTCGATGAAGACTAAATAAAGTGGAAAATTATATTCGTAAGTTTTCTCCATAATTTTCAGCGTCTGTACGTAATTAATTGTGACGTATGTTTTTTAAAGCCTCCCTGCTTCACTGGCAAGTAGTTGTCAAACTTGTTTCTTAACCGAGTTATAATGATTTTGTTTAAGTTTGCTGGATCTCCTTTTTTATGTATTATGTTTTGGCGTTTTTCAATTAATTTGGTATAGAAGTTTCTACCGAACGTTTACTGAACCGAATTCTAAAATAGCATAGAACATTATTTCCTCTTTCTCTAAGGAGCTATGTCAGTAATCAGTCTTCTTTTGCTGCTTTATTTTGTTTTTGTTCGATAAAATTCTCTCCATTTGGTTAGTTGGTTCTGAATTTACCTTGTCACTTTTCTGGAGGATTTTCTTTTGAGCTCTATGGTGGGGATTCTTCAGAGCTATAGAGATCTTCATAGTATTTTTCAGTTATCTTTGTTAATTTGAATTCGTCCCTTTCTGCTGCATTTCGGTCTTTCAGCATAATAATCTTCGGTTTCTTAGATTAACTTTCATTATTTTGAAGCTGCTATTGCATTCTATGATTCACTCTATTTGATTCTCTAGATATTTTTTTTATATATCCCTAATACAATATTTAACGCAAACTCTCCTAGTGTGACGTACAAGAACAAAATCATACAGTTTTCTACTCTTGTTTACGAAGCTAAAACAAATCGAAAAAAATTTTGAAACTGAGGTTATTGTGTACTTTTTTCTCAGCTTTTTGATGGTGTAATGTGAATAGAATTGAGACCTGTACACTGCGACCTCGTAAATCTATTGTGCCCCCCTACTGCTGCCAAGTCGTAATAATTACCTTATCGGCTAGAGCAGGTCCTCCAGTTTTATTTCCCTCAGGAACCTTAGGATACTAGAGAGCTTCAAGGTAGGTAGCTCCGCTTCTTCGATTTGGTGTCTTCCCAAGAACCGCATCCTAGGGTTTGCTAGAGCGCTGCACTCTGAAAGGATACGAAGAGAGCTTTCGTCCTCCTCCTCACAGAATCTGCACTCTCCTCCTTCTACCAGTCCGAGTTTCTTTAGGTGTCCCTTCAGGTGACAATGCCCTGCCAGGACCCCTGTGAGAAATCCGAGTTGGTTTTTACTTAAGCTTATGCAGTCTTTCAATCTCTTCTAGTCGTAGTTCCCAAGAATTGTCTTCGCTTGCCCCAATCCTTGCAGATCCATCGAATAATTGGATCTGCTGCTTTCTTTTTCTATCTTTAGTTCTTCCAGCATTACCCTACTACTGATTCCACAGAAAGGCTTTGGTCCCAGAAATGGTGTCTTAGCTCATTTCCTCGCAAGACTATCTACTATTTGATTCCCTTCTATCCCGCTATGTACCGGTATCCACATGAGGGTGAATTAATTATTCTTACTCATATCATTTAATTGCTCTAGGCATTCGCAGACCGTTTTGGACCTGATAACTTGAGAGCTCAGTGCATTGATGGCTGTTTGACTATCCATCATGATGATAACCTCTTGGCCGTGATAGTATCTGGTGCATGATCCAGACACTCCTATTCCAGTTCTCTTCGTTGTTTTGGAGCCATCTCCATATCATATAATGGATTTCCTGTTGAGTTTTCCAATGGTGTTTCTCTCTCATTCCCTTTTGCGACTCAACTTTTTGGTGAAGTTTTTCACAAAGTTGAATTTCTTCTTCATTTTATCTTGGGGCATGTCTCAGATGTGTTGATTTCTGGATAAGAGATTGGGCCTTCGTTTTATGACCTCACCTATTATGATCCTATAAATTGTCTTCTTAGCAATATTCTCTAGAAGTATTTGTATCCCTCGAAAATACCAAAAAGATACATTGTGGGAAGTGCCTCCCATTGATGAGCATTTTAGCTTTCGATCTAGAGTCTACATTATTAGTAATAAATATTAAAAACGCCGTTTTAAAGATATAAAAGTTTTAGATTTTTCCAAGATCAAAACGCTGAATTTTCTAAAACCTAACCGTATCATCGAAAAGCTGAAAAAAAAATCATTATAAATTCTTCTTCTTCAAGTGCCTTCCCCATTGCGGAGGTTGGCAATCATAATAGTTATTTTAATTTTTGAGGCAGTTGCTCTAAATAGTTGTTTTGAACTGCATCCAAACCATTCCCTTAGGTTTTTTAGCCATGAAATTCGTCGTCGTCCCACGCCTCTTCTGCCACTTATTTTGCCTTGGATTATGAGCCGTAAGATGCTGTACTTTTCTCCTCGCATAATGTGTTCGAAATATTGCAGTTTTCTCTGTTTTACTGTTATCTCGACTTCCTTTTCTTTCCCCATTCTTCTCAACACTTCGGCGTTCGTAACTCGATCCACCCACGAAAGCCTATGAATTCTTCTATAGGTCCACATTTCAAAAGAGTTAAGTTTTCTCATTGCCTCTCGATTCAGTATCCATGCTTCCATTCCATAATATAGAACACAATATACGTAACATTTAGTCAGTCGTATTTTCAGGGCTAACGTTAGATCTTTGCTGCAGATAACCTTTTTCATTCTAGTAAAGTTGGCACGTGCTTTCTCGATTCTGGCTTTTATTTCGACGGTATAGTCATTATTTTCTGTTATTGGGGTTCCCAAGTAAGTGTAATTCTTAACTCTTTCTATGTACTGGCCTCGTACCATTAGGGTTTCATTATTATTGGTATTTTTACTGATTTATCATGAGCTTGCTCTTATTTGTGTTAAGAGAGAGTCCATATTGTCCACTAACTTTTAATATTTTATTCATTATCTTTTCTAGCTCTTTCAACCTATCAGCTATTATTACGGTGTCATCTGCATACCTAATATTGTTGATTAAAACTCCGTTTACTTTTATCCCTGCTGTTTCAGATTCAAGACTTTCCAATATGACCTCTTCAGAATAAGCGTTAAATAGTAAAGGTGGCAATATACACCCTTGTCTGACTCCCCTTTGTATTTCCACATCTCCGGATATTTCCTGTCCAAATCTTACTGCCGCTCGCTGATTGTAATACAGATTTGATACCAACCTTAAATCCCTTTCATCCAAACTTTTGCTTCTGAGAATCTCTATCAGTTTGTCATGTTTGACCCTATCAAAAGCTTTGTTCTAATCTATGAAGCAGACATAGAGGTCCTGATTGATATCTAAGCATCTTTGAGTAAGCACATTAAAAGAAAATAATGCTTCTCTTGTACCCACCCTATTGTACTATTCTAAAATATCTTCACTATATGTTAGCTTTACTAATACCATTTGAAAACTATGATTTTGCCATCGGCTGTCGCTCTTTGGGAGTTAAAGTTCAACACCCCGTGTATAGTCAAAAGTATTTTAAATGATGTTATGTATTGCACTTTTCGTTTTTCTTAACGCCCTGTATTTTTCAAATCACGAGAAACATTTTTTTCGAAATTGGTGACTTCCAATATTTTGTTTCATCTTCAAAGTAGCAAATAAATTATAATCGATTTCAATTTGCAAAGTCGATAAACCGTATATAATATTCTATTGAGTATTTTCAAAAGTTGCAAAATCTCTAGTAGTGGAAAATAAAAATGTCGACAATTAGGACTTTTTACGCCTCTTAAACATTTAACAACGTGTATTATCAGCTAACAAAAGTTCGACATCGACAGGTAATTTCTGGTGCTTGATTTTGTATCGTCGTAAAAGCGGAAATTTGTTGTTAATTTAGCCCTTTTATCAGACCCTATCCAGTCGGAAATATTGAAGGGTTGAAAGGGTGTTGACGTATTAACTTTTCCGAATGTAACGGAATTTAATTAGTAAGCTTAAATAAAGAGGAAGTAATTAAAAATCTTTAAACATGGGGTGCGGCTATTATACAGGGTCTAAAAATTCATCAACAGTTGTCGTCGCAGGTGCAGGTGAACAAATTCAGGGTTTGTTTGAAGGTTGACTAAAATGTGGTTGTCTAACTTGCACTGTCTTTATTTTTGTTTATTTTTACGATGTTTCGATTAGGTTGTACCTCTAAGCGTTATCAAGTATAAACTAAATGTTTTGTCTTAAGGCTACGGGCTTATAGACTGTGTTAATTGGATCGGAAAGTTTTGCTTCAATGTACGCACCTCAATAATTTGATTTTGCAAAGTGGTCTTTACGAATAATTAGCTATCTCAACACTGGGTTTCCTGAAGATTCCATTATTATTTTTAATGCTGCTGCTATAAATTTTCTTTTTTTCTTGTTGGTTTCTATATATATTACCACAGCTTCAGACCATTTTAAGTGGCATTGTTTCCTAGATATCATGGTGACCCATTCAAACGAAACTATTGAAAATTCAGTATACAGGAAATCAATACATACTGGACAATATCTTAACCATACTTCTAATCATTCTATTGTAACAAAACGCAAAATTATACGTAACCTCTAATCTGCGCTATATCTATATGCAAGGTTGACATGTTTCTAGTGTATGGGTTTTGTGAAGAAAAAGGGAGTTGACATGGAGAGGTTTTCTAACCACCGAATACCAAACCATCAAAAATTTGCCAATATTGAACGTTATTTCATAGCAAGAGACAGCTTTTAAAATAATTTTAAAGTAGAGGTCGTCTTCGAATAACTCGAATAGTCGAATAACAAGAGGAAATTTTGGAAAGATTTGAAGAAGAACCAAATGTTAGTACCCACCACCTAGAACGTGAGTTGGATATCCCTAAAACCATTGTAAAAGATATTTTAAAAGAACAGATGTTACATACATTACGTCCAAAAGATTCAGGAAATTTGACTGTAAATATATCAATTCGTGATAAGAAATCATTTCATTTTTTATCAGTTATATTTGGTAAAATTGTTTTGCCGTTGTTGGAGCGTATAATTATTTTCTCAGAGCCAACTTGATTTCATATTATAATAGGGAAATAGTATATTGTGTTCTTCACTGAATTACCTAATTTATACTTGTTTCATAATTTACATGGCTATGGTGACTAAGCTTGATGGTTATTGATCTACAATCGTCAAGCACAGAAGATGCTAAATGAAATTTTGGATAAACCTCTGCAAATTTCTACAGAAATCCAAACGAACGAACTGATGTATTCCCGGATTAATACTGAATCACATGTTGCCATCCGTGAAACACTACGCAACAATATATATATATATATATATATATATATATATATATATATATATATATATATATATATATATATATATATAATATGTAGATAAGTTTTTGTCCGTGTAATTTAAAATAAAATAGAATAAAATATTGGCGAAGCGGACGTGAAAATTTGTCAATCTACATGATTCTCGTATTAAAAAGTACGGAGCACTCCAAAATATGGAAAAACTTCGGGTCCGACAGATGGCGACAGCGCTGTTTCGTCCTAATATGGGATTCGTCAGGCCACCGCAGTCGGTACAAACCATCATCAATGCGACCCCTATCCGTTGGGCAGCGCGTTTCGTGTACTCGATTTTACATATTTCTGTTTTAATTCACCGTCTCGCCACCATATGACGGTTCTTTTACAAACTTTGTTAATCTGTGTGGTTCTTGTATTATCAAGTGGACCATCGAGATGTCGCCTTTGTCGTCTTATTTGCTGTGTTTTGATTATAAATTCAGCTTTATACGATGCAAAGGCGAGATGATGGTTTGTACCGACTGCGGTGGCCTGACGAGTCCCATATTAGGACGAAACAGCGCTGTCGCCATCTGTCGGACCCGGAGTTTTTCCATATTTTGGAGTGCTCCGTACTTTTTAATACGAGAATCATGTAGATTGACAAATTTTCACGTCCGCTTCGGCAATATTTTATTCTATTTTATTATATATATATATATATATATATATATATATATATATATATATATAATTTTGTGTGGTTAATTTTTTGGACTGTAGGTTTATATATTTTATTTGGAGGGTTTTCTTGGGTTTTTCGATCCTTTTTTTTATTAAAATACAAAAAACAAAGTTTTCTTAGTTTGGTATATATATATATATATATATATATATATATATATATATATATATATATATATATATATATATATATATATATATATACTCACATCTCAATGTAACGTTTCGGCTGGAATTTCCCTAGCCTTTTTCAAATAATTGTACATTCAAATACCGCGAAAAAAATATTACGTTTGAATACCCTGCTATTATAGATACTAATTAAAAGTTAATCCTACCTTAATTTGAAGTCTCACATCATCAGAATAATAAAACAAAACGAAAACAGAACAAACACTTTAAAATCATAAATTATACTGAACTTGTATGCCGGAAGGTAAATTTTTTTCAATAGTGTTTTTATTTCTCTGTATTAATAGATAAGGATAATATATTTAAAGTTGACAAAAGGGTGGCTGTTTGCTAAAACATGTGGATAGTTTCAATTTAAATAAATTATTATATATTTTACTTAATTATCTCGTGTCAGTTTTTGACTTTACAGCGTTTTATTTTTGGGAATTTCTATCATTTCATAGAATTCTCGTTTTCTATTATGATTTTCGGATTTTAAAATTTATTTTTTTTCAAAGTTAAATTTATAAGTAGTTTCCGTCATGTGGTTAGTTAGGGCTGTTTTATTTATTTTTGTCAAATTTATGTCCGTTGATTCTATTTTTTATATATTGTTCTGTCTCCGTTTTGTTTTATTATTTTGATGTTGTGAGTTTAAATTAAGGTAGGATTAACTTTTAATTAATATCTATAATAGCAGGATGTTTAAGCGTAATATTTTTTGGCAGTATTTGGATCAACAATTATTTGAAAAAGGATAGGGAAATTCCAGCCGAATTATTACCTTGACATATATATATATATATATATATATATTATATTTGGAGGGTTTTCTTGGGTTTTTCAGTCCTTTTTCTTAATTAAAATATAAAAAAGTTTTCTTAGTTTGGAACATATATTCACATATATATATATATATATATATATATATATATATATATATATATATATATATATATATATATATATAGTAAATCTGTTTTAATATTTATTAATATGCAGAGTGTTCCATTTAAGAAAAGTAATTTTTCATAAGCATTTGTTTTTTTCTAGCAACATATTCTTGCGATATAGAAAAAATCCAGCAAATTATGTATTTATAGTAGTTTCCTATCTCCTACAATAAAATCACCAAAGCTTGACAAGCACAACCCTGTACAAGACCTAAATAATTTAATTTACAAGCACTTTTTCTTAATAAAAGAATCTCTTTACCCCCTTAAGATTACTTCACCTAAAGAATGCTTTGTCCAAAAAAAAAGACCACACTGAAATACTCAACAAGTTGTATTATTAAGCGATAAAAGACTGACAGGTAATTTTGGTGCTTGGTTTTGTATCGTCTGGAGCGTTGAAATTTGTTGTTTAATTGGCCTTTTAATCGTTTCTTATCGAGCTGGAAACATTGAAGGGTTGAAACGATGTTGACGTATTAACATTTCAGAATGTAATGAAATTTAATATAACATGTTGGAGCATATACTTAAATAATGAATATGTTCGTCATAGTAGTTAAAGAATTTTTATATATTTAGGGGAAGTTCGTGAAACGTAGGACAATCCAAATGCAAATTTTTCAGTTTACTGTATGGGTTCTTCATGCTGAGCCAAAACCAATAAAAAATCCTGACCAACAGCAGCTCAAAAACGTTTCTTCTTTGTAGATCACAAGTATAAACCTGACTAAAATATGGTTGTCGGACTTGCATTGTCTTTATTTTTGTTTATTTTTACAACGTTTCGATTAAATTATATCTCTAATCGTTATCAAGTATAAACTAAATGTTTTGTCTTAACACTACGAGCTTATATAAGGACTGTGTCCATTGATGCCTAAAGTTTCTCTTCACTGTACACACCTCAATGATTTAATGCACGAAGTAGTGGTTGCCAAAGATTAGGTGTTATTAATAGAGGTTTACCTTCTTGTGCTCTAACTGAACATGTCCTTGTTGAAGATCACATCATAAACTGGCATGGCCCTGAGATTCTGGAAAGAGTTCCTAACCTGAACTAACCTGAACATGTCTTTCATCATGATCACATTATTAACTGGGATGGCACTGAGATATTAATCAATATGGCAACGCTATGAATAAAAAAAGCGACACTGATCTTTCAAAGTTGAAATAAGAAAAGTATTTGAGCCTCCTGGACAGTCTATCTCCAGATGAATAATTTTTTTCTATTATTTTTTATTATATCATGTAAAAAATTTCAAACAATTTTGTCTTTTTGCTAAACCTCATACTTGGCTACGCCACTGTTTTACGGATTCGTATATTCTTCACTACTTAGGCCACCCACGCCACTGTTCTCGGTTGACACTTGATATTTGTCACTACAAAATGGTGAAATAGTCGAGTGAGATGTTTTGCTGTTTAGTGATTTTCGAAAATTTAATAAAATTCTTACAATCCTATCACATTATGCCTTTAAATATAATTAAAAAGTTTTGGTGGTGGTTTTCCCCCTGTTTGTCACATATCTGCTTGTTTCATATTCAAACCACATTGGGGAGTTTCTTAATAACTATCTTCTTCTTCTTCTTCTCAACCCATTGACGTCCACTCCTGGATATAAGCCTCTCCGATGGTCCTCCACTGGGATCTGTCTCTCGCCTTCTGAAGCCAGTCTTTTCCAGAAAACTGTCTTATATTATTTACCCACCTGCGTTGTGGCCTGCCACGATTTCGGTTCGTTTCTCACGGTCGCCATTGCAGTAATTTACTCGTCCACCTATCGGGCTGTTGTCTAGCTATGTGCCCCGCTCATTGCCACTTTAGTCGTGATATACGTTCAATGACGTCAACTACTTTGGTTCTTGATCTTATTACTTGATTTCATATTTTATCCCGTAACGAGATTCCTAACATTTGTCTCTCCATGGAGCGTTGAGTGCCTCGGAACCTATTTGCGTTTTGTTTAGTTAGTGTTATCGTTTCTATGCTGTACGTAGCAACAGGCAAGACACACGTGTTATACACTTTCCGTTTAAGGTTGATTGGTGTGTTTCTATCTCTTAATACGTACTGCAACTTTCTAAAGGCAGCCCATGTCAGCCCTATTCGTGGCCTAAATAGATGTACTCTTGGACATTCTCTATGATTTCATTTTGAATCTCTATTTGTATATTTGCGTCGGGGCTCATTAACTTAGTTTTCCCCAAGTTCATCTTAAGTCCCACTTTTCTCGCCTCTTCATTGAAATCTTGAAGCAATTGTTTTAACTCTTCTGGGTTGCTAGACATGACAACAACATCGTTGACTAAGATAAGAACCATCAACTCTGAAACCTTTCTCATCCCAATTTAGTTTTTTAAGGACATCGTCCAAAGCTAGCGTAAATAGTTTCTGAGAGATGACGTCTCCCTGACGCACATCTCTCATAACGTTTATTTTTTCGGTTTTTGTGTCTTCGTCAATTTTAACCTTAATTACTATAGGTTAGGTTTAATATTCTAACTTTGTAATTAATGTTGTAGAGATGTCCTGAAGAAGAGAAAAAGAAATTCTCGAAAGCTTAAGCAGGGTTTTTTCCTTATCAAGACCTACAATTTACATAGACTGCATCCCCAATAACCCTGGTTCGAAATATATATATATATATATATATATATATATATATATATATATATATATATATATATATATATATATATATATATATATATATATATATATTCCTTACTTCCTTCATATATTTTGAAAAGCAAAACTTGAAATTCATTGGCAAGAATTCTATCGAGATGAGATTTTGTACCATAAATAAGGGAAAGGAAAATAAGAAAAAAAAAACGGGGCCTATCAATTTCTCTTTGAATGTTGATATTCTATTTCGCATTCACTTTCATATCCAGACATACTACAAATAACCAATATTTTTTACTATTCGTTATACAAAACGTAGATTTTTTTTTAAGCTTTTCGAATGTTTTATCATAATTTTTAACTTCATTGAACGTTGTAATGTCATTTAATAATTGCGTTTCGTGTGCGGTTTCTATTATGTATTTCGCAACTAACGAAATATATTTCCCATTAAAAGTTTTCAACTAATAAAACAATTACATATCCATTGACCGATGTTCAGTTTTTTATAATTCACAACTCTTTTAAATACTTCATTGAAAAGTATGTGTATTTTTAACTGGAAAGTCTATGACCACCGTTTTTTAGATTCAAGCCAAAGGTACTCTCATACTTACTGTAAGATATTAACAAAATGAGGTAGAACTGGTGATAAACAATGTCCAGGTTGTGCGAAAAGAACGTCCTCTTTTTTCATAATATAAAAATCTTACACGAGCGTACTTTTTTGAGCTGCATGATCCAGACTTGATTCCATGTGAAGTCATTTGAGAAACAAATAAGTTTCATTGCTATTCAGCTAGGAAACCTTTGATTAACAGACAGATTCAAGACTGGTCATGGTAAAGAAGCCAGAATACCTAACACCAGGCGCGGATCCAAGAGGGGGCGGGGGATTGCCCCCCCCCCAGAGCTTTGAGTTCAGGAAAATAGACCCGATTTTGCTTCTTATACTGTAGTTTATTCAAAAACTAGAGTAATAAATCATTTTTTAACCTTTTTTTATTCGCAAACTACCTGTGTTCTTTAGTTAGGTGTCTTTGGCAAAATCTGTTAGACACATATATTTTTCATAGGAACGAGTTAGAAATTTTATAGTTAAAAATATCGGTCTTTAATAATGGACTATTTGGGTTGGATAACAATAGATATTTGGAAGTGTGAAGTGTTAAAAATTCACATAAATTACAAAATATAGATAATTTGGACATATTTAACACAAATCACGACTGTATTTTTCAGACTAAAACCTAGCTTATTTTCTCAAAAAATTCTAAGTTATAATTTAAATACTTACAAAATACCCACCGTCATAAATACAAGAAGTTAAACACATATAAAAAAAATAAATTCGTCCATATAATACCAAAATTTTTTTGGGGCTATCGGTCATATTATTATTAATTAAAAACATTTTTAGGACATTTGACGTTTCAGTTTATTTATTTCTTTAATCATGTGCAGAATTGCAATTAAACATTAGAAAGGGATTCAAATGTAATAAATTTTTATAGGTTACAGTTAAAATTAGTCCTACTGATTTTTATTTCTATTGCACTGACATTTTAATTTAATTTATTTTATTATATGGAAAGCCAATAGCCCCAAGAAAATAAAAGAAACATGATAATTCTACACTCTGAAGAAAAAGACACAAATACAATAATAAAAAAATTACGGCTAATTGGAATTAAATATATATATATATATATATATATATATATATATATATATATATATATATATATATATATATATATATATATATATATATATATATATATGTTATGTCGGATATTCTCACGGGTATGATGTGTAATCGAAGATTTTCGGGCATCCCGTTTATGTGCTGAGTCCCTCTCAGGACTGTAAGGCAGCTGACGTTTCGGTGAAATCTCATTCACCATTTTCAAGGCTCACTGTATGACGTATACTGACGCCTGCGACTCCGGTGCTGTCGGTACCGTGTGCGCGTCGGACACGTTAGTTTTCCGAATGGTTCCGCCCATCAGGTTGCGAGACCTGCTGCGCGTCATCGGCCCTGTTGCCAGTGTTTGTAGTTGCGTTGCCGAGTTGTAATCTGTTTCGTTACTAAGTGGTATTGGTTGATGTTTTGTAAGCAGATTTTTGCAAGTATTAGGCACACATTGGCTATCATCTCTGCTATTTAAGTTGTTGGGCCTCTTTGCAATTTCAATGGCTTCCCTTATAACTCTTGTGGACAGGTTTTCATATCTTGATAGCATTTTTGTTCCCGAGAAATTTATCTTATGTCCTGTGTTTAACCAGTGTTGGGCCAGAGCAGAAGAAGTTATTTTTTGCTTGACAGCGTTCATATGTTCGTCTCTTCTGGCGCTTATTTTACGGTTGGTTTGGCATAGTACCAAGCTTCACTGATTTTAGTTAAAATTTTGTCGACGGTTGGAACCTGCTTCTCATAGTAAAATGTATGTACAACTCCTTTATTGCAGTTTACATCTCTTCTTCCAACGGGGTTTTTCGTCTGCCTGTGATCGAATGTGGCTTGGGAGTACTAACAATTCCAGTCGTGTTTTTCTTCTTCAGTATTCGGTACATAGTAGATTTTACAACTCCTGTCATGTTGGAACACATCTCAACAGAACTTGTAATGTTATTATCTAGATATTGATATCTCACGGCATCATAATATTCATCGCAGAAAGTTTTTCGTTGAGGAAAAAATGCCCTGGTTTAATTATTTTGGAATAAATATAGAGGTGGAAGCCGTACCTTTTAGGTATTTCACTAATCTCAAATAATATATAAAAACAAGCAAAAACAAGATAAATCACTAAGGACACACTGTTACAATAAATTTATAAAAGCTTATAATATTTAAATATAATTAGATTTACGGCAGTCCTCAGTTACCTGCGGCACTGAAGCAGGTACGTTAGAGGTTTCGGTAATAATTTTATTTTTCTCTCTAGTTCTTGAATAGACTATAAAAATGTGTATGCTTGCAATCGCTCTTCCCCTTCCCAAGAGCTTTGAATTCAAGAAAATGGAACCGGTTCTGTTTTTTATATTAGGAATGTGTATGCTGCTGGCACTGCCTTCCCCCCCACGTTTACAACTTGTTTTTATTACAATAGCCCCCAGCCCCTAAGAGCTTTGAGTTCAGGAAAATAGACCCGATTCTACCTTTTATACTAGGAATGTGTATGCTCTTCGCATCCTCCCTCCCTGTCGGCAATTTGATTTTTCTTGTAATCCCCCCCCCCTCTTTAAGAGCTTCAAATTCAGAAAAATAGACCCGGCCCTGCCTTTTACATTAGAAATGGAAATGTTGCTGGTATTCCCCCCCCCCCGTCGACAACTTGCTTTCGCATGTCATAATGTACTTTTGTGATATCACCCCCCCCCCCCCAAAGAGAGAAGCTGAATCCGCCCTTGGTTTGAGGGATAGTAAGAAGTAATATAAGGATTGGAAGTACTAGTGAGAAGTGTCATGTTTTATTCTGTGAACCCAGCGATTTATAGACAAAATCGTAACAATATGTTACTTATGGTAAGTTTTTAGGATAAATATCATATAATTAATTACGGTTAAAATGTTCAGTTTCATTATGTATGATTATGTATGGTCCTCATTGGCCATCAAATAAAAACACCTGATATATGATTTACTTATATTGTAAATTTTACAATGTCATCATAATGAACTAATACGGGCCGTATTGGTGATGCTCACTTGCGGTTTTGGCACATGGGCCATAGTTTAAGATTAATCTTTTACAGTGTCGTTCCATCAATATAATGTATCTATTAACTATGTTATTATGGAACTTCGCCCCAATTTACCCACCTATATACCTCTTACCATTTTCACGATCACTATCCATTAATTTATATGTGTAGAAGTATGTAATGTCTAGTGGGTCACCTTAATAAGGAAATGTACTATATCTAAAATCTAATTTACCTTTACACGAGCCATTGGTTTAAAGTTAATAACTAGCGATTTTTTCGTGATGTGTACATTTAGTTGCCGTATTGCACCAGAAGAAATTATTATAGTAATTATAAAGCGTAATACCAATTTTAATTTATACACGCTATATAACACTTAAGCTAATAAATGAAAATTGTTAAATTGCTTGAAATCCGCTTTATGGTAGTAATTCGTTAAATAGCTGTGACATAACTTATGTTAGCAGCTTTTGCTGTGAATTATTTATAATTAAAATAGATTTAAATATAATAATTTATTGAAATATTTAATTATTTTTTCTATGTGACATAATTTGCTGCCGTAAAAATACAGGAAGCAATGACCTTTGTATACAGGGTGATTCTTCAGGAGCTTTATCGTTCGATTCTGGGAAAACTATAATTAGGAAAATTCTGAAATTTTAACGGAGTTCTAACGTGTATGGGGGACAGCCGGTAAAAATATTTTCAAGATGGCAGTACTTGTGATTCTTGCGAAAAATTCTAGACATATTTCATGTACAATGTTCTATACTTATGTCTCAACGTTTTGGAAATATTTAAATTTTTATGTCATAAATGACATTTGCGAAGCCAAACTTAACTATAAATTTTTCCTATAAGAAAGTCTTTATTATTTAATTTGGGTTAGTTTTCTTGTAGACGAAGATCGACTTTGGTAGTCTTTTTACCACATTTTGAAAATTATTAGTACTGAGTGGTCAAAACAGAAGAATAAAAATTATATTTAATAAATGGTCAAAAGCCAATTTTTTCAAATATAAAGCACCTATTTTTATAATTTTATCATATTATGAATTAAAAATAAGGGTAACTTTGTAAAAGATTATCTATTCCAAAAATTTGTAGCTTACAAAATATTGCCAATTAAACATTTTTCTATAGTAAAAATGTTATACGGCTTTTAAATTTTGTTATTGGTTGGCCATGACGGCGTGGTGTGGCGAAAATAAAACAATCGAACCCTACAGAATTGTCACTATTTCTTGCCATTTGACATTCATTAATAATAATTATGCCGAAGCAATTAAATTACACGCACGAAGATTATTTAAACTTATTTATTATTTATGGAGGAAGTTATAGAGTTATTTCAAGAATATGCGATACATATGCGATCCGATATCCGCAGAAACAGGAATCAACACCACCAACTGTTAAAAGGATTATAGGAAACTTCAAGAACTTTAGATCCATAAAAGCAAAAAGAAATAGAAATAAATCAGTTGTTAATAATGAAAATATTGTAACTACAATTTTAGAATATTTTGCTGTATTTCCTATAATATCTACAAGGCAAGTAGTATTAGAGTCTGGAATATCTCAATGTATATTCCATAGTGCAACACTTAAAAGGCATTGATTTTCCACAAAGAGTAGAGTTCTGTCAATTTATTTTATTTCGGTCATAAAAAAACGCTATTTTTTTGAATAATATTATTTGGTCGGATGAAGCCAAATTCACAAAAAAAGGATCCTTTAATCGACACAATTCACACTGTTGAAGCGACTCAAATATACCTCCATTTAGAGAATTAAATTTTCAAGAGTCTTGACAGTTTAACATATATTGTGCTATAAGAAGTGATGCGTCGTCGCCCCAGAATCCTACCAAGATAATCTGAATGATAACTTAGCCATTTTTCAAAACTTATAGATACAAAATACGTTTTTTAACTTATAGGTGCGCACTACTGCGACATCTTGAGAAATTTGGAAGTGAACTATTTAGATAACTTACCGCTGGCTGATCATAGAAATCTATCTTACCAACATGATGGAGCGCCTCCATATAATAGTCATTTAGTTAAGAATTATCTGCAAAACTTATTTTAAGAATGGGCCACATCTTTGGCCACCTCGGTCCCCTGATCTAACAGTACCTAATTTTTTTATTTGGGGGACAATCAAAAATAAAGTGTACGACATCGCATTGACCACTATGGAAGATTGTATGCAGCGCGTCAGAATAGCACCTGAACAACTTAATCCTCAGTCAATAAGAAGAGCAACCCATGAAGAGTTCCTGTTTAGGTACGAAAAATGTTTGGAAGTTCAACGGCGTCAATTTGAACATTTACTCAAATAATTTTTTAACTTTATTTTATTAACAAATGGTTTATTTCTATATCATTTAGCTTTAATAGATCCAAAGTTCTTGAAGTTTTTATAATATTTTTAACAGTTAGTAATATTGGTTTCTGTTTCTTCGGATATAAGATCGCGAATGTATCGCATGTTCTTGAAGTAACTCTATCACATTCTCCATGAATAATAAATAAGTTTAAATAATCTTCGTTCGTGTAACTTAATCGCCTCGGAAAGAATGCAATAGACTCCCAGAATTGCAGAAGGACGGATAGGCCAGAAATGACTAAATATAAGTTCCCTAAGGGTTGTCCTAATTTCCGTCCTACAAAGAAACGCAGTACCACTTTCCCATGAAGTAAACTATCTGGGGGTATTCTTAGAGTTTAGACTGACCTAAAGCAACCCTTATGATTGTTAGAAGGTTGTGTGGGAAAAGATGGAGTCCCTCACCCAGGATGGTTTACTGGTTATACGCCAATATGGTGAGACCAGCGATTATGTGTGCAACTTTGATATGGTGACCCAAGGTAATGCAAACAACATTATGATCAAGCTAGGCAACATACCGAGGATCGCGTGATTGAGCAACACGGGGGCTATAAAATTGACTTTGACCTCAGCAATGGATTGCATTCTAGAACTCTCTCCACTATAATTCAAGGAGAGGCAAGAATGGAGCTTCACCCACCACACTGCTCAATGACAACGGAATAAATGCTGATTATAGAACATAAAACTGCATGTTACAAAATCTAAGGCTTTGAGTTTAAAATGAACACAAACCATATGATTTCAGGCTACCGCTACAATATGCCATTCGAGGTCACTATATGGGTTCGAAGGGTAAGCAAACAGGCTAAACCGGAGCCATCTTCTAGGACACTCATCGGATACAAGAATCAAGGATGATACCGAAGCTGGGATATATGGGCTACAACCAAGAAGAAAAATTATTTTATCCTTGGGAAAATACCCAACAGTATCCAAGGCAGAAACATATGCCATCTTACAATATGCAGATGAGATAAAACAAAGAGAGTTTATAAAAGGAAATAGTTCTACATTCATTTCGACAGCCAACAACAAGAATAACATATGTTTTCATTTAATGTTAAATTACTTTCAGATGTGGTTATTATAACGGGCTGTAAAAAGTATTACTGCTTAGAAATATCAGAGGCCAGTTTGTAACTTCACACTCAGCAACAACAAACTAGCACTGTTAGAATTTTAAGATTTACACTATACTAAAACTGTATTTTTTTCATGTCAGTTGAAAAGAAAAAATCTAAATAAAATTCAAGAAATATAACTCTACTAATATCTAAACTTCGTTTACCAATTAATCACAATTTTACCCAATTTAGCAATTATTTTAAAAAATAGTAAAATTTCTACATAGTTATCTTAATTAAAGTAAAGTAAGCACCGCCACAAGTCAATAACACTTTCATGGGTATAATTAAAAATAATGTCTCTCAAACATACGTGTAATACGAATACTTGAACCTGCATAAAGTCATTTATAAACTATACAATTAAAGAGAAAGTAAGAGCAACTTTATACTGCAATGTCTATAATATCATTTCATATAATATTATTTAATGGACAATTGAAGTGTTACTAACAAAACAGCTGATTGTAATTTGTAAGTTTAGAGGATAATTGTTCTTTTCTTTTTAAATAGGATTTATTCGTCTATAAGTAGGACTCGCAGAACAAAATCAGATATGATTTAAATTAAAAGGAAAAAGCTACCAAATCATTAGTTTTCTGTATTTATACGTTATGCATTACAAAAAAATATTAAGTCCTATTAAAATGTCACTCTAAGACATCTAAAACTTTTTTAACTGGTACATGTGTGTTATGATGGGCAAGTTAGCTAATAGTACACATTTTGGCTGTACATAAAAGGATACTAAAAAAACGTTATTCCATGACTATAGGCAACTGAACATAATGACTTCGACCAGATGCATTTCTGTGAAGAATGGTCCTATCTGGGTCTGAAACTTGTCAAACTAATTTATTGTATAAGAAAATAAAGTTCCAAAATCATCACGTTGATTAAATCTAGAAACTAAATTAGAAATTTCCTATAAGATTTACAAAATTGTAAGTGGTGGATAAAGAGATAAGATGTAGAATAGAGATTGCTAGAGCAACTTTTCAAAAAATGAAACTACCTTTCTGCAATGATAACCTCAATCTACAACTACGACAATGATAAGATCATACGTCTGGCCAGTGTTACTATATGGGGCAGAGATCTGGACAATTAAGGCTGCCACGATTAATCGGTTGGAGGCTCTCGAAATGTGGTTACACCGGCGAATGCTGAGAATACCTTGGACAGCTAGGCAGACCAACGAAATTGTACTCAATAGGGCCGACACAACTCGTCTACTATTAAACACTGTGAAGTGTAGAAAAATCTCATATCTTGGACATATATTCAGAGGGGAGCGATATAGAATTCTTCAGCTAATCATGATGAATAAAGTAGAGGGACGTAGAGGGGTAGGAAGGAGACAGGCTTCCTGGTTGAGGAATATTCGTGAATGGACAGGTATACGTAGCGCGGGGGAACTATTCCAGCTGGCGCAGGACCGGGAAAGACTTGCCAATATAGGCTATATTCTTTTGAGTAATTATCAATTGATCAAAATGAACAAAGTGAAACTGATAACTTCATGTTCTTTTGAATATGCATTTGCTTGTCATTGGGCTGAAGTGATCATGATTACTTCAAGTGATAGAAGTGAGAGTGATAATGACTCAAAAGAATAGCCCTATAATTGCCAACGTCAGGGGGACCTGATATGGCACTTGAAGAAGAAGAAGAAGTGGTGGATTTTGATAAAATTTTAAGTGGTGGATTATTAATGCAGCTAGATGTCTGTAACCATAAAATTAAACCAAATTTCTTTATGGAAGTCCTCAAAAACTCTTTAAACTCAACATGTAAAAAGGTATATGATATAAGTTTAATCTGAAATTCTATATTTGTGACCTGGTTAGTAGCCGCTATATTAGATCACACATCTTTAATTTCACTGGTATCATGTCGTTACTGAGAGGTCTCAAAAGTACATATCTACGTATATGTTTACAAGCAAATTTGCTCGTAAATTGAAAAATTACATATTAGAAAAGTCTAAGAGATTCGCGATTTCGTTTTCTTAACGGACATATTGAATCCGTCATTTTAACACTATTGAATAGTCTAATTATCGTTACTATATCCACAGATATAGAATATAAAGATTGCGTGTCTCCAATGCTAGTGGTTGCTGCAGTGTGAGAGAGAGAAAGAAGATTATAAGCCGTGTTATCATTTTTTTATTATGTGCGAAGCACAGAATCTATTAGAAAGAGGGCATAAGCCTTCCGTTCATTTTTCTCTCTCTGACTGTGATAGTGACTGGCAGAGACGCACAGTCTACTATGATTATACCAAAGTAAACCTGGTGATATATATATATATATATATATATATATATATATATATATATATATATATATATATATATATATATATATATATATATATATATATATATATATATATATATATATATATATGTTGATGCGGCTTTCACCGATTCCTCCCGTGTGAGATCCAATAGCAGTGGATATATCCACATTATGCCGTTGTAGTGCTGAAATCACATTCAGTAAACGTACAACTATATGCAGCTCCGTATATGAATGAAGCAAAATGCGAACAGTAAATGCAAAGTTCGTTCCAACCATATTCTTCCCGTATTGGAGGTTGCACAGTTGGGACAAATTGCTAAGGAACACAATTTATCCTATTCCATCGCCATCGAGATGATGGCCTACCTGTACCACCATATCGAGAAAAAAGTCAAAACTTACCCTCCCCGCCACAGTGATACGGCAGAGGTACATGTTTCGTCTCTACTAGACTCATCAGGGTACCGACATGCAAGTGGCTGTGCAAAGGACATATCGGAAGGAAGCAACTCTCCATGGCTCGCTGCGTCACTCTAATTTTTTCGCAACTTTTCTTAGTGAGTGTTAAAGTTTCAGCACCGTACGTGAGCACAAGGAGCACACACTGTTCATAAAACTTTCTTTTCAAGTAAATCGGTATATTGCTTTTAAATACGTCCTTTCTCAGCTTGCCGAACGCCGCCCATGCTAGTGTTATGCGTTTTTGAATTCCGCAGGTCTGGTTATCTCGGTTTATTCTCAGTTCATGGCCTAAATATTTATAAGATGTTACATACTCGATTTCAGATTCGTTTTGAGATATGTTGCTACTTGGAATTAAGTTTGTCATACATTGAGTTTTTGTACTGTTAATTTTTAGACCTACCATATCTGACGCTGCACTTAGTGTCCTTAGTAACTCTTGGATTCTTCAAGGTTGTCCCCCATGTTCCCCCAACCTATTTTTTTAAACATGTATTCTAGCAACATTTTAAATAGTTTTGGTGAGATGTTACCACCTTGTCGTACGCCACGTTCCATTCTAAATGTAGATATTATTTTAGAATGGACTTTCACACTTGCTGTTGCGCTATTATATATGTTCTTAATTAAAGCTGCATATCTGTGGTCGACTCTACAATCAGCTAGTGCAGCAAATATTTTGTTTTGTCCGCTGAATCGAACGCTTTCTCGTAGTCCACAAATATTAAGACCAGTGGTTTGTTGTACTCCACTGTTTTTTCTATGAGCGTTTTCATAACTAGCAAGTGGTCGTTTGTACCATAATTGGATCTGAAACCTGCTTGTTCTCTAGGTTGGTAGAAATCTAATTTGGGAGTTAATCATCTTGTTATTATTTTTATAAATAGTTTGTACATGTGGGAGAGGAGACTGATTGGACGGTAGTTTTTTAGGTCGGTGGGATCGCCTCTCTTATGTATGATTATCATTATGGCATTGTTCCATGAATTTGGGATTTGTCCGGTCTCTAAACATCTATTAAATAGGACTTTGAGAGAATTTATTAATTTTTCCCTCCTGCTTTAATACTTTCAATAATAATGCCATCTTCTCCTGGGGCTCTGTTGTTTTTATTTCTTATAAGGCCACTTCAATTTCTAATGATGAAATTTCTGGTATATCTTCTGAGCCTTGATTGCAGACATTTGGAGTGTTTGTTAGGTCATTGTCAATGGTGTACTTTTTGTATAACGTGCTGTAGAAATCTTCCACTATTTGGAGTATTTTTTCTCTATCTGTTGTAATTGTAGCTGCTGCAACGCGGAGTTTATGAATTTCTTTTGATCCTTCTGTCAGGTTTCTTTTAAGTATTTTTAAGCTCTTATTCTGCTCAATTACATCAGATATGGCTTCCGATTTGTATTTTCGTATATCTCTTCTTATAAGCCTTGATATTTCTCTGCTAATTTGCCTATATTTTCCCGAGTTCTTCTGTTCTATTTTTCTTCGTCTTTCAGTATGCTCTTTTGTGTGTTGACTTAATTTGTCAGATGTTTTATTTTCTTTATTACAATACTTTCTTTATTGCAATACTTTGCTACGGCGTTTTTTAGAATGTTTACTATTTGGTTATTTGTTTCCTCCAGGTCTATGGTTTCCAAAGTTTGGAGTCCGTTTTCAACATATTCTGTGTATTCAGAGAGATTTTCTGGGGTTGTCCATCTTCTTAGGTTCTTTCTTGTTACTAGTTTGGCTCTTTCTCTCTTAATATTTATTACCACTTTTCCCTTCACAGCTCGATGGTCACTACCTACTGAAAACTTATTAAGCACACTGACGCCTTGGATTATTTCTTTTCTACTCGATAGTATGTAATCTATTTCGTTTTTAGTGACACCATCTGGGCTTGCCCATGTCCACTTTCTACTAGCAGGTTTTTTAAAAAAGGTATTCATAATGTAGAGGTTATGTTCCAATGCGAATTGCTGTAGTAGTTCGCCTCTTTCATTTCTTGTATCTATTCCGTGACAGCCTATGGCTATTTCTTCCTCGTCTTCGTTTGCTCCTACTTTTGCGTTGAAGTCACCGACTATCACTTCATAGTGAGCTTTTGAGTGCTCACATTCGAACAAAAACAGCGTCATGAAAATGTTTCAATCAAGTGTTTGATCATGTTTCGCCCTTGTGCCGATTCATAACAACGGAAGAAACATGGGTCCATCACGACACACCCGAGATGAATGAACAGGCAAAACAATTGACTGAAAGAGGAGAATCAGCAAAGAAGGCAGAAACAGTTGCATCTGCCGGCAAGGTCATCGCTTCAGTTTTTTGTGATGCGCATGGTATAACTTTTATTGATTATTTTGAAAAAGGAAAAATCATCAACGGCGAGTATTATGCGAACTTATTGCATCATTTGGGTGATGAAATTAGGGCAAAATGCTGCATTTGGTAAAAAAGAAAGTGTTGTTCCATGACGACAATGCGCCTGTTCACACATCCGGTATTGCAGTGGCCAAAATCAATGATTTAAAGTACGAATTATTTCCTCATTCACCTTATTCACCACATTTAGTACCCTCGGACTATTTTCTCTCTCCAAACTTGCGGAAATACCTTGGCGATAAAAGATTTGCCAAAGATGAAGAGGTGATGTCTGCAGTAGATATCTATTTTGAGGAGTTCAACATTTCTTACTATAAACACGGTACTGAAGCTATTGAACATTACTAGGAAAAGTGTATCAAGCTAAAAGGAGACTATGTTGTGAAATAAATAAAGTTTTTGCTAAGTATTTTGTGTTTTCTTTGTCAGGCCAATTAATTCTGAGACTGCTCTCGTAAGAAAAATACTAATTAGATAATATGCTTAAAGGCTGCATTATTGTTTGTTATTTTATATTTTGAAATTAGAGAACAAACTTGCGACACTGGCCCGTGTATGCATTTTTCGTCCTTCTGAGTAAGAATTGTCATTAAATGTTCGTTGCATCATATACTATAGATACATGTTTGTACACATCACAAATGCGATTATTTTCGCCTGTGGTTACGGTTTATTAAAGCTTATTAAAATTATATAATGGAGCTACAGTGTACCATTTTGTAATTATTTTAATCAAATATCGTAACAATGCATAAAATGATTTAATTAATTGGATGCCCGCAATAATATCAGCAGTCAAAAAACTCCAAATAACAATTCAATTTGTTCCGTAATTAAATATTCCGGGGAACGCATTATGATATCAATTATAAGATTATTATTTGCCAATTAAGAAGTTTCAGTTATTGCGATGTAATCTGTCATAAGACAAGTAATATTGTTTGCAAAAACTGGTAAATTAATGATTTAAACTAGCCATAGATATAGAAAAGTGCAATCTATTTTATTTGCTTAATTTCTTATTTAACATATTGAGCCAAATAAATGAGGTGCCATTTAAAAAATCCAACTATAGAATAACATGTGGTTATTTAATTTTAAACTGAATAAAATTACTATTGGCTATACAGGGTGATCCTCCAGGAAATTTTATTTAGAATAGACAACTCTATACAAATTTACCCTTATTTTTAATGCTTAATATGATAAAATTATAAAAATAGGTGCTTTTTTTCTATTTGAAAAAATTTACTTTTGACGATTTTTTAAATATAATTTTTATTCTTCTTCTTTGACCACTCTTTACTAATAATTTTCAAAATATCATAAAAATACTACTAAAGTCGATCTTCGTCCACAAAAAACTAACCCAAATTAAAAAATAAAGACTTTCTTTATATGAAAAATTTATAGTTAAGTTTTGATCCACAAACATAATTTTTGACATAAAAATATAGATATGTCCAAAACGGTGAGACTTAAATTATTTGAATTTGAAAATGGTTAAACTCCGAAAAAAATATTTTCAAACGATTGCACTAAATTTCATAATTTTTACAATTAAATTAAGAGCGGAAATATATGGTTTACCCTAATAATATATAAGGGATGATATCCTTGGGAGTGGAAATACCTCAGTTTACTTTCATTTCGAATACCAAACAATTTTCAATTTGTTTTGTAAAGTTACCTTAATTAGAACTTCTTCTTCTTCTTCTTCTTCTTCTTCTTCTTCTTCTTCTTCTTCTTCTTCTTCTTCTAGGTAGAACCAAGTTCTGTTATCTATACAATGCCTCATCGATCCTTGTTTGAGGTCGAAATCCAGCTGTCTCTCCATCTTTTGGGTGGCCGTCCAGGCGGCCGTTTGGTGTTTGGTTTCTCTCTCATCACGGTTTTTGCTAGTCTGTCATCGTCCATTCGTTCCACGTAGTCTCTCCACTGCCTACGACGATTTCGAATCCACTTCACAACATCCCCCACTCCGCTGTCCTCGCGTATTTTTGCGTTTCTTATCCTATCTCTTAAACTTGTTCCCGTGATCATTCTCAGCGTTTTCATTTCTGTGGTTCTCATAATTTGTTTTGTCTTTATTGTTTCATTTCTTGTTTCTGCGCCGTAGGTCAGTATCGGTCTTACACAGACCTTGTAAATTCTTGCTTTGCTTTCAACCGTCATATGTTTATTGTTCCAGATTATGTGTCTCAGTTGACCTGATATCATGGCCGCTTTGTTGGCCTGTGTGCGTACTTCTTCCGTTACTGCCCTGTTACTTGTTATATGTGCTCCTAGGTATTTAAACTTCCCAACCTGTTCGATATGTTTGTCATCAAACATTAATTAGAACTTGAGATATTAAAAAAAAGGTATTTGGGGGTGACTCACCCTCATTTACTAGTTTATTTTTGGAAACTCTGAATGATGTGAACTTGAGTTAATTATGGTATTAGTGAAAAAATATTTACAAGCAATTTTATTAAATTTTGTAATTTATCTAGCCAAAACAAAATTTATTTTAAAAATAATTATATATATATATATATATATATATATATATATATATATATATATATATATATATATATATATATATGTATAAATATGTAGATAAGTTTTTGTCCGTGTAATTTAAAATAAAATAGAATAAAATATTGGCGAAGCGGACGTGAAAATTTGTCAATCTACATGATTCTCGTATTAAAAAGTGCGGAGCACTCCAAAGTATGGAATAACTCCGGGTCCGACAGATGGCGACAGCGCTGTTTCGTCCTAATATGGGACTCGTCAGGCCACCGCAGTCGGTACAAACCATCATCTCGCCTTTGCATCGTATAAGCCATACTTATAATCAAGATACGGCAAATAAGACGACAAGGGCGACATCTCGATGGTCCACTTGATAATACAAGAAACATACAGATTAACAAAGTTTGTAAGAGAACCGTCATATGGTGGCGCGACGGTGAATTAAAACAGAAATATGTAAAATCGAGTACACGAAACGCGCTGCCCAAAAGATAGGGGTCGCATTTTTCGGTACTGGCGAGCAAGCATACCGCTATTTAAGCAGCCAAAGCCACGTGCCGCACCAAACGATCCCACCATGAGAGCATCGCTTAGCGTGTTTCAAAGCCAAACAAGTAAATAAATATGTAGATAAGTTTTTGTCGTTGTAATTTAAAATAAAATAGAATAAAATATTGGCGAAGCGGACGTGAAAATTTGTCAATCTACATGATTCTCGTATTAAAAAGTGCGGAGCACTCCAAAGTATGGAATAACTCCGGGTCCGACAGATGGTGACAGCGCTGTTTCGTCCTAATATGGGACTCGTCAGGCCACCGCAGTCGGTACAAACCATCATCTCGCCTTTTCATCGTATAAGCCATACTTATAATCAAGATACGGGTTTGGCTGCTTAAATAGCGGTATGCTTGCTTGCCAGTACCGAAAAATGCGACCCCTATCTTTTGGGCAGCGCGTTTCGTGTACTCGATTTTACATATTTCTGTTTTAATTCACCGTCGCGCCACCATATGACGGTTCTCTTACAAACTTTGTTAATCTGTATGTTTCTTGTATTATCAAGTGGACCATCGAGATGTCGCCCTTGTCGTCTTATTTGCCGTATCTTGATTATAAGTATGGCTTATACGATGCAAAGGCGAGATGATGGTTTGTACCGACTGCGGTGGCCTGACGAGTCCCATATTAGGACGAAACAGCGCTGTCGCCATCTGTCGGACCCGGAGTTATTCCATATTTTGGAGTGCTCCGCACTTTTTAATACGAGAATCATGTAGATTGACAAATTTTCACGTCCGCTTCGCCAATATTTTATTCTATTTTATTATATATATATATATATATATATATATATATATATATATATATATATATATATAAGCCTGTAATTCAATTGTTTGTAATGATCTATGCTTTTAATTCTAGAGAATTTCTTGTTCAATTTTGGGGGTTAAACCATCTTAAGTTTTGTGGCTAGATAAAGTGTTTATACTTTCAAAAATTTTTTTCGGAGTTTAACTATTTTTAAATTCGAATTACTTACAAGTTATGGTAATCAGAAACGAATGCGCCGTCGGCCCAAAACAAAAAAACTCCTTTATAATGAGAGTTACTTTCAGAAACCTGAACATTCAACGTCGTGGAATCAGAATATATATATATATATATATATATATATATATATATATATATATATATATATATATATATATATATATATATATTCTGTATTACTACATTGAATACTCACAAATGCTATTATATTAGCTAAACGTTTACTGGTAATATTTAATATGTTATTATTTATTATTTGATCACAACATCGCTACATTGAGTGTTTTATTAAAATTGCATCTAGGAATAATTTATAATCAGTCGAATTTATACCTTAATTCTTAGTTTGATCACAGAATATTAATATAGGTATATACTAAAGAAACAAAAGCTAAGTAAAATTGCAGAATAAAATAAAATGAATAAAAGGTTTATGTTTGAAAATAAATAATGGCAAAATAAATCATTATATTTATAGATTTTTCAATAATACTTTTAATTAGCAGGATTCTATTATTATCGTGAACAAACTCTACAATATATACAACAAAGTTTGAAAATAGCTCCGAATAAATTAATCCTTTCACAAATTTGAGAGCATCAATTGTAATTAAATTAAAACCAGAAAAATCTTTTAAAACTTGTTCATACTTTAAGTAAATTGATAAGACATCTTTTGATGGATACTGGAGGCCATTTCTCTTTTTAAGTCAATGATATAATATAAAAAAAAATTGTGCGTTACTTACTGAAAATTATAACACTCTGCCCATATTTTTTTTTTCAAATAGTAATCAATATAATCTGCGATATATAAGTATAATCTTTTTGGACTACGGTGAATTTGTATGAGGCTTTTCTCCACAACAGTAGCAATTTCTGCCTTCCATTCTACTAGCCATAAGAAGCTTCTAATGCCGAGATTCAGAGACAACAAATATCATCGACCAAAAGCTCAAAGAATTCAGCAATAGCAACAACTTTGGCGTGGTTAAGAGTATCGAATAATTTTATTTCTCGGGTAGTTACTTTATCACTGCTACTGGAAATAGAGCTTATCAAAATGCTTGATGTATAGTTTAGCGTTGTTGTTAGAACTTTCCCATAAAATCCTAATAACAATGTCCGATTAAACAGGTATTTTAGAGAATATTGATAATTTTTTGTTATTTCAAATAATAAATAATTTATAATATGAAATATTTAAAGTGATTAATATTTTACACCTGATTTAGACTACAAACATCTTGTTTTCTCAAGCAGACGTAATATTTGGATTCCCTATTGAAGCAATTATCAGCAAGAAGCTTAAAATAATGCACACTTCATTTAGTAGGTTGCCAACCATTATTCTTTATAAATCTCAAGCAGGCTGCAGGACCTTTGGGAAATCTATAATTAGTAAAGATAAATTGTTATCTATTGTAACTATTAGTTCACTTTAAAACAAAAAAGCATTGAGGAATATCTGAAAAAAAATCTATTGCGGGCCTTTTTGTTGTTCATACTATAATGAAATATAATGTCTGGTGATTTGTTTTTAAACACCCAAGGTCTACTGCAATAATTACGTTCAGCACAAATAATCATGTTTTTACAAAATGGTACAAGTAAAACACAGACATCCTCGACGTATGAATCACACAAATGACAGAAACGTGGGAACAACATGGCGGAGCTGAAACCTACTTGACCACGTGATATTCTGTCCTCTTTTTTCTACCTCAATGATCGGCTGAAAACATCACGGAAGTAACTCTTAGTGCTGCAGAAGAACCAAACATCTACATCCGGTATCGCACACTCTATCGAATTTTGGAAAAAGATTTGCACTTTCATTCTTACAAATTGGCAACTTAAACCATTTTACAATAAAAAATATATTTAACAAAATGTGACCTTTTTAGGTAAAAATTGAAAAAAAAAATATTATTTTTGGAGACGTAATTTTATGATAACACCGATATTTTTTTTCAGGGGCCAAGACAAGTAGATTCTGTATTTTACGATCAAGTAGTTAAAGCACAACAGCAAGCAGCTTTAAGGTAAATGAATTTTTTTTCTAGCTAGATATACTGCCATTTATGTCTAATTTAAAGCTTGTAAAATCGGTTTTGCGCTCGGACATAAATGGGTTATTAAAGATTGTCTCAGAATGGTACAAACTATAAAAAATGATTGGACTCACAAACGTCACCGAAATGCGTTAGTCGTCAATGTGTTTTAAGATAAATTTATTTGATCTTATTTTAGTTAATCTTTATTCACAGTCATACACATACATTAGTGCTTGACCCATTCTTTACAGAATTTTTATAAATATTCCAAGACATGGTTTTCTTCGACTAATTTTATTTTACTGGACCAATTGTTTCAAATGCTTTCCATATACTGGAAGTTATACCTACAATTCTTCTAAATACACAAGTTATATTATTGAAGATAGAATTTTTTAATTTTCTTCATATTATGGCCTAAATTTTCTCTATACTGAAAGGATTTTTTTCATTTTCTGCCACAGTTATGGTGACTGTAAATGTGATTTTAAACAAATGCTGTGGTAGAACATCAGTTGTACCAGCAGTTTTTAAAAATATCTAATATTAAAAGAAATTCAGTCAATGAGATCAAATAATTTTATCCGGAGATATCATCATTCACCACTCTTGTCTATAAATTGTCTTTTAGAAGGGGTCAAGCTCCAGCACCTCAACAACAAATCTATCAACCACAAGACGTTTCATATGCTCAAACTCAGGGACAACCCCAATATAGTGCTAAATATCAACGACCACAAGCTCAAAGAATTCAGCAGCAGCAAGAAGAAGAAGAAGAAGAGGAAGAAGGCTATGACGTAAGTATCCTTTATTGATTATTTTTAATTTTTTTTTACGATTTTGTTCGTAAAATTTATGATAATATGCCACGCAGATAATCAATTAGTTATTAGTGTATACCTTTATCATTCAAAATGTTCATAGGGAAAAATAAGCTGGCATAAATTTCTTAACTGATTAAAAAACGGATAAATTCGAAGTTGAAATTGAAGATAAGTTTACGATGGTTTTTCTTGAAGTTATTTCAGGTAGAGTCGGCTGTTGTGATTTTAGTTTTTCCAGTTTATTCCGGTGTTTCTTCGGCATATTTTCTTTCAACTTGTTGCATATGTTATCTATTTTATGAAAAATTGGCTCATGATCATCTGACAGAGTTTCGGTTCTGATTTCTTCATATCTTTGTGTAGCTTGATACAGAAGACGGGCTTTTTACCATCGATGATAATTTATTTGTGTTCGTAGCAGTGCTTTACTAGCCTTGTCCAGAATACAGTGGGCTCTATTACCTAGTGTTAGTGGTTTTAAAAACGAATAGAAGTAGAGTTGCTGATCCAGAAATCCAATCATAAGGGAGATACGAAAATTTCTCTAAGATTGTTAGTTTTATTTTGTATAATATATTAAAAATCCTGCATTTTCGATACTTTTTTTATAAATTATCTAGGAAAATGAGAAAATTACATCACTAAAAACGTAATAGTCTTCATATCTAACCATTTTGTCCTTATTAAAATCAAATTTGGCTTTTATTTTTTAGTTGTTGCCGGAGAAGTAGATTCTGAACTTGCTTAAAGACACAAAGTAGCAAGTGGTCTGTTTATATTAATTTACTTCAAGAAATACATTTTATTTTAGACAAATTGGGAAATATCGAAAAAACCTAGTAAATAGTGGGTCATTCGCGTGGGAAAATCTGACGATATTAGAAAAATTATTTTATATTCAGAACATAATTGAATATTAAAACATCCTTTAATTCTCATCATTGCGCTGCCGAAATATATTAGAAAGTATAGAACCAAAAATACAACTAATCATGTTTTCATAAAATAGTACAAGTGAAATACAGACATCTCGACTTATGAACCACACTAATGAGAGAAACGTGGACACAATATGGCGGACCCCAAATCTGCTTGGTTACATTCTTTCTTCTTGATTGATCGGCTGAAAACATTAAAACAGTAACTGTTAGTATTACAGGATAAGCAAACATCCGGCATCGCTTCCAGAAAAAATAAATGTGTACTGCTACACCCTCCATTGAATTTTGACTATGACATTTTTTTTTTTTTGCAATAACAAGGATTTTTTTTATTAGTTTTTATGGAAATAATAATGATAACAACGCGTACTTGTTTTGAGGGAACATTGACTCATCCCAGGTATACAAAGATACCAAAAGTATGAAGCACTGTGAGAACCATTTTCATGTTATCGACTCCTAGGTGACGTGGTCTGCTGTATTTCCTCGAACTTTCAGACGGTTCGCGCGGTTGCAAGGAGAATTACTTTCTGAGTCGGCTTATATAGATGCACACTAAGGCTCAATTCCTTGATGTTCTGTAGGAGTTTCTTTAGTATCACTCCAGTTGTTGATAAAATTACAGGAATCGTTTGGACGCTGTTCATTGCCCATTGTCTTTGGATTTTCACCTCCAAATCTCTGTATTTGGCGAACTTCTCGTTGTATTTTGGCCTTAGGTTGTTACTGTTAGGTACAGCAATGTCGATTAGTGTAGTTTGCCTAGAAATTTTATCTGTTAGTACAATGTCTGATCTATTATGAGCAACTGTCTGATCTATCAGAACCATCCGGTCCTAATATAACTTGAACTCGTTGTTCTCAAGAATAGGCTCCAGATTGTATTTGTAGTAAGGCACTTTTTCTACCTGTAATAGATCTAACTTATCTGCTAACTCTTGATAGAGTATTTTAGCTGCTGAGTCGTGTCTTTCCTTATACTCGATTGCGACAAACGCTTGGCATCCTCCAGTTTTGTGTTGGATTGTCTCTGATGTTCGATAGCCATATCTTCATTAGTCATTTTTTATTGAGGGATCTCTGAAAATGAACCTCCGATAATTCTTCATCGGAATAACCAGGTCTTGGATAGTTAACAAGAAGCCCTCCGATTCCGGAAACATTTATTCTGAAATCAACCAGTAGTTCGACGCTGAGTTGTCGACATTGTCCCAGATGACCTCATTTGGATGCCGTCCGTGAATTGGTTTCTGTAGCGTAGGTTTGTAACTTCTCTTGGCCTCTTTGGTGGTGAGAAGTAATATCCTGTTTCCTCAGCTTTAGAGACGTTGTATCGTCTGCCCCGCATATTGCTCGATGTAATGTGGAAGAGTCCGCTAACCTGTGAAAATATGAACGTAATTTTATTATTTTTTGGTCGAGCTGCTTACCCATACCCACGAGTCCTCTTCCTGTTTGATATCCTGGAAGCATTGTACGTTCAATAGCACTCCGAGGGTGATGTTTTGGTGCTTTTATTAGGAGTGTTCTTATTTTTCTTTGAAGATTTTGGATTTCCGTCCTGTCAGTTCTTAGTATTAATTATTAACAAAACTTAGAATTAACATTAACTTCTCGTAAAATATAAAACACGTTATCACACTCAGTTGTATAATCTTTTACAATTTTCGTGTAGCATTGCATCAGTAAGTGCAACAACTTACTGTGAAGTCTCGCCATTGAGATCATATACTAATGATTTTCATCATTAGTGTTATAATTTCGTTTATATTTGCTTTCTGTATAAGTACGTAAAACGAAAAATATTAGTTTAAATAAATCGACAATCACAAAACAGAAAAAGTCCGTTTATCTGAAGTGGGTAATGTGCCATAACTGATTTCCCTTAGATACATAAAAGGTTTCGATCAATCAAATGACCCTTTATGTTTACCTTCTGTCAACAAAAAATGGAGAAGTTCAGAAGAGCGTACCTAATAAAGGGTTTAAACATATTTGAGAGTAACGAGATCAACAGATTGAAAATACACGGACAAAAAAATGGTTCACGAAATGGAAAAAAAATGTCATTAACTTTTTTGTGAATACCTGAAAGACTATACCTAAAACACAGTTTATATAAAGAGCGGCAAAATTGGCACATTTTACGTGAGATTCTTGGTAGTATACAAATGTATCAAAATAATCCAACTGTTTCATATAATTTTTATCATGTAAGATGTCCCGCTACTAAACCCATAGGACTAAAATTTTAACAAGTTTCCAAAGCTAAACGCGACTTTTCAGGTACTTTATTTATCTAAAAAATAGGTATTCTATGTTTATTTCGAAAACATCGACCATTTTCAAAAAGATCTGAATCTAGCATATTCTAGCAATAGCAGATTATACGAAGTTAACTAAGCTCTTTGTTATCAACTCATTATATTACTATAACCAAACGAAATATAATAATACTCGACTATCATACAAATTCTTAATTCATACTAGTTATTATAAGAAACCAACGAACTAAATAATTTAGAGCAGCGGTTGCCAACATTTTTCTTCCAGCGAACTCCTTTTAAAAATCGGAATAAATTGACGAACCCCCTGTATAATCATTAGGAACTGAAAATCAAACAGTAAAATTGGATTATTAAAATATATATTCTCTTTATTTCATTTTTTGTAGCGGTCCATCATATATTTATGAAGCAACAATTTTTTGTTTGTTTGAAAATCATTGACAATGATGTTTCTTGCGAAGTAATAGATATCTGTTGGACTTCCATTGTCTTTATTTTTGTTGAATATCACGACGTTTCGGCTAGTAGTTATCTCTAGCCGTTTTCAAGTGAAACTAAATAAATCCCTTAGCTACATAATATTGAAGACCCTTTTCCAGATGAGTTGAGGTGGAAAATAAGAGAAACTCTACAAAAATCTAGAAAAACTGAACCAAACATTATCAAAGACGAGAAAACTGCCCTAGTTAACCTACAGAAGGACTCCAGTATTAAAATTCTACCAGCGGATAAAGGAAATGCTACAGTCGTAATGAATACTGAGACATACAATCAAAAAATTGACGAAGTTTTAGGGAAAGGAAATTATATATCTCTTGCTAAAGATCCCACATCTGCGATTGAAGGAAGAATTTATCGCGTTCTTAAGAAACATGAACGGTATATTCCTGAGAGTATCTGGACTCAGTTGACGCCACACCATAGCAAAACTCCACATCTTTATGCACTCCCGAAAATACATAAGCAAGACATGCCCTTACGACCTATCACGAGTTCTCGGAACTCTCCAACTTCTGAACTTGCTAAATTTCTTCTTCCAATCCTGAGACCATAACAAGGAAATACATCGTCCTATGTGAAGAACTCGCAACATTTCGTAGAAATTATACGTGAAATAGAAATACAACCGGAAGACCATTTTATTAGTTTTGACGTGGGAAGCCTATACACTAACGTTTCAGTTAAGGAGTCACTAAAAGAATATAAGAAAGAAACTTGAAAAAGACCAGATCTTAGCAGAAAGAACATCAGACCTTAGCAGAAAGAACATCTTTACCACCACATGCCATTATGGACTTGTTGGAAAGTTGTTTGACTAATTCCTATTTTCAAGAAAAGGAAAAATTCTACATCCAGGATGATGGACTACCGATGGGATCTTCACTCTCACCGATGGTCGCAAATATTTTCATGGAATGGTTCGAGACGTTTGCAATTGAATACACAACTAAGAAACCAAAGTTATGGCTCAGATCCGTAGACGATACTTTTATTATTTGGAGTGAAAAGGACGAAAAACTTCGAAACTTCCGTTTTCATCTCAACAGTATCAGCCCAACTATTAAACTCACCATGGAGAAAGAAGAAGAAAATAAATTACCATTCTTAGATGTCTTGATTGAAAGAAATGGCAGACAAATTCAAACTTCGGTTTACAGAAAAGCCACGCACACAGGACAATACCTTAATTATTCATCTAATCACTCCAACAACACCAAACAAGGAATTATAAGTAATCTCGTAGATAGAGCTTTAACTCTCTACAACTCCAACGACAGTTTGATGAAAGAGATAGATTACATTAAAAATGATCTGACAGCCAACGGATACCCAGTATATTTAGTGGGTAAATTTCTAGAACAACGTAGAAATAGGACAATATCGACAAGGAATGAAGAACGAAAACCAATACTGAACATCCCCTATGTTAAAGGCATTTTAGAAAAAGTTATAAGGATAGAAAAACGATATAAAATCAACGTTGTTTTCAATTCTAATAACTCTCTAAGAAGTTGGCTTACTAGGTTCAAATCGACAACTCAAAGGGACATGAAGAACTGTGTATATCAAATACCATGTGAATGCGGCAATTCCTATGTTGGCGAAACAAAGCGACCTCTTGACGTAAGGATCAAAGAACACCAAAAATGCACATCTCGAGGAGAAACAGAAAAATCTGGTGCCGCCAACCATGTCTGGACTCATGGACACCACATAAAATGGTCTGAAGCTAAAATACTACACTGAGAACAACATTGGAGAAAACGGAAATTCAAAGAAGCGGCGGTTATATATCAGAACTGGAGTTGTTTTAGTAAACCATCTTTAGATATAAGAGAAGTGTGGAAACCAATTCTTAATAATTGCAAATTAAAACTAAATGCAGCATAAAAAAAATGGGATTTTGCCGTAGCAGGCATGACTACACCCATCTCAGTCATACTCCACTGCATTTACTTTTAGTATAAATAGTTACATAGCTAAGGGATTTATTTAGTAGGCTCGAGAGAACTACTAGCCGAAACGTCATGATATTTAACAAAAATAAAGAAAATGGAAGTCCAACAAATATCTACTACTTCGCAACAATTTTTTTACATTCACGTTCGACGTGCGATTTGTAAAGTTTGGGTGTTTGTTGTAACTTATTTACACAAGAAGACATCACCAAACTTTCAATAGTATCAAAAGCCTTTTCAAAATTTACAAATATTTATTCGATTATATTCAATGATTCCAGTCAATGTTTTCAATTATATGAGATGATCCTTTGTTCTAGAGCTAGAACAGAAACTAGCCTACTCAACATGTTTATCGAATTCCAGATATCAGGCTTATACGCTAGTACATGATTCCAGGTTTCTGGGATTATGCTTCGAAAAAGACATAGATTGAAAAGTCAACTATTTTCCCAAGGAGAATTTAGCTACCTTGTTTAAAGACGTCGATCATCGATCACAACCAGATCATGTCCTGGTGCTTTGTTGCTCTCCATCTCTTTTAATGCATTTTCTGTTCTTTGTTTCTTTGGGATCCTCTGGTGTTGACTGCTGGCTTATGTCAAGTTCTCTGTAAAAGTCTCTTACCACTTTTATTACTTCTTATCTCTTCGATGTTATTTCATCTCTCTTTCTCATTTTCAACGTTTCTTTTTTCCGTTGTTGAATATGCTTTTGAGTACTTTTAAAGTTCCATTTTGTTCGATTGTTTGTTGAGCCCTTTCGTATCGTGATTTCTTATAACTTTTCTTATATTTTTTGCGATATATTTATTTATATGTTTTAACTCTTGAATAGCCGAATTTTTACTTTTCATCCCTTTTTGTTTTTGTATTAGTGTTTTGGTGTATGGATTAGTCTAAGATCACTGCCTATAAATATTTTATTGAGAATTGAGACATCATTTACAATAGATTTTCTATGGGATTTAATGAAATCTATTTCGTTTCTGGTCATACCGTAACTCCATCTTCTACTGCCTATTTTTTAGAAGAAGCTGTTCATAAGAAATAGATTATTTTCAGGTAGAAAATCTGCCAACATATCTCTTCGCTGATTTCCAGATTCAAGCCCAAAATTTCCCATAACGGTCGCTGCTTCCTCAGTCTTTATGCTGATATTTTCATGAAAATCACGACATATTAAATAAAAGTGAGTTTTTGTTTCTTCCACTGCAAGTTTCGTATCGTCGCAAAATGTTTCTACTTCTTCATCTGAATGGTCCATTGTAGTAGCGTATGCTATTATAATTTTCAGTTTATATCGCTTTTTTAGTCTCAGTGTTATATATGCAATACGATTTGAAAGGTTCTTTGTAACTTCAAAATCGCCCTTGTGTCTTCTATTTGTAAAAAATCCAATGTCCCTGATGTGATTTCTACTTACTTATGCTTTACTTTAAAATTCTTTATTTATATTTACACAGAGTACATGAATACGTCGTAAAATATAATTGTGTATAAATATTGACACAATGTAGTTGTAAAAAACGACCAAACTTAAAATAAAAATAAACAGCAATATTTCAGCCTATTACCAAAGTTCGCTACATAAAATATAAATGTTTACATAATCTAAATTTGAAAATGTCTAGACTTTAGATAAAAATAATCAATAATAATTCAGCTTATTACATACATATACATGTACATATACTAATACATACATTAATTGTCAGTTTAAAACATGTCACATGCACAGTACTACTCTGGTGATGGTGTCTTACATAATTGCAAAACTCAGCATTGTGATCCAAAAAACCTAGGTCTATGTTTTCGTAATAAACCAAATCAGGGATATTTAACAACATATAGTCAAGCTGACTGCACCTAGTGCTTCCAATTCTGGTAGCATCCTTAGCCACCGACGTCTAGTTGTATGATTCCAAAAATTCACGAAACACACTGCCCTCTAAAGAAATCCTTAAGCCGTCAATATTAAAAGCACTAGACACGATAATAGTCCTGTACCTCTCAAACACTGCGCTCAAAAGTTATATTAACTTGCAGAAAAATACTTCGACATCTCTTCTTCTTCTTCTTCTACGTTGACTAAGGATATCCCTGTTTGTCATTCTATCTACACCCGCCTTATTCTGCTGGTGAAGAGAACCAGCTCTGGGCCCATCTCTTTGGTGGTCGTCCTGGTAATCTTCTTCCTCTTGGTCGTCCATACATACAAACTTTGGCTAGTCTCTCTTCACTCATTCTCTCAACGTGTTCTTTCCAACCTCTTTTTCTTTCTTTTGTCCATTTGACCACGTCCTGCACATTACATTTTTCTCTGGTTAAGGTATTTGTCAGCCTATCTCTGATTGACACGTTCAGCATTGATCTCAGTACTTTCATTTCGGTGGTTCTCATTTTCTGCTTTGTCTTCTTAGTGTCTGCTCTTGTTTCTGTGGCATAAGTTAGAATTGGTCGTATCATGGTCTTATATATTTTTGTTTTTCCCTCTATTCTCATGTATCTGTTTCGAAATATAACATCTCTTAAGCATCCTGCCACTTGTAGGGCTCTTGTATTTTGTGACAGTACTTCTCCAGTAAGGTTGCGACAGCTTGTTGCGTCAATGCCTAGGTATTTAAAGTTCATGACTTGTTCAATTATGGCATTTTCTATCTGTAGCTTACATCTTCTTGGTTCCTTGGAAGTTACCATACACTTTGTTTTATTCGTTGATATCTGCATATTGTACTTCTTAGTTGATACGTTAAATAGGTGTGTCAATCTCTGGAGGTCGTCTTCGTTATCTGTGAGTAGGATTGCATCATCCGCGTAGCATATTATATTGATATTGTGTCCGCCCATCTGGTATCCGCGTTTCGGTCCATTATCAAATTGAATAAGAAGGGGCTTAGCGAGTCTCCCTGCCTTACCCCTTCGTTTATCTTGATGTCTTCGGTTAGACCTTCGGTTGTTATTATTTTTGTGCTGGAATTTGTGTACAAGTCATCATCTCTTTTAGGGTGTCCGTTATGTGCTGCTTCTTGATGCGGTCAAATGCTTTTGTTAGGTCAACAAAGCATAAGTATGCAGGGTGGTTAACTTCTATTGATTTTTCGATTATTTGTCTCACTATAAATAAGGCATCTCTGGTTCCATTATTGATAAATTGATTCCCAACATGTAGTTATGCCATACTTTAATGTACAACATTCAAATGAAATTTCCATAGCAATATTATTTAAATATAATATGGGTTGAAATTTAGAAAAAATGGAATCTTTAACGAAAATTGCGGCACCACTATGAGACAGCCTCGATCGACAAAAGCCTGTCACTTTAGAATTCCAATATGTGCACTGCATTCAACTCATCCTCTCTTAACCAGTGCTCGTTGACACACAAAAAAAAACTGGATTTTAATGATCCAGAAAAAAGTCAATGTGGTTTAATTTGTTAACCATGGATTGCAGATTAATATGGGAGACTTTAATGATATCATAGACCTCGTCATATTTCTGTGGAAGTCCTGTTTCAATACATTCAGAAGGAATGAGATGGGTTGTTGGAATAGATTGTATTTCTATTTCTTAATCAACATGTTAGATGGACAATATTTGGGTTTATAAATATTAGGTTCTAGTGAGCCCACGTGACTGAAGTTGCAAATATTTTTGCACCTTATCTTCGGTTGAATTTGGTATACAACGACCAACATAGAGCCATATTCGCCGCTGTAATGCTTCAATTCGATCTAATAACTGATTACTAATCGTACTTATAAGAGTCTGACTTGGTATTATGCCATTAAGTTTCAAAAGTTTCAATTTTTCAACTTATTTACCATGTCTTTGTTTGTCCCTGTGTTTCTGAATGAGAGGTTCTTCATTACTCTTGACTTTGCCGAATTCAGCTGTCTCTGTGACATCTATATGCCTGTTTTTTGACGAATATTATGACTTGCCTCCACATAACTCATTATTTTATTGTTTGAGGTTGTTATTTTCAATATTTTTCATTTTAACGTTGCTATTTCCTGCATCAGGGGTCCTGTGACTTGCCTTGCTATATCCGAGACAAAAAGTTTTAATTCTTCTGATAGAAAGGTTGCACTTCTCTATGAAGATGATGTAACACTAATATGTTTCGTATTTTGATTCCCGGTTAAAACCATTTTCCAAAGACTTCACAATTTACAACTCAAAAAAAAAAAATAAAAAAGTTTTCAAATTCCACTAGTGCAGGTGCTCTGATACTAGGAGTCTTAAGAACAATAATTTGATGCAGAGAAATTTGAAATGAAAGATTAGGTAATGTAGTATTATAAATTATAGTGGACAATTTTCCTTACAGGTTCTACATTTTTCCAACTCTTAAGACACTATTTGAATATGATCACTATTTTACGAAAATTAAATTTACTTTATGTAGCCAATTGCTGGACAAATCACTTTAAGAAATATAAAATAGTGATTTGAGCTGAGATGGCCAATGCAACGATATCTGGATTTTCTACTTAGTACAGCATGTGACCTGATTTGAGTATCTTTCATCCTTCTTTATTTTTCCTCATTTCGCACATTCCTATGATATCCCATTTTGTATTCTTCAGTTTCTCCTGTAGTTCCAGTATTTTATCTTCTAAAGACAATGTTCTTAAGTTAAAAGATTCAATTTCTAGTTTTCTACTTTTGTTGAAGTTGGTTGTCGTCTTTTTTTCGTCAAACTATTGTCCCCCTCAGAATCCTTGAGAGAGACTGGGAGCTTCAAAGAAGTATCGGGGCGAAATTTTGAACTTTCGGCTTTACTCGCCTGGGACAAAATGTTTTCTAAATTTTCCATTTCTATTTGAGGGAAAATAGCATCAGAACGCCACGTTTCTCAGCGGGTTCGTCAGTTACACGCTGTCCCAGCCGGTCTAGTAAATATTTCACCGCCATCTGTGAGTCTCTGAAATCAAACCTTTAGAAAGGTAATGCTTTGATAGACTTGGCTCAGTTATGACCTAGCAGCTGCCCCGCGCCTCTATTTTATATTATCCTCAAGGAAGTTACAGGGGATATAAGAAGCTACAAAAATAAGCTAAATGCCAAAAAATTATCCCAACATGCAGAAAATAAATGCCATAAATTGACATCGGGTAGCTACGTGGAGTAAAGACAGAAAGAAATTTGATAATAAATTTGTTGTATAAAGTTGACAATATGATAACTAAAAACCCAAAACAGAAATTATGCCTATCGGCATCCCGGTATATTCTTTGTATTTAATATGCTCGTTTGTCATCGTCCTTGACACTTAAATTTCTATTGATTTTTTTGTTGTACTGTGCAGTGACATTAGATAAATTTCGGAATTTATACTTATATATGTTATCAAGACATTTGTGCAGATTTTTTATTTATAATAATGCAACAATATATGATATTGTTTTGTAAATCCCTTTAAATCATCATTTTCGGTAAATACATTTTTTCTTTATTTTGGCAATTATTTATATTATGGTAAATCTAGGAAAACGACGTTTTTTGGAAAAAAAAATCGTTCCTTTTATCCTATTTCAAGGTCGTATAACACGGTTTTGGCTTTGATTTTCACTATTTTGCCTCGGTTTATAGGAAAACTTAAAAAAAGCCAAGCGTCACTTCACCAAGCATTTTTAATTCTGAAGAAATCATCGAACTTACACATTTATTTTCAATGGTACTAGTTAAAATTTGATGTATGTAAAATATCTCAACTATTTTTGCACAAATTTTAGTGAATAAATTTAGATAAATTTATATTTTCAACGAAAAAACAAAAATACGTTCCGAAAAGGCCATTGACCCTCAGACTTGCGAAAATGACTAATATTCGTTTGAGACGTTGCCAAATGTAGAATCCTTTTTCGTGATATAAACTATAAAATATGTTCATCTCAGTCAACATAGTTTAATTTTTATAATGTTTTACACAGTCCCAGGGAAAGATTAATCTAAACCACCCAAAAATTTGGTTAGTTCAGGTTTAGCTTGATTTTGGTAAATTTGTAAAACTGAAACCAATCTGAACTAACCGAAATTAACCAAGACTTATACTTTCGTAATATAAACTATAGGATTTATCCATTACAGTTAAAACAACATAGTTTAATTTTTGTAATGTATAAAAAAGGACAAAATTAATCTTAACCACGAAAATTTTTGGTCGGTTTTGGTTAGTTCAGGTTTAGCTCTGTTTTGGTTAGTTTGAAACCTAACCTGACATAACCTGAACTAACCTAGATTTATTAATTAAAAATGTTATTGTCCAGCAGAGACCACGTAAAGGCGTGACAATCTGTAAAAGAAAATAACATATGTGAATTTCACAAAAACCGTTTTGGCAATCTGGCAACAGCGCTAATTTTTCGGGTTTTTATTAACGAATCCCACCACTATTTAATAACGGAAGTCATTTTGTTTTTATTTACTTTGATTAATTTTTTGATAATTTTCTTGATTTTTCCCATAAAAAAGTGCAAATTTATGAATTTTTATATAATACAGAGGCTTCTATTAGTACGAAGTTTGTGGTTGTAACAAAATTTTAAAGATTAAGTACAAAAAATTGAATCGAAAGTGAAAAGTGTTTTTTCACAGTTTTCCGCAAAACTGAGGAAAAATTATGAAAAATGGAGGTCAGAGTCCTGTTCTGCGATCTCGAAATAGGGGGAAATACCGGAATATTTTGAAAGAAACGTCGAATTCGTAGATTTTCCATAATGCAAATTTTTACTAGGAGAATTATGTCTAAATCTATTTTATATCAGCATTTATTTTATTAATCATTTAATAATGTCCAGTCCTGTCCGCTAACTTACTGCACAAGTACAGTATAGCCCCTTTAAGGGAAATACAGCTCTATATGCCCCACCGAATTTATTTTAGGCTATTTTCTTTCCTTTTATCCCTTCCCACTTCTTTTATTATCCATGAAATCAAGTGGTGCCACCTCCGCTGTATCTGGTAAATTGAAAGGCTTGTTTTCACCTTCGACGCCATTGTGATCTTCATCCATAACGCTGGACAATGGGCTCTTTCAAAGTACTGTGAACCGGAGCCCGTGGAATCCTATTTTTTAACGAAGTTGTTATTTCTACCGCTCCTTCTTCCTTATCTCTTGCAGGATAAAGCCCCGAGCCTGCGATCGGCATAACGAAGTTTAGTGAAAAAATAATCGCACAAACATGTGTGCGAGTTAATTCATTTTTAAGCAAAGATGATATTTTGAAGTTAATGTACGTATATCATCTAAAATATCAGTATTTACGATGAATATATCTAATGGAAACTAGTAATGACAGGGTTGCCAACTCCTAAAGTATAAACGATTACCCTCGTATTATTTGTTAGTAAAGATTGTTAAGATATAGTCCCTCTCTTTCTATAAATTTCTTACAGACACTTTTTCAAGAAAATTATTAAACCTTGTGTCTGTAGAACTACGCATATTTACATTCACTCTCATTTTTAAAAGTCTAATAAAAGTATCGATGTAAAAAAGCAACCAATCTCCTTTAACTCATTTTTCATTCGTTTTCTCAACAGATGGTCCATCGATTCGAGTTTCCACGCACACTTTATGAGAGCCCTGTTAAGTATCTTTTATTGATAAACATCTTATCATTTATTTTTTGATCGGTCTTTCTTGCAGACTTTCTTAATCAGAAACCCTTTGTTACGTCTGCCAGGATTTCATCATTTCTTATGGAAAAGATAACAAAAAAGGGTCACGTGATTGATTACGACCTTTTAGACATTTGAGACAGTTACACCATATTGCCCGTTCAGGATATAAAAATATATTTCTTTTTGTTTCGTTGTGAATAATGCTTCCTCTTGAAAAGTGTTTGCCAAAGGGCTGTTATTAAAATTTTTTATTTTAATAAATATTTCCAGTTACGTTTTGTTGCTTCTAAAACTGATAAGAATTTTTCCTTGCCATTTTATAACATCCTTTATAGGACTAATATTACTAAAACGTCAAATACTATTTGCACATGATCACTTTGCTACCTTTATTTTCAAGACAGAATGTAGCGTTTACTGTTGATAAAGTTGGTGAAACATAATGTAGATCCCAAGGGGGTTTCAGTCGCCACTATAATTTATATGGGCCTACCCAAGTTTTATTTATGTATTTTGAGCCTCTGAATAAGAATTTTTTGGGTAAAACTCGGCCAGAGTGGTCATAAGATTGTTATTAATTAATAATTGTTTAAACTTTTAAAAATACAATTTTCGAAAAAGTAACTAGTACGGATTTTTTAGGTGTAAGTTTAAATCGGATAGTCAAAATATAACTAGGATATACAAAAGTCATAAGGAACCTTTGATTAATGCCTTTGGGGTTAAATATAAGGCTTTATTTTTATTACTTAATATTCAATCAGCACTGGTTAAAATGTGATGGGATATGTAATGTTAAAGAAATGTTAAATATGGATATGGTGGCACAATGATTTTAGTAAACCTTTTACGAAAGATATCCAGTGAAAAACACTGAACAGGACAAAGATTTGCACATTGAAAATGAATTTTAATTTAGCATCATTTTTTATGAAAATTATAATCTCTATCTTTTATATATTTACAGACCACCTAGTGGTGACATAAAATGTTTTTGAATAACCTTGAGGAACTTTTAGCAAAGTTTACATTAAGTATTGAGCTAGTTTTTCTGCTGGCTGGGAAATACAAAAATTAAATAATTTTTTTAGTTCTTATAATTTAAGAATGCTTGTTCACGAACTGTCGCGTATCACTCAACACAGTGCTTCTTTGATAGTCTATGTATGTATAACCTTTGATTGTGATAACTGGGATTGTTATGTGATATCCTCAAGCTTATCTAATCATGAAGCAGTACAAATTAACTTTAATGTGGGTTCTAAAATCAAAAGCAGTAAGTTTAGCAGCAGTAGAATTTATACTACACAGAATCTTAACTGCTTCAGAGAGCAGACTTTCAACTAATTGGTCTCAAATAATTAACCAAAGTGAACCAGTATATGTATTTTATACCACTCTGGTAAGTAATTTTAATGCAAATTTCAGCTATGAAGTCATTGCATACAATAAGAAAGTTTACTGACAGTGTCGATTTTTATAGTTATTTTAATAGATATATAGGAGAGTTATAAAAGTGGCAAAAGAAATCCATTATCGGAGTCAAACTGATCATTCTAAAAATAAAGCCAAAGAAAGCTAGAGGTCAGTAACTTAAGAAGCCAGGATAATATGGTGCAGGATTGGTTAGATATGGACTTGAATGCCTTGAATAGCTTATACTGTTCAGTTGCAACTGACATAATATCAAAAATTAATATATAAAAAAACCCATAGATTTATTTAAAAGCATTTATGTGGCCAGTTCTTTTGTTTTATTTGACACTGATGGAAGCGAGCTAAAGAATATCATAGCAAAAATAAAAAAATAAAAATACTTCCAGTTTAGATGAAATGTCAGACTTTTTGAAAATTTGCCTGTCATTGCATTGCATTTCCTGTCTAGAGATATAAGTTATTCGTTCTTAAATGGTATATTTCTATCATGTCTTAAAACGGCTACAGTAATACCAATATATAAGAGTGGAGATCGGAGTCAACCGACAAACTTTCGCTAAATATCTCTGCTGCCCATTTTTTCTATTGAAAAACTAGTTAAAAGAAGATTAACAATTTTTTTTAGCGAGCATAACATTCTGTCTGAATGTCAATTTGGTTTTCAGACTTCAAAGAACACTATGGATACAGTTTTTTCTTTTTTACGGAAACTCTAGATCTGTTTAAATGAGGGCGATGTCGCAGTTGCGGTCTACTGTGACTTGTCAAAGGCATTCAATTGTGTCAATCATGAAGTACTTTTAAGTAAGCGTGAATTGTATGGTATTAGAGGAGTGGCATTAAATTGGTTTGGTTCCTATCTTTAGGCAGTAAGTGGTTAAGTATGATGGAGAATTTTCCAGTGTTTCTTCTCTGAGTTGTGATGTCCCATAAGATTTTGTTCTTGGAACCCTACTTTTTCTTCATATATAAATGACCTGACCAGGATTGAAATTCGAGGAATATTTACATTATTTGCAGATGACGCAACAATTTTATAGCGTGGACAGAATGCCTGTGATTTGAAATATATTATCGAGTGTGGCAGGATGAGACTAAATGAATGGTGTGCTCCAAGTTGTTTAAGTTTAAATTTTACTAAAACTAACGTGTTAAGTTTCAACTTTATCTATGATAGTTTAACTTTGAATAGTCATTTTATAGCAAATAGGTCAGTGACTAGATTTTTAGTTATATTTATTGAAGATAAGATGAAATTTACTGGAGATATAATGGTATTAAGTAAGAAGTTGGATGTTGATATGTTATGCGATACGAACATTGTCAAAGGAATTGGATTCAAATGTGACTTGAACAGTATACTTTTCGTTGATTGAATCTCATTTGAGGTACGGAATTACATTTTTGTGATTCTGTAGTTGGTAGTTATTAAATTTGATTCTTTTTTTAGCAAAGCGAGCAGTGCGTTATTTGTTTAATGCAAAGATGAACGAGCATTATCGGTATTTATTTCTTAAAAGTAAAATATTAACAGTTATAGGTATTTTTATTTTAGAAACAGTGGGATTGGTTCATAAAAAATACAAAAATTATTCATCTCCAAACTCATATAATACAGGTAATAATGATCTGCCATTACCCATTCCTAGAACTACTCGCACTCAACAGTCTCTTATATTTGAGGGAGTATATAACAACATTCCTTTAAAATATAGAAATATTATGGATGTGATTCGACCGTATTATTCACTGGAAGAATATTTTGCTGACCAATTTTAACAGACTTATTGTTTATTGATCCTTTTCATTTTGATTACTGACTTTAATTACATGTTCACGGTAATTTGAAGGGGCTTACCTGGTATACATCGTATTAAAAAAATTTGAAATATAACTGGTGGTTCCATAAATACGTGTCAAAAATTTGATTCCATTGCAGCTTTTGGGGAGCACATATCTCCAAATAGGAGGCCTATACGAAAAAAGTACTGAACTTGTAATATTTCTTTCATGTGTTTTTTCATATCGAGAGATTTCCCACATTTTCCCGGACACCCTCTACAACCAGCACTAATAATATTGAGTAATTGTTCTTTTTATATTGGTAATTTCGTTTCTAACGATAAAGATAAAATCCTCCTTGTAATCGATAAGTAATTAATTATTACCTCCTGATTGGAGAAAACAACTTATCTTGTAATAATACGATCAATAAATATCTTAAAACGCCCAAATGAGCAAAAACTTTCATAGAAATTTCCAACAACAAAAACTGCCGGTTAGAGCCATTTCCAAATTAATTTAATTTCATCATCATTAATTCTACCTATCTCAACATCAAAATTTTTAGTAGTGCAAAATCTGGTTAGTTAATGCTAAGGCTAATATTGATTTTTGGGAAGATTTTACATTTATAATAATGCTGATACGTTTTATAAATAGAAGCGACGTTAAATACTAAGCTAAACCAATCGCACTTGCCTTTCTTTCTCCACTCTTCAAGCGGTTTCTGAAGAACTCTCTCTGACGGAAGTTAACGATAACAAGATGGTGTTAAATTTATAGAATTTGTTTGTGGGTTATTCTCATATTTAAATACTTCTTTTTCTTATTCTTTCTTCTATTTTGTAGGCGTTTGCTTCTCTTTTCTTTGCCTCCTTGCTTGGGTTAATTAATTTTCCAGATTGTCATTCTATCTTTTGCGTGGTCTTCCGATACTTCTTTGTTATAATGGTGATTTATCTCTGTTTACTTTTACATTTCTTTGTTTTGACATGCCATTAATATGTGCGCTCCATTTCTTCTTTCTTTTGAGTACCCAGTCATTAAGGCGGTCTATCTTACAAACCCTTCAGATATCCTCACTTCTTTCTCTATTCAATAGCGTTTTCTCAGAAATTGTGCGCACTTTTGTTGTTTCTAATACCTTTTTTTTATCTAACTGCGATCTTATAAATACGGGATTTAGTTTCGCCGTTGTTGCTTTTATGGCTCAATCTCTTCCTTGCTCTTCAGTAATTCCATATGTAAATATATCTGTTTCAAGATAATTAACTTAATGACTGGCTCTAGGATTTTGTCATCGATAGACATCTTACACCTAATCGGTGTCTTGTCGTGGTTATACATTTTTTTTTTGCTGCTAATATAGTCATATTAAACTTTTTAGCTGTTTCATTCAATTATTGCACTAATCTTTGCAGGTCGTCCTCATTTTCTGCAATCAGCTACGCATCATCGACACAGGATTTTTATTTCTTTGTCCCCTATTTGGTATCCCCTCATTCTGCGGACTTCATTTATTATCTCGTACAACATCAAGTTAAACACGAGAAGGCTTAAATTCCTTGTCAAATTCCGCCACTTATATTTATTTGTTCTGTAAATTCTTCATTGATTTTATCTTGAATAGTATTTGCTAAGTATATAATATTTTCTATTGTTTTTATAATATTATAATAAATATGTCTATCATAGAAAAAATATATTATACTCTAACTTGTATTTTGTCAATTATTTTGTTTGTTATGATCTTGCTATCATCAAGGTAGTAGAAAAAGGATTTATGCTTCTGTAGTTAGTTCAGTTCCATTTATATGAGATTCCTTGCTCGAACTAAGGACTTAGGATTTCTCCGCTATACTTAAGCAGTTCATTAGGGATCTTATCTGGCTTTGGGCTCTTTCTGTTGTTGAGTTTTCACATAGCTGTCTCTATCTCTTCTGTTCCAATAATACTTCGTCGTTGGTTATGATATCTGGTATGTTCTGATGTGTTATCTCCATGTTTCTTGTAGGGATCCTGTAAATATTGAAACCAGGTATCCTTTTCTATGTGGCCGATGCTTATAAACTCACTACTTTCTACAGAAGCCAACGATTCTCATAATCCACCAGATATGTTTTCAGCAGCCATAATAATCATCCTCCATCCTTTTTGAGAAGATTTTCTAGTGCTCGTTTTTAATTTAGCGCTTTAGTTTCATTTCGAGTTCTCTTATTTCAGCTGTACTGTGTTTTAGATATGTCTTTCTCTTCCTCTGGCCTGTTGGCAAAGCATGGAGTTCTATTTGGTCCTCATTTTTGTTGACTTATATTTCGAATTCCAAGGGCCGCTACTGCTCCATTATATACTACTAAGTAATGAGTAAAAAGGGTTTGCGATTTTCCCTGTTTTTATTTCCTGCAATCGCAAATCTCTATCTTCTTGTCTTTCAATTCCTTCATAGCTTCTTCTTATTTATTGTTTAGTGGATGACCATTTTTATATTAATCCTGATCAGAGGCAAGGTTTCAGTTCTATGAACTGAATTTGTTTTTACCTTAGGTAGGGAGCTGACCTAATCTTAAAACTCTCCTCCAGACTTGGGACTGGTAACACAGTTACTGAGCTATTTAATCCACTTAGCGATCGTGCAGACGAAGTTGTATCCGTATACAGTTTGTAACAGCCTCTTGTTTACTTTTTCGCCTGTGTTATTTAGACTAGGGATTTCGCAAAAGATTATATGATTCTCACGATATATCGGCATCGTTTTTACTGGAGCGATTCCAAGCGGGTCTTCTGTATAAGTATTTTTACCATTCTTAGGTATCTGTAAATTGCTTATCAGTTTCCGTTGCAGTTTTTGGAACGAATAATATTAAATTCTGGGAATATTTCGTGTCGAATATTTTATTAATAAATAGGACATTGTTTTAAAAAATCTTATTAATTTTTGACAAGTCTAGTATTAATATTTCCGCGAATTCATCCATTTTCTTTATAACTGGTCATTCTAGGAGTAGTGTAGAATTGTTAAAGATTAAAATCAGTGATCATCTGTGTATTTTACTATTTGATTTGATCAATCTACACCAAAATTAAGTAAGTAACTATATTCTATATTTTTCTTTATTATAGTCGTCGAGTTCAATAAATTAAATTATTTCCCTTTTACGGAGGCTAGAGTCTCATAAAAAATGTTCGATATACTTACCCGATATTTTCCTTTTGCTTCAGGGCCAGGTTTTTAAACCATATATAAGTAATTACAAGTCTTCTCTACCATGCACAACGTTGAAATTATTTATTCAAGCTTTATTTCAGATTGTGCAGACTATTATCCTAGTTTTGATGCTTTATAACAGTTTTTATCCCTTGTTTTATGCAAGGCTTATCCCATGTTTCTTGAAGTTTTGCAGTCCTTAATAGAGATTTTACATACTTCTCCGATATTAAAAACGTTTTTTAATGAATATGTTGCGTTTATTCCTTTTTGGCCACATGTAACAAACTACTCACGAAGAAATAGTAATTCGACCAAGAGCAGTTAGTTAGTTAGTTAATTTAAAGGTTAAAGGCGCGTCAGTATCTCAGACCATTTAGCGCCTTCTGTAGAAATTGTTGGGTTTATTTAAACTTTACTGTAAATATCAATATGCCTCAAGAAACAAAGTAAGGGTTTGGCCTTAGTCAGATCAAAAGACATAACTGTCGCAAAATTATTTGAGGTTAGCTACCTCTCTCTAGCATTTTTGTATGAGGAACAGTCAGATATTATGTGTTTTATAGATAGAGGGGAACGACAAGACGGACATTGGGGGGGGGTCCTCGTTTTTAAGAAAAAAGGAATGATTCATTCTGCAGTGTCCAATGGCGATTCTCTTCCATACGACATTTTCCCTTATGGACAGTTGGGGAAAGTGGTATGTCTCTGAGAAATTTCTTTTAATGTGGGAGAGTTTATTGGGGTTTTCTAGAGATCCCCAGCGAACCTGCACAATGTTACGAATAATGTTATCGATGTGTCTATTGAATTCTTTGGGGTTGAGTAGAGAGAAGAAAGGGGTGCCTTCAAGGATTGCAGATTTTGCTTGAGTGTCGGCCAGTTCATTCCCTTCTATGCCGATGTGGCTCGGGGCCCACATGAAAGCTATGTACAGATTAGGTTGGGATCACATTTTAAGAAGGTCCAGAATTTGATTCATGAGAAGGTGGGATGCGTTAATGGCTTGGATCGATCTCAGGCAGCTGAGTGAATCAGAAATGATTAGATGATTAGGGGTGGGGGAGTGCTTAATTATTTCTCTGATACATTGCTTGGTGGCAAACAACTGAGCTGAAAAAATGGATGAAAGTGGATTTAACTTTGTTTTGTTGCATGAGAAGCTGGTTACGGCAGCTGAGCCTACCCCTTGATCCGATTTGGAACCGTCGGTAAACGATAGTTTGAAAGATTTGAACTTAGAGTTACTTAGGCTAAGGAAGTGTTGTTTGATAATGGAAGGTACAGTATTGTTCTTATCATACTGCAGAAGATCAAAATTGATATCAAAAGGGGGGAAATCCCAAGGGGGGAAGATCTGAGGGGGGATGGGGGCGACCGAGAGCAATCCTGTTTTGAAGTATTCCATTTTATACCACCTTAATCACTTATAGAGCATTCAGTAGCTAAGTAAATAAACAATAAGCACTATAAGTTAATTACGGGGAGTCGCTACTCTCCACTGTCATCATTATTAATCTGCCTACAGTTGCTCTTATATTTCTTTCTCTGAATGAATACAATAATACTTCATAAATAAATTCTTTTAAAATGTTGTAAAACATAAAATAAAAACCACAAAATATTTATTAAAAAAAAACAACAATTAGATACAACTAGTAATGTAAAAATAACGTCAGTGCCTAAAAATATGGTTCTTATCTTAATATCTTTTCAATTATTCTTTTAGAAGAAAAAGTCCAAAAATCCTTGTATTGTCAACTATAAAAGTGAATCGGTAAAACTTTATGTTGTATGCCTTTTGTCTACGTGAAATGTCGACAACAATAATGCTCTTTTTTCTTTTACGTTGAAACTATCGAGATTTACGGGGTTATAAAGATTTTATTCCTTCGGTTTGTTTTACTAGAAATTGTTACTGACTTCTCTCCGTTCTAAGGTTAAAATACGACCTGGCTATTGGATATAATGGAAAGTTACTGGTGTTTCAGATGCTCCACGTGGAATTTTTGATTGGCGTAAAGAGAGCAGTATTTATTTTTATACCTCACAACTGCTAGTAGCACTAAAATTGTTTAATGTAATACATACTTTTATGAAGTTCGGCATCAAGACACTTTTCGTTTATTTCTAAAACTTTTATTTAAAAAAAAAATTCCAGTTTCCTTAGTTTTATGTGTTAATAATATATATGTTTCAATGCTATTAAAATATGTAGATTAACTAACTGAAACTGATCCTCTTATATCATAACAATTTTTCAAAATGTACCCCAAGATTGTTGTGACTCGTCTCATTATTACTGTGAGTTTTTGAGCGTTTGTTAGCAGCAATGACAATATAGTTTCTGCATTACTCTTTTACAATTGCATGAGTTCTCAGCATATCGAGTCTTCTTTCAACACTTTGAAACATTGATGAAGAATGTGTATGTATGTGGAGATGAGGATATGTGCACGTACACATTGCGAAGTCATTCTTCTATTCGATACGTGGCCAAGTTTCACGTCATAGTGTTTTTCAAAGCGGCGCATTGAAAGAATATGGAGAGAGGTTTCATCCTCTTCCTTACAGAATCTGCATATATATTTCTAGAGAACATGGCGAAGAGGACGACTTATAGAATGATGAGAGATGAGGTCATAAAACAAAGGCCTCTTCCAGATATCAATAAAACTGGGACATGCCCCAAGATGAAATAAAAAAAAATCAACTTTTTGATAAACTTCGGCACAAAGTTGAGTCACTAGAGCGAATTGGACAGAACACCATTGAAAAACTCTGAAAGAAATCCATTATATGATATACAGATGAATCCAAAACAACGAAGGGTGCTGCAATAGGAGTGTATGAACCCGGCACCAGACACTACGAAAGCTTGAGTAAGTCACCAGGCATTTTCCAGGCCAAAATACATACCATTAGGATATGTATTCAATTTAACAAGGAAAAAAAACTATCACGGCTAAGAGATTATCGTCTTATCGTATAGTCAAGCAGCCATCTGTGAGCTGAGCTCTCAAGTTATCAGTTCCAAGATGGTTTGGGAATATCTACAGGAACTATTGAGTAAGAATAATAAAGTCACCCTCATGTGGAACATACTGGGATAGAGGGGAATGAAATAGTAGATAGGCTCGCGAGGAAAGGGGCTGAGATACCATTTCTGGGGCCAGAGCCTTTCTGTGGAATCACTAGCAGCGTAATGCTGGAACAACCAAAGATAGAAGAAGAAAGCAGGAGATCCAATTATTTGACGGAGCTGCAAGGATTGAGATAAGCGAAGATACTTCTGGGGAACTACGACAAGAAGAGATTCAAAGAATACATAAGCTTAAGTAGAAACTAACTCAGAGTTCTGACAGGGGTACTGACGGGGCATTACCACCTGAAGGGACACCTCAAGAAACTCGGACTGGTAGAAAGAGAAGAGTGTAGATTCTGTGAGGAGGAGAACGAAATCTCTATTCATATCCTTTCAGAGTGCAGTGCTCAAAAAAACTCTAGAATGCGATTCTTGGGAACACACCAAATCTACCTTGAAGCCGTCCAACATCCTAAGATTCCTGAAGGAAATAGATCTGGAGAAGCCCATCAGGTAACTCTTACGACTGGGCAGCAGTAGGGGGACGAAATATATCTACCAGGTCGTAGTGTACAGACCCCCAACTCTACGCAGATACATACATACATACATACAGAATCTGCATACTTGTCTCTCTGCTAGCCAGAGTTTCTTAAGTTGCACTCTTAATTGGAGTTCTAAGTTGGTTTTTACATACAAAGGGAGCTCAAGGAACTGGATACACCGATTCTCGTGAAGCTTAGAGCCCAAAGTTTATCAGGCGTATAGTTGTTTCTGCCAACACGCCCTATTAAAAAGTTGAGTTTCTGGACGGCGCGCTCAATCGAAGCACATAAAAAATATGCTCTTTTCCAAAAGAGCAGAGGAATTGTTTCGTAATAGACAGAAAAAGAGAAAACGCTACGATCTTCTCGGATCCAATGTTGTTGATTTCAGAGCGATTGCAAGACCAAAATATCATTTCCGATAAGCTATCAGTTCCACCCACCGAAAAATTGTTTATTTTTGCATCTAAATTAATCGACATCATACAAGATTTTGTGAGTGATCGTGTAATGATTGAAGAGGAACAGCTAATTTTGCCAAACAAAACTAATAATTTTTGCGAAATATTTCCTAAATTTATGTTCTTAATTTATGAATTTTCAGCAACTCGAAAATGAACAACAAGCCAGAGATGACAATGATATTTTGAGCTCGAGCATCAAAGAAAACGCTTGAACTGGGAGCGCATTCCTCTACCCTACAAGAAGAAAATAGCAGAATTCGTCAAGCAATCTCTAAGTCTTTTTTCTGGCAGAAACGACTACTGATCCGACCCCAAGTAACTGATCCCCGAATTTTCATGGGAATCGGTACACCCAGTTCCTTGAGCTCCTCTTGTTAGACCAGTAAGTTCATTGAATCTCTTCTAGTTAATTCCCTAGAAGTATCATCATTTGTTTCATTCCTTGTAGATTTGTCTCATAAATGTATCTCCTAGTTTCTTCTTCTCTTTTTAGTCCTTTCAGTATTACGCTGTTGCTCATTTCGGAAGGGGGAGGGTGCAGACCCCAGAATTGATGTTTTAGCACCCTTTTTGCAAGTTTGTCTATTTTTTCATTTTCTTTTACTCTAGTGCATCCCGTCACCCCGCAGAAGTATAAGCGTATTATTCCTCTCTAATTCGTTTAGTTCCTCTTAGGATTGCCAGACCATCTTGAATCTGGTTGAATGAGAAATCAGTGTATTAATGGATGCTTGAATGCGACAGATTTTTTTCTTATTGCACTGAATACATTTTCTAAAAGCATAAATTTCTGCTAGGAAAATACTTGGTAATTTGCCTAAGTTTTCGAGATATCTAGAGTCGTATCCTCGAACTGAAGAACGTGAAGTGAACGGGGAAAAGGTGGCGAATGCGTATTCTGGAAGCATTCATCATTCATATCATTGTTCGTCCGGTGAAAGGCAAGCGAACGGTGAAACATGCTCAAATGAAATGTCATCCGCTAAATGACATATTTGACGATTAGTTTTAAAAAGAGTTATTTTATTTTTGGTTGTTCAAAATAATTCGTCATTAAAAAAGTAATATGTTGATGAATCGTTTCTTTGAGACGTTTTATTTTTTAAGTAAACAGTTGAAACGTTAATTAGGTGGTAACCTGATAATTAAATTTTTGTGTGGATATTTTGTGAATTCATACAATAAATAACTGACTGGATAGTTTCCGTAGTAAATTATGATGATGGCTTTTAGTCATACTACGTAGAGTTGTAATTACCACCATTTCAAGGTTTATCAGTGCAGGCTTTCTGCAATTACTGTATATAGGGGGCATGTATTCCAATTGACGTCAGTATATTACTTTGGATATATGAGTTGCTGTTTTTCTTGATATCCTTTTTTCTTTCGATATTAGAATCCTAAAGTACTTGTTTTTTTTTGTATCTATTTTTGTTTAACAGTTCTAGAGTGTCAATTTAAGACAGTTTTGTGGTCTATATTTACACCTAAATATTTTACTGATGACTTGGTCTATAATTCTTGGTTGTTAAGTGATATAAAATAAATTTAATCCAGGCAAAGTGGAAATATTTTAATGGCACTCAATAACTTCACAACAATAAAAACAATAATATTTTTTTTTTACTTTCAACGTACCAAAACCACTTTTTGCCTAAAGTGGCGACAAAAAGTACTGCGATCTGACAGCTCAATTCAATCTGTCATTCATTTTATTTTTTGAAACCCGCAGGTTTTAGCACGTTCATATCTGACAACATTGCCTTTCCAAGGATACGTCTTTTACTGTCAAAAGTATGAAATAACAGTTCACATCGTCATTTATATCATTCTTCACATTACACTTTCGAGGATACGGGCCCTGGTCCCTGTTCTATACCTTTTAATTCTAGTTTCCAATACATCATTTAATGTAGTTTCTTAATGCTATATCGGTTCCATTCACTTTTACGACTCAAACTTCTTGGTAGGAAACTTGCACTGTTTATGAAATATTTTTTTTATGATAATATGATTTATTACATATCATTTGATAAACTTATTTTGTAAAATTTAGTAACCTCAAACCCTGTGAGACGATAATATTTATTGAGAAAGAATTCATTCAGAATGATATTTAATCTTATGAAGCTCTGATAGATATTCTCTTTATTCTTTAGAGAAAAATTCTAGTGCTTTTAAGAAATAAAATAAGCAGGATTCTCTCTTTACTGTTTTCCGATTTCTACCGGCCTCCAATAGCCGTCGTCTAACTTTTATTCTCTATTGGATTTCTTTTTACTTGTAGCTAAGATGACCAGCATTGTTTTCCTGAATATTTAGTTTCAAAACAACTTTCAAACTCAAAATATGTTAATAGCTCAAACTAACTTCGAAATCTTCAGCACATATATTATTATATAGGCTAAATCAAAATAATTTTTAAGCAATTCTAATAAAAAAATATCAGATTTTTCTTTTTGTTATTGTCACTAGTTATCTTGAATGCTAACATTTAATCTCCAAAGTAGTGCAAGCACTCTTGACATTTCAAGGCAAATACGAAGTCCATTGGGGCTACAGTTTTTCTTTTAGCATGTTCGATGTATATTATTGAATCCCTGATAAGATTTTCCAAGAATACACTCCTAGTATCTTCGCAAATCTTACCAGAAATTCGTTTTGGTCAATCTTTTAATGGCAGGCTTGGTTTTATTTTGAATACACTAGTCACCAAATAGAAAAAAAAATACGACGATACGATATTTTAACGGATGTCCGTGGGAGTTTAAAGTATCCTGATTGCGAATGCAACAACGAAAATTTTCTACCAATTATATATTTTGAGCTATAGAATATATCAGTTATTTTTATTTAATACAAACCATAAAAAACAAGATATTTAAGGATAACAGGATATATTTACAAAGATACAGATAACAATACATTTATTGTCTTTTGTACATAACTTTTTTGCAAATGTTGTCTTTCGTTTATATTTGGGATCGCTTTCTCTCATAAGAAAGCAACAATAATCCCCCATCATTGCTGGATCCTATCTGCCTTGGTAGCGTTGCTCCATCCTTAATATGTCTTGGTGGAACCTTTCTCCTTGCTCGTCACTAACCGCACCCAAATTTTCTAGAAAAAAATTTGAATTGGAGTGCAAGAAGCGTATTTTAAGAGACATGCGACAGCCCATTTTGCAATAACTTTCAAGTAGTTCTTCAGCAAGTTTTTTGTAGTTTTCTACTTTTTGTTTCACACGAACTCCGAAAGAATTGTTTTAAAAGAACTCCAAGCAGCTAATTCAACATCACTTAATTTTTGATCAAGCTGTTGATCCATTAGTCCAACCAATATTCCTTCCTGAAGCTTGGCATCACTTAGTTTAGGAGAAATTTGTTTAAGGTATTTAAACGCATCTCCCTCTATATCAACATAATTTTATTTTTATTATTTTTAATTTTGGCATAGAAACCGTTTTAGGCACATTCAGACTAAAATGTAGACTTTTTCTCTCCAAAAATTCAAAGTTTTAATTTAAATACTTACAAAATACTCATTGTCAAAAATACAAGAAGTAAAATATATACAAAACAAATAAATTCGTCCATAAAATATTAAAATTTTTTTGGGGCTATCGCTCATTTTATTATTAATTAAAAACATTTTTAGGATATTTGACCTTTAAGTTTATTTATTTCTTAAACCATCTACAGAATTACAATTAAACACTAAAAGGGGATTCAAATGTAATTCATTTTTATATGTTACAGAAAATTTAAATAATAAATTGTGTTGACGTTGATAAATGTTACGAATCTAATTCGCAAGTCAGTGAAGCTATCTTCGCTCAAATTAATTTGATTGGTTCGTCTTTCTCACCGATCATGATATCGAGTTTCCACATTTTCTTTTATTCTTTCATTATATGGATTTTTCCCAATTTTCTGCACTAACTTTATTCAAAAAAACTCAGTTCAGTTAAATTATTAATTTTGTAAGTTATGTTATTTCTAGCAACTCTACCTTTTACTTGAGAGAGAACAGATTTCCTATCTGGTTTTTCCCAGCAAAAATTAAGTTCTCTGAGCAATTTCCAGAGCTCAGTTCTTTTAATTTCAGGTAAATCCCGATCTTCATTGATTTTAGTTAAAATCTTGTCGACGGTTGGGATCTGCTTCTCATAATAAAATGTATGTACAACTCCTTTCATTGCAGTTTACATCTTTTCTTTCAACGAGATTTTCTGTCTGCCTGTGATCGAATGTAGTTTGGGATTACTAACAATTCCAGTCGTTTTTTTCTCGTTCAGTATTCGGTACATAGTAGATTTTTCAACTCCTGTCATGTTGGAACACATCTCAACAGAGCTTTTAACATTATTATCTAGATATTGAAATTTTAAGGCATCACAAACATTCATCGCAAGAAGTTTTTCATTGAGGAAAAAATATCCTGGTTTAACGATTTTGGAATAAATATAGATGTGGAAGCAAGGGCGGATCCAGCCTCTCTCTTTGGGGGAGGGGGGGCGGTGATATCACAAAAGTACATTATGGCAAGCGAAAGCAAGTTGTCGACGGGGGGGGGGGGGGGAAGGAGACACCGGAGACATTCCCATTTCTAGTGTAAATGACAGGGTCGTGTCTATTTTTCTGAATTTGAAGCTCTTGGAGAGGAGGGGATGCCAGCAACATACACATTCCTAGTATAGGAGGCAGAATCGGGTCTATTTTCCTGAACTCAAAGCTATTGGGGGGCGGCTATTGCGAGAAAAACAAGTTGTCAACGGGGAGGGAGTGTCAGCAGCATACACATTCCTAATATAAAAGGCAGAACCGGTTCTATTTTCCTGAACTCAGAGCTCTTGGGAGGGGGGGGGGCGATCGCAAGCATACACATTCCTATACTCTATTCAAGAACTAGAAGAGAGTAATAAACCTGTTACCGAAATCCCCAACGTACTTGCTCCAGTACCGCAGGTAACGGAGGACTGCCGTAAATCTAATTATATTTAAATATTATAAGCTTTTATAAATTTACTGCAATAATAAAATTTCTGATAGTTCATTTTTATTTCTGTCAGTGAGAAAAGTACACCTTACAGTGTGTCCTTAGTGATTTATCTTGTTTGTGCTTGTTTTTATACATTATTTGAGATTAGTAAGATACCGAAAAAATATGGCCTCCACTTCTATATTTATTCCAAAATCGTTAAACCAAGGCATTTTTCCTCAATGAAAAACTTATTACGATGAATGCTTATGATGCCCTAAGAAATCAATATCTAGATAATAATGTTAAAAGCTCTGTTGAGATGTGTTCCAACATGACAGGAAAATCTACTATGAATACTGAAGGAGAAAAAACGACTGGAATGTTTCATACTCCCCCATTCGATCACAGGCAGATGAAAAACCCCGTTGGAAGAAGAGATGAAAACTGCAATAAAAAGAGTTGTACATACATTTTATTATGAGAAGCAGATCCCATCCGTCAACAAAATTCTTACTAAAATCAATGAAGATCGGGATTTACATGAAATTAAAAGAACTGAGCTCAGGAAATTGCTCAGAGAACTTAATTTTTGATGGAAAAAACCAGATAGGAAATCTGTTCTTATAGATCGTCCGAAAACTGTCCGTTGGAGAAGAAAATATCTTTCTCAAGTAAAAGGCAGAGTTGCTTGAAATAATACATTGTACAAAATTAGTAATTTTGTAAATTAACTGAACTTTTGAAAGATTTTTTTGAACAAAGTTACTACAGAAAATTGGGAAAAATCCATATAATAAAAGAATAAAACAAAATGTGGAAACTCAATCAATTGAGCGACGATAGCTTCACTGAATTTGATTACGAATTAGATACGTAATGTTTACCGGTGTAAACACAATTTGTTTTTGTTGTATTTTATTGTTTAATGTTGCTTATATATTTTTTTTATTTTTTTTATATATTTTTATTTTAGTGTGTTCCATTCTTTAATTTTATATATGTTTAATTCCAATTAGCCGTAATTTCTTTATTATTTTATTATTATATTTGTGTCTTTTTGTTAAGCGTGTAGAATTAACACGTTTATTTTATTTTTTTAAGCCTATCGGATATTTCATATAATAAAGGAAATTAAGATGCCAGTGAAATAGAAATAAAAATAAGTATGTCTAATTTTAACTGAACCATATAAAAATTAATTATATTTGAATCCCTTTTTTGTGTTTAATTTAAGAAATAAATAAACTGAAACGTCAAATTTCCTAAAAATGTTTATAATTAAAAATAAAATGACCGATAGCCCCCCCAAAAAAATTAATATCATATGGACGAATTTATTTTTTTAACTTCTTTTCTTTTTGACAATGAGTATTTTGTAAGTATTTAATGTAACTTCGAATTTTCTGAAAGAATAAAGCTACGTTTTAGTCTGAATGTGCCTAAAACGGTTTTTATGCCAAAATTAAAAATAATAAAAATACAGTTGTGATTTGTGTTAAATATGTCAAAATTATCTGTATTTTGTACTGTATGTGAATTATTAAAAAATCATAAGAAATAAAATAATAATATAAAAACTTTTTATTTTAAATTTTTTACCGAAATAATATTCTATGCCATAAATACTTAGTGATAAAATAAACCTCTTTCCAATGCCAATGACAAGGATTAAAATCCTTTTTAACACTTCCAAATATATATTGTTATCCAACCCAAAGAGTCCATTATTATAGACCGGTATTTTTGATTATATATAGGAAATATATATATATATATATATATATATATATATATATATATATATATATATATATATATATATATATATATATATATATATATATATATATATATATATATCTAACAGATTTTGCCAAAGACACCGAACTAAAGAACACAGGTAGTTTGCGAAGAAAAAAGGGTAAAAAATGCTTTATTACTCTCTCTAGTCTTTGAATTAATTATAGTATAAGAGGTAAAATAGGGTATATTTTCCTGAACTCAAAGCTCTTGGGGGGGGGGGCGATCGCCCCCACCGCCCCCCTCCCCGCTTGGATCCGCGCATGTGTGGAAGCCATATCTTTTGGGTATCTCACTAATCTCAAATAATATACAAAAACAAGCACAAACAAGATAAATCACTAAGGACACTTTGTAAGATGTACTTTGCTCCCTGACAGAAATTAAATTGAACTATCAGAAATTTTATTGTTGGAGTAAATTTGTAAAAGCTTATAATATTTAAATATAATTAAATATAATCAGATTTACGAACAGTCCTCAGTTACCTGCGGTACTGAAGTAGGTACGTTGAAGGTTTCGGTAACAGTTTTATTACACTTTCTAGTTCTTGAATAGAGTATAGGAATGTGTATGCTTTCGATCGCCCCTCTTTTTCGCAAGAGCTTTAAGTGCAGGAAAATAGAACCGATTCTGCATTTTATATTAGGAATGTGTATGTTGCTGGCAGTCCACCCTCCATGTTAACAACTTGTTTTTTTTTGCGGTAGCCCCCCCCCCCAAAGCTTTTAATTTAGAAAAATAGACCGGATTCTGCCTCTTATATAAGGAATGTGTATGCTGCTCGCATCCTCTCCCCCTGTCGGCAACTTGTTTTTTCTTGTGATCGCCCCCCCCCCCTCTCCAAAAGCTTCAAATCCAGAAAAATAGACCCGGCTCTGCCTTTTATACTAGAAATGGGAATGTTGTTGGTGTCTTCCCCACCCCATTAACAACTTGCTTTCGCTTGTCATACTGTACTTTTGTGATATCACTGCCCCCCCCCCCCCCAAAGAGAGACTGGATCCGTCCCTGCTTGAGGCATTAGTATTTACGTATACTTTTCTCTAATACTGAGTGTTAAAAATAATACAATTGTTTTGTGAATTCAATTTATTATTATGTATTTGAGATCTATCTAAAACTGACCTAAAATAAATAATTTATTGTGTTTACCAGCGGGACAAAATTGTTAATCGGTTCGTGCAACATTCTAAAAAATAGGAACGCCTGATTTCACTTTATGTATTAAGATTGTTGCTTTATCATCTTTAAACTGTTTTACTAAATGAAAAACAAGTACGCCATAATAGGTTGGTTTGATTTAAATAGTTCTCTTATCTTCGATCATTTTATTTTCTTTCATATCCTAATTACCTAGTAAATTTTAACTTTTGGTTACTATTCTGCAATTACTAATGACTATTCCGTAGAAAGGCATATGAACATGTGCAGTACAGGTTTGATTTTTTCTTCTCAAAATGCACAATTAATATAGATCACTTTCACTTTTATGTAACTAGTTGGTATTTACGAATCTACGTATATTTATCTATCTTTATTGAGGGCGGAATAAAAAACTGAAATAAAGTGATTGTAAATAATGCGAAATACATTACCAATTTTACAGGAATGTTTCTGAATGTTGCATTCATACTGGTCGACAGGAACTGCGGTAATTCATAATTATATTATCTGTAATGCAAAACGAATCAAAGAAAATGGTGCCGCCACGATGTAATTACATATATCGGATAAACGACAAGTACAAAAGCGATAAATTTCCTTTCAATAAAGAATAAATTGCAAGCACCACACTAAAAAATAGAATTTTTAGGTGGTAGTGAAATCTTAAAATTTTACGATGCCATATAATATATTATTATTATTACCAACTATGTACGCCTTACCACATCCTGGCAACACCCTGTAAGGTACCTCAGTTCAGACTTACCTAATGATTGTTCTAATGCTGACTGGAGTCTACCTATACGCTAGCTCATCTCAGGGTAGATTCGTTGTTTTTTTATTTTCCCACTATTTTTAATATATTGCCTATGTAAGTTTTATAAATGTCTAAATCAGGAAAAAGGCGCCACCAAATTTTACTTTAAAATTTGCCCTAATGATTATACTACGAGCAATTGTAGTAGAGAAAACTTTGAAAAGAACAAATATTTAATATGTCATATCCGGGTAGATAAATCACTGAGTTTAACTGCTTAGTAGTATTTTAATTTAAGATTATAGGAAATAAAACCAATTAAATAGAGGCCAATACATTTATTCCTCACGGTATACCCCTTCCCAGATAATAAGGACAACCCCTGGAAAAAGTTATCACCAGTGTGAATTATTGCAAGCTCCTCTAATAGGGCTATCTGATAGAATTGGGTTTACAAATGATAAATTTGCAATCAATAAAAAAAACTTTGTTGACTTAGTCGAAAGTTATTGTCTTTCTATGACGTAGAAAAATGTGAAAATTAAAACAAAAGAATAAGTTAAACTTGACAGTGTCCTGCATAGTGAACGGCAAACCTATCCAAAAGTAAACAAATCAACTACACATGGAAGGTTTACGTTGACATAGCCTAGTTATAGAAGAAAAGAATACACTTTATTTTAAACTAGACTATGAAGTTCCATAAGCCCAACAATGCAGGAAATTATCAACTTTGCTGTAATAAAAAATAAACAATATCAAAAAAAACTACAAAAATGTCTGCAAAGAGAAAGAATTAGAAAATTGATAATGAGAAAGATAATGAGTGTTTAAGTGATAGTTAACAGAAATATAAGCAATGGAAAATTACACAAAAAGGTGATAGATAATTACAAAAATTAGATCATAGAAATTAACTTATAACTGTCGCTCAAGTGGTTAAAATCTTAACAAAATTTTCCTGAAAAGTATGTTACAATTTTAAACAAATCAACTAGTTTTCAGAATATTCAATTGTTAAGCAATTAAAATTTTCAATAAATTTATCATTATAATATTCAATACTTTAAACAATTATTAAATGGTTAATTGGCCACTCTGGGACTCTAAAAAAATGGAACCGTAATAAAAAAAAACCTCAATTACAGTAAAGTATCGCAAAATAAAACATGAAAATTTGAGGTTGTAGCGTCACGGAGTCGACTGCGTTTCACTTTACATGGTTTACTGGTTCGCCGCAAATATTATGTGATATGGTAAATTTAGCAAAAATATTAAAGTCCAAATATTTAAAATCTATTAATTAGAAAAAAGTTCAAAATCATGTACAGAAGCTTGTTAGCCCTTTAGGTAATAGAAAAGGAAACTCTGCTCAGATAACTAAGCGATTAAAAATACAAGTTTAATACCCATTAGGCTTAACAATCAGAAACTCTCGTGTACATACTTTGGCTAAAATTAGGCACTTAGTTGAATCACTTTCACACAGGTAGTTAAACAAGGCCCGTGACGTAGATGGCTTCACCAGAAAGGACGTTGACCTGGCTCAATCTGGAGATTGTCCCATTCAGAGGCTCACAATCCCAGAAGTGCAGCACGATAACCCAAACTGTACATTATAAAATTCCATCCAAAAAAAGAAAGACTGAAGAAATCCAAAGACACTGAAGTTATTCTAAGACATACTGTAATTATCCCCAAAGACGTATTGTAATTATTCCAAAGACGTCTTGTACTTATCCCAAAGACCCTAAAATAAAGAAATAAAAATTCCTACTCAATCAGTCGTACAAAAGGCCTACGCAAAGCCTAGCTAAATTTTGCTTAGACACAAAAACTGATTGTTTGAAAAGAAATATGTACATACCTCGAACTCAAGAAAATGGTGGCATCTGATAACAGTTAAGCCGTTGTTTCTGGGCTGGCTGAAGAAAATAATCGCCAAACTGGCTATAGGGTGAAACGACCAAAATCACCAAAAAATGTTTGCACCCGACTTGGTTTTGTTACTTTAATCGGCCATTTATGACCAAATTCCTTAACTTGGGAAAGTAGTAAAACTAAAACCCCTTCTTCTCGCTCTTGCGTCAGATAGACAAAAGAGAATGATTTTACTCAAATCACTCACACATTCCTTCCAAGGGAAGTTACCAAAAAACTTAATAAAAACGTCCGTCAAAAATCTATCCAAAAAAAAATAACCTTAATCTCGTAGCAATAATCTCGAACCCTTGAAATTTATCATACAATCTGAACTACTTCCGGAAAATACATACAAAAATTCTTCTATTTCAATTTTAAACTGACCAGTACTCAAAACAGACAGAGACAACCAATATCTTAATAATCTAAACTGCCTCGTCCTACAAAACGAATTACGCAATAACAAATTACTTAATGGGTTCGAAATGTTCAAAAATGAAATCCAATTAGTTCTAAATAGTTCGAGGGTCTAATTTCAAATATTATAATTACCAAAAATTCTAACTAGTAAGGTAAAGGGAAATATTCAACTAATCAACTAAAACCAACATAATGAAAAAAGTCAATACAATCTTATTTCAAATTTAGCATTTCGATAATATTCAACTGATGTGCCATTTTATAGGCAACCCTAAAAACTTTCCACGCAATCCAGTGGACCTGACAATTTAACAGCTGATATGTGAAAATAAATAAACATTTTCTGAAAAAAGAAAATCAACAAGAAAACCAATAAACACTGTTTATATTTATCCAATCATTAAGAAAACGTTTTTCCCAATTTATGATACATTGTCTCGAGGTACCTAATGAAATTGACAAATTACAGAAATAGGTTAAGTTTCGGTGTCAATCAAAATTTCAAAATGTAAGCAAAAGGAATGATCTGAATATAGATGAAACCAATATTAATGAATGAAAAACAAAAGATAATCATTAATTTTGTAGTAGAAAACATCGTTTACTGTAAATTTACGTTTCAAGTTATGCATATCATTGACAACCTTTAAAGAAAAACGTACAAATCAAAAATCTATTTATTACTTTTGTAATCCGAACTTGTAATTTAATGCAGAAAAATGTAAACGAAAATATTTATTACTTAAGGTCATTTTTTAACCATAACAATATATACAAATTTCAAGTTTATTGCATCTACGAATTCATTTTTCACTTTTTCAGTATATTATAATGTCCGGTACGTATATTATAGTGTCCGGTAAGTATACATTGTGACGAGTAAAGTTCGCATCATATGGAATTTTTTATTAATAGTTTTATTCAAAATTTGACTTTGGCATCAATTTTTGCTCCGATCGAGATAAAATTTAACGAAAAAAATAGTAGTCACGTGATTAGCATTATCTGTCAAATTAAATTTTTTTTTCAAAAAAAAAAAATCAAAAGTTGGGTTATGTCTCAATATATCGAAATAAGTTATTAGAAAAAGTTTTTCTAAATGTAATTTTTAGCCCATATCAAAAATTTCAGCTGTATAAGATATTTTAGATTTTTGCCCACTTTTTGCAAATTGCGCCACTGTTGCAAAATGAGACTCAACGCAACCTACATAAAACTTCTTAGTTTTGACAATGTTTTATCCCAGAGATATCTTGTTTAAAGTAGCGCCATATTAAATGTGCGTTTTTCTACAAAATCCAAATAGGGATATTAAAATTTGGTCACATGTGATGCAAAGTTTATTTGTTTTTATCCAGTATAAGGTAACTTCACAAAATAGCTATTTTTTAAAACGTAGTTTGTGTCTAAAAGTAATACACATTAATATTAAGGAAACAGTTTAATTAAAAATACTCAAAATCATAATAAAAAAATTAAACGCATTTAAATTTCCACCTTTTTAATTGATAAAAAACTATTTTGGTATTTGAATATTGAATTAAAAACAATTCAAAAACTTAAAATTACATTTCTGTGTGCGTTTCCTTGCATTCAGGGGCCGTATCTTCGAATTAGGGAACGTGAAGTGAACGGTTAAAAGGTGGCGAATGCGTATTCTTGAAGCGTTCATCATTCATATCCTTCTTCGCCCGGTGGAAGGCAAGTAAACGGTGAAACATACGCAAATGAAATGTCATCCATTAAACGACATATTTAACGCACGGATTTCAAAAAATAAAATAGTATTAATAATTTTTATTTTATTTTTGGTTGTTCAAAATAACTTGTCATTAAGAAACGTAATATGTTGACGAACCGTTACTTTAAGACATTTTATTTTTTGAATAAACAGTTGAAATGTTAATTAGGTGGTACCCCGATATTTTTAATATTTTCAAATGTTTTATTAAAATATCCCTAGCAAGTTGCATATGCTCGCTAATATTAAATAAATTTGGGATTACAGACATATAAAATTATTACAGGAGATTCTATTCATAACTTAATTGTATGAGCGTGCTATTTAAAAATGTTTTGCAATGGTCAGTTCTGCTTATGGATTTAACATAAATACTTGTGTCCATAACAGCCGTGTATCTTAGTTTGAAATAGTCAAGTCTGACATAATTCTTTTCACGACGCAACTTATAATAAATTTGCGAAATAACAAATTAAATGAAACTTTTATTTAAATGAGTAACAAATTTTATATTTAAATGATGTGAACTACATCACTTAACTTAATTAGACTGTGTTAAACACAATATCACACTACAATTAAATAAATATTATGATTATAATTTATCGGGACATATAAATATGAACCCTACAGAACAACGAATGAGATCCTTCAGTATAAAAACCTTATTTATGTTACATTTGATCTTCAAGCCCCTACAAATCTTTATAAAACAAAAAAAAACTATATTAAAATTTGAATGTGAGATAAGCCAGTATCTTAAATGGACGTCTTCTGTCTGGCCTTTGGTTTCGGTCCCTGGTCTTAAACAGTTTCTCTATCATTGTTCCAGTGTCAGTTTTTCTTTCAAATTTAGTTGTCTGGACAGAACGTCTTGCAGTAAGAGGCTGGATATTTTGTGAATTCATACAAAATATAATTGATTGGATAGTTTCTGTAGTGGACTGGGATGATGGCTTTTAGTCATACTACGTAGAGTTGTAGTTTCTACCATTTCAAGGTTTATCAGTGCTGGCTTTCTGCAATTACTGTGTATAGGGTGCATGTATTCCAATTGACGTCAGTATATTACTTTGTATATATGAGTTGCTGTTTTTTTTTGATATCCCTTTGTCTTTCTATATTAGAATCCTAAAGTACTTTGCTCTTTGTATGCCTTTTTGTTTAATAGTTCTAGAGTGTCAATTTAAGATAATTTTTGTGGTCTATATGTACACCTAAATATTTGACCCATGGCTTGGTCTATACTTCTTAGTTGTTAAGTGATATAAAATAAATTTAATCCAGGTAAAGTACAAATATTTTAATATCAATTAATAACTTCACAACAATAACAACAACAACACTATTTTTTTTTACTTTTGACGATTAATTTGACGTACCGAAACTACTTTTTGCCTAAAATGACGACAAAACATACTACGGACATTTTCGGTCTGACAGCTCAATTTAATCCGTCATCCATTTAATTTTTTGAAATCTGCGGGTTTCAGCACGTTCATATCTGGCAACATTGTCTTTTCAAGAATGCGGCTTTTACTGTCAAAAGTATGAAGCGACAGTTCACATCGCCATTCACATCACCTATCACATCACATGTTCGAGGATACGGGCCTACTACAAACAATTGTTCTTCTTGACACATCTTTAATGGAGTTTCTGATACTAAGGGGCCTTATTTCTAATATCAAATTTTGCATCACCGTTTCCAAATGATCAACATTACGGAAAGGTCTGTGTTTGTAAACTTTTCGTGTTAGGTAACCCTACAAGAAAAAATCAAGTGGGGTTAAGTCTGATGACCGAGCAGGCTAGTATTGCTCCATATTACGCCCAATTACTTTGCCCCTAAATATTTCTAATAAGCGTTCTTAAACCTGTTTTGTATTACGGATACGAGCACCGTCACACTGGTACCATAGATTATGCCTCATTTCAATAGGCATATTGGTCTAAACCTCAAGGATTTAAGTATTAAGGAAGCGTAGATATTTTTCAAAATTTAAATTACCTCTAAAAAAATAAGGACTAACAACTTGATCGTTAAAAACACCTCACCGCACATGTGTTTTAAAGAAATCCTGGTTCTCTGCATTCTATTATAAAATTTGAATTTTCTTGAACCCACCATCTACAATTTTGAGAGCTAACAACGCCGTTTGAAGTGAAAGTGGCCTCGTCGGTTCATAAAACGTGATAGGAAAAGGACACATCTTCTTTTCCGCCCTGGTACCAAAATTAAAATTCCAAACGTATGTCAAAATCTTGTTCCTTAAGATGATTTATAAATTTCGATTTATATAGTTTAAATTTATTTTTGTACAAAATCTTCTTTACATTCTTTCTTTGAACATCATTTCTGTGCAAAACATGTCTAATACTAGTTTGGCAATGTTCCACAACATCCAGGCCCACATTTAATTGGACTTCTTCACTATATTTTATAGAATTGTGAGGTTTTTTGAATGAAGTTTCCATCGATCCAAGTTGATTTAAATTTCGCCATAATCCTACTCACAGTAAATTGTTGCACATTTTTGCCTAGATGTCTTTCATAAAAAATGTTGGCTACTACACGATGACTTGTGTTTACACCATATATCAATAAAATTTCAATTCAAAGTATTAATTAAAAGTCACTGTGACAAACAGAAAGCCATTTGACTGTCATTATTAAAGCAGGGGCTTGATGATCTTTTATATCATTTATTTTACGGCCAACTTGTTTTTGATGCATCATTGTAAGGTACAATACTAATTAATTTTTTGGAAACGGCACTTAAATAACAAAAGACTATTTTCACTTTTTTAATAACATAGCTTCATAACAAATTTTACTAATGGAGATTTAAATTAAATCGTTGAAACTAGATAAACTTTACGTAAAGTTATATAAAAATTTATTTTCCACCTAATGCAGGCTTTACTGATGACACTGTGTACTTGTTTGACTTCATAAAATAACTATTTTTGAAAACGTAGTTTGGGTCTACAAGTAAGACACATTATAATTAAGTCAGGGTCAAAAACGAATAAACTTTGCATCACATGTGACCAAATTTTAATAACCCTATTTGGATTTTGAATTTATATCAAACAACAGATAGAAAGTTACCACTTATTAGTGTCCACTTTAAATATAAAAATAGCTCTTTGGCTCTTTTCATAGGCACTAACTGTACCAATAATTTGATATAATCTAAACTTAGTCACATCTGGAATAACTGGATAAACAAAAAATGTTTTATTTATCGGTCTTTTCATCGTAGGCTTCACTTGAAGAAAATTTTCCGTGTAATTTTCACCTATGGAATGAATCCTGCCAATGTATTTCTGACTAAAAAATTCAACCAACAGCCAATGGCTAATTTTTATAGATTCCGTTGTAACTGGAAAGACGCCCTCAAAAGTTTTACCGTTCTTGGTAACAAAAAGTTCAAAAAAGCAGAATGTTCATAGATACTTGAGCTTGCAGAACCAACAGAAGAAAAATCGGACACGGGAACTTTCTACGTCTTCTTCCAAACATACTTCTGTTTCATCTTCTCTTGATTCGTTGTGAACGAAAATATTTTCAATATCACTGGAATCACTAGATTTGGTTTCGTCAAAACTCATTCTTGCTAAACTACGACCTAGTAAAACCTTAATCTTTTGCGTTGTTTCCTTGGTTTAAGGAGATTTTCTTATCGTAATGATCAGATACGGAATCTGTTATTGCACCCGCATCATCTTCCAAAACTTGTGAATCTGCTGGTAGTCTTGATAATACTTCATCAAGATTTATTGGAACAATTCCACATTTTCGAAAGCCCGATCTAATATTTTTGGATGAATTAAATTTAATTGCTTCCAATAATAATTTAAGACGTGGAAATGTGGTCTTTGGAATGCTCGATTCTCTTCCGCCTGGCCTTTTCAATCAGTCAGTATCTTACGCCAATCCTCCTTAAATAAGCCAAAAAATGTAACATCTAAGGGCTGAAACATGTAGCTGGAATTCGCTGGTACAAATACGAACGATATGTTATGTTCTTTCCATTTTTGTACAGCTTCTAAAGAGATGTGCGAAGAAATATTGTCCCCTATTAACCCTTTTTGCCGAACAAGTTTCGAAAATACGGAACGGCAATTGTTTCAATCCAATCCTGGAAGCAGATGCCGCCAAACCATCCAGAAACGATTGAACTGAAACGAGCACTTGTTGGCACCCCTACCTTCCAAGATTCGTACATATGTTTCACCCTATACACGACGTAAGACTGTAAAATCGTTCTGTCTGCTGCAGCTGCAAATATGAGGGGGGGTGGCTGACTTACTATGGTTCATCACCCTTCCCGGGTATTTCATTCCTTGCTTTGAAATTATCTTTTTCCTTCCCGGGTCATCAATTAGATTTGTTTCGTTGTAGTTAACAATAATAGACTAATACCATCTATTGATTTTTGAAGATTATCACAATAAGCTCTAACATCTTCAGGTGCTATTTCTACCCTTGACCTTTTAATGTTTTGGCAGAACCTCATCAAAAATTTATTTTTGTGACACTTATCGAAACCCAGTGCAAACTCCGACCCTGGCAAATTGTCTTTAAAACGTTCTACTCGTCGACCGATTTCGTCTAAGAAATTTTTCACTAAAACGCTCAGATCATATGAATCCAATGGCTGTCCACATTCGGAGCGCTCACCTAGTCTGTTTACAATTTGGAGCTCGACTTCTTTGGACAACACAGTTTTCCCACCTTTGGAAAGCCACTTTTCACCCATGTCTTTCTTATTTTTACGTCTACACAATATCGTATAATCAATTTTGTATTTTTCTGCTGCTACATCAAGTGAAACACCACTTTTAACTTCCTTAATCGCTGTTTCGTATACTTCATCGGAAACTTGATGGAAAGCTTTAGCCCTCGGATCACGCCTATACTCACGCGGCATTTTGGCAACTCTGCCTGAGCAAAAAATAAAAGTAAGTTCGTCTGCTGCCGAGCCTGAACCCGTCGTTGCGATTCACCCTACTTTTTCCCAATTTGTGACCAATCAGCTTTCAAAATTTATAAATCCCTGACATTTGAGTTGCCGTGTTGCCAAATTTAAAAGTTATAAATAGGATGGTACTAGGAAGCTGTCTTGTCCCGCATTACCTAAACTGTAAATGTTAAATGGGCTTGTCAGAAAAAGATTTTTCAGGGACAAAAACTTATTAAAAAATTACCCTTACTTAAATATTATAACCTAAAACCTACTTTTTTCAAAAATTTGTTATTCGTACTTTAAGTATTGGGTAAAGGTTCCGGGTACCTGTTAAAAAGCTTCTGAAAAGTAAACAGACTGGTATAAGAAATAAAACATTTTTTCCTAAAAATTGTTGCAATTGGTACAGCAGTTACGTATCACCCCATTTTACGTTAGTTGAATTATAACTTTTTAAAATATGCACAAAATTCTGAGACACCTTGTATTTTAATTGATATTGCACGCTGGTAAAGTTTAGGACAACTACTTACTAACTTACACACTGTAATAAAATCATATGGTGTGGAATACTATATTATGAATGAAGTACTATTTTCAGCATATGAAAAAACTTAGGTTGGCAACATTTGTTTCTAAACCAAGCCGAAGTTATACAACCTTTTGCAGTCGTAAATCTTGACTGACCCTTCGTAAAAAGGCAGAATAGATTGTAGGATATTTTTTGTTAGTAGAATGCGGTTGCAACATAAACTGTTCTCTCTTGGGTTTACGACGAACATTCAGGTTTAAACGTTTTTTAAGGGAAATACACTAAAAAAAATAATTAAAATTGTTGAGAAGTTTCTTGGTAATAAAAGTTAACCAAGATCTTATGTTTACCCGAAATTACCAGCTAATTTAGTGACTGACTAGAGGCATTATTAACGTTTGCTTTATTTTGTCCATCTTTGCAACAAATGCAATATTTTAAATAATAACGCATTTTTGTAACAAATTACTAACTTAAATAAAAAAACACTATTATTATTAAAAAAAGTGTAATACAATCTATCGTTTATCAAAATTCTTATTGGATTGCATTTCAAATATTACAGGAAAAAACGATTTTTTTTTATTAAAGATTCAATCGTCTTTGAAAAATTCATTTTTACAATAAACCTACCTCACTTCGCTAGATCCTATATATTTGTCAATAAACAAACATACCAAATCAACTTGTCCAAACTATTTTAGCAAAAAATAATTTTATGAATGCTGTTGATTTCATTCTAAACCCAAAGTACTTCCAGTACGAAAATATCTTTTACAAACATCTCCACGGATATGCTATGGGCTTACTAATTTCATCTACCGTCGCTCAGTTAGTAATAGGGTATCTAGAGGAAAAAGTTTTAGAAAAACTATATCTTAATGTAATATTTTTCAAATGGCTTGTCGGATGATTGTATGGTAGTCGTGCCACAGGATAAAATCAATGAACTTCTCCAGGAGTTTAACAGTTTCAACGTTCAATTCCCGTCCGAAATACAAAATAATAATAAAATAAACTTTTTAGATATCATACTTGTACACACAAAAAACAAAATTTTTACTTATTGGTATACCAAACCAACTTATTCTGGTAAATATCTAAACTGTTTCTCCAATCACTCAAAATCTCAAAAAAAATAGTGTTATAATCGGTCTGTCTGATCATGTTATCTTTCTAACGTCTCCAAAATTCGGACCTAGATTACTGTAAAAAGTGAAAAAGTCACTAATAAGTAATAATTTTAATGAAAGGACCATGTCCGAAATAATTAATAATATAATTAATAAACAAATTAAAATAGATAAAAACACTGTTGTCAGAACAGATATAAGAAATTCAAGCCACATTTACAACAGCCAAATTAAACAAAAATGTAAAGATTCTATCCTGCTAACAAACACCAACAATTGGAATATCCTCTTAAACGTAAATTTAATGTGTGCGATTTTTCCGTTTTTTGGTGCATTGTTAAATAAAAAAATACATAAATTTATGTTCCATGTATCCTCAGTACCTGAATAGATGACACCAAAGTTGCACTTTATTATTAATAAATAAAATATCAAGGTTCGCATTCGCAAAATTAAATATATTTTAAAATTATGGGAATATTTCAAAGTGTTTGGTTTTTGAATTATATATATATATATATATATATATATATATATATATATATATATATATATAAATGTTTGTAATTATATAAAAAAATTTTTAAGATAATGGAATTAAATAAGTATAACCAAAATTTTGAAAATGCCCTAAATAGAGGGCGATATGTCAATTATTTGATTTTATATTACGTAAAAAACCTTAACACAAGAAAAGACAAATTAAGGAAATAGGATATATATATATATATATATATATATATATATATATATATATATATATATATATATATATATATATATATATATATATATATACATTAAAATTACTCACTCGGGGGTTTTTGAGGTCCAAACGTGCAAATATGTAATGAGAATTTTAATTTTCCAAGATGGCGGTTTAAAATATTGGACCATAATTTATTTAAAGCTAATATTTTGCTCTGAAAATACTTCTTCGGGATGTTTTTAGATCATTGAGAACGAATCTGTAATGATAATTTTAATTTTTCAATATCCAAGATGGCGTATTCAAAATGGCGAACCTTATTTTTTTAAAAAACATAGTATTTGAACTGAAAATATCTATTTGAGCGTTTTTGGGGTTGTCAGGAGGTAATTAAAACATTTAGCACCTTATTTCTTTCTTTTTTTGGATGTTTTATTTTTGTTTCGTGTTTTTGATGTTTCTTATGGTCTTTTATTTTTTTTTGTATTTGTATTCAACAGTCATTGTTAGACTACATTTAAACAAATTACCGTAAATGTCAATGGGTTAACAAAACACGCTTCGGAGCTGATATAAAAAGAAATCACAAAAAAACATAAAAAAAACAAAAAAAAAAAGTTAAAAAGACAATAAATGAGATGTCAAATTCTCTTGAAAACCATTTGACAACCCTAAAAACTCCCAAATAAGTATTTTCAGAGCAAACAGTTTTTTAAAAAATTAAGGTTTGCCATTTTGAATCCGCACTCTTAGATATTGAAAGATTAAAATTCTCTTTACCGATGTGACCTCAAGGCCCTCAGAGTAAGTTTGCTTTCAGATCAAAATATTAGCTTTTAAAAAAAGTGAAATCCGCCATTTTGAATCCGCTATCTTGAATATTGAAAAATTAAAATTCACATTACAAATTCATGCCCAGCGACCTCAAAACCCCCCGAGTAAGTATTTTCAAAGCAAAATATTAGCTTTAAAAAAATTATGGTACACCATTTTGATTCCACCATCTTGGATATTGGGAAATTAAAATTATCATTACATAATCGCATTTTGCAACCCCCAAAAACCCTGGAGTGAGAAAATTTAAACGAAAATAACAAATAGAAAATTTAGAGCTGTAAAGGGAACAACGCTCAGTTTTTCGAAATTTACAGGATGGTCTGATTTAATGAAGTAACTTTGCCACGCACCATTCGAAAGCTTGTATTTTTCTGATGATTTTTAGTCAGATAGAAAATGGACAGCAGGGGAGTAACGTTGGAAAATAATGTCCTATATATATATATATATATATATATATATATATATATATATATATATATATATATATATATATAAATAAATAGATAAGTTTTTGTCCGTGTAATTTAAAATAAAATGGAATCAAATATTGGCGAAGCGGACGTGAAAATTTGTCAATCTACATGATTCTGGTGTTAAAAAGTGCGGAGCACTCCAAAATATGGAAAAACTCCGGATCCGACAGATGGCGACAGCGCTGTTTCGTCCTAATATGGGACTCGTCAGGCCACCGCATTCGGTACAAACCATCATCTCGCCTTTGTATCCTAGAAAGCTAAGTTTAAAATGAAAAAACAGCAAACAAGACGACAAAGGCGACTTCTCGATGGTCCACTTGATAACACAAGAACCACACAGATTAACAAAGTTTGTATAATAACCACCATATGGTGGCGCGACGGTGAATTAAAACAGAAATATGTAAAATCGAGTACACGAAACGTGCTGCCCAAAGGATAGGGGTCGCATTTTGCGGTACTGGCAACCAAGCCTACTGCTAATTTCAGCAGCCAAAGCCACGTGTCGCACCAAACGATCCCACCATAAGAGCACCGTTTAGCGTTTTGAAAAGCAAAACAGTAAATAAATAAATAGATAAGTTTTTGTCCGTGTAATTTAAAATAAAATGGAATCAAATAGATTGAAAAATTTTCACGTCCGCTTCGCCAATAATTGATTCCCATATTAGGACGAAACAGCGCTGTCGCCATCTGTCGGACCAGGAGTTTTTCCATATTTTGAAGTGCTCCCCACTTTTTAACACGAGTATCATGTAGATTGACAAATTTTCACTTCCGCTTCGCCAATATTTGATTCTATTTTATTATATATATATATATATATATATATATATATATATATATATATATATATATATATATATATATATATATATATATATATATAACGACCTTTTAAAATTTTTCACACTCATTTGGAAACACTCTGTATAGTTTCGATGAATCATTATAACAGCTCTCAACTAAAAATAGCCGATAAATAATTGGTACATTTTACCTGTTCTGAATATAATTCCGTTTATTAATAAATTGGGCGTAAAATGTTAAGGAATTCCAAAAGCTAATAGCAGGATTTAATATTAGCCAATATACTACCGCAAATTAACAAAGTATAAATTAAATATATCGTAACATAATTTTAATTAAACCTACATTCCCGACGAATTCATATCTGGAATTTATATAATTATACTTCGTAGTCCAAGAGTCATAATCCTAAATTAAGTGCAACATAAATCATATTTTCCGCCATAACTTTCAGGCAATAATACGTATTACGTTCGAGCTGGGTCATTTCTCCCTTTGGAACATTAAATATCAGCTTGTTTAAGTTATGTATAGACAAAAGCCGGAATTAATTAAAACTTATCCTTAATTTTAGATTTTAATTTAATTTAATTGACAAATCTCGAAGTTTTACGTCCGACGTAATTAACTTGCATGCAGTAAAATAATAAAACAGTCGTATAAAGTTTAACGTTGTGCCCTCGAGAATGATGAGATAGACATGACTATTACAATAAAATTGAAGCGTTTTGTTTCAATTTTGTTTCATTGTTGAAAAAAAAAATAAATTAAAAGTAAGTAAATCATCGAGGCAGTGGCGTAGTCGTTAAACTCTTAGACTACTTAGAAGACAATAATTTTAATTTTAAATAATTAGTTGATAGTAAGAGAAAGCTGGGTAATTGGGAACACATAATTGACAACACTTTAAAATAATAAAAGAAATTCACAAATAGATTCAACTTTTATTGCAACATTAACGTTATTAAACTACCTACAAGAAAATTATATCAAATTTCTTGGAAATAAATTTTACAATCAAAAAATTAAAGAAAATAGAAAACATTGTGTTTCTTATTTAACCGATACCGTGTGGGATGATTGAGAACAGTCTGCGGGGGATTACGACTACTTTATTTGGTAGAAATCACAAACCTCACTCTTACTAGATTGACCAAAGATACGTTTATCATGTGCCCAGTTGTTACAAATGGCGCACATAATCTAATCTTCTCTAGGAGGAGATTCATATTTTTTGTTGCAGAGTCTAGAGTACTCCTCTGCATTTTCATTTTCTTCGAACACCCTCTCCAAATTTTTGACCCTTTTACCATTAACTTGTGGCTTCGTTTTTATATCTTTAGTAATCTTTTTCCTTTGAACTTTCTCTTTTTTAATTTTCCTCTCAACATGTCTTTCCTGTTTTTCCTCTAATTGATATTTAATTGCTGTGCAGGATAAAAGTTGAAAAACCTTTTTATTTCCTCACTTAGAACTTGTTATTTTAGAAATGACAGCAAGAAGCACAAGAGTGGATAGAATTATAAGTGGTCACATCCATATAGGTTTAATTTGCAGGAACAGAAGTAACTGTCAATGAGTTTACTTAAGCTTTGTTCAGCTGCAGCTTCACGAACATAAGTACTTGATTCTTGAGTTTGACTGACGTTAGATTTATCTAGGGACATGTTTTCAAAGGATTTTTTAAACTTGTCTGTATCAATAAGATGAATTCATGCCACTCTAAATCCATTGACAGCTTTGTTTATACTTTGTTATTTATGTAACTCTCCTTTCATGCAGAGAATATGAAAAATATATATACAAACAGTTTATTTCCTGCAAAAATCGCTCTGGTCCTCTTTCAATATGCGTTTCGATCACCTCATGATCTCATCAGTGTGCTGTAGCGGATCGAGAGCAACATTATCAGGAAATAACTGATATATGAAATATAAATTTCAAAGTATGTCGGCAGGATATTGCACCTGCTATCAACCGATTTCGATGTCAGACTGAAAAATATCGCCAGTCGAACGACATCTATGAATCATTGAAGTAATGCGAAATATAAAAAAAAACAAAATTTCAGTAAGAAATAAAGAAATCTTTATGCCATATTTAAATAGTTTGTTATATATGTAATTCTCCTTTTAGGCAGAAAATATGAAAGATATATATACAAACAGTTTATTTCCTGCAAACATCGCTCTGCGCCAGAGCTCACACTCTCGAATATATCCCATTTTCAGTGAACTGAAAAAGTCAAGTCCAGTGGCTGGATTTTGTGAGATACATGAGGTGGCAAGGGAAGAGCATGCAGGTTGTGTTCTAGAAAAAGATTATATGCTTCCAGGCCAATTTGACTTGTAGTGACACTGCGTTCTCCACTTATCGCTCTTCCCACTTGTTTTAAGCTTTTTGGAAACACTATTTGGGAATTTTTCTGAAAAATACTGCCTGTTTTATCAGTATTAAAGATACAATGACTGAGACAAGTGTGTTTTGTTTGGAGAGCTTCTAGTTGGTTGGAAGAAAGTTTAACTTCGGTAGCGTTATAAGCTGTTATTTGATTAAGTGACGTAGTCTTCCTCTGCTAACTGAGATTCTTTGGTGAATTTATGTTTCAATTTGTTAGCTTCAGCTATCTTCCGTACTAACTTTGGTGTGATGCCATAAAAAGACTCACAGCAATCAAATAGGTATCTTTTTAGCTGAGCTTCCTAGTTTCTATTAAAGACAGAGTACCGACGGTTTTTTTGTTTCTTAAATTCTTGTTGATTGACTTGCTTTAATAACGTTGTTTTTGACATTGAGTATTTGATGGCTGCTTTGCCCAAAGTAAGCTGTTTCCTCCTAACATCTTGGATTGCACGGCAAAAATTTTCAATTCCATATTTCGGTGTGGTTTTTCTTTCGTAATGTCTAGATATCTGAAACAATTTCTAACATTAGAACATTTTTGCAGGATCAATCAACTAATAGGGTAATTAGGAACGTTCACATTTTCTCTCTTGACGCCATTCCTAATTACACGGAGTAGGCAACTCAAGTCATCGATGGATTTAAAGCTATATGGAATTTATGAACAGATAGTACATGTAAGATAGTAACAAAATATGAGATTGCTATCCCCTACTAATTTAATTGTTCTCAATCGAAGACGCTGGGCGTTAATGGTTTATATTATTATAGCATGCAATGCAGTAAGTCGTGGTACAGCATAACTTTTCCATTATCTTTTACTATATTTTTACTTTTAGTAAAAAAAGTAGAGCTATTACACTGCAAATTATCATATTATGAACAGCACATATCGAATTTTATGGGGCATATAATCAATTTACTTATCTTTCTCTGTCGAATTCAGTTCTCGGAATCGAAATCGGTGAAAAACTCTGATTTTGATACTATTCAAAAGATTGCTCATTCACCTCTCTTCGAGCTAAAGAGCACTTGCGCCCGCGGCATAAGAGCACGTATAAATGAAAACATGTGCACGTCATAAACCTACTTTTTACTTTCTTCAACGCATAAACTTATAATCTAGTCCTCTCAAAAAAAAATATATAGATATGAAGCCTTCATTTTTCTTGGTAATTCCGGGTTTTTAGCTTTTCAGCTATAGTGCTTCATCGCTGTTTTCGTTTCTACACAGAGCTCAACTTTTTTTCAATTAGGCATGAAGAGCTGAATTTTCCAGGAATCTTCCTTATTCTCTCTCTCTCCCTCTAGAACCAATTTAGTCCCCTCCTGGACATAGACCTCCTCTAGTCTCTTCTATTCCAACCTATTTTCTGCAATCCGGTGCCAGTTTCTACCAGCTTTCCTCTTTATATATATCCATCTTTTTAGGGGCCTTTCGATTCTTTTTGACGACCTAGGTCTCCATTCCAATATATGTTTTGTCCACTTTGTATAGTCTTGTCTAGCGACGTGCCCCATCAAGGCCCCATTTCAAAGTTGCAATGCATTTTATCACATCCTCCACTTTCGGGCGTCTTTTTACTTCTTAGTTCCTTATTCGGTCACATAGTGATATTCCTGGCACGATTCTTTATATTGCTGGGTGAGTAGTACGCAGTTTATTGGCTGATTTAACTGTTAATGTGGTTGTCTCTATTCCATAGGTCATTATTGGGAGAACGCACGAGTTAAAAACATTTCTTTTCAAATTAGTGGGAATATCGGAGTTTTTAGAGCGTATCCCAATCTTCTAACGGCTTTCCATGACATTCTAATTCTTCTGTTTATTCCCGCTTCTTGGTTTTCTTTTCCAAGTGTAATTAGATGGCCTAAATACATATATTGCTCAACTTTTTGTATTTCGTTGTTTCCTACATAAAGGGGCGTATCTGGATATATTATTTTGGTTTTTGGTAAATTCATGCTTAATCCAACTTTCTGTGAAGCACTTTTCAACTCAGAGAGCATTTCCTGTAACTTGTCTAAATCTTCACTTATTAATACCAAGTCATCCGCGAAACATAAATGGTCGAGATACCTAACTTCGATGCAAATGTCCTTATGTTCCCAGTTTAGTTGCTTAAAGACATCTTCCAGTGTTAAAGTAAAGAGTTTAGGGGATATCATATCTCCATATCGCACCCCTCAACCAATATTTATCTTTACTTGTAGCGTGACCTTATCGTAGCTTCTGTCTTCAGAGAAACGGCTGCAAACAGCGACTGTTTACCATGTTAGGGTCGGCTGACACAGACATCTTCCGACCCGTCAAGCCAGCGTGGAAGATTATGGCTGTTAATCCCCAAAATGGCGAATTTTAAAACTTCTTTATTAAATATATTTTAATGCTAAATAATTGCTTACTCAAAGTTTAAAGTTCAGCAAAGAACTATTTTTGGAACTCTTGCCAGAGCTTGTTCAAATAACACTATGAAGACTAAGTGTTTTGCCAAAATTTTAAAAGGAAATATCTATTTTTGCTTGAGATATAGCACCTTGGATATAAAATGCAAGAATTTTTTTTTCCCAATTTTTCCTTTAAATCATTTTTCTTTTAATGGTGTTCCATATTTAGGGGAAAAATACTTTTGTATTCGTGTTAAGCAATCAAGAAAACATAAAAAGTAGTTTTAAGGGCTAGAACTCCCTGGTCACGTATTGATATTTCTAAGCCACTTTTTGGGAACATCCCGCTCACCTATATGTAATTATCATCTATGTAAATACTAAAATCTTATGATTTAGTTCGAGTTTTAGTGGTCATAAGTTGAAATATAAAATGTTACACTGTAAACCTTTGCACAGTATAAGAATATTACGACGTCACTACCATGAATATTCTTTTTTACGATGAGACTATTAAAGTTTACGGATCTCTAAAGCTTTTATGCTGGCATTGTTTTACTACAGAATGGCGGTTTCTTTATTTGCTTCGCTGTAAAGATGATAAAAAATCTAAAAGTTGATATTATTAAGACTTGAATTATCTCGGTGTATATTATTCCATTATCGATTTCTAAAGTTTTGGTTTCTCGGTTCAAAACAAAAAAACTAAGATGCAAGAAATCGTAAAAAAAAAGTTCTTAAGACTATATCCATAAATTCACTATAAAAATTGGTAAGCATAGTTGATGCTATTTACTTTCATTCCAAAAAATGCCATTTTGTTCGCTTTATTTCCATTATCTATTTTGTTAAGCCTTTATTTTCTCTGATTTTGACATAATTTGTAACAAAATCAAGGGATATATACAACGAGGTTTATAATTTTTGATAATGTAAGTAGTATTAACAATAACGTTATTTTTACTCTACAAGTATATATATATATATATATATATATATATATATATATATATATATATATATATATATATATATTCAGAGTAAAATTAAAAATACCAACTAAACCAGATTGAAGAAAATAGACACCAAACTCCTGAAAATTAACAACGAACAGTATACAAATCAACTGAAAGAAGCCAATGAATTACATCTGGAAGCGCTTGAATTGGATGAATTGAATTTAGTCATAACCAATGAATTATTAGAAACAAGCTCTAAGGTCGCCGCGAATCAACGACAAAAACAGTCTAAAATTAACAGAAAGTCCCAAGACCTGTTAAGGAAAAGACGTCAACTTTTGAGTGAAAATAAAAGAAACACAGTGAAGTTCGCAGAATTAAACAAAACCATAAGAAAACAAATAAAAGCCGACTCAAGAAAATACCAAGAAGAACGCATAGAACAGATAATAGAAAAGAACCGAAGTCTAAAGGGAATGAAGTCTAAAGTAGGAAAGAAGAAGATAATTCTGCTAAAGAACCGGGGGATGAAGTAAGAGAAAGATAGAAAGGAGATAATAATGATAACTGAACAATACTATGAAGATCTATATAGCCCAAGAAACCCTCCCTCGGCTAATACTCTAGAGAATTTAAAAAAGAAATAACAAATGTGAATTCTAAAGTCCTGCCAGATATTACAGAGGATGAAATAGATAAAGCCATACAAGATATAAAAAGAAATAAAGCAGCGGGAGGTGACAAAGTCTTAATAGAACTTCTTAAGGAAGGAGGAAGAAAAGCTAAGAAATATTTAAAGATCTTATTCAACAGATGTCTTGTCGATGGTAGGATACCCAGTGGATGGAACAACGCTAACAGAATTTTGATATATAAAAAAGGCGATCCGGCGACTCTGGACAATTATAGGCCTATATCCCTTCTCTCTTAGTTATACAAAACCTTCATGAAAATCATAACTAGCAGATTAACGAACAAATTAGACACATATCAACCAGTTGAACAAGCAGGATTCAGAAGGGGATATGGAACATGCGACCACCTGCATACACTAAAAATATTAATATAAAAAACCAACGAGTATAATCTGCCTCTGTACATGGCCTTCGTTGACTACGAGAAGGCTTTCGACAGCGTAGAACTATGGGCTGTTGAAGAAGCTTTGGTAAATAGCAGAATAAACTCGAGATACAAAAATCTATTGCATAATATCTATCTAGACGCAACGATGACAGTACAATTTGATGACGAGCTAAAGACGAACCGCATCCCAATCAAAAGAGGAGTAAGACAGGGAGATACAACTTCGCCCCAATTATTTACAATGGCACTGGAAGACTTGTTCAAATCATTAAATTGGGAAAATAAAGGGATAAACATTAATGGTAGATTCCTAAATCATCTGAGATATGCAGATGATATACTTTTGATCGCATCCGACTGGGAAGAGCTGCAGTCAATGATAAACGACCTCCATGAAACATCGCTCCAACGAGGATTAAAGATGAATCTCAGAAAAACAAAAGTAATGTCAAACTCAGACGAACAACAAGTTATAACAGTAAATGCACGCGAAATAGAACAGGTGAATGAATATATATATATAAGAGCGAGTAAGGACAACCAGACAGCCGAAATAACACCAAGAACTCGATTGGGATGGACGGCGTTCGGAAACCTCTCCTATGTTTTGAAAAATCAGAAAATTCCCTTATACTTAAGAACCAAAGTATTTGATTGTTGTATATTGCCGGTTCTAACATACGGAGCGCAGACGTGGACCTTTACAAAATCGAATTTGGACAGAATCTGCAAAACTCAAAGGGCTATGGAACGACACATGTTAGGAATATCACTCAGATATATATATATATATATATATATATATATATATATATATATATATATATATATATATATATATATATATATATATATATATATATATAT